>CM057345.1:65875647-66506114 GCA_030015575.1 Agapanthus africanus
CTGCCATTTAGCGGGGCGGTTTTTGTCTTTTTCCACCCTTGCCCTGTTCTGGCGACGGAAGTGGCCTGAGTCAATCACGGAGTCTTGAACCCTCCGCCAAATTTTATAAACTTTTGCTGACAGCCGTTGAGGAGGCTGTTCCTGTTTCATCTCCGGAGCTTCTTCCATGGGTGGAGGAGACCTTTTTAACGTAGCCACTGTTGGGGTAAAAATTTACACCCCGGTTGACCGAGTCAAAGTTAAGGTCAACCCCAAGCCAGGTGGGCCCAAGCCCAGGTCAAGTGGGCCCATGCCCAGGTCGAGTCCGAAACATGAAGCGGCCGACCCTCCCAATGCTAACAACAAAATCATGTAATAAATAATTTTTATGTAATTTTTTATACATGAATGTATGCAAAATGGGCATAAAGCCAATATTTTGTAAGCCCATGGCTTATGTGCAAAAAATGAAATGGCACATGAGCCATGGGATGGCTAAAATGCCATTTTTGTGAAGCCCAAGGGGCTATATGCAAATATGTAAGCCTATATAAGGCAAAATGATGATGAATAAAAAATACTTTTCATTCTCTCCAAAAATTTAGATCTGAGATCTTTTCTTCCTTCTTCAAGGTTCCAAAACCTTCTTCTTTCTTTTGAATTAAATCAAGAGTTCTACTCTCCTTTTTATAAAACAAATTAGTTTTTCACCACAAAACCCATCAAGGGGAACACAGATCTTCCATTAGATCTCAAAAAGGAGTGATTTTTAAAATTCCATATCTCTTGATCTTCAAGATCCAGCAAACAACAGGAGGAAGAAGAAGAACATCTTTCACTAAACCCCCAAAAAAGAAGAAAAACACATTCAGGAGTCCAACTCCTCTCTGACTTCTCTTCTGAGAAATTTTTTTAGGCTAAAAGCCTGCTGTGCCTCACCTGCGCGCTTGCGCAAGTGCGCAAGTGCGCAAGTCGCCCGCGTGCCGACACGTGGCGCGCGCGCTTGCGCACTTGCGCAAGTGCGTAAGGCGCCCGCGTGCCGACACGTGGCGCGCGCGCTTGCGCACCTGCGCAAGTGCGCAAGGCGCCCGCGTGCCGACACGTGGCGCGCGCGCTTGCGCACCTGCGCATCCCTTGGATGCCTTTTCCCTCTCTTTTTATGTACATACATATACACATACATATGTATACAAATTCACACATATACATACTCCGCCACATTCTCCCCCTATAAAAAATTTTCGGGCCGGGGCGCTGCCCCGAACCCCGCAAGGGGGCTGCTAGCCCCCTTGACCCCCAGCACGCTATCCGGGTAGCGGGACCCCCGTAAAAACTCTGCGTGGCTCCCGATATATCCAAAACCCCCCTTTCAAAACAGAACACACGCACACCGCACATTGGGTTCGCATGACCAGTTTAACCCGTTAATCGGAGGTTCCCTCGCCCCAAAGGCGAGGGGTAATTAACGGCGGCTTAGTCCGCGGCTGCCGGAGATTCGGATCCCCACAATCATTAAACCCCGCCCTACCCCAGGCAGGGGGAATCTGTAGTGCGCCTGACAAGCGCCCGCGTATTCCCATCTCACTGGGGTGACGAAAAACACCCTACAGCCATCGGGGAGTTCTTCCTCACTTTCCTCAGCATTTCAAAGCTGTTCCCAGTTGGAACAGCAGCATCGACTTCCACCGTCGGAGCAGGTGGGGTTAGCCCTGAGGGGGAGTTGCCCCCTGCTTTCCTTACTCTCTGCCAATGGCGACGTCGCGCACGACGAGCCGCCGGGATTGGCTCGGAGATTGAGATGGTTTCTTGTTGCCCCCTGTTTGAGCGTGGGGTAACTGTTGATGTCAGCCCATCGAAGACCGACGCCTTCTGACCAGCTGGGGGAGGAGTAGGAACCGTCAATCTTGTGAAGACTGACTCTCTGATAGGAGAAGCCGCTTTAACGACTTCCAAAGCAGCGGCCGTTGCCCTCTTTGGGACAGCCACTTTATAGTTCTGACCCAGCCTGGTGAAAACGGAGGCTGTTGGTCCAGTAGTAGGCGACCCGCTGACAGGGGTTGCAGTAGCAGTGAGCCGGTCGAACACCGACTTCTTGCTCGCTTCCGGTGTGGGTATCGGCGCCGAAAAGCTTGTAGGTGGGACCATGGTCCCGAAGAACAAGCCGGTGGTGGCCTGAGTCAACTGGCCTACCGGCAGGGTCAGGAAGGAAGCCGCCTGGGGCCCATATGCTATACCTCTAGGTGAGGTGGAGCGTCCGTTGCAGTTGCACTTCGAGCAGTTGGTGCAGTTGGTGGCCATTGAGTGCTTGAGTTCTGTACCAAACAAAAGACCAAATCTTAGCAACTTGAAATTCGAAGGCAATCATTTAACAAACCGCGATTGGTTCACGAAGACGACACACGAAGTGTGGAGTGGAAAGAGGAAGAGGTCCCACCGGGCGTGCCAGGTATCTGTTCCCCTCCGAACGGCGGCCGAGACGTTAGGACGTCCTGTGCCTGAAGTTCGGGGCAGATGCTATTTGGTTTTATCCGTCTATCTCTCCGAAGATGCCAAGTTGATTTATGGCACCTTGTATCGGAGGTTTAGACGGATGCGGCCGATATAGCAGACTTCGTCAGATTCCCCCTCGGGGTGAGGGGTTTTTGATTGTGGGGACGCTCTTCCCTGCAGGCGCAAGCCCCTGCAGTTAATTACGCTACCGCATCGCGGTAACAACTTTCTCCTACTCCAGAATTTCACTTCGTGTCGTGTGTGTTTGTTTTGTTTGTGATTGCCCGTGGATTGTATACGGAGACTAAGTGATGTCGTCACCCGTAGGACGTGGATTAGTCCAAATCCGTATTTACTTAGATTTGGGTTTGGCGTTTTTAGTTTAAGGATACATTAGTCGCGTTGCGACTAAGATCGGCTTAAACGTTCGTTAAGGATATGTTAGTCTTGTTTTAGACTAAGATCAACTTAACATCATGATTGATTTAATTATCCGGCCGTCGGGACTCGTCACCTCTCTGACGTCGTTGAGGGATTACAACGACAGGCGTCTGAGGAGTTCAGAGATGTACCCTTGAACCAAAGTTAATTTGGAGTTTTATCGTTTATTTAAATGTCTAAGGACACGTTAACCGTATTTGGGGTTAAGATCAACTTAGGCGGGACCGTTTAGATCCAACAAGGGAGCATTTGGGCCTTATTGTGCCAGTTTAGGGATATGGCGGTCCATCGCCAGTTTTAGGGACGTGGGGGTCCATTATTAGTTTAGGGACGTTTCGGTCCGTCGCCAGTTTAAAGACGTAGTGGTCCGTATTCCAGTTTAGAGACGTGGTGGTCCATCGCCAGTTTAAAGACGTAGTGGTCCATATTCCAGTTTAGAGACGTGGTGGTCCGTCGCCAGTTTAGGGACGTAGTGGTCCATTATTAGTTTAGGGACGTTTCGGTCCGATATTAGTTTAGGGACGTCTCGGTCCGATATTAGTTTTAAGGACGTCTCGGTCCAATATTAGTTTTAAGGACGTTTCGGTCCGTTATTAGTTTTAAGGACGTCTCGGTCCAAAATTAGTTTTAAGGACGTCTCGGTCCAAAATTAGTTTTAAGGACGTCTCGGTCCAATATTAGTTTAGGGACGTTTCGGTCCGATATTAGTTTAGGGACGTTTCGGTCCGATATTAGTTTAGGGACGTTTCGGTCCGAAATTAGTTTTAAGGACGTCTCGGTCCACGAGTTTAAGGACCCCGCAGTCCATATCGATGTATGGTCGTTGGGACCCGTCACCTCTTTGACGTCGTTGAGGAATTACAACGACGGATGTCAAAGGAGTTCGGAGATGTACCCTCGAACCGGATGTAAGTTGATTTAGGAGAGCCATTTTGCTCAGTCAATTTAATTTAAGGACTTATGGCCACGATTGGGCTAAGTCCAATTCAACATCTTTGTTAAGTAATGCATTGCATTTGGGCTCTGCAGAGCATCAATTTATTCTGAGCTCTGCTCATTTATGAATGATGCAATGCATCTGTTTTGATTTGGGCTCTGCCCCTTGAAAAATGCATAGCGTTCTGGAGATTCTGTTTGGACTCCGCCCATTTATAAATGATGCAAAGCATCTGTTTTGATTTGGGCTCTGCCCCTTAAAATAATGCATTTGCGCTTTATTGAGCCTGTTAGGCCTTCTCTTAATTGGGCTTGGCCTTTTTAATGCATCTGCGCTTTGCGCTAAGTAATAAGCGCAAGTCCATACGGTGACGACACGTGTCGTGCTCTGATGAGTGCAAGCGCACTAGCGCAGCGCGTTGCGCTGTTGCGCTGCGCAATTGCGCTGCTGACACGTGGCATGCTCTCAGCGAGTTGCGCTAATTCCAGAGAGCAAAGCTCTATCTTAAGAGCGCTTAGCGCAAGTGGTTTTATGGCCGACACGTGGCGCTTTCTTAAGAGCGCAACGACGCAACTTGGAAGTGCAAAGCACTAGGAATCTTTTAGATTCAAGAAGGGAAGTGCAAAGCACTGTTTAATTTCTTTGTCTAAATTAAATCAAAGAAAAAGAAGTTTTTCTTTATTTGAAGAACCAGAGGTTCTTAAAAGTGCAAAGCACTATTCTTTTGTTATTTTATTATTTTTATTGTTTTTACAGAACCGAAGGTTCACAAGAAGTGCAAAGCACTGTTTTTTTTTTTTTATATAAAGATCATTGATCTTATTTTTAGATCGATGATCTATTAGAAGGCCTTTTTTCTACCTCATGAAGGTTCTTTTCCTTTTTTTTTTTTTTGAAATCTTCTCAGAGTTTTCTCTGTTTAGAGTTTTTTGATTTTTTGAGAAAATTATTGATGCCTTTGAATTGAGGCTTAGGGTCCTATTTATAGTGACCACAAATCTGTTGAATTTGTTAACGGGATCTTTCCTGAATGATTTTTGGGAGTTTTTCCACCGTCGGATCTTTGATCCAAAGGCCGAAGAAAGTCTTATAGTTCTGGAAAGAACAGAAAAGATTTCATAAAAATCTTAATTCAGTTTGGCGCAGATGCCCCAGCGCATGACACGTGTCGCGCAGCGCAGAGCGCAGCGCAAGTGCGCTAGCGCATCTGCGCTGACACGTGTCGCGCAGCGCAGAGCGCAGCGCAACTGCGCTAGCGCATCTGCGCTGACACGTGTCACGCAGCGCAGGGCGTAGTGCAGCTGAAGCGTTGCTTCCTCTAAACAGAGCTTTGCTCTGATTGGGTGCGCTTTCTCGGGCGCTGCGCGCGGGACTTGAAGCTTTGCTTCAAAAATTTGAATTTTGAATTCAAACAGAGCTTTGCTCTGATTGGGCAAAACAGAAGTTTGCACACCGTAAAAGATATAATCAGGAAGAACATAGATTCAAGAACGGTAAGACGGCAAGGGGGCAGGACATGTTTCCTAAACACGGGTATTCTGATTCGTGTATTGGGTACAATACCCAACTACAAAAGAATCAACCCGACTAACCTATGACTCTGATACCAAAAGAACCATGTCACGCCCCGCTTCCCAGAGTACGCTAAATTGGGCACGTGACATAGCCAACCATGCTACATGTGGGTAGGAAGTATCCATCCACAGTCACATTACGGCTGTAGAGATATCAAGAACAAAATATAACTATCTAATACATGTCCATAAGCCAAGATAATATGAGTCAAGAATAATAAAAGTGCGGAAGCAAAAGATCCAATACAAAATAACTGGAATGTATGTCCCATAATGCGGGCTCACATCAGGAATAAAATGCAGAAAATAAAAGAACTAACTAATACAGAAACCTCACTGCTCAGCCTGCTGGCTGAAATACTCCTGCTCGGACTGCAGCAAAGGTACGGAATCTGGGCCATGCAAAACCCAGACGTCAGTGCGTCATGTCATCAAGTAATAAAGTGTAAACAGGGTAACAAGAAATGCAAATATAATCATGAGTGATAAAGCATGTGTAACAGTAATATAAATCAGGGCAGTGAAGGGTAGTGTGCAGTGAGTAAACTAAACTGGTCTATTAGGTTATCTACTCTAAAGTCTTTGAAATCAATTTGATGAATCATCGATGTAACTCAATAGTATCCCGTGCATGCCCGGGACCACGGTCTAAGACTCTCGGGCTGAAACCGAGACGTGCCGCTAGGCACTAACAGGAAAAAAGTACAGACCAACGATGTCAGCAGCATCGTCACGAGGCGGGCCAAGCCTCTAAAAACTGATCAGTAAAAGCAAGCAACTGTCGAGTTACAAGTCAGGATTTCATCATTGATTTCCCCATACCCCCAAGTTTTGTATGTCAAGTCAGGTATTCAGTAATCAAGAACTAATGCCAACACAGGATCAGGTAAGAGCAGGTTTGTCTGAATAGACAACAGGAACGGTCCGTGAGGACTACATGTCAGGTTTGTTGGCATTAGACACAAGATCAGGTAACAGGTAAAGCCATGGCACATCATGTCAATTCGAGTAGTGTATTTAGATGTCATATCATGTCAAGAGTGTACGGTACCATGTCGTAACAAATAGGAAGTGCATAGGTCATGTCAGGAAGCACAAAATACTATGTGGGTGCTCGTAAATCAAACTAATATAAACCTGTATAAACCAAACAAGCATGGGTACAGATGAAACAATAAAATGGAACACGGTGATGATATATGCAAGGGTACAGATTAAAGCATGAGGATGCACGGTTATAGATTAAAGTTAGGGTTGTGGTTCCAACTATAAATATCCTACACTTAAACAAATATAGAATTGTTAAATCTCGTTATTATGGGTTAACTGGTCTAAAGATGCAGTGATATATAAAATATGCTCAATGGATGCAACCGGTTATTCAAGGTAGAAACTATTTAACAGTGTTATGTATTATGCAGTTAACTAGTAAACAATCTAACCACGTATGTGAGTATGTGATATTGTACTTCAAGGTGCAACAAGTTATAATTTAAACCCGATTCTTTTAATGCTATAATTTGACATCGAAACGCAAGAATGGAAACTAATAGCAATTTGATCAATTTACAGGTTCCATCATGAAATAAATTTGTATAAATAATATAGTAGCATGTAGCAAGTTTCACTTGTCTCGACGGGTCGCGAAACGGAAAACGGAACGTTACGCGTCGGCGGGAAAAAATCGCGACGCGCGCACGGTTCACGGAAAGAGCCCAAACGACGAACAGTGGAGTCACACGGGTCGCAGGTCCTCGCTGGGTCATCGGGAAACGTCGTCGGCATGGTCGGATTCCGGCAAATCACAAAACAGTAACCGTCTAAGATTTCAAGAACTGTACAATCAGAGAAACGAGAAGAAGAGAAGGAGAATGAAGGGAAGAGGCTTACAATGGTCTGTAGAGGGATAGTGAGGATCGAAGGCATCGACGGAGCTCCGACGAGGTACCTGCAGCGACCATCGGCGATCAAGAACAGAACTGCAGAAAAGAAAAGAAAGGAAAAGAAGGAGAAGGAAGGAGAAGAAGAAGGGATGCCATGCTCACCGAGGGGTGCACGAGGGCCAGGGACACAGAACAAGATCACCGGCGGCGACTGGAAGTGGAGGTGGCAGCGACGGTGCGTGTGTGCAGTAGATGGGTTAGCTGGGGATGCAGGGACGGCTCTGCGGAGAGGAAGTAGGTGGAAGCGGAGGAGGTAATGGAGTGGAGATGGCGAGGTCGAGGGCTTCGTCGTCGGCTGCGCGACGAGGAGAGAGGCGGCGGCTAGGTTTCTGGGGTGGGTTTTGTCGCTGAAGAAAAAGAAGGAGGAAGGAAAGAATAATATAAAGAAGAAGAAGAGAGATAGAGAGAGACGCGGGGAAAGAGAGAGAGAGAGAGAGATTTGCGAGAGGAGAGAGAAGAGGAGAGAGATAGAGAGGAAGAGAGAGATCGAGAGGAGAGAGAAAACGAGGAGGAGAAAGAATATTGGCGTTTAGTGCCGGAGAGAGAGAGAGAGAAGAGAGAGAAAGAGAAGGAGAAAGGAGAGAGGGAAAGAAAGGCGTGTGGGGTCGGGGAAAAGCAGGCTCGCGATTGGCTAATGGCGAATAAAAAAAATAAGAAGGAGAAGAAAAAGAGATTTTCTGATTGGTGAACGAGAGGGGCAAGGAAAATTAAAAGAATTTGTGGGGCCCGGTGTTAAACAAAGAAGGATTGTGATTGGCTGGATAAAAAAATATGAAAAGATTTTCTAAGGATTTCTGGATGATAACCATGATCTTGTTGGTTTAAAAAATTTATGATCGGTTGAAAAAAATATTTATTTGGCTGATAATAAAATTTAGAAAATAGGATTTGGCGGAAATACAAAATATTTCAGAATTGCGCCCGGGTCGGGTCCAAAAATTTGAATTTGAAATATGAAATTTATTGGCAGGTTCCAAAAATTAAAATGAAGGATTTTATAATTAAAAAGCATACCCCCAAGAACGGACGCACGTACGTGCGCGTAGCCGTCCAAACATGTTCGTTTCACTGAACGGGACGAGAACACGATGCAAGGACGCTACCACAGGGTTAGGGGTGTCAAGCAGGCCATGTCAATTATTTTAATTTATTTTAAAAGACTTAAATTGTTATATGCAAGAATATGAATTGTCGGGGTAAAAAAATAACAAGTAACAGTTAAGCATGATCAATGAAGTAAGTACCACACCCCCCACATACGGTGACAGAAATTTATAGAACTGGACTCGGTTGTTACAAAAGGCCATCATGGAGATGCCCCCTCTAAATAGTCTAACGCAGCTAAAATCTTTTCAAGGCAAGCTAGGTTATATACGAAGGTTTATCTCAAATTTATCGGGGAGATGTATGCCCTTCTCAAAGCTTATGAAGCAAGGAGCTCCTTTTGTCTGGGATACCGAATGTCAAGAGCGTTCGAAAGAATCAAACGGTACCTGTTGCACCCTCCAGTGCTTGCTGCCCCTATTCTAAATAAACCGTTGATTCTCTATACTTCCGCACTAGATGAGTCACTCGGTGCGCTCCTTGCCCAGAACAACGAGGAGGGAAAAGAAAATTCCCTCTACTACCTCAGTAGAACTCTAGTCGGGGCGGAACACAACTATTCCCCGATCAAAAAGCAATGCCTGGCTCTGATATTCGCTGTGAAGAAGCTGAGGCACTATTTGCTCGCTCATCGGGTTATGCTGATCTCCAAGGTCGACCCGCTCAAACACTTGATGACCAAAGCAAGCTTAGCCGGTAGAATGGCGAGATGGGCTGTCATGCTGCTTGAATTTGACATAATCTATACTCCTCAGAAAGCAGTAAAAGGACAAGCCCTCGCCGACTTCCTTGCTGCTCATCCCATACCAAAAGGGTCGCCGCTCAATTGCGAGTTACCTGACGAACAAGTGCTGCACCTCGAGGATGATGAGCCATGTTGTGAGCTCTACTTCGATGGAGCCTCATCAATAAGGAGCTCCGGAAAATCAAGCATCCCGTAGATAAAAGCGGGGATAGGATTGGTGTTCGTCATGCCATCGAGAGGAAACCTATGACGTTCTTTCACTCTTATCGAGCCTCGCACAAACAACGAGGCTGAGTACGAAGCTCTGGTAGCTGGTTTGGAGCTCTCCATAGAAATGGGAACCCTTCGGCTACGGGTTTACGGTGATTCCCATCTTGTCGTCAACCAAGTAAGCGGCGACTATAAGATATACAAACCCGAGTTGGCTCGGTACAGAAGCTGGGTAGTGGAGCTCATGAAACATTTCACTCGCATTGAACTAAGGAGAGTCCCTACGGCGTTGAGCCGACATACTCACTCGCCTAGCTAAAGAGCTAGCTGATCCTGACATGGATGAAATTCTAATCACAGTCAGAAGCCGGCAAATTCTGCCTTCAGTCTCTTTGCATGAAGAATAAAGTGTAAAACAGGAGAACAATCATGCCGAAGAAGCTTCGATCATTCAAGACGAGCCCGATTAGAGAGAACCCTTCATAGAGTACCTCCCATACAACAAGCTGCCCGAAGAAAAATCTGCGAGGATTCAGCTGAAGAACAGAGGTCTCCGATACGTGTTTGTAAATAATATGCTATACTGCAGATCATATGACCAACTCTGACTCAGGTGCCTGTCATCGGCCGAAGCCCAAAAAGTCATGAAAGAAGTTCACTCAGGCGTCTGCGAAGCTCACCAATCTGGCCCCAAAATGCGGCTTCAAATTAAACGGCTTGGGTATTACTAGCCTACCATGATAAGGGATTGCGAAGAGCATGCGAAGAGGTGTCATCTCTGCCAAATTCACGGTGACTTCATTCATAAGCATCCCAATCCGCTGCATCCTACGGTGGCGTTATGGCCCTTCGAAGTTTGGGGCACCGACATACTTCTCCAGATGGGCTGAAGCTGTCCCGCTAAAAGAAGTCAAGACAGAAGATATTCTGATATTCTTCCGGCATAATATTCTATACCGCTTCGGTACACCAAGAAGAATCATTTCTGACAACGGGCCTTCTTTCAAGAGCTTCAAAGTCTCAAGGTTCACTACTCAGCACAAGATAGACTGGAGATATTCCTCCATCTATAATCCAAGAGCCAATGAGCTAGCCGAACCTTTCAATAAGACTCTATGCAAGCTCCTGAGGAAAAATGCTTCAGCCAATAAGATAGACTAGAATCTCAAGCTTCATGAGGCGTTGTAGGCATACCGTACCATGCACCGTACTCCAACTCAGTCCACTCCATACTCATTACTCTTCGGAGTGGAGGTGATCCTCCCCCTCGAAGTTGAAGTTCCAAGCTTAATAATGGTCGTTCTGCACGAGTTGACAGAGGAGGAAAACGTGCTCCTTCGGCTCGAAGAGCTCGACTCCCTCGAAGAAAAGAGACTTGCCGTACAGCAAAATCTGGAGTTGTACCGAGCCCAAATGTCATGGGCCTATAACAAGATGACTCGTCTTCGCGCTTTCAAGAAAGGCGAATTGGTGTTGGTCCTTAAAAGACCGATTATCCCCAATCGACATACCAAGGGAAAATTCGAGCCAAACTGGGAAGGACCATACGCCATCGAGAAAGTGTTTGATGGAGGATCCTACCAGCTGATAAATGTCAAGGGAGAAAGGCCCATGCCACCCATCAATGGCCGATATCTCAAGAAATACTACGCGTGAATGCTCCAAGCCGTAGGCGAATTGAGCACACTGGCCCTACAGTCTAGATCATACATCATGTAAAACCGTATACAATCCATGGGCATAAACGACAACTATCTCTTCCAAGTTCTACTAGCGAGACTACGTTTGAAGTCCCACCAGCAATGAAGATTCGCCAATGTAAAAAAAAGATATGTCCACAAGAAAAACGGGTACGGATGAAAACCCGAAAGGGTTTCGTGAGTAAAAACATTAGGACTACCAGCGAGTTTGTGAAAACCCGAAAGGGCTCAAACTCATAAAAAAGAGATGAAATACACTCGCAAAGTCCTATCGACCTTATGAGGAGAAAATCCCCGCATGAGATCCTTATGACTCACAAAGGAGCAACACACTTAGGAATCCCCACGATTCCTAGGGAGAAATACACCTACGAGATCCTCCCGACTCATAGAGCGAAAATGCTTTTATGAGACCCTTACGGCTTATAAAATTGAAAAGCCTTAGGTGATAGAGATCTAAACCTGTCTCCTAAGCCATCGCTCCCCAACGGGCAACGGCAAATGATGAGTCACACCTGGCATTGCTTCAGTGTTAGCGGTGCTGATGCTGACCCAAAACCTAAATCCCAAGTTTTCCCAACGGCAACTGATGAGTCGCTCCTGGCATTGCTTCAGTGTTAGCGGTGCTGATGCCGACCAGAAAACTAAATCCCAAGTCTTCCGGGGGGAAATGATGAGTTGCTCCTGGCATTATTCCAGTGCAGCAATGCTGATGTCGACCCAAAAACCAAATCCCAAGTCCTCCCAGGGCAAATGATGAGTTGCTCCTGGCATTATTCCGATGTAGCAATGTCGATGCCCAACAAAATCCAAATTCCAAGTTCCCCTCAAATTCAAAAGTTCCGCCAAATAAGGCAGAAATCAAACAGATCAAATAAATGTCCCACCCGGTAGCGCTTCCAAGCTTAAAAGTCCCGCTGGACAGGTAGGGAACTCCTAAAATAAATCAAATCAAACAAATCAACCCTGACACCGTAGAAAGCGGAGCAAGTCAACTTCAACCCCGACACTGCAGAAAGCGGAGCAAGTCAAATCAAATCCCTACACCGCAAGAAGAAGAGCATGCACCGACCGTCCAAGTCGCTAAAAGGGCAGCACCGACCGGATAAGTCGCAAAAAAGGCAAAACCAACTGTCCACGTCGCTAAAATGGCAGTATCGACCGTCCAAGTCGCAAAAAGGGCAGCACCGACCGTCCAAGTCGCTAAAAGGGCAACATCGACCGTCCACGTCGCTAAAATGGCAACACCAACCGTCCATATCGCTAAAATGGCAGAACCGACCATCCAAGTAGCAAAAAGGGCAGCACCGACCGTCCAAGTCACTAAAAGAGCAGCACCGACCGTCCACGTCGCAAAAAGGGCAGCATCGACCTCCGCGTCGTCAAAACGGGAACCAGATTAAATCAACCTCCACGCGAAAGAAGATCCATCAATTTCATGCACACAACCCACATATGTAGTGTGCATTTATTGATGGGGGGCAATTTGTTGGGGTCAAAATTTACACCCAGGTTGACCAAGTCAAAATCAAAGTCAACCCCAAACCAAGTGGGCCCAAGCCCAGGTCAGGACCGAGCATGGAAGGGACCGGCCCCATGACAAAAGGAATGAAGCCATAAATTAGTTTTAATGTAATTCCTTTTTTAGAAATAAATGTATGTAAATGGGCAGAAATCCGAAATTTTGTAAAACCCATGGTTTATGCGCAAAAAGAAACAAGCATATAAGGAATGGGTGGCATAAGTGTCATTTGGTAATGCCCAAGGGGTTATATGTAAAGTATGTAGCCTATAAATGCAAACATGATGAAAATATCTATGACAACCTTTTCATTTTCTAAAAATTATAGGGTTTGTACCTCCTCTTTCCTCAAGCTTTTAAACCTTCTTCTTCTTCTTTTTGAATTAAATCAAGAGTTTAACTCTTTCTATTCCAAAATAAATAGTTTTTCACTATAAAACCCTTAAAGAGGAGCTCGGATCTGCCATCAAACCCCTAAAAGGGGAGATTTTTAAATCTCACCCCCTTTTTTCTCCAAGATCCAGCAAACAGAAAAGGAAGAAGGATATACATCTCCAAAAATCCTACTTTTGGAAAGATCCAGGGCCAAAGGGGGGAAGAAAGGGGTCCCCTTCGGTCATTTTCAAAGATTTCCAAGAGTTTAACTCCATTCAAGATTTGTTGGAGTTTAACTCCATAAACAAAACCCTTTTAGAAGTTTAACTCCAAATCTACACACAATCCCTGTTAGGAGTTCAACTCCAAAGACTCTTGGGAGTTCTTGGGAGTTCAACTCCCAGCCAGGGGCTAAGCCTCTTTTCCGTTGGTGTTTTCAGCAGTCGCATGCCGTGCACGTGACCCATGGACGTCCAACGGTCGCGTGCCGCGCACGTGACCCACGGGCGCCCAGCGGTCGCGTGCAGGGCACGGAACCCGTGGGCGCTCAGCGCCCACGTGCGCCTCACATGACCTGCGGGCACCCAGCGCTCAGCGGTCGCATGCAGGGAACGTGACCCGTGGGCGCTCAGCGCCCACGTGCGCTTCACGTAACCCGCGGACACCCAACGCTCCCTTAGGAGTTCAACTCCCAGCCCAGGGGCTAAGCCCCTTTTCCGCTGGTGTTTCCAGTAGTCACGTGTCGTGTACGTGACCCATGGGCGCCCAGCGGTCGCGTGTCGCGCACATGACCCATGGGGGCCAATCGTCGCATGCAGGACACGTGACCCGTGGGCGCTCAACGCCTATGTGCGCCTCACGTAACCTGCGGGTGCCCAACGCTCAGCGGTCGAATGCAGAGCACATGACCTGTGGGCGCTCCGCGCCCACGTGCGCCTCACGTGACCCGCGGGCGCCCAACACTCAGCGGTCGCGTGCTGCGCACGTGACCCGCGGGCATCCAGCTCTCAGCGGTCACGTGCAGGGCACGTGACCTGTGGGCACCAAGCGCCCATGCGCCTGGTACATGACCCACGGGCGCCAAGCGCCCACATGCTTGGTACGTGACCCGCGGGCGCCTAGTGCCCACGTGCCACGCACGCGTCTTTAAGACGCTCCCCACCCCTCATTTTCCATACACTCCACACCCAAAACACGTCCCCCATTGGAAAAAAATCTAACGGGGCGCTGCCCCGCACCCTGCAAGGGGGCTGCAGCCCCCCTTGACCTCCAGCCCTCTATCCAGGTAGCGGGCCCCCCGTAAACTCTGCGAGGCCTCCGATATATCCAAAACCCTTTCAAAACACAGCACACACACATGACACATTGAGTTCGCATGATCAGTTTGTGTTACACCCCGCTTCCCAAAATACGGGATACGAGGGGTGACTAGGCCAGCTATGCTCTTACGGTCAGGGAATAATCCTTCCGTAGTCACACTTCGGATTCTAGTATTACACGGTAGTCAGTAAACAATATTTGAGTAAAGGAAAATCACAGCTCACAATTTTATTACATTGCAAATAAAAAGAGTTCGAGATACATTTATTTTTCAATATAAAACAACTAACCAACAAAACAAGTATTGAAATCAAAGGAAGTAGCGCTGGTGATGCAGTCTAGACCTCCGCGATCTCGAATGGTAGGTCCTGCTCCTTGGCTGGATCCACTTCGTCTTCTGAGCATGCACACTCAGGTTGTCAGGGCGATACATATAGCAATAATTGTATATGATGGGTATGCAATATTATTAAACATAAGGAGTACAATGAATTGCAGAATATGAGTATAACAAATATCAACTGAATATGAATAGTGCAATATGGGTATCATATCGGTAAACTAGGCAATGCGTATGTCACTACTTAACGGTCACTAAGTTAATGAAATCAATTGGTGGAAAGGATGCTCGTGTTTAACAAGGGTCTCGTGCATACACGAGACTACGGTCCGCTGTGCCCGGGATATAACCCTGTCAGCCGTGCCGCTAGGCCCACGACCTAATATGTGTGTGTACACACACACGCACATATACATACATACATATATATATAGACACACATATACATATAGCGAATGATCATCCTCTAAATCACTGTACCTCGCTAAATACGAGTTCAATTCCACCTTGATTTCCCCATTCCCCAGGTTATAGTATGCATTCATGTATTCGATGGACTGTGAACAAATACGTATCGCTATTACTTTCGATCACTTTTCCACTATCGGTATCACTGTCGTATTTGCCACAAGTCAATCACTAACACTAATATATCGACAATGAAAATCAGTCGCTAGGTTTCAACGTGAATGATCACTATGCAGTAGGTATAAAGCAAACACGAAAAATAAGCAGAAATGCACTGAACAAATATTCTCTATTTCAATGACGACCAATGCCATATAACTTGTAAAATTTACGATAAATCACACGCAAAGATTCAACCAAAATAATATAAAGGACGTATGAAGCACACTTTATTATCTAACCAGTAAAATTTATTTAATGTCAAACAGAATTCATGTTAGGGAAATATCAACATTTTAAGCTAGCGACCGATTGCTGGAATTCCAGTTTCAGAACTGGAGACCCAACTTCACGCGCGCTTTATCAGTGATTGTGTTCAGATTCAGATGTTTCCCTAGTTGAATGAAATATAGTTCTATCAATTAAGTTTCCAAGGAATCAACTGGATTGTCGATAGCAGTTCTTTATTGAAAGTTATGTTCTGTTTAATGTGACGGTGTAATTTCTGCAGAAACTGCAGAACCCCGCGACACTTTAAAATACAGATTTAATATCAAACGGCGGTGAAACAACATGGGACCAGATTCATATGTTATCTTACTAAATTATCTACGCGACCATATGGGGATCCGTGCATTTTTAGTTTTATGCAGGTATGTACAGGTTCTTAAATTCAGATTTCCTCCGTAGAATGCTGTCTCGGACTGCAGTCCAGAGTCGCATTCCCAGTAAATTCTCGTTGCCGTAATCGATCAATATCGAAAAATAAACTATATAGGTTCTATATTATCGAGTCATCTTCGATATGAGCCGTAGAACATCATATTTCAATCTGTATTTAATTTACAATGATTTTAATAAGCAACATGCGCGGTAAAATTTCAGATTTGACGTAGCTAGACGGAGGTATCATTTCATAGCGATGAAGTCAATATTTTCTTCTCAAATTCTTATAAATTATTTATTATCACTAAAGGGATTTATGCGCCATAAATTCCGCCATTTTAAAATGAGGTTTTTATTAGGGTCGTGTATCGAACACTTACCAAATATAATTATGTCACGATCGATACTTTGTTTTCTTTCAACCAAACAACGGTAAGTAATTCTTATAAGATCTACACAATAATAATACGCGTTATCCACTCAATCATGTTCCAACCATCATAGCTATGAGTGTAATTAAAATGTAACAGTTATACAACAAAATATATAAAAGTGTTCATACTTTAGATTACTCGTTATAACGTAATACGATAGCATGGGTAGCAAGTGTGAAGTTTCACTTGCCTTTTGCGAAAGTGGCAGGGGAGCGACGACGATGGTGGATGGCGCGACAGGGGTACGATCACGGCACGAACACGACATGATCACGACACGATCACGATACGAACACGACACGATCACGGCACGAACACGACACGATCTTGGCACAAACACGACACGAACACGACACGATCACGACTCGACTTGGTTGGATCGGCGTACCAGCGGCCACGGCAGGGGACTGTGGTGAAGCGTTCGGATGCAGAGGACCCACCGGCGGCGAGCTCAGGTGGCGGCTGGAGGCAGTGGGTGCAGGGCTCAGTGTTGGGGTGCTCGGAGCTTGTAGCCCGGAGGTGGTGAGCAGGGGAGTAGCTAGGTCGTTGAGGAAGGGGAGGAAAGAAGGAGACGGGGATCGAGCTTGTCGGTGGGGTGGTGCTGGTAGTGGCGGGCGCAGGGTTCGGCGGTGGTTTTGGGTTGGGAAGCGGTCGGGACGTAAGGAAGAGGGGAGTCATCGGTGGTTTTCGCGGTGGAGATGGCGGTGGTGGACGTCGGCGGTTGTTGGTTTGTGTTGATGGGGTCGGGGTTTAGAAGGGGGGAGGGAGAGAGACGAGGTCGCTGGGGAGATCGTCGGTGGCGGTCGGAGCTTGTGGTTGGGAGGGCTCGGTGTTGGAGCAGAGTAAGAGAGAGAGAGAGTGACGCAGGGGAGGAACAAGGAGGAAAGTGAAGTAGAGAGGGGCTGGAAGAGAGTGGTCATCGTGGGTTGTGGGCGACGAGTCGTGGCCGTTGTAGCATGGGTGCAAGTAATGGGGGAGGACGCAGGGAAGCCGTTGGGGCCTTGGAGCCGTTGGGAGGAACGGATCTCGGGTGAGCGGTTCATGGGGAAGATGGGCATAAGGAGCGGGCGTGGGCGCGAGAAGCGGGGAGCGACGTTAGGAAAAATGGCGGGAAGAGAGAACGAGCGAGGGAGGAAGAAGGGGGAAAGCGGGTGCGGGTGCAGGTCAGGCGGGCATGGGTCGAGTCGGGCATGGGTTGGGCCGGGTAGAATTAGGATTTGGGTTGTATATAATAGGTTAAGGAATAATTAAAATAAAATATATAAAAATATATAAAAATGAAAGAATTTTGGAATAAAATCTGGAAAAATTATATTCGGAACTGAGGATTTACAGTTTGACCCGTTAATCGGAGGTTCCCTCGCTCCAAAGGCTAGGGGTAATTAACGGCAGTTTAGTCCCCGGCCACCGGAGATTCGGATACCCACAATCAATAAACCCCCGCCTACCCTAGGCAGGGAGAATCTGTGGTACGTCTGACAAGCGCATGCGTATTCTCATCTCAATGGGGTAACGGAAAACACCCTACAACGCCCACGCGCCAGGCACGTGAGGCACTGGCGCCCAGCGCCCATGCGCATGTGAGGTGCTGGCGTCCAGCGCCCACGCGTCAGGCACGTGACGCAGTGGCGCCCAGCTCCATGCACGCGTCTTTAAGATGCTTCCCCTCTCATTTTATATGCCCTCCACACTAAATTTACCTCTGCCGCTAGAAAAAAATTTCTAATGGAGCGCTGCCCCGCACCTCGTAAGGAGGCTGCTGGCCCCTTGACCCCCAGCCCGCTATCCGGATAGCGGGACCCCCGTAAACTCTGCGAGACTCCCGATATATCCGAAACCCCTCAAGACACACACACGCACACTGCACATTGAGTTCGCATAACCAGTTTGACCCGTCAATCGGAGGTTCTCTCGCTCCAAAGGCGAGGAGTAATTAACGGCGGTTTAGTCCGCGGTTACCGGAAATTTGGATCCCCACAATATATAAACCCCCGCCTACCCTAAGCAGGGGGAATCTGTAGTACGCCTGATAAGCGACGCGTATTTCCATCTTAATGGGGTGGCGAAAAACATTCTACACTACTTTCCCGTACACCGGAAAGCGGGACGTGACAAAATGCCCTTCAGAATATTTTTGAATATTTTGGTAGTTTCCTTATACATCCATCATAAATGTGCTAGTATGAGCATAAACTTATCATCTTCAAGAGGTTTCCAAGAAAGACATGAGCAGATTCGGCACATCGTATCATTTGCACACTGCTTAAGAATAGACAAATTAGAAAACTGTGCTCAGTTTATCTTTCAGCAGTGTTATTCAGATTTACAATTCATTATTTGGATTTCCTTTTAAAAGCATATAACAGACCAGAAAAGACAGAAGATTGAAGCAATGAAAGTATGGTATAAACAGTTTTAGGGTTTGATTTAATATAAAATTCCTTATAATCTATTTTAGCTACTTATTTGAAATTGCATTTTGGATATTTTAGAATGTTTTGGTACTTTCCATAACATCCATCATGCAAGTGCCCGGAGGAGCATGGACTAACCATCTTTGAGAGCTTGGCGAGAAAGACAAGGGCGGATTATACACAGCATATAATGTGCAAAACGTTTCAGAATACACAGATTAGAAAATTGTGTTCAATTTATAGTTCACATGTTTTATATTGATTTGTGATTCATTATTTGTATTTTCGGGTATAATAAACAGAAAATAGATTAAAAAAAATTGAGGCAGGTGAGAATATCGTATCTAAACTTGATCGTACGATTTAATATTTCCCATATAATCTTTTTTGATTACCTATTTGAATGCACTTTTGATGTATGTGAATGTTTCGGGAGTTTCCATAAACCACAATCGTTCAAATGCTATTATGAGCACAGTCCTATCGTCTTTGAGAGTTTGCCGAGAAAGATTGGATGGACTGTGTAGCGACTCTGATTTTACTGTACGAAATTTTGTAGGTTAATGTAAAGAAAGGAGTTCCTTAGCCTGAGTACAAATTATAAATTAAATTTATTTAAGACTAGTAAGAAAGTATTTGTAGCTCATTGGTAAAGCCTTGTATTGCTGTGATATAGCCCCTGTGTTCGAATCCAATAAACCACATATTATTTTTTACTGATTTTTTCTTTTAAACTTTTTGAAAGCTCAAAAGTTTACACGTGTACTGCACATAAAATGAAAAGTCTGAAGAAATCAAACATATGCAAATTAAAGTTAATACAAGAAGGGACACGTGGCCAAAATCCAAAGCCTCAACAAATGGACCGGCGAGATCGGTCTTAAGGCTGGCTGCGGCGGGCGTTTGTAGGGGAAAAGCCGTCATGTTTTGCACACAAACCCTTTGGCCTACCCCTATTACCCCTGCAATGTCTGTTTTCTCTCCAATTTAACAGAGAATTCATTTTCCTGATTAATCCAATTTTAAATGCTTTTTAATTCAGTCTTTTAATTTCAAAACCCCAATTCCACACTATAAATACAACCCTATACCCTACCTCCTCCTCATTCTGAAATCTTTAACCAAAATTATCAAATTTTTCTAAGTACAAGTGGAGTAGAAGTGGAGTTAGCCCAAGACCAACTTCCGGCGAGGAATCGAGCAAGTTCCGGCGACCCCACGACTCCATAAAAACTACACCCTCTTCTTCTACCTCATCTTGATCTTTCTAGCTAGTAAGTCACACCCCCTTCTTCTCTTACCACATAAAAAGTCTCTTTTTATAAAATATGTCCGTAAGTGGAGTTATACCGACATTTGATTCTAAAATGTTTGAAACTACAATTTTTATTAAGAATTGCTCATTCATATTCCTATACATTGCTTGTTAATCATAAAACTAAAGTCTAGAACAACTATCACCCTAATTCATCATGCTAAACACTTTAAATTGAGTTTCACCTTTAAATACCATGAACTTTGTGTCGACCATCTTTATTTGTTTTGCTTGCTTTTACCTTTAGAAAAGATCACGGGGTAATGATCTACCCTTTACAACACATATGATTTCATAGCACGATTCTCTTACAACATAATTTTTGTGGCGAGTAATACTTTTTATTAAAATACCATGAACCATAAAGCCCGGTTTTCTTTAGAATTGTATTTCAAACTCTTTGCGATTATGTCTCTACAACTCATTTTGAGAACCCGCTATTGAATAATGCGGATTATCGCACATTCTCGGGCTAGTAGTGCGAGATGCAAACCTCCTCACGGAGCATTCGGTCTCGAAAGAATTTTAATACGATTTTTAAGAAAAACGAGATTTTTTATTAATAATAAAATTAATTTTTATAATTATATAAATATTATCAAACCGCATATTTTCAGGTTATAATAAAATTCCATGTTTTTCTAAAAAATAAAAGAATGACAAGTTTCACCAAAATACCCTCAAATTATTCAAAAGACAAGTTTTACACTTAAATACCATGAACTATTCAAGCTAAGTTGATATTAACTAAAATATCTTAAATCTTAAAAGTTACATTTATGAAAACCCTAAATACGATAAATAATTACTCGAGTTTTATTTTGGAAATATATAAAATATTTTTCATAAAACCCTCTCGAGTTATATAAAATTACATTTAAGAACTTTAGTAAATATAGCTTTAAGCAGGATCAATTCTCTTGAGGCTCAAAGAGCCGGAGAAAGTGGGTGCTTACCTATTTAAGATAGAAAAACTTAATGGAGTTATCAATGGTAATTGTCTTGGAAAAAGACACAAATCCTGTCGTTCATGTGCAGCAGTTACCGATAACTTCTAAACCTAATTCAGGATCCAAATCAGTTTTAAGTGTCTGACCCAAGTCTGAGTCCGAATCAATATGAGTCTAATCCAAATATGAATCCAATTCAACATGAATTCAATATATCCAACATGTATTCTTGAACCTGAACGTGAATACCAGAACAAAATTAACATGACTTGACTTGACCGAACCATGGCTACAACTTGACTTGATTACATGACTACTTGATACATCCTGAATCTGTTTACATGAACAACCTATATCCATGGTCTCGGCAAATCTGATAACTACAATTTATACAATATACATTACGAGATTTAAAGGTTTTGACGGGGCCTTGAACTTACATGTTATCATAGTCCACGGGATAGTTGGTGTCACGACCCCACCCCCCCAAACACATATGGTATTGTCCGCCTTGGTCGAAACCGCACGGTTTTATTCCTTTGAATGAACCGAACTCAAGAAAGGGGCTACTTCCCAGTAGGTCACCCCATCTCAGAATTTCCCTAACTCAAGCACGCTTAACTACGGAGTTCTTCAAATTCCGAAGTTCCGATTCATCCAAAAAACACATCTGTGTTATAGGAGTGGTATCATTTCATTTATAGTTCAGATCGTGCTCTCTTTCGAAATGGAATTCGATACTTCCCATTGTTCTACAGTGGGTCCCCATGAGAAGTGAGATGTTATCCGGTATCGAGGTGGGGATGTAACCAATACGGATACCGAAAGGCACGTGACTGTTGAACTCTTCTCGTATGCACTGATATATTCTGTATCAAGCTAAAAACAATTACGTTAGTATAATAAACATATATCTGTTTATATTACCAGTTCTCTTCTCTATACTTGTTCTATTCCATCTTTATCTTTGGGACTTACCGAGCGCCAATTCGTTGACGACATTCATGTTCTTTCTTTATTTGGAATGTTCGTCAGGAGGATCTGACTCTCAGGAGACCGAGCCCAGCCAGAAGGACTTGGATCAGTTCATAGAGCAGCCAGACTTTTAGTTTTTACTTGTACTTATTTCCTTTTTCTTTCATATGCCACTGTTTAGACATTGCTTTTATTATTGTATTTTCCTTTTCAAAAGTAGTTGTAATGTAAAGTTGAATGTTAATAAAAGTTGTTATTTTATATTACATCTCTTGTCATTCTTGTGTATTTATTTATATTGCTTATTTACGCTGAACGTGTTTATTTCTGAGTAAATACGTCGCGGCCCGTCACGTCTATTTTTTCGTACACTGGAAAGCGGGGCGTGACAGACTGCACAACATATCACGTGTATGACGTTTTAGAATAAAAACAAATTAGAAGATTTTGTTCGGTTTACCGTTGAATTGTTATATTTTATGTTTAGCAATTCACTCTTTGAAATTATTTCTAAAGCTGTAAAATAGACAAAAAAAAGGTAGAAAATCATAACGATAGAGGAATATATTGTATCTCTACTATTACAACCTGAACTGAAGAAATGCCACGTGTCCCGTCTCTATTTTTCCAAGAAAATTTTTAAACAAAAGAGGCGTATAACTTATATATAACCTCTCAACTTTTGAAATATTTATGCATATCTTTTAATTTCCTCATATTTCTTCTATGTCATCCTCTTCTTTAAAGAAATGTATAAATTATATGAATTCTACTCTGCAAGCAACACATGAAAGAACAGACCAACACTGTATATAATTAAAGACTATGAAACTTATTTTTTTGGGCACAGCTCTTAAAGCCTAACCCACAACACGCACAACACATCTACGTGCACCACGCTCATCCCAACCCTCCCCCCCTCCATCCCCTAAGGGGCCTACTAACTTGCTCTGAAAACATTAATTTATGACCACTTCCTCTCTTGGAGTTTCTGAAATTTGAACTCCGTACTCTCCCCAAGAGAGGAAGTGTTCATACCAACTGAGCTACTGCTCATTGGTAAGACGATGAATCCTATTTGTTCTAATTCATATAAGAGGAAACGAGGCCTGCATTCGTCAACTACAGTGCCCTCTAATAGCCCAGGGTTGGGCCCACCGGCTGTTTTCCATTTAGGCTCATGTGCCCTATCCTGGGATGCGGTAAACACCCTGCAAGTCCCGATATCTCTTTATATAAATGTGCATCACACATGGAAAATTTCTAATATAAAGTATTATGGGGCTAATTATTATTATTTTTTTTTTGCACCAATCCGTAAGCTCTTATTTAAGCACACACCACAAACACATACAAGCACCTAAGGGAATCACGAATTTGCGCCGAAAACGTTAATTTGTGGCCACTTCCTAACCTAAGCACACACCACAAACAAGCACACAACACACACGTATCTAGAGGACCTACGAATTTGCCCTGAAAACGTTAATTTATGGTCACTTCTCTTTTTTGGGTTCATGGGGTTCGAACCCGACGCGCCTTACTTACTGAGCTAGTGCTCATTGGTCATGGGGCTCAATTAGATGTGGAATCTGAGTTCTACCAGATGTATATTTGCAAAATGCACTACTCATGTCACCCATAATGCCTCGCTGAATTTTAAACTCCAACAAATACCATAACCAATTCTCTATCATATGAGTAAATTCTTTTTCACGCATTGCACCCAAAAAAAAAAAAAAAACTAATCCCACACTGCAGCACGTAATAAGGCCACACATATTATTTTTTAATCTTCATAGAAAACAGAAAACTGTTGTCCATAGAATACACCCTACGAATAAACTAACCTACTATTGGACGTGGAATGGGTACCTAGAAATATAAAATCTTGTTATTTTGATATAGAAATACATAATCGAAGTTTATAAACATATGTAGAAAAGATGTTCAATTCGAAGAGAAAGAGAGGGATTGAGAAGTTTTTCTAGGGCACATAGAACATTATTTAAACTTTTAAATAAGAAAATACTACAGGTTACCAAGTGTACAATAAATTATTAATAATTTTTCTTGTTTTTTAAATTTTTTTTAGCATTAGAATAATAGAGAATAAAAAATTAGTACCAAAACCCATAAATACACATAGAATGTTCGTTTCAGATTTTAAGAAGAAACTGGTTATCCCTAGTTAGAAACTTAAAAATTTTACTTAAAAATTTTGCAAGTGAAAAGGAATATCTTATTTAATTTTATCTGTTTCTATATAAAAATGTGAAATGAAAACTATACCGGTTCTTTATCAAGAGAAAACCCGGTATTTCCCTCTAAATTAATTAATAAAAATAATTCCAAGAAAAAGAAAAAGGAAAGGTCGAAAATATATAAAAGCAGCCCGCCACTTAAAATGGTGAAGCCTAACAACAAAAATCCAACGCCAAAAGGATCCCCCGCGCCCCCCCCCCCCCACCCCCCAAAACACAAATGCCATCTCCGCCGCCGCTTCCTCCGCCTCTCTTCCCCCTCGAAGACATCTCCGGCGGCGACCGCAGCCATTCCTACAACCCCAGCATCCTCATCATCACCGCCATCATCGCCGCCGCCATCGCCGCCGCCGCCTCCATCCACCTCCTCCTCCGCGTCCTCTCCCGCTCCAGCTCCCCTCCCTCTGTCCACCACCTCGCCTCCTCTTCCTCCTCCTCCTCGTCGTCGTCACCTTCGATCTCTGCGCGATCCCCGCCTCCATACGATCAAGATCCGAAGGCGGTGATCGACTCCCTCCCCACCTTCTCCCTCTCGTCCTCGACGGCGAAACCGTCGTCCTCGCTGGACTGCGCAGTGTGCCTTTCCCAGTTCCAGATCACCGACGAGCTCCGCCTCCTCCCCAGCTGCCGCCACGCCTTCCACTCCCAATGCATCGACACCTGGCTCAAATCCAACCTCTCCTGCCCTCTCTGCCGCTCCCCGATCCGCCCCATCTCCCCTCCTCCGCCTCCTATTCCGCAGCCGGAGGCGGCCGCGGCCGCGGCCGCGTCTAGATCCGAGAGCTTCCGCGTCGAGATCGGCAGCGTCAGCCGCCGCACCGACGACTCGTCGGTGTCGGCGGCCGCGCAGCCGCACGTGAGGTCCTACTCCCTGGGTTCCTCCTTCGAGTACGTCGTCGACGAGGAGGTCGAGGCGGTGCTCGCTAGGGTTCGCCTCGAAAAGCCCGATCTCGAGGCTGCGGCGGCGCCTCCGCCGCCTCCTGGGGCGGCGGTGGCG
This sequence comes from Agapanthus africanus, assembly GCA_030015575.1. Classification (NCBI taxonomy): domain Eukaryota; kingdom Viridiplantae; phylum Streptophyta; class Magnoliopsida; order Asparagales; family Amaryllidaceae; genus Agapanthus; species Agapanthus africanus. The sequence goes on from CM057345.1 coordinate 65,900,970, forward strand.
GAGTTTGCCGGAGGGAGCCATCGGAACTGGCTAAAGGATTACGTGGATTGGCTGACGTTGTCGGCTTCGTCTTCGTTCTCGTCGCTGAGGTTCTCGCAGCGAGGGAGCCACCGCCTCGAATCCGTCGCCTCCTCCGCCGGAGGAGTAGTTGCGGGCGAGGGATGGGACCTGGAGCGGAACTTGCATTTGCATTTAGAGGAAGAGGACGGTGGGTTCTCGGCGTTCTACAGATGGCTTCTAGGGACATGATCGTAAATATCGTCATCAGGTAAAAGTTCTTTAAAGAGGAAGAAGAAGGTTCTTTTTGGATAAATATAGGGTCGGGAATTGCCATCGGTTTTGGTGGGATTTACGGGAGTTGCCAAGGTTTTCCTTGGATTCTAGTTTCATGTTTTTTTGATGCTCTACCCCCGAAAAAGCCTAAGTTGTTTGTTTGTTTGATATAAGTGTAAAGATAAAGGAAGGATAATAATTAGGGATTAGGATATCAAAATTGGAGGTAATTAGGCAAAATAATGTGATTGGACCTGAGCTTTCAGTGTGTGTGCTGATTCCCAAGAGATTTTATTGCACCCTCCTCCTTTTTTTTGTGTCATTTTTACTGTGAGAAAAAGCAAATGGAATTTGCATGAACAGAGATTGAAATGGGTCAAGCCTTGGTTGGCAAGGTTTTGGAAATCCCAGTTATGTCTAAGTTAAAACGAAAACGTGCAGTGGTTTGGTAAAAATTGGGTTTTATAAAATTTAACTTCTTTCGGCTATGTGGTCTTGAACGAATGTTGATGGAGGTCGGAATCTTCTTAAGATGTTGTCCTCCGTCGACTTTACTGTCGACAGTGCTGGACGGTTGAAATTTGAAATGAGGGTTAAGCGTGCGGATCTCAATGGTCTGTTGGTTTTTGTTGACGCTGAACTACCTGCAAGGGAAGTCCCGGGATGGGAAACCACTGTAGGACACCCCCCGACGATTAAGTAAGTACCGAGGAATATTAAGACAGAGTAGCGGCGTATTGGAATGAGTTCGAGATACCTGAGATGTCTGGAAGAGGAGTTTATATAGCAGTCGCATGGATCGAGCCGAAGCAAGATTCTCGCCGTTCGTTACGTCCCCGCGTCACGTTCACGTTGATGGCGGGATGCGCCCCTTAATGGCGAGATACGCTAGCATGGGACGCGAGACATGGAGTGGCGGAGATCTCGTCGTGACGAGATACACGGAGCCGCTCGGGCTCCGTGCTCCGGCCAAACAGGGGAACTGAGGAAGCTTGGCTCGGTGACAATTCGGAGAGGAGCGAAGAGACTGAGGAAGCTCGACTGTAGGATAGCTCGGAGGTGAGCTGTTGACCTGTTGCTGGGTGAATAGGGAATGTACTCCGGGAAGGTCTCCGAAGGGGCGGATGCAATCTCGGAGACAAGGTGTCGAGAAATGTCCTATGGTATTGTACTTATTCCAGCTCCGTAGCCCCTACGAACCTAGCGGGCTTACGTAGACGACATGTCATCTACTGTGTGCCGTGATCTGGGGAATTCCATCTTATGAGTATCATCATTAGCCCCGCACTCTCATTCTGACCTATTTATGGGTTGTATCGAGAGTGGTCAGCTCAGTCTTCACCGTCAAGCTTGGTGCCGAGGATTTTTCGTAGTGGGCTGTCTGGAAACGATAGGGCGTTTGATGGCCGTGTCTATTCGATTTCCGGATCTACGAGGCGTTTCACGGAACGCCTTAACTTTCGCGCGTTTCCACGATGACGTCAGCAGATCAGCGAAATGGCGGCGCCATAAAGGAGGCGTCATTTCGCTTGCTTAGGCCGTCGACCTTCACGCCACGTGGCCATAAATGGGTGGCGGATCGCGAGTCATCGCTTCCGCCAGCTTGATCCGTGTGAGGGGGGAGACATCCGGTGGTTGGCTGTCGCATGGCGTCATAGGGGTCATGGGGCGCGACGCTTCGTTTTGGCGGGAGCGGATTTGGGCCGTCGGATGGCTTTTATTGAGTGTATAAATAGGGAAGGCACTTCCCTAGGAAACATCTTTACTTCACTTACCTCCTGTCATCTGGGGATTACTCGGTGCTTGATCCATTAGGTCGGATCCTCAGCTAAAATCCATCCTCGGCCACTTTTTCCTTGAATCGGGTTAGATGTCTTCCTCTGATGCTTACGGGGAAGGAGACGTGGCGGGACGCGACGTATTTACTCAAAAGTAAACACATTAAGCGTAAATAAGAAATATAAATGTAAACACAAGAATGACAAGAGATGTAATAAAACAACAACTTTTTATTTATATTCATTCTTTATGTACAATTGAAAAGTAAAGTACAATGATAGAAAAAGCGACGCCTAAACAGTGGTATATAAACTGAAAAAGAATGTACAAGTAAGTCTAAAAGTCTGCCTACTCTGTAAACTGTTCCAAGTCGTCCTGACTAGGCTCGATCTCCTGAGAGTCGGGTCCTCCTGACGAACATTCCAAAGAAACAAGAGACATGAATGTCATCAACGAACTAGCGCTCGGTAAGTCCCAAAACATAGAATGTAATAGATAGGTAAAGAGAATAGAATAGGTAAAGTATGTGTTTTTATGCTAACGTAGTTGTTTGTAGCTTGGTACAGAATGTGCCAGTGTATACAGGAGGAGTCCAACTTGCTCCGTGGACTAAGATAACATGTAAGTATAAGGCCCCGTCAAAACCCACGGGACAACGGTACAGGATGTTCATGTAAGTGTCTTTTAGTGACCATCATCGTGCTACTTTTAACACGTTCCGTACCAATCTACCCCGTTAAAAACCCCGTAGTGTATATTGTATTGATTGTATTGATTGGTAGTTATCAGACTTGCCGAGACTATGGTATAAGTTGTTCATGTAAACTGATTCAGGATGAAGACGGTATTCATGTAATCAAGTTCAAAATATAGCCATGGTTCGGTCAAGTCAAGTCATGTTGATATTGTTCTGGTATTCATGATTCAAGTTCAAGTGTTCATGTTTAGTATATTGGATCCATGCTGAATTGGAATTATGATTGGATTCATGATTGAATTATATTCAGATTAAACTGAGACTCAGATTGAGTCAGATACTTAAAGAAATTTGGGTTCTGAATTAGGTTTATGAATTATCGGTAACTGTTGCACATGGACGGCAGGATTTGTGTATTTTTCCAAGACAATTACCGTTGATAACCACGTTTTAGTTTTCTACCTTAAATAGGCAAACACCCACTTTCTTCAGCTCTCTGAGGCTCAAGAGAATTGGTCCCACTTAAACCTATATTTACTAGAGTCCTTAATGTAATTTTATATAACTCGAGGGGTTTTATGAAAAATATTTTATAGTAAACTTTCAAAATAAACCTCAAGTATTTATTTATCGTATTTAGGGTTTTCATGGATATAAATTTTAAAAGGTGAGGTATTTAGTGAATATATACCTAGCTTGAATAGTTCAAGGTATTTTACTGTAAAGTTAGACTTGTATTGATTCTTGATGGTGTTTTCATGAAACTTGTCATTCTTTTATTTTGTTTAGAAAACATGAAATTTAATAATATCTTAAAAATATATGGTTTGATAATATTTATATAATTATTAAAGATAACTTTTTATTATTAAATAGAAATCCTTGTTTTTCTTAAAACAATTGTATAAAAATTCTATCGAGATCGTATGCTCCGTGAGGAGGTCTGCATCTTACTCTACCAGTCCCGAGGATGTATGATAATCCTCACCATCCTGACCGGGTTCCCCAAATTGGGTTGTAGAGGTATAATCGTAAGGAATGAAGTAACACAATTTAAACAAATCCGGGTTTTTAATAGTTTAAGGTATTTTGATGAAAAGTCGTATTTTGCCACAAAATATTGTTCAAGAGAATCGTGCTATGCCAAGATGTGTGTATATGAGAGGTAGTTCATTATCTCGTGAGGTTTTCTAAAGGTATGCTAAGCTAAATAATTATAAGATGTCGTATGTAAACTTCATGGTATTTAAACGTAAAAGCTTAACTAAAGTTATTTAACATGGTATTTTAAAGTGAAAATTGTTCCAATCATTTATTTCATGATTAATAAGCAAGGTATAGTAATATGGATGAGTGATTCTCAAGAAAATTTATAATTTTAAAGATTATAGAATCGGATGTCGGTATAACTCCACTTACCGACAAGTTTTGAAAAGAATAATTTTTATAGTAGAAAGTGTAAGTCCACATTGCCCACCCCGGTACTTGCGGGGAGGTGGAAAACGGAATAAAAATCGGATTTTTATGAGCTTAGGCAACATAGACTAGACTTTAAAGGATCTTTGCTAAACAAAAACTTGCTAAAGCTAACTAGAAACTAGCTAAGTGCTAGAAAGGTTATACCTTGGGCTTTATGTCCTTCTCTCCTTGCTCCTTGGAGTAGTGGAAGGAGGTCACCTTGTCGTCTTCTCCCGTCAAAGAAAGATCCACCCGAAAGCCTCAACCTTTGGCTTTAACTCCAAGCTAGAAGTAACTAGGGTTCAAGAAGTGCTAGTCCTTCAACCCTAGATGAGAGTAGAGATGATCAAGAGAGGGTTTTTCTCAAGCTCAAGTGTTTCTCAACACATGAGAGGGGAGAGCTTGAGGGAAAGGAAGAACAAGAGAGAGAAATGAAATGATAGAATGAGAATAGAATAAACCATTCTCACAAATATATGTGTATTATTTTAATTAGATAATTAGTAAGATAATTGTCATGGTTAATCATGACATGACCATTATCATTTCAATTTGCAAGTATCAAAAAGCATCTTCCAAAAGAAATGATGATGGTCAAAGTGTCAACCTAGGTCAACAAGTCAAGGAGGTCAAATGGTCAGCAACCATAACCATGCACAATTATTAAACTAATTATCAATTAACTATAATACACAAATAAGCATTAGGGTTAATAAAATGACAATAGCCATTAACCCTAATCAAGGTCCTCTCCCTCTTTCTTAAACAACTGTGCATACGCACCCGCATTCGTGATCCGAGGAACACGAATACAATGAGAAAAACCAATCCCAAATCATATACTAGGATCCAGCTTAAACCAAAGCCCGCTAGTATAAACTGTCCGGACAGCAAACGTGCACAAGTGCGCAGATGTGAACGAACCCTGTCGCAAAACCATGCGATCTCTACTCATTTTGCCTAAAGGCGAATAGCTCTTTGTGTGGGACTCTAAAGACTCGACACTACGCTGGCAGTGGGTTTAACCACAGACCGCAAGCGGCACTAGCTGTACGTAACGGTCCTCAGGTAGATGTCGATAAGAAGACTGACGAGGTGAACCCCATCTGAACTCCTACTGAGCCTGTATGTGACAATCTCCGTACAGTTCGGTCTGTTCGTCTGATACATCGCATGGCGGGCCTAGGGGGGCGGTGAACGTCAGTCCCCTAATAGCGGTACAAGTCATGTCGGAGTGTAGCCCAGAACACCCTGAGATAACACTGGAAATCTACCAGTATATCTCGCTTGCCCTGGCCAGGGAATACTCGTGTAATGGCTCTCCTGGACACAGCGCGATGTCAACCCCCAATACCGGGAGAGACGAATCCTGTCTAACCGTCACTGCCTCCAAGTGCTTCGGGACTGCACCCAAAAACTATATGTTTGCACGACTCCTTTGAGCCGTGGTAGGGAAGTAATCAAAGTGCAGTGGGAACACACTTGAGGCGAAGTGACAGTGTCAAGTCAGCGGACTGAGCTGTACTCATGTCACCTGGGAACTGATAACTGACGATAGGTATAATACCAACCAACAGTCCCCGACGAGTCCTGTCCAGTGTACTCGTAACCTAACGAGCACCCGCATACTATCTCAAGTACGACGTACTGACGGCTGTGGGACAGACCGTCTCCCACACTGGGATGAGAAGCGCATACGCTAGTCTACTCCGGAGTATCGATGCCCTGTCTCGATAGTCCAACGACTAGGGACCTGTATAAGGATGTGCTTATAGATCACCCAGCTCCCACGAGTGTGAGCGCCATCACAACGCTGGTAATCAAGCAAAGATCCTTCGGGCTCTACTAATATGTATATCAGCAATATGCTAAAAGAAACACATGCACATATTAAAGCAGAGACAAACCAAGTAGCATACTACCATTTCGAGCAAGATTGTATATATAACTGTGAATATCCCAAGCTTCCATTAAGTAATATACAAACTAGTATGATACAGTAATGGCCTCTAGGGCATATACACTAACAATCTCCCACTTGCACTAAGGCCATGTACTGGCGTATCGAAGACCTATCATCTCGATCAGCCGCTCGAACTGAGTCTGGGCCAAGGCCTTGGTGAATGGATCTGCTGTGTTATCCTCTGATGCAACTCTCCGGACCTCGATCTCCTGGCGATCCACGATCTCCCTGATCAGGTGATACCGCCTTAAGATGTGTCTGGATTTCTGATGGGACCTGGGTTCCTTCGCTAAAGCTATAGCCCCGTTGTTGTCGCAATACAGAGGTATTGGGTCAACAATGGACGGAACCACCTGAAGTTCTCTCAAGAACTTCCTCATCCAGACAGCTTCTTTTGCGGCATCAGATGCAGCGATGTATTCCGCTTCCATAGTCGAGTCAGCAACGGTTTCCTGTTTGGAACTCTTCCAACACACCGCCCCTCCATTGATGGTGAAGACAAAACCCGATATGGACTTGGAATCATCCTTGTCACTCTGGAAGCTGGAGTCAGCAAAGGCCTCGATCTGCAGGTCTTTTCCGCCATACACCAAGAACATCTCCTTAGTCCTTCTCAGGTACTTGAGAATGTTCTTTTCTGCTATCCAATGTTTCTCCCCAGGGTTTGACTGATACCTGTTTACCACACTCAGTGCATAAGCCACATCCGGTCTGGTACACAACATCGCATACATTATAGAGCCTACCGCAGAAGCGTAGGGTATAATGGACATGCGATCCCTCTCCAAATCATTCTTGGGAGACATCTCTTTGGAGAGGGTGATCCCGTGACAAGCCGGTAGATTACCGCGCTTGGAATCTTCCATACTGAATCTCTTCAGTATGGCGTCGATGTACCTGGACTGCGAAAGTCCTAATATCCTCTTGGATCTATCACGGTAGATCCGGATACCCAGAATGTATGAGGCATCATCCAGGTCTTTCATGGAGAACCTGTGTGACAAGAACCCCTTGACAGATTGTAGCATAGGAATGTCATTTCCTATTAAGAGAATGTCATCCACGTATAAAACGAGGAATACTACAGTTCTCGCTACAAATCTACAATAGATGCATGGTTCATCTGGATTTTTGATAAAGCCAAATTTCTTGACCGTCTCATCAAAACAGATGTTCCAACTCCGCGATGCCTGATTTAGTCCATAAATGGACTTAAGCAACTTGCACACCTTTCCGCTGCTCCCACTCTGAATGAAACCCTATGGCTGATCCATATAGACACACTCCTCTAAATGTTCATTTAGAAAAACTGTCTTTACATCCATCTGCCAAATCTCATAATCGTGGAAGGCAGCAATGGCAAGAAGGATCCGAATGGATTTCAGCATAGCTACTGGAGAAAAAGTTTCGTCATAGTCCAAACCAGGTCGCTGACGGAAACCCTTTGCTACCAGTCTAGCTTTATAGGTCTCAACCTGTCCATCTACACCAGTCTTCCTTTTGAAGATCCACTTGCATCCTACGGGTTTTACCCCGTCTGGAGCAATGTCCAACGTCCATACTTTGTTGGTGTACATGGACTCCATCTCGGTCCGCATTGCATCCAGCCATTTTACCGAGTTGACGCTCTGAATGGCCTGCTGGAAGCTAGTAGGCTCATCATAATCTATGATGCAATCCTCTCTATCCCCGTCAATGAGAAAACCGTAGTATCTCTCGGGCGGATGAGACTGCCTACTACTCCTGAGGAGTGGCATGGGAATGTCCTGATCTTTCGAACCCTCTGGTTCTACTAAGCTTTCAGTAATAGCTTGTGGTTCTGGAATTTCTTCCAGTTCTATTGCGCTCCCACTTAATTCTTTTTCTATGAACTGGTGTTCTAGAAAGTGGGCATGGCAAGATACAAATACCTTTTGTTCCTCTTCGCAATAGAAGTAATATCCCTTGGAGTTCTTTGGATATCCCACAAACTTGCACTGTATTGAGCGTGCCTCGAGCTTGTCCGCATGCTGCTTTTTTACAAAAGCTGGACATCCCCATGTCTTAATGTGATTAAGATAGGGTCTCTTCCCACACCACATCTGATATGGTGTAGTAGGCACAGTCTTAGTTGGAACCCGGTTCAAAAGGTATGCAGCTGATTCTAGCGCATATCCCCAGAACGATCGCGGCAACTCAGCGTTACTCATCATGGACCGTACCATATCCAATAGGGTTCGGTTCCGTCTCTCCGATACACCGTTATGTTGCGGAGTGTATGGAGGAGTAAGCTGAGAGAGAATTCCATTCTCTTTTAAGTAACCCAGGAACTCGGCACTCAAGTATTCACCACCTCGATCAGATCTCAGTGTCTTGATACTTTTGCCTGTTTGCTTTTCTACTTCATTCTTATATTCCTGGAATTTTTCAAAAGCGTCGGATTTATGTTTCATTAAGAAGACATAACCGTACCTTGAAAAGTCATCCGTAAAAGTCACTTCGTGCATGTGTAGACATTGGACCGCACACGTCGCTGTGTACGAGTCCTAAGAGCTCGCTCGCTCTTTCTCCGTGTCCAGTAAACGGAGTCTTTGTCATCTTTCCTTTGAGACAGGATTGACAAGTTGCATACGATTGATATTCGAACGGATCCAAATATCCTTCTGTGTGTAACTTGGTCAACCTTCTCTCATTGATGTGACCCAGTCTACAATGCCATAAGAAAGTTTTATTTATTTCTGGAGACTTTCTTTTGTGTGTATTCTGGATATTGAAAATCTGTGGTTGGTTTAATACGTATATACCGTTGTTCAATGTACCTGACCCAATCAAAGCTTGATTAAGGTGAATGTTCACTACATTACTTACAAATGCAAATTCATAACCTTCTTTAGATAATAAAGATACAGAAATGATATTACAGGTTGCATTTGGTACATAATAACAACTACGCAAAACCAAAAAATATCCATCCGACAATCCCAGGTGATAGTCCCCCACGGCCTCAGCATCCATGCTAGCACCGTTTGCAACTCTGAGGGTCATGTCACCTGCCATCAAAACTCTACGCTTTCTCAACGCCTGCAAAGAATTACAGATATGAGATCCTGATCCGGTATCCAATACCCAGGAAGTAGAGTTTATTGATAGACAGTTTTCAATAACATACACACCTGAAGCTGAAGCTGCAACTTGCTTCAAATCCTGTGTTCTGGCTTTCCAAGCCTTGCAATCCTGTTTCCAGTGACCACTTTTGTGACAATAGAAGCATTCTTCCTTCCCCACCAGCTTTCCCGCTATCTTTGTTGCTTTTCCTTTTCCCTTCATATCCACTTTACCGACACCGCCTCTTGGTTTGGCGGGGGCTTTCTTCTTCTTACCCTTGGCTTTCGCCCTGGATCTAGAAGAGGAAGATCCTCCTACAAACAAAGTGGATGTCTCCCTACCTTTTTGTAGGGTGCCCTCAGCACTCCTCAACATGTTCAGAAGTTCGGAAAGTTCTACCTCCTTTCATTGCATGTTGAAGTTAAGAATAAACTGGACGTAAGTGGAAGGAAGGGACTGGAGAATCAAATCAGTATAGAGTTCATTCTCCAACGTGGTCCCAAGGTCCGCGAGCTCCTCAATATAGCCAATCATCTTAAGCACGTGTTCCGCTACCGATGATCCGACGGCCAACCTTGCCGAAAACAACTTCTTCGACACTTCGTATCTTGCGATACGAGACTGCTCTCCATACAGTTCTTTTGTATAAAGAAATATGGACTCTAGGTCCATATTCTCGTGCCTCCTCTGATGTTCATTGTCCATCGAGGCTAGTACGAGGCATCTGGCCTTCGCGCAATCTATTTCCCAGGTCTTGTAGATTTCCCTATCTACGACACTGGTTTTGGGACCTGGGACAGGGGGAGCTTTGGTGGTAAGGACATACCCCAACTTGTCGTAAGTGATTGCCATCTTGACATTCCTGAGCCAATCTTTGTAGTTTGGCCCTGTCAATATATTTTTATCTAGTAATAACTTAAGTCCGGTCATCGTGAATGGTCGCTGCAATTAGGAGAGAGAAAAGAAACACTTTAGCATGATGCTCTTGCAAGTTTAGAGTGGTTTTTAGTTTGTCTAAACTGGATGGCTCCCACTGTTTCTCGAATCCCTTCTCAAACCGTAAAGAAAGGATTAGTCAGGATCACTCTCACCATACAATACTTGCTTAACCGTTCAGCCAGGCCAGTGTCGGTACTTCGAGGGAGGTTTTCCAACGCTTTCGCGAAGTTCCTTAATTAAGTAACCTCTTTTCCCTGTGGGCGTAGCCCCGCTAACACCTTTCTAGACACCTACTAAGTTTATAGCATTGATCGTTAAGTGAGAGTTTTCCCGAGGAGTAGCATATACTCACAGTAGGATCGGGATCCAAATATCATCGCGTGATAAAACCGAAGGAATCCTACCAGAATCATCACACTCCAAATGGTATGCAACGCTAGCAAGTTTCAGTACTTATGAAACTCCCGATGTGGATTTTTGCCCCATGCTCTTATGACCTTGACTTTGGCCAAAATATCATAAGTCACATGTCAAGTTCTACCCGTCATTCTCCTGGTTAATTTGGACCCACCCGTACCTACCCTTGACTTTGGCCAAAATGGCAGCACGACTGTCCCAAACCAACGCATCTATCTATGCTGCACATGAATACCCAATAGCTACCAATCACTATGCCTTGACTTTGGCCAAAATACATAGCTTGAATACTTTTTGACCATTCATGTGGAATGACGGAGGGTTACGAATGGTTTTGGCGAAACCGTGAACGTAGTGAACTTGATCTAATCGATGGAACGAGATAGCTTTTAAAAGGAGTGGTTCAAGCTCCGCGTTTAAAAGTTTAGTTTTGAAAAGAACCGAGTGGTTTTCAAAGTGTTCCAATCGACTTTTACTTGGTTTATTTTCTTGCATTAGTTCTTTTAATGCGTCCCATCATTTAATCCTACCATTGCAGAAAACAACCAAAATATGGTGTACGCTTATGCCATCCGCATTCGCCACGGGGTCCCGTCATCACCCGTTAGATTACTTAACTAACGACAGAGCGGGGGCAGGACTAGCGCGGATGCAAAACATAAGCAACACCTAAATAGTTATCATATATAAATATATAGCAATGATAGACATTACAGATCACAGATGAATACATTGGATATACTAGGAATCCGCATTCCGTTCGAGCCTGCAATGAAAAGCGGATTACACGGTCGCGGTGAATAGCCAATACCCCACCCAAGACCCCTACGGGTGCGGCAAACTACCCGCCAAGTATCCGAAGCGAAGCAACCTCCCTCACCACCGTGAGTAGGCCACTCGGCACTTCGAGATACCCGGTAGTTTGTGCACCCCCTCCATAGGTCTATCCTAGGAGCAAAAACAGTAAAAAGAATTATACAATGACGGCTACAACCCCGACCCGGTTGTGCGGCCAAACAAATAATAATATTACATCAATTTACATATTACAATGAATGAAAGAAAAAGCAACACTCATCTCACATCCACCCCGGCTATTCACCCGCGACAATCCAACCCATTCATATACACAAACCAGTATCAATCACAGATCACAGATATGTATAACCCCGACTAATCGACATATAGCGATTAGCCGACGTTCAATACATGCAAACATCACAGATATAACCGTCATAGTCAAAGTGTAGTGAAGTTCGGAAAAAATACGGATTTATAGGCCCCCAAAAATAAATTTCTATTCTGGAAAATCTGGGCACATATAACATATCTTAAAAATCCTAAAACCAAGCCAGAGATACACTGCACCAAACTCGACCCAGTGAAGAGCCAACTTGGCCGCGGTTGCGCGGCAATAGCTTACTATTGCCGCGGAACCGCGGCTCCTTGGTCGAGTCATTGGACCGGGTTTGGTGGTTATCTTTAAAAAACCCTGAGACGGTTTTAGGAGTATAACAAATTTTATTTTGACCAGAAAATTTTTTAACAGAAACTAGGGTTTTTGAAAACTCGGTTTTTGGATTTTTCGGTTTCGAACTTCGTTACACTTCACTACCTAGCTAGTTTATGTTTAGTTAGGCTCTGATACCACTGTAAGTCCACGTTGCCCACCCCGGTACTGGCGGGGAGGCGGAAAACGGAATAAAAATCAGATTTTTATGAGCTTAGGCAACATGGACTAGACTTTAAAGGATCTTTGCTAAACAAAAACTTGCTAAAGCTAACTAGAAAATAGCTAAGTGCTAGAAAGGTTATACCTTGGGCTTTATGTCCTTCTCTCCTTGCTCCTTGGAGTAGTGGAAGGAGGTCACCTTGTCGTCTTCTCCCGTCAAAGAAAGATCCACCCGAAAACCTCAACCTTTGGCTTCAACTCCAAGCTAGAAGTAACTAGGGTTCAAGAAGTGCTAGTCCTTCAACCCTAGATGAGAGTAGAGATGATCAAGAGAGGGTTTTTCTCAAGCTCAAGTGTTTCTCAACACATGAGAGGGGAGAGCTTGAGGGAGAGGAAGAACAAGAGAGAGAAATGAAATGATAGAATGAGAATAGAATAAACCATTCTCACAAATATATGTGTATTATTTTAATTAGATAATTAGTAAGATAATTGTCATGGTTAATCATGACAAGACCATTATCATTTCAATTTGCAAGGATCAAAAAGCATCTTCCAAAAGAAATGATGATGGTCAAAGTGTCAACCTAGGTCAACAAGTCAAGGAGGTCAAATGGTCAACAACCATAACCATGCACAATTATTAAACTAATTATCAATTAACTATAATACACACATAAGCATTAGGGTTAATAAAATGACAATAGCCATTAACCCTAATCAAGGTCCTCTCCCTCTGTCTCAAACAACTGTGCATACGCACCCGCATTCGTGATCCGAGGAACACGAATACAATGAGAAAAACCAATCCCAAATCATATACTAGGATCCGGCTTAAACCAAAGCCCGCTAGTATAAACTGTCCGGACAGCAAACGTGCACAAGTACGCAGATGTGAACGAACCCTGTCGCAAAACCATGCGACCTCTACTCATTTTGCCTAAAGGCGAATAACTCTCTGTGTGGGACTCTAAAGACTCGACACTACGCTGGCAGTGGGTTTAACCACAGACCGCAAGCGGCACTAGCTGTACGTAACGGTCCCCAGGTAGATGTCGATAAGAAGACTGACGAGGTGAACCCCAACTGAACTCCTACTGAGCCTGTATGTGACAATCTCCATACAGTCCGGTCTGTTCGTCTGATACATCGCATGGCGGGCCTAGGGGGGCGGTGAACGTCAGTCCCCTAATAGCGGTACAAGTCGTGTCGGAGTGTAGCCCAGAACACCCTGAGATAACACTGGAAACCTACCAGTATATCTCGCTTGCCCTGGCCAGGGACTACTCGTGTAATTGCTCTCCTGGACACAGCGCGATGTCAACCCCTAATACCGGGAGAGACGAATCCTGTCTAACCGTCACTGCCTCCAAGTGCTTCGGGACTGCACCTAAAAACTATCTGTTTGCACGACTCCTTTGAGCCGTGGTAGGATAGTAATCAAAGTACAGTGGGAACACACTTGAGGCGAAGTGACAGTGTCAAGTCAGCGGACTAAGCTGTACTCATGTCACCTGGGAACTGATAACTGACGATAGGTATAATACCAACCAACAGTCCCCGACGAGTCCTGTCCAGTGTACTCGTAACCTAACGAGCACCCGCATACTATCTCAAGTACGACGTACTGACGGCTGTGGGACAGACTGTCTCCCACACTGGGATGAAAAGCGCATACGCTAGTCTACTCCGGAGTATCGATGCCCTGTCTCGATAGTCCAACGACTAGGGACCTGTATAAGGATGTGCTTATAGATCACCCAGCTCCCATGAGTGTGAGCGCCATCACAACGCTGGTAATCAAGCAAAGATCCTAAGGGCTCTACTAATATGTATATCAGCAATATGCTAAAAGAAACACATGCACATATTAAAGCAGAGACAAACCAAGTAGCATACTACCATTTCGAGCAAGATTGTATATATAACTGTGAATATCCCAAGCTTCCATTAAGTAATATACAAACTAGTATGATACAGTAATGGCCTCTAGGGCATATACACTAACAGAAAGAGAGGAGGGGAGGTGGGACTTACTTGATAAAAGATTAGAAGGGAGGTAGAGGAAGAGAATAGTAGCTTCGTGGAGTCGCGGGGTCGCCGGAATCGTCTCGAATTCTCGCCGGAATTTGACCTTGAGCTAACTCCACTTGTACCCTTCTTGAACTTGAGAATTTTGGCAATAGATTTCAGAATGAGGAGGGCTAGGGTATGGTATTGTATTTATAGGATGGAATTAGGATTTTGGAATTGAAAAAAGAATTAAAAATGCATTAAAATTTGGATTTAAAGCTTCATTTTAATTCTCTGTTAATTTTCAGGAAAATCAAACAGAACAGGGGTAGTAGGGTAGTCCAAGGGGTGTTGTGGGTAAAGCACAGGGGCTATTCCCTACGGGGGGACCGTCGGCGCTGGGTATTTGGCCGATCTCGCCGGCCACGTGTGCGAGGTGAAGGCTTGAATTGGTGCCACGTGTGCTCGGCTGTGTACTCAACATTTTCCATATGTTTATTTTATCCGACTTTTCGTTTTTACGTGTATTGCATGTGTAAACTTTTGGGCTTCCAAAAAGTTTAAAATAAAATCAGTAAAAATATATGTGGCTGGCACAGGGGCTACGTCACAACAGTGCAAGGCTTTTACAAATGAGCTATAAGTGCTTTCTTGCTGTTCTTAAACAAATTTAATTTATGAGTTGTACTCAGGTTAGCAAACTCCATTCTGTACATTAACTTTAAAAAAAATTCGTACAGTGAAATTAGAGTCGTTACATTAAGGTCGAGCCGGGCGATGAAGCTTCAGCCTCTGAAGTTAAGCCCAGTGGGTCATATTCCTTTTCCTCGGCTTCTGATAGCCAAGAAAGTTCTTCTTCTTCCTCTGCGTCGGGCTCACTCTCAGGGGTGGTAATGCCCTTGTTCTTCGTCGTCGGGTGGAAAAAAGGGCCCCAAAAGTGCGCATCGAGAATACTCGCGATGTGCTCTCGATGTTGAATCGGTTGGACGAGCTTTCCGATATCCGGGCTTGTTTCCATATCACCCCGACTACTCGCTTTTGTTAGTGATATATGTCTTAGAGACCATTATTGTATAGTACTGGTTTGTATATTACATTTTGAAAGCTTGGGATATACAAGGATAAATAACAGTCTTGCTCATTATGGTAGTATGCTACTTGGTTTGATTTTATCTTAATATGTGTATATGTTTCTTTTAACATATCACTAATACATATTGGTAGAGCCCTTAGAATCTTTTCTTGACCACCAGCGTTGTAATGACAGTCACACTAGTAGGGGCTGGGTAGTCTATAAGTGAAAGTCGACCTTAGCACTACCATGAGGTTTTAGAGGTATCAAGCATGCCAAATTTTAATTTTTATTAGGTGCTAAGTTAGACTAACAAGATCTTTACTAGAATATTAGGGTTTGCCTTTGTGATGTGATGAACTAAAGAGAAAAAAAAAGAGTATACAACCTTTGTAGTTCGAGTCCTTCTCTTCTAAAGCTCCGGGTTGAAGTTCACGCGACTCTACAAGACTCCTCTTCGAGTTAAACGAACCTCCTTTGTGATCTTCGCGCCAAAGACGATTCTCCCGAAGTTCCTCTTGCTCAAGCTAACTCTACACCAAACTCCTTTAGTGTAGGAAACATACCACACCAAATTGCTAGTTTGGTGTGGGTTGGTGGAGTAGGAGTTTATTTTGCTCACTAGGGTTTTCACAAATTCAATGATTCACATCACATATGAGGGTTTGAACTTGGAAGTGAGGTGAAGGAAATTGTATAGAGCAAGAGGAAGCAAGAGCTCATGAAAAGGGCTAAGGCATGAAGAATGAAAATGATGAAAGTAAAACTCAAAATGGCTCTCTCTTTCCTCACTTATTCAAGCATGAAATAAAATTGCAATTCTAAATTGCAACCATGCTTGAATAGTGAGTCAAGACTAATATACAAATAATAAAACCCATGCCTTGCCTATCCACAAATACCTCCACAATTTACACCTTATTTTTCTATTTTCTCAAAATAAAAAAACATGACATGCTTCATATAATAATATATATATTTATATATATCAAATATACATTAATATATATATATATATATATATATATATTAATGTGTGTGTGTGTGAGTGTGTGTGTGTGTATAAAGCAATTAGTGAGCTAATGATATTAGTTAAGATATAATTATATCACTTATAATATATATCACATTATTAAATCAACACTTAATCTAATAATCCGGTTGTTCCCCTCCGAACGGCGGCGCACAGGACCGCGATGTCCTGACGCTGGGATTCGGGGCAGATGTTATTTGGTTTTATCCGTCCACCTCTCCGAAGATGCCAAGTTGATTTATGGCACCGTGTATCAGAGGTTTAGACGGATGCAGCCGATGTAGCAGACTTCGTCAGATTCCCCCTCGTTTGAGGGATTTTTGATTGTGGGGACACTCTTCCCTGCAGGCGCAAGCCCCTGCAGTTAATTACGCTACCGCATCGCGGTAACCACTTTCTCCTTCTCCAGAATTTCACTTCGTGTCGTGTATGTTTGTTTTGTTTGTGGTTGCCCGTAGATTGTATACGGAGACTGAGTAATGCCGTCGCCCGTAGGACGTGGATTAGTCCAAATCCGTATTTACTCAAATTTGGGTTTGGTGTTTTGGTTTAAGGATGCGTTAGCCGTATTTAGGCTAAGATCAACTTAAACGTTCGTTAAGGATACGTTAGTCTTGTTTGAGACTAAGATCAACTTAACGTAGTGATTCGTTTAATATATGGCCGTCAGGACTCATCACCTCTCTGACGTCGTTGAAGGATTACAACGACAGGTGTCAGAGGAGCTCGGAGATGTACCCTCGAACCAGAGTTGATTTGGAATTTTATAGTCCATTTAAATGTCTAAGGATACGTTAGCCGTATTTGGGGCTAAGATCAACTTAAACGGGACCGTTTAGATCCGGCAAAAGAGCATTTGGAGGCTCTATTGTTCCAGTTTAGGGACATAGTGGTCCATAGGTAGTTTAGGGACATTGCGGTCCATGCTTTAGTTTAGGGACGTGGTGGTCCATATTCCAGTTTAAAGACGTGGTGGTCCATATTCCAGTTTAAAGACGTGGTGGTCCGTTATTAGTTTAAGGACATTTCGGTCCGATATTAGTTTAAGGACGTTTCGGTCCGATATTAGTTTAAGGACGTTTCGGTCCACGAGTTTAAGGACCCCGCAGTCCATATACGTGTGTGGTCATCGGGACCCGTCACCTCTCTGACGTCGTTGAAGGATTACAACGATGGGGGTCAGAGGAGTTCGGAGATGTACCCTCGAACCGGAGGTAAATTGATTTAAGAGAGCAATCTTGCTCAGTCAATTTAATTTAAGGACTTACGGCCAAAATTGGGCTAAGTCCAGTTGAAAATGTTCAACATTTTATTTGCTTTTACATTGCATTTCTTTTTATTTTTATTTGGGCTTTGCCCAGAAAGGATGCAGAGCATCAATTTGTTTTGGGCTCTGCCCTTTATAAATGATGCAGAGCATCAATCTTATTTGGGCTCTGCCCTTTTATTGCTTTGCAATTTATTTTGGCCTGCTTGGTCTTTTTGATTTGGGCCTGGCCCTTTTAGGAAATGCATTGCATTTATCAGGCGCTTTGTGCCAATCAGAGAGCGCAAGCGCTTGTAGTGTTGACACGTGTCGCGCAAGCGTAGTGTGCTGCGCTAGTACGCTGTGCTAGTGTGCTGCGCTTGCGCTGCTGACACGTGGCGCACTCTGGTGAGTTGCGCCAATTACAGAGAGCAAAGCTCTATCTCAAAGCGCATAGTGCAAGTGGTTCAGATGCTGACACGTAGCGCTCTCCCAAGAGCGCAACAGCGCAGTTTGCAAGTGCAAAGCACTAAGAATCTTTTAGATTCAAGAACAGAAGTGCAAAGCACTATTTGATTTCTTGATCTAATTTAGATCAAAGAAAAATAAGTTTTTCTTGTTTTTCTTATCTTAGAGAACCAAAGGTTCATAAGAAGTGCAAAGCACTATTTTATTTTATTTTATTTTTATTAAAGATCATTGATCTTGTTTTTAGATCTATGATCTGTTCATAAGAGAACTTTCTCTTTCGCTAAAGGTTTTTACCTTTTTGTTCTTGAGAAGTTTTTCAGAGTTCTCTTTCTCTCTTTTTTTTTATAGAAAATGTTGATGCCTTTGAATTGAGGCCTAGGGTCCTTTTTATAGTGCCCATAAATTAGTTAAATTTGTTAAAGAGATCTTTCTCTGAGTGATTTGGAGAATCTCCCTCACCGTTGGATCTTTGATCCAAAGGCCTCCGCTTTACAGAAGAAAATCTTCTTGTTTTAACAAGAACAGAAAGATTTCTTTAAATCTCCATTCTGTTTTGCGCAACTCCCCAGAGCTTGACACGTGTCGCGCAGTGCAGCGCTTGCGCAGCTGTGCTTGCGCAACTGCACAGACACGTGTCGTGCACTGCAGCGCTTGCGCAGCTGTGCTTGCGCAACTGCACAGACACGTGTCGTGCAGCGCAGCGCTTGCGCAACTGTGCTTGCGCAGATGTGCTTGCGCAACTGCACAGACACGTGTCACGCTTGCGCAGCTGTGCTTGCGCAACTGCGCAGACACGTGTCACGCGGCGCAGCGTTTGCGCCACTGAAACGTTGCTTCCTTTACTTTTTTGTTTTAAACAGAGCTTTGCTCTGATTGGTTGCGCTACCTCGGACGCTGCGCTGATGCGTCTGCGCCAGACACGTGGCGCCCTGCGCTCAGCGCAGAGGATCTGAAGCGTTGCTTCATTTATTGAAACTTAGATTTTGGGCAAATCGGAAGCGTCGCTTCGTCTGAGATATCTTTTCATCTCCTTTTTTCAAGTCAAACTCGTATTTCCAAAATTCTGATTTCCCGGGCCTTGGAAATGATTTCATTGTGCATAGGATTTTCTGCACTTGGGTCTCTATATATATAAGTCAAGGCTGAGCCTTTTCTTTTCTCATTTTCAGAGAACTTCTTCGATCATGGCTTGCAATCGCACTCATGCCCACCAACAACCATGGGAGGTGCCGATTCGGGACATCGTTTCCCGTTTTGCTGCGCGCCTGGTGGACCCTTCTCTCTCGGACGAGCAATGCGACGCTGCAATGCACGAGCTTTTGACTCGTGTGGGGTCTCCTCTCCCTCCGAATTCCATTTGGCTTCGGATGATCCTTGCCTCGGTGCTCGCCGACATTCCCCCTCCTCCAGCAGAGATGTCCCCGGCAATGCTGGATGCCGCCGAGGACAAGATCGAGGACTTTCTTGAAGCGCACTTGATCACCAAAGCCCTGAGGGACTGCTCTTTCCATTTGCTGAGCCAGATACGGGCTCGTCGGGTTGTCATCGCCACTTTTTCCCAGGAGCGCGGCGTCGACCGTTGGATGGCTACCCCTCGGGAGGATCGCCGCTTCGACGTGATGGAGAAGACGGAGAGAGAACTGAATAATCTCCTCTTTCTTTTTGTGAATCCCTGTCTTTCTGATCCCGTATTCGGTGATCTTTTTTTTAAATGTAATAAATGAAAATAATGAATAAGTATTTTTCTTTTTTAATCAAGTATTTCATTATCTGTTAAGGGTTCTTTTATTTCATTTCTCTGTTGCGCTTGTGCATCGTATAATTTTAATTTGTTATTATCAAATGCATGTAATTTCGCAAGGGTAAATTGCCTTTAGCACTTAACCTTTTCCTTTCTACGAAACGGTGCATCTGCGCTGACACGTGTCACGCAGCGCAACGCACAACGCAACTGCGCAAGCGCGTCTGTGCTGACACGCGTCGCGTAGCGCACCGCTCGTGTAGCTGAAGCGTTACTCCCTTTAACAGAGCTTTGCTCTGATTGAGCGCGTCTTTTTGGACGCAGCGCTAATGCATCTACGCCAGACACGTGGCGCGTTGCGCGCAGCGCAAAGGATCTGAAGCGCTGCTTCATTTATTGAAGTTTAAATTTTCAAAGCAAAGCTTTGCTTCTGATTGGGGGAAGATGAAGCTTCATCTTCCACCTCGGAATTTGATCAGAGCTTTGCTCCGATTGGGGTAAACACCGGTTATATCATATATAACCGACTAATATCATTAATCTGAATATCACATTATCAAACCAACACTTGATTCGATAATCCGGTTATATCACATATAACCTGACCGACATCAGATAACTGCCAGATTACAATACGGTATCACATACACGTTTTTAATAAGGCCCACACACATATCAATATATGTGCCCTACTTCGTTTCGCTCGAACCAGGAAACTTCTATGTGGGACTCTAAAGACTCGTCAATACGCCAGCAGTAGGTGATGATCACATCAATCACCTATAAGCCGTCAGCGGTACTAGTTGGACGTAACGGCTACCCGGGTATTGAGCGATATGAAGATTAACAAGCAAGCTCGTCCATACTCTCCATGAAGCCTATCAGTAACACTACCGTGCAGTCCGGTCTCTTCGTCTGATATGTCGCATATCATGTCTAGGGGTGGTAAACATCAGACCCCAGTAATGTGATAAATCATGCCGATATCTGGCCTATAACGGTTTGAGAAACTACTGATAACTCTTATCAGTAAATCTCAGCAGCATCCCTGGCCAGGGACTTCCAGTTATAGCAATCGAGCATAGCGCAGCATCAACCCCCAATACCGGGAGAGACGAAACCCCTCATATCTCTCATTGCCTCCATGTGACTCGGGACTGTACCCAAAATCCACCTATTTGCACGACTCTTTTAAGCCGTCGTAGGGGGGAAATCAAAGCATAGTGGGAGCTACACAAGTCTCTATGACGATCTCGGGTCTACAAACTAACCTGTACTAGTGTCACCAGAGGACTGCTATTTGACGACAGGTAAACTACCACATAGGAGTCCTCGGCGAGTCTTGTTCCGTGTACCCATTCTCTAATGAGTACATGTGTACAATCTTTGATGTCACACACCAATGGTTGTAGGATCAACCATCGCCCTCTAAAGGACAAGAAACGTACACACTAGTCTACTCTGGAATATCGATACCCTAGTCTCGATATTCTCTCTACTAGGAACTGATTAAAAAATGTACTTTTGGACCACCCTGGCCCCACTAGTATGATCTCATCATAGTCCTAGTAGTCAAGTACATATCCTAAGGGCTTTATCAACATGTAAGAGCAAGACAATAAAGAATACCAGTCAACATGTTAAGATAAAGAGTAACCAGATAGCATACTATCATGTCGAGCATGAAAGTCCTCTATATATATGTCCAAGCATCCACTATAATATACATCACATGTACAATAATGGCTTCTTGGTTATACATATTCCTAACAATCTCCCGCTTGCACTAAGGCTATGTGTTGTAGTATCTCATACCCAACATCCCAAAAAGTCTCTCAAACTGTATCTGGGGAAGTACCTTGGTGAGTGGATCCGCTACGTTGTCCTTTGTGTTAACTCTCCTGACCTCGATCTCCCGGCGATCTACTATCTCCCTGATCAGGTGATACCACCTCAGAATATGTCTGGATCTCTGATGGGACCTGGGTTCCTTGGCCAAAGCCATCGCTTCCTTTGTTATCAAAATACACAGGTATTGGATGCTCAATGGATGGAACCACACCAAGCTCAGAAATGAACTTCTTCATCTAGAAAGCCTCTTTGGCAGCATCGTTGGCAGCGATGTATTCAGCCTCCATCGTCGAGTCAACCACGGTGTCTTGCTTGGAACTCTTCCAACACACCGCCCCTCCGTTGAGGGTAAAGAAAAAATCCGAGACCGACTTATTGTCGTCCTTATCACTCTGGAAGCTCGAATCGGTAAAGGACTCCACTTGGAGTTCACCGTTACCATACACCAAGAACATTTCTTTAGTCCTTCTCAAGTACATAAGAATGTTCTTCACAGCTGTCCAGTGGTTCTCCCCAGGATCTGATTGATACCTGCTCACTACACCTAGTGAGTAAGTTACATCCGGTCTGGTATACAACATCGCATACATGATAGAGCCTATTGCCGAAGCATACGGTATCTCTTGCATACGAGCCTTTTCCAAATCAGCCTTGGGAGACATCTCTTTGGAGAGAGTGATTCCTGAACAAGCGGGTACATTACCTCTCTTGGAATCTTCCATACTAAAGCTCTTTAGTATGGTGTCTATGTATCTGGATTGGGACAATCCCAACATCTATTTAGATCTATCTCTATAGATTTTTATCCCCAGGATGTAGGAGGCATCACCAAGATCTTTCATGGAGAACTTGAGTGATAAGAAGAGCTTGACCGAGTGTAGCATAGGAACATCGTTTCCTATCAAGAGTATGTCATCCACGTACAATACGAGGAAGACTACCTTACTCTCTATAGCCTTCTTGTATACGTAAGGTTCATCTACATTTTTGATGAAGTCAAACTCTTTGATTGCTTCATCAAAACAGATGTTCCAACTCTGCGACGCCTGCTTTAATCCCTAGATGGATTTAAGCAGCTTGCACACCTTTCCGCTGCTCCCACTGTCTATGAAGCCATTTGGCTGTGTCATGTACACGCTCTTCTAAATCACCATTTAGAAAAGCGGTCTTGACGTCTATCTGCCAGATTTCGTAGTCATGGTATGCAGCAATGGCAAGTAGGATCCTGATGGACTTAAGCATAGCAACAGGAGAAAAGGTTTCATCGTAGTCAACGCCAGGTCGTTGATGAAAACCTTTAGCTACAAGTCTAGTATTGAAAGTCTCAACTTTTCCATCTACACCAATCTCCTTTTTGAAGATCCACTTTCTCCCAATAGATTTTACCCCTTCAGGAGCAACTTCCAAAGTCCATACTTTGTTAGTGTACATGGATTTCATCTCGGATCGCATAGCATCCAACCATTTCACAGAGTCCCCACTCGTAATCGCCTGCTCGAAACTAGTCGGGTCATCATCTTCCATGATGCAATCCTCGTTCCCACCATCTACGAGAAAACCGTAGTATCTTTCAGGTGGATGAGGAACCCTACTAGATCCACGGGGTGGATGGGGTTCGTTGGGTACTATTGGATCCTCTGGTTCCACCAAATCGTCAGTTGTAGTCTGTGCTGCTGGAACTTCTTCCAATTCTACCTCATTGCCACTAATTTCTTTTACAAGAAATCCCTTTTTCTAAAAAGGTGGCATGTCGAAAAACAAACACATTTTGTTCCTCGGAGTGGTAAAAGATATACCCTCACGAATGTTTGAGATATCCTATAAATTTGCATAGAACTGACCTTACCTCGAGCTTGTCCGGATTTTGTGTTTTCACATAGGCCGGACAACCCCATATCTGAATAAAATTATGATATGGCCTCTTCCCATTCCATATCTTATATGGAGTGGTAGGCACTGATTTGGTTGGAACCCTATTCAATAGGTATGCATCTGTCTCAAGCGCATAACCCCAAAAAAGATAGGCAACTCAGCAGTACTCATCATAGAGCGCACCATATTTAATAGGGTGCGATTCCTCCGCTCCGATACACCATTGTGCTGTGGCGTATACGGAGGAGTAAGCTGAGTGAGAATCCCATTCTCTTTTAGATAATCACGGAATTCCCCGCTCAAGTTTTCTCCTCCCCGATCAGATCGTAGGATTTTAATACTTTTCCCATTTGGTTTTCTACTTCGCACTTATAATCCTTGAATTTCTGAAAAGCTTCAGACTTGTGTTTCAACAAGAACACATGTCCGAACCTTGAGAGATCATCGGTGAATGTAATAAAGTACGAATAACCATTCCTGGCATGTGTAGACATAGGACCGCATACATCACTATGTATCAGTCCCAAGAGTTCAGTAGCTCTTTCTCCGTGTCCAGTAAACGGAGTTTTGGTCATTTTTCCTTTGAGACATGATTGGCAAGTTTCATAAGATGAAAATTCGAACGAATTCAAATATCCATCTTTATGCAACTTAGCCAGTTTTGTCGCATTGATATGACCTAGTCTACAGTGCCACAAGAAGGCTTCGTTCATCTCTGAACTTTTCCTCTTGTTCGTGTTCTATACGTTAAGAAATGTACTTTGATTAAGAACGTATATACCGCTACATAACATACCTGATCCAATCAACACTTGATTCTGGAAAATGTTCATAACATTATCCTCTAATGTGAGATTATATCCTTCTTTAGTTAGCAAAGAAACCGATATAATGTTGCACATCATCTTTGGTACGTAGTAACAGTCGTTCAGAATCAACGTATTACCGGTTGGTAATATAAGGTGATAATCGCCAACCGCCTTGGCTGCAACAATTGCACCATTCCCTACTGTTAGGGATTTATCATCCTTTCCCAACTCTCTACCTTTCTTTAGCTCATGTAACAAATTACATACGTGGGATCCTGATCCGGTATCCAATATCCAAGACGTAGAACAAACTGAGAAACAATTCTCGGTAACGAACACACCCGAAGAAGATGCATCAACATGCTGTTTCTTCGTACGAGTGGCGCGGGAATCCTGATATGCCCATATCCCTTGCTCAGACTTATGACAGTCATAAGATAGAGCGGGACCAACATTCCCTAGCCCTGTATAAAAGGAGGGTTCAGTCAATACATCCATATTATTATCTTGATTAAGGCATGACATTGGTTGCTGCCTGGAGAGAGAGAGAGAAGGAAACGCGTTAGCGTGTGCTCTTTGCAAGATTAGATTAGTTAATATCTTATCTAATCAGGATGGCTCCCACTGGTTTTGTCAAATCTTCCTTCAAACCCTAAAAGGTAAAGGTTAGGCGGGATTAATTACACCCTACGGGTTCGCCAATCGTTCGGCCAGGCAGGTATCGGTACTCTGAGGGAGGTTCCCCGTGCTTTCGCACGGACCTAATTAAAATAAACCTCGTTTTCCTATAGGCATAACCCCGTTGACACCTTTCTAGACACCTACTGGATTAGCTAATTGTAAAGTGCAAAATTCTCTCTGGAGTAACTCTTACTCGCAGTGGGTATCGGGATTGAACTATCACATAGAAGGTATGCAATCTCATTGCAAATTTCAACACTTGAAATTCCCGATAATAGTTTTTACTCCTAGCGTCCTATGACCTTGACGGAGGCCAAACAATCAATAGGGCGCTAGTCAAGTTCAACATGTCCATTTCTTAATTGAATTAGACCCACCCGCATGACCCTTGACGGAGGACAAACAACGCCGTACGAATACCCTAATCCAATTGCATCACATGCTACAAATAAGTACTAATCAGCTACCGCACACTACGCCTTGATGGAGGCCAAACAACCGTAGCACGAATACTAAAATAGCACTTATCTGAAATGACGGAGGGCTACGCGGGATTTTAAGAAAACTATGAGCGTAATGAATTTGATATCGTTGTAGAATCTAGTGATTTTGAAAAGGAGTTTTTTTAGGCTAAAGAGGTCACTCCCAGTGAATGGATCTCGGCTCTTTCCTCATCGAATGAGGTGCAGGATATTCAGGAATACCACTATACAAAGCAAGAATTAGAGAAGCAGTCAAAAGACAAAAGCGAGTGTGTTATAGCATTTGCTAGTTTCGCTAAGGAGGTCACTCCCGGTAAAGGGATCTCGGCTCTTTCCTCATCGAATGAGGTGTTGGATATTCATCAAAGAATACCACTATGCAAAGCAAAAACTAGAGTTACCCTTTTTGAAAATTTGATTCTACAATATGTTTTGGTTTCTTTCTATGCATTAATCTCATTAATGAAGTACCATCAATTAATGTTTCCTAAATATCACAGAAAAATGAAACGAAAATAGAACGAACGCTTATGCCATCCGCATTTGCCACGGGGCCCCGTCATGCACCGTTAGGTTACTTAACTACCGGCAGAGCGGGGGCTGGACTAGCGTGGGTGAAAAACATAAGCAGCGTTTATTATATATCATATATATAATATTATATTCGTCTCACGCAGTTATATGATCAACATCAAAGAATTAAGCAGTATAAGCAACATATGAAATATTGGATATACTAGGTTGTCCGTATTTTTAAATTTATCCAGTAATGTAAAACACGGATTCCACGGTCGTGATGAATAGCCAAACCCACATCTCTAGACCCCTACGAGAGCGGCAAGTAACCTTGCCAATTCTAGAGTTAGGAGACCCGGTCTCAACTCCTTGAGATGGTCTCCTACTGGACTCTAGAACCCGGTTACTTGTGCTCCCCGTCTTGGGTCTATCCTAATGCGGAAAAGTAAATAATATACAACAGTGGTGACATCATCCTCAACCCGGAAGTGTCCCAATAAAAGAATATTACATACAGATTTTACATGAATGAAAATAAAAACCCTCATCTCAAATAAAAACCCCCGGCCATTCTTTCACGACGATCCAATAAATCATATCAACAGCAACACATGATATCACATATCATCAACGTAAGCAAATATGCGTATCTCTAAAACTCGTTGACATATAGCAACGAGATTGTGATACCCCACATATTACACTTACGGTCGCAGAAAAAGAAATAGAAAACTAAAATAATTAGAATCCGCAATATCCTTAGACATCATAAACCCGGAATATCTCATATGCCGGCTTTCATGCCTAACTTATAAAACTTGCATTTTAGTCACAAATTGAAAACACTTTTCAATTGGTTGTCGGATAATTCAACAAGATTCCCGACTTAGTGATCGCGTACAATACGCAATTGCGATGGAGTTTTGATCCGAATCAAAACTTCGTGGCAATCGATCAATTGAGACTAAACGGCTAAGTTTACAATATACTAACTAGTTTTCATAAAACTAATTAATATGAATTCTAATAATTGTATCACACACATCACAAAGCTTGTAAAGTAACCGCGATATTAGAATTCCGCACGCAATTAGCAAACTAAACCAATTTTTCCAAAACTTTGAAAAATCCAATGAGCTCAAGTTCAAAAAACGATCGTTTTAAGCCAATCCGGGAGTCGAAACGAACTCGAAACCCGCCCGAATCTTCGCGAAGGCCAAGATCACAAAATTAACTGTCGAATGGGGGGCTTCAGGGGGTACCCACCCCCGGGGGCCACCACGAAGTGTCCCCCTAGGGTAAGCAGACCCGAGAGCACCTAGTTGGGGTACTCTCGGTCACCCACCCCCAAGGCCACCTTGTGGTGGTCTTGGGGTGTGGGTCTGGCCTGTGCTCCCCTCCCCGGGGTGATCCCGGGGTGCGCATGCTCTACCCCGCGGCTTCTCGGTAAAACCGTGAGCCCGCGGGGTGTGCAAACAACATACAACATCATTTTTGAAACTGTTTTCATCGGCAGTTTTTACGCGACAAAAACGACGGATTTCTAACGCCGCTACAAGCTACCCTAATATTCTAGCTTAGCTCTGATACCATAAAAGTCAACCTTAGCATCACCATGAGGTTCGAGGTATCAAGCATGCCGAATTTTAATTTTTATTAGGTGCTAAGTTAGACTAAAAAGATCTTTAATAGAATATTAGGGTTTGCCTTTGTTATGTGATGAACTAAAGAGAAGAAAAGAGCATACAACCTTTGTAGTTCGAGTTCTTCTCTTCTAAAGCTCTGAGTTGAAGTCCACACGACTCTACAAGGCTCCTCTTCGAGTTGAACTAACCTCCTTCGTGATATTCGCGCCAAAGACGATCCACCCGAAGTTCCTCTAACTCAAACTAACTCAATACTAAACTCCTTTAGTGTAGGAAACACACAACACCAAATTGCTAGTTTGGTGTAGGATGGTGAAGTAGGGGTTTATTTAGCTTACTAGGGTTTTCACAAGTTCAATGATTCACATCACATGTGAGGGTTTGAACTTGGAAGTGAGGTGAAGGAAATTGTAGAGAGAAAGAGAAAGCAAGAGCTCATGAAAATGGCTAAGGAATGAAGAATGAAAATGATGAGAGTAAAACTCAAAATGGCTCTCTCTTTCCTCACTTATTCAAGCATAGAATAAAATTGCATTCTAAATTGCAACCATGCTTGAATAGTGAGTCAAGACTAATACACAAATAATAAAATCCATGCCTTGTCCATTCCACAAATATCTCCACAATTTACATCTCATTTTTCTATTTTCTCAAAATAGAAAAACATGCCATGCTTCATATAATAATATATATATATTTATATATATCAAATATACATTAATATATATATAAAGCAATTAGTGAGCTAATGATATTAGTTAAGATATATTTATATCACATATAATATATATCACATTATTAAATCAACACTTGATCTAATAATCCGGTCATATCACATATAACCGACTAATATCATTAATCCGAATATCACATTATCAAACCAACACTTGATTCGATAATCCGGTTATATCACATATAACCTGACCGACATCAGATAACTGCCAGATTATAATACGGTATCACATACACGTATTTAATTAAGCCCACGCACATATCAACATATATGCGCTCGAACCAGGAAACTTCTGTGTGGGACTCTAAAGAATCGTCAATACGCCAGCAGTAGGTGATAATCACATCAATCACCTACAAGTCGTCAGCGGTACTAGCTGGACGTAACAGCTACCCGGGTATTGAGCGATATGAAAATCAACAAGCAAGCTCATCCATACTCTCCATGAAGCCTATCAGTAACACTACCGTACAGTCCGGTCTCTTCGTCTGATATGTCGCATATCGTGTCTAGGGGTGGTAAACGTCAGACCCCAGTAACGTGATAAGTCATGCCGATGTCTGGCCTATAACGGTTTGAGAAACTACTGATAACTCTTATCAGTAAATCTCAGCAGCAGCCTTGGCCAGGGACTTCCAGTTATAGCCAATCGAGCATAGCGCAGTATCAACCCCCAATACCGGGAAAGACGAAACCCCTCATATCGCTCATTTCCTCCATGTGACTCGGGACTGTACCCAAAATCCACCTGTTTGCATGACTCCTTTGAGCCATGGTAGGGAGGAAATCAAAGCACAGAGGGAGCCACACAAGACTCTATGATGATCTCGGGTCTACAGACTAACCTGTACCAGTGTCACCGGAAGACTGCTATCTGACGATAGATATACTACCACATAGGAGTCCTCGGCGAGTCCTGTTCGGTATACCCATTCTCCAATGAACATCTGTGTACAATCTTTGAAGTCACACACCAATGGTTGTGGGATCAACCATCGCCCTCTAAGGGACAAGAAACATACACACTAGACTACTTTGGAATATCGATGCGCTAGTCTCGATATTCCCTCGACTAGGAACTGATTAAAGGATGTACTTTTGGACCACCCTGGCCCCACTAGTAAGATCTGATCATAGTCTTGGTAGTCAAGTAATATCCTAAGGGCTTTACCAACATGTGAGAGCAAGACAGTAAAGAATACCAGTCAACATGTTAAGATAAAAAGTAACCAGATAGCATACTATCATGTCAAGCAAGAAAGTCCTCTATATATGTGTGTGTGTGTGTGTGTGTGTGTCCAAGCATCCACTATAATATACATCACATGTACAATAATGGCCTCTAGGGCATGCATATTCCTAACAATAAGCACATCCTTATACAGGTCCCTAGTCGTAGGATTATCGAGACGGGGCATCGATACTCCAGAGTAGACTAGTATATACGCTTCTCATCCCAGCAGGGTAAATGGTCTGTCCCACAGCCATTAGTACGCCGTACTGGAGATAGTATGCAGGTGCTCATTAGGTTATGAGTTACACAGGACAGGACTCGTAGGGAAATCCTGGTTGGTATTATACCTATCGTCAGGTAGCAGTTCCCAGGTGACATGAGTACAGCTTAGTCCGTTGACTTGACATCACTATTCGTCTCGAGTGTGTTCCCACTGTACTTAGATCACTACCATACCACGGCTCTAATGAGTCATGCAAACAGATAGTGGTTGGGTGCAGTCCCGAAGCACTGGGAGGCAGTAGTGGTTAAATAGGATTCGTCTCTTCCGGTATTGGGGGTTGATATCGCGCTGTGTTCGGAAAGCCATTACACAAAGTCCCTGGCCAGGGCAAGCGAGATTTACTGGTAGGTACTCCAGTAGTTTCTCAGGGTGTTTTGGGCTCTTCTCCGACATGACTTGTTGCGCTATTAGGGGTCTAACGGTTACCGCCCCTAGATCCGATATGCGAGTATCTTAGACGAACAGACCGGACTGTACGGAGATTGTCACAGATAGGCTTAGTAGGAGTTCAGATGAGTTTGCTCATCGGCCTTCTTATCGACAGATACCTGGGTAGCCACCGTTACATGCAGCTAGTACCGCTAACGTGCTTATGGTTAAACCCAATGCCAGCATACTGTCGAGTCTTTGGAGTCCCACACAGAGGGTTTCCCTGTTTCGGGCGAAACGATATAGAGGCTGTATGGTTTTACGGCAGGGTTTCGATCACATATGTGTACTTATGCACGGATGATGTTCGGGCGGATAATACTAGTGGGTTTTGGTTTAAGCCAGACCCTAGTATTATATTGTTGGATTATTTTCGTCTCATTGTATTCGTATTTTTCGGAATACGAATACGGGTATGTATATACGGTGTGGGCATTCTTGTAATTTTTCAAGAGATACTTCTAGAAGGGGACACCTCATTATTGGTTTACCTATTTTTGTAAAATAGATTAGTGTGGTGGAAATTGGAGAGATATTTGTAGCATAGGTGTGAAGCATGGCTCATATATTTGTTTATTAGTTTGGCATCACTATTGAAGCATGGTTGGGTTAAAGTATTGGAAAAAAATACATGCTTCAAAGAGTGAAGTCCTTGAGCCATTCTCTACACTTACACAACCCTAGCTCAATTGTATTCTCTCATTCTCTCTTCAAGTTTCCTCTCCTTCTTCCTCAAACCCTAAAACTCTCATGTGTTGAGAAACCTAGAGTTCTTGAGACAAATCAATCCATAATCGCTCTCTACATCATCTAGGCTACTTAGCTTAGCATACTAGGTACTCTAGTTATCTCGGTTTAGAGGTTGGAGCTCAAAGTATATACTCTCGGGTGGATCGTCTTTGACGCAAGACGTTGCAAGCTCGATCCAATCTTCGAGGAGCCAAGGAGAGGAGGAAAAGAAGGCCCGAAGGACTTGTTCACGGAGGTATAAAACACTCACCGAGTATCTAAACCTCCAAGTAGTTAGTTAGTTAAGGTTTTCGTAAAAATCCTGAAGTTTAGTCGGTGTTGCGAAACTTGTAAAAATCGTTTTTTGCACATTCCGCCCCCCCCCGAACCCGCAGGGTGCGCAATATCTACTTATAGTGATATCAGAGCCTACTAAACCTTAACTAGCTAGTTAGCAAGTAGTTAGAACTTCGATCGTAAGAAAAATCCTGAAATCACAATTTTAAAACTAAGCGTGCTGTCGTTTTTAAAAACCGCTCTAAAAATTATTTCAGTGGCCTTAAAATTACAAGCTGGGTTTTTTAAGAACACAGAAGAAAAACGAGGAATTAACTCGCAAAGACCACCACCGAAGCGCGGCAAAACAGTGTTTTTCGCGCGGTTTCGCGGCCGAGTCGAGGCCGAGTTGCTCCGATTTTCTCCTGTGGGTCTATTTTATGGAATTGTTATTTCTGGTATATTTTGTTTCTACCCAGATTTGTCTGTGTATTGGATTGTGCATGGGGTAGACACGGATTTGGCTTATCGATCGAAATTCTAACTTACTTGGTTAATCTGGTTTTCTGTGTTTGGATATGTGAAGCTAAACGCTTGCTAATCGCTATACGTCGATTAGTGGGGGTTGCACATATCTGTGATCTGTGATTGTTGTTTTTAGATATGGAATATTGGATCATCATGGATGAATAGCCGGGGGGATGTGAGAAGAGTGTTTTCTTTTCTTTCATTCATGTAAATTTGTAAAGTGATGTAATATTATTTTGCGGGGCACATCCGGGTTGAGGTTGTAGCCACCGTTGTATTATTTCATTTACTGTTTCTTGCTCGTAGGATAGACCCAAGGTGGGGTGCACAAACTACCGGGTTCTTGAAGTGTCGAGTGTCCTACTCATTTTATTGAGCGAGGTTGCTTCACTTCGGGAATTTGGCGGGTAATTTGCCGCACCCGTAGGGGTCTAGGGTGCGGTTTTGCTATTCATCACGACTATGGAATCCGTCTTTCGTTATAGGATTAAACGAAACGCAGAATTTCTAGTATATCCAATATATTCATCTGTGATCTGGAATGTTTATTATTGCGTGAGACGAATGGATATATATATATATATATATATATATGATATATAATAGACGTTGCTTATGTTTTGCTCCCGCGCTAGTCCAGCCCCCGCTCTGCCGTTAGTTAAGTAACCTAACGGTGCATGACGGAGACCCGTGGCGAATGCGGATGGTATAAACGTACGTTGTATTTTCGTTTCTTTTCTGCAATGAAAGGGTTAAATGATGGGACTGCATTGACATTGATTAATGCAAGCTAAACAAACCAAAGCTTAAATCGTTGGAACAATTTCAAAAACCAGTCGGTTTTCTTCAAAAAGTAACTTTTAAATACGGAGCCTAAACCACTCTTTTTAAAAGCTATCATGGTTTCTTCGACTATATCAAGTTCACTACATTCACGGTTTCGCCAAAACCATCTGTAGCCCTCCGTCATTTCAAATGGGTATTCAGTAGTATTCAAGCTATGTATTTTGACCATCGCCATGGCATGGTGATTGGTAGCTGCTGGTTATTCATCTGTAGCATAGATAGATGCGTTGGTTTGGGACAATCGTACTACTATTTTGGCTATCGTGAAGGGTATGTACGGGTGGGTTCAAATTAACCTGAACAATAACGGGTAGAACTTGACTTGCAACTTATGATATGTTGGTCTTCGTCAAGGTCATTAGAGCTTGGGGGAAAAATCCACATCGAGAGTTTCTGAGGAAATTGAAACCTGCTAGTGTTGTACACCATTTGGAGTGATGATTTTGGTAGGATTCCTTCAAGGTTGTCACACGATGATATTTGGATCCTGGTCCTATTGTGAGTATCCGCTACTCCTCGGGAGATTTTTTCACTAAACAATCAATACTATAAACCAATTAGGTGTCTAGAACGGTGTTAGCAGGGCTATGCCTCTAGGGAAAAGAGGTTATGTAATTAAGAAATTTCACGAAAGCGTTGGAAAACCTCTCTCAAAGTACCAACACTAGCTTGGCCGGAAGGTTAAGCAAGAATTGTAAGGTGAGATTAATCCTGACTAATTCTTCTTGTATGGTTTGAGGAAGGATTCGAGGAAACAGTGGGAGCCATCCTGTTTAGATAAACTAATAACCAATCTAAACTTGCAAGAGTATCATGCTAATTGTTTCTTCTCTCTCTCCTAATTGCAGCGACCATTATGACCGGGCTTAGGTTACTGCTAGATAACAAATTGACTGGGGCAAACTATAAAGATTGGCTAAAGAATGTCCAGATGGCCATTACCTATGACAAGCTGGGCTACCTCCTTACTACCAAAGCCCCCGCCGTCCCAGGTCTGGATTCCACCTCGCGGATGTTGATATCCGTAAGATATGGGAAAAAGACAGTGCGAAAGCGAAGTGCCTCGTGCTGGCCTCAATGGATTATGAACACCAGAGGCAGCACAAGAAGATGAACTTAGTTTCTATCTTCCTCCATACCAAAGATTTATATGGAGAGCAATCTCATATCGCAAAATATGAAATATCGAAGATATTGTTTCAGGCGAGGTTGGCTGTCGGGTCATCTGTAGGGGACCACGTCATTACGATAATTAGCTATATTAAAAAGCTCACAGACCTTGGGACCACGTTGGAGAACGGGTTATGTACCGACTTGATTCTACAGTCTCTCCCCTCTACTTACGCCTAGTTTATCTTGAATTTCAACATTCAAGGGAAGGAAGTTCCACTTTCAGGACTCCTTAACATATTGAGGAGTGCAGAGAGCACCCTGCAGAAAACCAGGGAGACTGTAACAATTCCAATTTTAATATACATAAAATTGTTTAAAAGTTAATTTACACTTGGGGTATTTACAATTCCTGTGAGTACTATAAGTATTTGATTCAATTTTGAACAGCAAGAAAAAGCTTGTAGCTCACTGGTAGACCTTGCACTGCTGAACCAAAGCACCAGAGTTCAAATCCCATTAGCCACAATATCTTTTTATTTAAAATTCTTTTTATTTTTAGAAGTCCAAGAGTCTACACGAGCACAACACGTAAAGTGAAGAGTCACACATAAAACAAACGGGTACACTGCAGTATACCAATCGACCCCGACACGTGGCCAAAACCCCATGCACACCCATCGGTGTTGGGCCGGCGAGAAGGCCAGGAAATCCGGCGAGGTCGGGCCCCCCGTACCCAATGCTCCCCAAACTTCACCCCCTGCTCCCCTTGGCCTACCCCACTCCCCCTGCACTGTTTAAATTCTCTGCAATTAACCAGAGAATTAAAACACCCCCTTTTAATCCTTTTTAATGCAAATTTAAATGCATTTTTATCACACCCCAAACCCTAATGTGTCATATAAATACCACTCTATTTTTACACCCCTTCATAGTGAAATTTCCTACAAAAACTCTCAAGAAAATTCCAAGATACTTTTGTGTGCAAGTGGAGTTAGCAAAGGACGAAACTCCAACGAACTTCCAGCGACAATTCAAAGAGTTTCCGACGACGAAACGACGCACCGGCAACTCCCATCTCTTCCTCTTTCTCTCCTCTAGCCAATCATCCAGTAAGTCCCTACTTCTTCTTCTTTTCTCTATTCTAAAAACATGCAAAACTAAAACCCGACGAAAGCGGAGTTAGTCCGACTTCCGATTCGGTTTTCATTAAAAACTACACTTTTCTTTAACGTAATAAAATCATATTCTTATATGTTTATTAATAAACATTAACAAACTTAATAAAACAAGTTGCACATCAAACTAATCATTTTTGTAACTTTTATTATATTTTTTCAGAAAAATACCATATAGTTTAGTTTCAACATAAACCATCATAATTCCTTATTATACCTATAGATAGTTCACGAGGTAATGACCTACCTCCTCACAACATACATATCTAACATAGCAAGATAGAATTTGGGAACATAGATTTAGAAAAATACGACTTTACATATAACTATTTTCAACTTATAAAATATTTTTCTATAAGAAATGTATTTAACAAATCTTTGCAATTGCGCCTCTACAACCCATTTTGGGGAACCCGTTCGGGATGGTGCGAATTATCGCACATCTTCAGGCTTAGTAGAGTGAGATGCAGACCTCCTTAAGGAGCATACGATCTCGAAAGATTTTTAATACATTTTTTTCTTAGAAAATATGATTTTTATTATAAATAAAACTTATATTTTTAATAAATAAATATATATGTAATTAATATCAAAATATCTATTTTTAATAATTATAATATTTCACATTTCCAAAATTCAAGAAAAATATCCCATTTACAAGAAAATACCATACAATTCCAATATTTCAAATAAATACCTTATATTATGAAATTAGGTTATATTCACTAGAAATTTCACATTGAATAAAAGAAACATCTATGAAAACTCTAAAGACGATAATTAAATACTTGAGATATATTTTGAAAAGTACAACAAAAACTATTTTACATAAAACCCCCTCAAGTTATACTAAATTACAATAAGGACCCTAGTAAACATAGGTTTAAACGGGACCAGTCTCTTGAGCCTGAGGGAGCCGAAGATATAGATGCTTGCCTATTTAAGATAGACAACTTAACAAACGGTATTATCAACACGATAATTGTCTTTGAAAAAGATACAAATCCTGCCGTCAATGTGCAGCAGTTACCGATAACACCAAAACCTAATTCAGTATTCAATTTCTTTTCTAATTGTCTGACTCAGACCGAGTCTCAATATAATCAATCTGACTTGAATATGATTCAAGTATGAAATTACAAAACTACAATTCAATATGAATCCATATATTCAATCAGTTCAATTTATTCAATCTATATTGATTGAACCGAACCATGGATATACATCCATCTACATGATTCTCCAGTTATCTATTTACTGATATCATGGTTCCATCAAGTCATCCATCTATATAAATCAATACAATACAATACAAATAATACAATCAAGACATCGCGGGGTTTATAAGGGGTAGATTGGTACGGAAGGTGTTAGAAGTGGCCCGAGACAGCAATCATAAAGACATCTAACCTGAATTCAATTGCCGTTGTACCGTGGCTGAACGGTTCTTTATACTCCATATACCGTAGTCTCTGGTCTAGTGAGACTCCTCTCGTATACACTGACCTCTTCTGTACCAAGCTACAAAATACAGCGTTAACACTAAATACAATATTATAACAATATACTCTCTATTCTGTCTATTCCATTCTTGTCTATTTATGGGACTTACCGAGCGATTTGTTCGCTGACGACATTCTCTTTCTTTTCTTTGGAATGTCATCAGGTGATTCGGACCTTCAGGAGATCGAGCCCAGCATCGAAGACTTGGACCAGTTTGCTGAAGATCCAGAGCTTTAGTTTCACTTGTACATTTCCTTTACATTTATGTTATGCCACTGTTTAGGCATTGCTTTCATTTCATGTATTTACCTTTCCAGATGTACTGTAAAAAGAATGTTAATAAATAAAATTGTTGTTCATTTACATCTTGTCTCTTGTGTACATTACATTTTATATTGCTTAGACACGCTTAGCGTGTTTACTTCTGAGTAAATACGTAGCGGCCTCGTCGCGTCCTCTGCCCGTACTGGGAAGCGGAGCATGGCAGGTTTTGTTGGTGGCCCATGCAGGCCCGCTCTGCGAGGACATACAGGTCAGCTCTGTATGGACATGCAGGTCAGTTCTGCGTGGACAACTTAAGCAATATAACACAAGAACCAGCAACTGAAAACATTCCTTACAATTCATATTCCTTGAATCTTATCATTTCATATATTTTGAATCTGTTCTAACCTAAATTTTTCTTTCAAAGTTATGGATTCCCCAAACAATACCAGCACCAACTTCAACAACACTCCACCTCCCCTACCGATTACACCTACCGTAGCTGCTCCGATCAACGAGTAAACGGTTCTGCTTGAGGCAATCTGCAGCCTCCTGGAAGGACAGCAGCAGCAGCCTGCTATCTTGATGAACCGACCAGAGGCAGAAGCACCTGGGGTGAAGCAATTCAAAGCTTTGCACCCCAAACAATTCTCAGGAAATGAGAGCTCTCTAGAAGCTGAGGAATGGGCTCAGAGCATTGAAGATGACCTGGACACAGAGTAAGAGCCAGTGAGCTCTTAGGGCTCATACATAGCGACGTGTGTGGTCTAATGTCTACACATGCAACAAGTGGTTATTCCTATTCCATTACTTTTACGGATAATTTCTCAAGGTATGGACATGTATTCTTAATGAAACATAAATCCGGGGCCTTTGAGAAATTCCGAGAATATAAGAATGAAGTGGAAAAACAAACCGGCAAAACTATCAAGACACTTGATCTGATCGAGGTGGTGAATACGTAAGTGCCGAGTTCCTGGATTACTTAAAAGAGAATGAAATTCTCTCTCAGCTTACTCCTCCATACACATCTCAACACAACGGTGTATCAGAAAGGCGAAACAGAACGTTATTGGATATGGTACGTTCCATGATGAGTAACGCTGAGTTGCCATGATCCTTCTGGGATTATGCTGTTGGATGTATATGCCATAGAACCCAGTATTGTATATATATACATATGGATAGTAGGGATATGTATGTACAGAACAATCTTGCTCAGTTTTATAGTATATTATTTGACTTGTCTTTATCGGGATATGTGTATTTATTTGTATTTTTATTATATCTAGTTTGCACATATTGATAAAGACTCGATACGGTAGCATACTATTATAGTTTGTCTTTATCTTAACATGGCATATGTCATACTCGTTATTACATATTGCGGTTACAAGTTGATAAAGCCCCTAGGATCTTGTTTGACTATCTGCATTATGATGGCGATCATACTTGTGGGAGCAGGGTAGTCCATAAGCACATCCTTAAATTGTCCCTAGTCGCGTCAGTATCGAGACTGGGCAGTGATACTCCAGAGTAGGCTGGTGTGTACGTTTCTAGCCCCGCCGGGGGATGGTTGGTCCCGCAACCATTAGTCTGATACACCTAAGATCGTATACAGGTGCTCACTGGATGTGAGTACACTGGACGGACTCGCCGAGAACTTCCATGTGGTACTATACCTATCGTCAGATGGAAGTTCTCAGGTGACATGTGTACAGGTTAGTCTTTGGACCCGAGATCGGCATTTGTCTCGTATGAGTTCCCACTGAACTTTGATCACTACCCTACCACAGCTCTACTGAGTCGTGCAAACAGGTTTTGGTTGGGTTCAGTCCCGAGCCACATGGAGGCAGTGAGCGATTGTCGGGGATTCGTCTCTCCCGGTATAGGGAGTCGATATCGCACTGTGATTCGATTGGTCAGGACCATAAGACCTTGGCCAAGGCTCCCGGATTGGTCCTGAGCCACATCGGCACGACTTATCAGATTATTAGGGTCTGACGTTTACCATCCCCTAGACCCGGTATGCGATACTCTTTGACGAAGAGACCGGACTGTGCGGATATTGTCACGAATAGGCTCAGTAGGAGATCCGGATGAATTTGCTCATCGGCCTTCTTTTCGACAGGTACCTGGGTAGCCGTTACGTACAGCTAGTGCCGCTGATGTGCTTGTGGTTAAACCCACTGCCAGAGTACTGTCGAGTCTTTAGAGTCCCACACAGAGGGTTTCCCTGATTCAGGCGAAATAATGTAGTAGCTGTATTGGATACGTGCAGGGTTCGATCGATTGATGTACTTTGTACTCGGACTTTCGATCGGACAATTGGTAATACTAGCCGGCTCGGGTTTGAGCCGGATTATTAAATCTGGTATTGATTTAATAATTTACGTATATGTGTTTCGATATATATATTCTAGTATTACGTTCTTCGTGTTATTCTATCTCTTTAGGCGTTCGGATTTTTATCTGATTGCCGGTATGTATGTACAGTAGACGGAAATCCGTATTTTTTACAGTTTTCCTTCTAGAAGGTGGCCACCTCATTTTGGATTTTCCATTTATTTCATGCAAGGTTGCTAATTGTTTAATGAAAGAAAGGTAGTGACCATGCTTCAATAGTAGTCAAATGAATTTATAATTCATTTTGGAGTTACTATTGAAACATGGTTGCTAATTGTTTAATGAAAGAAATCATACACAAAACCTATGTGTGTATTTTCTCTTTCATGATATGCTTCATTTTTCTTTGAGCTCTCATTTTGCTCTTCATCTCCTCCCTCATCTTTCTTTGCTCCACCTTCATCTTCTTCCTCTTCACTAACATTCTCACGAGTTGAGAAACAAGTGAAGAGGTTAGAAAAGAGATAGCAAACACTTAGACACCCTCACTACATCCTAGACTACTTGGTTTAGCAAACCAAGTTTTCTAGTTGCTCCTTTTGTTACATAGTTTGGAGCTAGAGCCATGGATCATACTCCCCGGGTGGATCATCAAGGACCAAGGAAGACCGGAGAACAAACTCGATCCCGGAGAACCGACGGAGCAAGGAAAGAAGATCAAGCAAGTTCAAGGTGGCTAGTAGGAGCTAAGGATGAAGAACGAAGACCGAAGGACTTGGTTCGTTTGGTAAGAATTCCTCATCATAGTAGTTAGCTCTCCTAGTGTAGCTAGTTAGTCTTATGGAAAGATACGGGTTTTAGAGTTAAACTAGTGCCAAGTTTTTGTTCGTTAGAAAATTTTTGTTCCGCATTTGGCCACGGAAGTTGGTCGAGACACTAGGATAACCCTTAATGGTATCAGAGCCACCCATAAAACCTATACTAGCTTATTTAAACGTGTTTAGAATAACGATCGATTGGAAATTTCAAAAACCGCATTTCAAATCATGGGTTTTCTGTCGATTTTTAAAAGTACTCGAAAAATCAATTTTATGCTCTCAGAAAATCATGCAGGCTTTTTTAAGACGATAGAAGAAAATTGGTCACGTGATCCCTCTAAACCACCGCGGAACCGCCGCGAAAACCCCCTATTGGCGGCGCTTCCGCGGCCGTTTTGGGGTCCGCGTGAACAAAATTTCTTCTGGGCCTCTTATTTTTGGAATTGTGGTTTCTGGGATAATTTATTTTTTGGGCCCAGTTTTGTTACAGTGTTGGTTTAAAACTTGGGTCCCACTTGGAAAGTTTAGTCGATCGTAATTTTAAAATACGTATTTTGTTTACAGTACATTTACTTTTATCTGCGACCGGGAATGTCACTCGATCGGTAAAACTCGTCTAATTGCTATATGTTCCTTTAGACGGATTTTGCGAACGTGACATTCACGTTGATGTTGTGTGATTGTGCTGTGATGATGGTTGGATTGTCGTGGTGGATAGAATGTGGTGCAATGTTAGAAATACAGTTTATAATTCATTTGTATATTTGTTATTGCGGGGCGAGCGTCCGACTTGTGGACTGCCGTCTTTGCCGGGTTGTATATTATTTTTGGGCACGACCGAGTTGAGGTCGTTGTCACCGCTTGTATATATTGTTTACATTTTCTGTATTAGGATTACCCCATGGTGGGGTGCACGAATATCCAGGTTCTAGAAGGCAACAAGCCCGCATCTCATGGCGCTGAGACGGAGGGGGCTTCATTCTAGAACTGGAGGGCTATTCGCCGCACTCGTAGATGGTACAGGTTTTCATTGCACAGGCTATCCACACGACCGGGAACATCGGGTTTTATTTGCGGCTCAAACGAAACCCGGGACTCCAAGATTATCCACCATTTTGTATTGTTATCTGTGATGCTGTTCATTATCATGCCTGGGACGAATGTTATTGTAGGGTGTTTTTCGTCACCCCATCGAGATGGGAATACGCGCGCGCTTGTCAGGCGCATTACAGATTCCCCCTACCTAGGGTAGGCTGGGGTTTAATGATCGTGGGGATTCGAATCTCCGGCAGCCGCGGACTAAGCTGCCGTTAATTACCTCTCGCCTTTGGGGCGAGGGAACCTCCGATTAACGGGTTAAACTGGTCATGCGAACTCAATGTGCAGCGTGCGTGTGTTGTGTTTTGAAAGGGGGTTTTAGATTTATCGGGAGCCACGCAGAGTTTTTACGGGGGACAGTGTTGTGGAGTGTGTGTGTATATGTACATATATATACATGTATACATATATATAAAAAAAAGGCAAAAGCACCCAAAGGAAGCGTGGGGTCAGCGCCTTGAGCGCTGTGCGCTTAGGTGCTAGCGCGCCACGTGTCGGCATGTGGACGTTTTGCGCTTGAGCGCAGGCGCGCCACGTGGGCGCTTTGCGCTTGAGCGCAGGGCGCTGGAGCGCTGGTGTGCCACGTGTCAGCACGTGGGCGCTTTGCGCTTGAGCGCTAAGCGTGCTACGTGGGCGCTTTGCGCTTGAGCGTAGGGCGCTTGAGCGCAAGCGCGCCACGTGTCGGTACGTGGGCGCTTTGCGCTTGAGCGCGGGGCGCTGAAGCGCAAACGCGCCACGTGTTGGCACGTGAGCGCTTTGCGCTTGAGCGCATGGCGCTTGAGCGCAGCGTGCCACGTTTCGGCACGTGGGCACTTTGCGCTTGAGCGCAGGGCGCTGGAGCGCAGGCGCGCTACGTGTTGGCACGTGGACGCTTTACGCTTGAGCGCTAAGCGCCACGTGTCGGCACGTGGGCGCTTGGCGCTTGAGCGTTTGGGCGCCGGCGAGAAAAAGAGGCTTTTAGCCCCAGAAATTCTCGAAAGAGAAATCAGAGTGGAGTTAAACTCCTAAGATGTTTTGGGGTTGATGAAAGGGGTTCTTCTTTCTCCTCTGGTTGCTGGATCTTGAAGATCAAGAGATATGAGATTTTAAAAATCTCTTCTTTTTGAGATCTAATGGAAGATCTGAGTTCCCCTGTATGGATTTTATGGTGAAAAACTATTTAGTTTTATAAAATGAAGAGTAAAACTCTTGATTTAATTCAAAAGAAAGAAGAAGGTTTTGGAATCTTGAGGAAGGAGAAAAGATCTCAGATCTAAAAATTTTTTTGGAGAGAGAAAAGTTGTTGAGATATTTCATTATCTTTGCCTTTATAGGCTATACACTTTACACATAGCCCTTGGGCTTCACAAAATGGCATTTTGCCTAGCCCATGGCTCATGTGCCATTTCATTTTGCACATAAGCCATGGGCTTTACAAAAATTTGGCTTTACGCCCATTTTGCGTACATTCATGCATAAAAAATTACATAAAAAAATATTTATTACATGATCTATATTTTGGCATGGAGGAGGTTGGCCGCAGGCTCGACTTGGGTATGGGCCTGCTTGACCTGGGCTTGGGCCCAGCTGGCTTGGGGTTGACCTTGACTTTGACTCGATCAACCAGGGTGTAAATTTTTACCCCAACAAAGTGCCCCCCCCATCAATAAATGCGCACCGCACATTTTAATTGTGTGCATGAAATTGATGGTTCTTGAAGCTGAACTTCGAGGTGGAATATCATTCCGGAGGTGGAACATCATCCCGGGGAGCATGATTCCTGGGGATCGGAGCATCATTCTGATTCGCGGAGCATAATTCCAGGGTCGGAGTATCCCTCGGGGAGCATGATTCCCGGGGATTGGAGCATCATTCCGATGAGCGGAGCAAGATTCCAGGGATCGGAGCATCATTCCGATGAGTGGAGCATGATTCCACGGTTCGGAGCATCATTACGAAGAGCGGAGCATGATTCCAAGGATCGGAGCATCATTCCGAAGAGCGGAGCATGATTCCAGGATTCAGAGCATCATTCCGTAGAGCGGAGCATAATTCCAGGATTCGGAGCATCATTCCGAAGAGCGGAGCATCATTCCGGGATTCGGAGCATCATTCCGAAGGGTGGAGCATGATTCCAAGGATCGGAGCATCATTCCGAAGAGCGGAGCATAATTCCAGGATTCGGAGCATCATTCCGAAGAGCGGAGCATAATTCCAGGATTCGGAGCATCATTCCGAAGGGTGGAGCATGATTCCAAGGATCGGAGCATCATTCCGAAGAGCGGAGCATAATTCCAGGATTCGGAGCATCATTCCGATTCGCGGATCATAATTCCAGGGTCGGAGTATCCCTCGGGGAGCATGATTCCCGGGGATTGGAGCATCATCCGATGAGCGGAGCATGATTCCAGGAATCGGAGTATCATTCCGATGAGCGGAGCATGATTCCAGGGTTCAGAGCATCATTCCGAAGAGCGGAGCATCATTCCAAGGATCAGAGCATCATTCCGAAGAGCGGAGCATGATTGCAGGATTCGGAGCATCATTCCGTAGAGCGGAGTATAATTCCAGGATTCGGAGCATCATTCCGAAGAGCGAAGCATAATTCCAGGATTCGGAGCATCATTCCGAAGGGTGGAGCATGATTCCAAGGATCGGAGCATCATTCCGAAGAGCGGGGCATAATTCCAGGATTCGGAGCATCATTCCGAAGAGCGGAGCATAATTCCAAGATTCGGAGCATCATTCCGAAGGGTGGAGCATGATTCCAAGGATCGGGGCATCATTCCGAAGAGTGGAGCATAATTCCAGGATTCGGAGCATCATTCCGAAGGGCATCATTCCGAAGAGCGAAGCATAATTCCAGGATTCGGAGCATCATTCCGAATGGTGGAGCATGATTCCAAGGATCGGAGCATCATTCCGAAGAGCGGAGCATGATTCCAGGGGATCGGAGCATTATTCCGAAGAGCGGCATACATTCTGACCGAAGCATAATTTCGATGCAGAGGTTGATTCCCAGGCGAAGCATAATTCCGATGGGGAATGCAAATACTCCGAGGCGAAGCATGATTTCGACACGGGGTACATTCTAAGACGGGGAATGATTCCGGCAAAGAGCTTGTTGGTTGACTTGATTCCGAGGCAGAGCATAATTCCGACGAGGAGGTCGTTGGTTGATTCCGAGCCGAAGCATAATTCCGACAGGGAAGGCAGATACACCGAGGCGAAGCTTGATTTCGACGCGGGGTACACTCTGAGACGAAGTATGATTCCGACGCAGAGCTGGTTGGTTGATTTGATTCCGAGGCGGAGCATAATTCCGGCAGGGAAGGTAGATATCCCGAGGTGAAGCATGATTTCGACAAGGGGTAAATTCTGGGACGGAGCATGATTCCACCACAGAGGTTGTTGGTTTGATTTGATTTGGGTTGACATCAGCATCACTATACTGGAATATGGTACTAGGAGCGAATCATCATTTGCCATGAGAGGATTTGGGGATTTTTTTTTTGATGGCATCTGCATTGCTGCAATGGAATAATGCCAGGAGCAACTCATCATTTGCCCCGGGAGGATTTAGGAACTGTTTTTTT
Organism: Agapanthus africanus; assembly: GCA_030015575.1. Lineage (NCBI taxonomy): Eukaryota > Viridiplantae > Streptophyta > Magnoliopsida > Asparagales > Amaryllidaceae > Agapanthus > Agapanthus africanus. The sequence goes on from CM057345.1 coordinate 65,945,635, forward strand.
TTGTTTGGCATCAGCATCGCTACAGTGGAATATGGTACCAGGAGTGAATCATCATTTGCGTTTGCTTATTTGGAAACGATGGCTTAGGAGACAGGTTTTAGGTCCCTATCACCAAAGACTTTTCGATTTTGTGAGCCGTAAGGGTCTCACAAAGCATTTTCTCCCTACGGGTCGTAAGGATCCCGTAGGTGTATTTTCTCCTTAGGATTCGTGGGGACTCCTAAGTGTTTTGCTTCTTTGTGAGTCGTAAGGCTCTCACGCGGGAATTTTCTCCTCACAAAGTCGAGAGGACTTTGTAAGTTCATTTCGTCTCTTTTTCACGAGTTTGTGCCCTTTCGGGTTTTCACAAACTCGCCGGCAGTCCTGCTGTTTTTACTCACGGAGCCTTTTCGGGTTTTCATCCGTGCCCATTTTGCTTGTGGACATACCTTCTTTTTTTCTTCTCTTTTTTTTTGAATCTTCCCCGCCGGTAGGACTTTGAATGTGGTCTCGCCGGTAGGACTTAGAAGAGACTGGGATCGTTTTACGCCCGTGGATTGTATACGGTTTTGCAGGATGTATGATCCAGACCGTAGAGCCGGAAAAATTTTGAGATTTTGTTGGCGTCTGCATCGCTGCACTGGAATATGGTACCAGGAGCGACTCATCATTCGCCATTGGGGTATGGGTTTTGGAATTTGGTTCGCGTCTGCATCGCTGCACTGGAATATGGTACCAGGAGCGACTCATCATTCGCCATTTGGGATTTGAGCTTGGAATTTGGTTGGCGTCTGCATCGCTGCACTGGCATATGGTACCAGGAGCGACTCATCATTCGCCATTTGGGATTTGAGCTTGGAATTTGGTTGGCGTCTGTATCACTGCACTGGCATATGGTACCAGGAGCGACTCATCATTCGCCATTTGGGATTTGAGCTTGGAATTTGGTTGGCGTCTGTATCGCTGCACTGGTATATGGTACCAGGAGCGACTCATCATTCGCCATTTGGGATTTGAGTTTAGAATTTGGTTGGCGTCTGCATCGCTGCACTGGCATATGACACCAGGAGCGACTCATCATTCGCCATTTGGGATTTGAGGAGCGATGGCTTAGGAGACAGGTTTAGATCCCTATCGCCTAAGGCTTTTCAATTTTATGGGCCGTGAGGGTCTTATAAAAGCATTTTCTCCCTACGAGTCGTAAGGATCCCGTAGGTGTATTTTCTCCTTAGGAGTCGTGAGGACTCCTAAGTGTGTTTTTCCTTCGTGAGTCGTAAGGATCCCACAAAGATTTGTTCTCCTCATGTATCGTGAGGACACATGAGTGGGTCATCTCAATGGAGCATAATTCCACAGGCGGAGACCAGCCGCGTAACTGGTGATTACGGTGGGGCATGAGGGTGATGAGAATTATTTGAGCCCGTGGATTGTATACGGTAGTCAGTTTGGGGACTAACTGTAGGGCTGGGAGAATTTTGAAAAATTGGATTTTGGTTGGCGTCTGCATCGCTGCACTGGAATATGGTACCAGGAGCGACTCATCATTCGCCGCTGTTTTTTTTATTGTTTTGTTGTTGTTTTTTTGTTTTACCGTGATTGCTCTTTCATTTCAGCTTTTCTTATCGTGAAAATCGCGATTGCCCTATCATTTCGGCTTTTATTCGCGGTTGCCCCATCATTTCGGTTTTATTTTCATCTTTATTTCACTCGCTGATTTTTATTGCGAGTTGCCCTATCATTTCGGATTTTCTTTATTTTTCTTTTATTTACACATTTTTTGTTTATTTACATATATATATGTTTTTCTTTACATTCCCAGTTTAACGACTTAGAGGTCGATTGGTTTCAGAGAAAGGCAGATGTCTAAGAGAATCAGTTACACGAAGAACTTCGGTCTCCGTTTGTATGAAATTGGAGGTCGCAGCCGGACTGTTTGTTAACACGCCTTTAGACAGTTCTATCTCTCCTGCCTTGTATTGCTTTTTGACCCAATCTTTGAAGACGAAGCAGTCCTCAATGGCATGACCTTTCACTCTATGATAGGGGCAGTATTTGGGGTCGTCGGTCATATTCGCTTCCTGCGGTCTTTTTGACTCTGGCAGTTGTAGACCGTTCTTCAGGGCGTCTTTGAATATTTTACGGATTTTGTCCCTTCTGAAGGAATAGATCTTATCTAGCTTCTCTTTGAGTGGATATTCTCCTCTCCCTTCGAACACTGGCTTCCGAGGCTGGTTGGCACTAGGCCCGCTCATCCCTGGCTTATTTCGGTTAGCCGAAGTGTTAAAAGATTCAGAATCGTCGGAACTCCCGCCTTTGCGATTATCATCTTTTCGGTTTCTCCAGGACCTATTGTTATTTTGGGAATCCGAGGAAGACTCCTGTTTTGAGCGCTCCAGCATCTGAACTTTCCTGGCCAGCTCTTGGAATGTTTTGAGACCCGCGGTGCATAGAAACGGGGCCATCCAATTGTTGAGATTTCCAACGAGGAGACTGACAGATTGGTCCTGCTCTATCGGCGGTTCGGATTTGACGGAGAAATTGCACCATCGGGTTATAAAATCCGTGCTGCTTTCATTGTTCTTTGGCTTGGTCCTTACGAGTTCGGCGATGGTGATCTTATCGCTGACGCTCATGAACCTCTGCCGAAACAGAGACTCCATTTGGACGAAAGTTATGACGGAGCCATCCGGTATGCTCGTGTACCAGTCGAAAGCAACATCGGCCAAGCTATTAACGAACTGGCGGAGGAGAAGCGCGTCATTGCCCCCAGTATTCCCGCATGAGGCTTTAAAGTGGGCGATGTGCTGATTCGCATTTCCCGTCCCATCGAATCTTCCGAACTTGGGGATGACATAGCCGCTAGGAAATTCTACCAGATCATACTGAGCAGGATATGGTCTCCTACTACTGCTGATATCTTTTTGCGCTTCGGCTTCGGCCACCAATGTTTTGACTTTGCTGGCAACCAAATCCATAATTTGATCTTGAGTTAGCGGGCTACTGTCATCGGCAGCCAAGACATTTCCCGAGATAGGATGCGACTGATTTTCATGCGGTCCGCCCACTTTTGGATTTGAGGGAACGGGCGTCAGCTGTTTTGGGACACCGTTTCCCGGTTCATGAAAGCCATGCGCCTGATTGGGAGGCTGAGAAGCAAGTTGGGCCGTGAGCTGTAAGACGACATTTGTCAAGTCGTCAATTTTTGAGTAGAGCTTGGCCATATCCTTATCTTTGCCTCTGAGCTGTTTTCGGAGCTCTTGGAGAAGTTGCTGCTCTGCGTTCTTGGGACGGAAGATTGGCTCATCTTCGCTTTCCGAGCCCGACTCTTCATGGACTGAATGGACTTTCTGCCTATCATCCTCATCGAGGGGGTTTTCATCATCCAGCGGAGGCGGCTGTTTTTGGGAACCGGCAACCACATTCAAGCCAGATGGGATCTGAGATGTGGTGGCCCCGTTCTTGCTCTTGCTGCGCGTGCCCACCGTGTAGACAGTGTGGACCACATATCCAGCCATTTCCCCATCTTCGGTGGGGTAACCCTGTTCTTCGAACCCCATGAGGTTCAGCCTAGCAGGAGCCCTAGCCCTTTTGTTGGCTCTATATCTGAGCCTTTTCTGCCTTAGCTTCTCAATTTTAATGGCTTGGCGGGCATCTGTTTCCTAGGAAGACACCGTGAGTCGATTAGCGGGGAGCTTAGAGAAGACACCCGATCGAGCAGTTGTCAGGGGCACCGCCGGAGCTTGCTCGAGATGCCTTGTTGCATTGTTGGTGTTGATGGCCTTGCCCCCAGTTGGGGCCAAGGAGAGTTGTTCGAACACCGACTTGCTTTTGAGTTGGGGCGCCTTCGAGACCACCACATTTGGCCTCTTTCCTTTCGAGACCGGTTTGTCTGCCACCGGGGCTTGAGGAGCTGGGATGGCGTTAGCTGACAAGAACAGGATAGAGCCGAATGGTAGCGGCGACTCTTCCCATTGTCGGTCAAGACTGGCCGGGAGGACCGTCCTGGAGTCCATCTTCATCGTGTAGAAGATGGGAGCTAAGTTCATCTTTGGAGACATTGTTGAGAAGTGGTTGCTTGAAAACCTGGATGAAAAAGCATTATTTTAGTATAAATATAGAAATGTATATTGAATGAGTTCGCATAAACGTTTAACCCGAAATATGGAAGGAGAGATTGGTCCCACCGGGCGTGCCAGAATCTGTAGGGTGTTTTTCGTCACCCCATCAAGATGGGATACGCGCGCGCTTGTCAGGCACATTACAGATTCCCCCTGCCTAGGGTAGGATAGGGTTTAATGATCGTGGGGATCCGAATCTCCGGCAGCCGCGGACTAAGCTGCCGTTAATTACCTCTCGTCTTTGGGGCGAGGGAACCTCCGATTAACGGGTTAAACTGGTCATGCGAACTCAATGTGCAGTGTGCGTGTGTTGTGTTTTGAAAGGGGGTTTTAGATTTATCGGGAGCCACGCAGAGTTTTTACGGGGGTCCCGCTACCCAGATAGCGGACTGGGGGTCAAGGGGGCTAGCGCCTCGGCCTAAATATTTTTTTGAGGGGGACAATGTTGTAGAGTGTGTGTGTGTATCTGTACATATATATACATGTATACATACATAAAAAAAGGAAAAAGCGCCTAAAGGACGCATGGGGTCAGCGCCTTGAGCGTTGTGCTCTTAGGTGCTGTGCGCTTAGGCGCTAGCGCGCCACGTGTCGGCATGTGGGCGCTTTGCGCTTGAGCGAAGGCGCGCCACGTGTCGGCACGTGGGCGCTTTGCGCTTGAGCGCTGGAGCGCTAAGCGCGCCATGTGTCGATACGTAGGCGCTTTGCGCTTGAGCGCAGGGCGCTTGAGCGCAGGCGCGCCACGTGTCGGCACGTGGGCGCTTGGCGCTTGAGCGCAGGGGCACCGGCGAGAAAAAGAGGCTTTTAGCCCTAGAAATTCTCGAAAGAGAAATCAGAGTGGAGTTAAACTCCTAAGATGTTTTGGGGTTGATGAAAGGGGTTCTTCTTCTTTCTCCTCTGGTTGCTGGATCTTGAAGATCAAGAGATATGAGATTTTAAAAATCTCTTCTTTTTGAGATCTAATGGAAGATCTGAGTTCCCCTTTATGGGTTTTGTGGTGAAAAACTATTTAGTTTTATAAAATGAAGAGTAAACTCTTGATTTAATTCAAAAGAAAGAAGAAGGTTTTGGAACCTTGAGGAAAGAGAAAAGATCTCAGATCTAAAAAAAATTTTGGAGAGAGAGAAAAGTTGTTGAGATATTTCATTATCTTTGCCTTTATATGCTATACACTTTACACATAGCCCCTTGGACTTCACAAAATGGTATTTTGCCTAGCCCATGGCTCATGTGCCATTTCATTTTGCACATAAGCCATGGGCTTTACAAAAATTTGGCTTTACGCCCATTTTGCGTACATTCATGCATAAAAAATTACATAAAAAAATATTTATTACATGATCTATATTTTGGCATGGAGGAGGCTGGCCGCAGGCTCGACTTGGGCATGGGCCCGCTTGACCTGGGCTTGGGCCCACCTAGTGTCACGCCCCGCTTCCCATTGTACGGCGAAGGGGACGCGACGAGATCCGCTACGTATATACTTAGAAGTACATACGCTAAGCGTATCTAAGCAATATGAAAGTAAATCACAAGAGACGGGAGATATAGAAATAACAACAACTTTATTAATAACATTCTTTCGTACAATGCATGAAAAGTAAATACAACTGGAATGAAAAGCGATGCCTAAACAATGGCATAATAGGAAATGAAAAAAAATACTGAATAGAACAAGGTACAATGTCTAGAGCTCGGGGTCTTCGTGAAACTGATCCAAGTCTTCACCGGTGGGCTCGATCTCTGACGGGTCCAAAGCACCTGACGACATTCAAAGAAGAAAGAAATAGAATGTCGTCAGCGGACAGGTCGCTCGGTAAGTCCCAAAGATAAGGAGGAATTAGAAAGACAGAATAAGAAGTATCTTCTAAAGTTGTATACTATTTGTTGTAATGTTGTATTAACGCTGTTGTTTGTAGCTTGGTACAGAAGAATGCCAGTGTATACGAGAGGGGTCTCTATATGCTAGAGACCGGGGCAAACGGAAAATAGAGTACAAGGCTCCGTTATACAATCCGGAACAACGGCAATTGGATTCATGTTAGGTATCTTAAGTGTGACCGTCTCGTGCCACTTTTAACACCTTCCGTACCAATCTACCCCTTAAACCCCGTAGTGTTTTGATAGTATTGTTGTATTGTATTGTGTAAGTTGGATGACTGACCAAAACCATGATATCAGTAAACAATTGTAACTGCATAACCAGGTAAATGGAATACGGAATAATGGATGTATATCCATGGTTTGATTCAGTCAAGTTATATAGATTGTTAACTGGATTCTGGGATTCATGTATACATATTGAGTTGGAATATTAAAGAATATAGATTGACTTGAATCATATTCAAGTCAGAAATAATCAGACTCAAACCCGAGTCAGACTAAAAGAAATGTAATTTGAAGTTTTATAATTGTTAGGGTCCTTATGGTAAATTATAAAACTTGAGGAGGTTTTATGTAAAAATACTTTTGTATAGTTTTCAAGATACACCCCAAGTATTTATTATTCGTCTTTATAGTTATAATGAGCGTGATTTTATTTAGTGATATTTCTAGTGAATATATCCTAATAAAGTTATTAATTTGTAATATTGATATATTTGAAATTCATGATATTTTAATGTAACTTTTAATCTTGTAAATTTTAGGAAAAGGTGGAAACTTTATCTAATAATAAAATAGGTGTTTAAATGATAAATATACATATGTTAATACAAGAATAATTTTTAATAAATATTTTATTTTCCAAAAATCTCATTTTTCTTAAATGTCGTATTTTAAACCTTTCGAGACCGAATGCTCCTTGCGAAGGTCTGAATGTCGCACTACTAAGCCCGAGGGTGCACGATAAACCGTACTATCCCTAACGAGTTCCCCAAAGATGGGTTGTAGTGGCGCTTTGCAAAGATTTAATAAATACTAATCATTTAGAAAACGGTTTTCTAAAGATAAGGTATTTATTTGTAAAAGGGTGTAAATTTTCGTATTTTAGATTCTAGGGTTTTCTAAGCCAACTAGCCTATTTCTAAATGGTCTAAACGATAAGTCATTAGAAGGCTCAAATCGCCTCTTCACCGCCAATTACGGCTAGGTAAGTGCCAGGTAAGTAGGAGGCTCTCCACTACAAGTAGTGGCCCTAATTAAGTAACCACTTGCCTTAGACACACTTGTCTAGACACCACAAAGTCAGATTTAGATAAACGATCGATGTCCATGACATATCGTATTTTCCTTTTAAAAGATTTTGTTTTAAAAATTTTATATACAACTTAGAACTTTTAGAAAGGTTTATAAAGTAAATGGTATTTTAATGTAAAATCTTGTATTATCGTATTCTAAGTTTTGATGATATCAATTAGGGTTGTATTTGCGTGTGTGTGGAGGTAGGTCATTACCTCGTGATCTATTTTATGATATAGCAATGTTAAAGGGTTAAATGTGATAAACTTAACATGGTGGTATTTAAGTGCGAAAATACGGTATTTTGCAAAAGTTATCATTTCATGTGAGAAACTTTATCCAAATTGATTTTTAAGTGATTAGTAGTCAACATGAATATGTTTAAGCATTATGGAATTAGTGACAAGTGAGTTTTGATAGAAAAACCGAATCGAAAATCGGTTTGTTCCGATTTTCGTCGGGTTTGAAAAATCGTATTTTAATGGAAGAAAGAAAGGTATAAAATGAGGGACTTACGGATTTGGACAAGCTAGAGAGTGCTAGGAAGGTAGTGGGTTTGTCGGTGCGTCGAAACGTCGTGAAGAGTCCTAGTACGATCGCCGGGATTCGCCGTCGATTTCGGCAGCGCTTCGCCTTTCGCTCGTTTTCTAACGTACCGAGTTCTCTTGAAATTTTTAGAGAGTGGACTTAGGAATGTAGGGTGAGAGGGTAGAGGGTATGGGGGTTTATATAGGATTAGGCTAGGGTTTGGGTTTTTAATAAAAAAAATTATAAAAAATATACAAAATCATTAAAAATTCATTAAAAATAGGAGTAAAAGAGATTTATTGGCCAAATGATAACCGATCCAAGCATTTAGAGTATGCAGGAGGGTGGACCAGGTCAAGACCCAACTTTTCTCTGTTGGTGACTCGGCCGTCCAGCCAAGTCCGGCCGGCGGCGCCGGACCGAATCGGCCGAGTCGCCGGCCGGCAGCGCCGAGTCGGGCCGAGTCAGGGGTCCAATGGCTGGGAATTCTTCGGTGGTACAATGTGGTATATTTACTTTTTGTTGTCCAGTACATATTTTGGGAGTTATGGCCTTTTTACTGTTGACTTCCAAAAAAAATTAAAACAAAATAAATACAAAAATAATGTGGGGCATGGGATTTGAACTCTGGTGGCTTGGTTCAGCAGTGCAAGGTATTACCAATGAGCTACAAGCTCTTTCTTGTAATTATTGTGGGAAAATAACTACTTAAAATGGTAACAGCAGCATTAAATACCCAAGGTATTACTTTAATTTTAAAACAATTTTATGTACACTAAAAATGGAGTTATTTAAAAACAAAATAATTACTTATATATATTGTGCTTAGGTTAAAATACTCCTTTATGGATTTAAAAAAAAATTGTATAGAAAAGTGTATAGGAAAATTATGGTTGTTACATTCTACCCTCCTTATAAAAATTTCGTCCTCGAAATTTGTAAAAGGAAAGTGTAATAGTACTAGGAAGTGTAGTGTATAAAAATGATACGATGGTGAAAAAGGCTTACCGGTGTTACCTTGACCTACAATCTCGGCTTCTATGGCTTCTAATGTGAAGGTCTGTCGCCGTGGTATATTCCTTCTAGCTGGCGGCACATTCTGCCTTTGGGGCCTGTTTCTCTGCCTTCTAGGCATGTCCCTCATTGCTTGTTGGAATTGGCGAGTAGGCTGTGCAGGTGGTGGAGCAGGTAGTGCAGGATGAGTTGCAGGAGCCTGGATGGTTGGCCGCTGCGGGTAGTTGGTGGGTGTGTGAGTTGAATTGCTATTGTAAGGACAGTTCCCAATTCCGTGGTTGGATACGCCACAAATTAGACACAGGCTTTTTGCGCGCCTAAAATCCTTCAACAAGTGTCCTTTTCTATGGCAGTAATGGCAAATTTCTTCAGTTCTCCTGGGTTCAAACGATGGTCTGGAAGAGGCTCCTCCTGCCATTTGAGTAGCAGGGCGTTTCAAACCGGCAGATTGGGGTCTGCCCCTTGCCTTAATCACCGCCTCATAACTGCGGGCAGCTTCCAAAGCATCCTCATGAGTCAGAAATTTTCCCGTGGCTAGAGCAGCCTGAATCTCCGTGTCCAGTCCTTGTTGAAAGCGACGGGCTCTGATCTCGTCCGTCGGTATCAAGTGTGCTGCGAATCGGCTTAACATGGTGAATTCAGCATCGTATTCATCTACTGATTTGTCCCATATCGATCCTTGTTGTAGATGAATGAACTGTTGCTCCATTGCAAACCTGGCAGTCACAGGGAAGTATTTCGCGTCGAACTTCTCACGAAAAGTCTTCCATTCAATCGGCTGTACCAGACGGCTTTCTTCCGCCTTCCACCAGTTGCGAGCATTGTCCGTGAGCTGTAGTTTCGCCACACGGACCCAAGCTAGGTCTGGCACTTGAGCTGCTGCCAGATCGTCTTCTATGCTTTGTGCCCATTCTTCAGCTTCCAGTAGGCTTCCCTTTCCTGAGAACTGTTTGGGATGTAAAGCTCTGAATTGCTTCACCCCAGGTGCTTCAGTCTCGGGACGGCTTAAGAGCTGCTGCTGTCCCTCTAGAAGGCTGCGGATTGCCTCAAGCAGAACCGTTTGCTCGTTGAGTGGAGCAGGAACGGCAGGTGTGAGAAGTAGTGCTGGAGGTGTGTTGTTGACGTTGGTGCTGGTGTTGTTTGGGGAATCCATAACCCTGAAGAAAAATTTGGGTTAGGACAGATTCAAGTACATAAAATGATAAGATTCAAGGAATATGAAATTGCAAGATTCAAGGAGCATGAATTGTAAAGAATGTTTTAGTTGCTGGTTCTTCTGTTATATTGCTTAGGTTGTTCACGCAGACCAGAACTGCATGATAGGGATTCATACAGCTCTGACCTGCATGGGCCACCAACAAAAACTATCACGCCCCGCTTCCCATTGTACGGCGAAGGGGACGCGACGAGGTCCGCTACGTATATACTTAGAAGTACATACGCTAAGCGTATCTAAGCAATATGAAAGTAAATCACAAGAGACAGGAGATATAGAAATAACAACAACTTTATTAATAACATTCTTTCGTACAATGCATGAAAAGTAAATACAACTAGAATGAAAAGCGATGCCTAAACAATGGCATAATAGGAAATGAAAAAAAATACTGAATAGAACAAGGTACAATGTCTAGAGCTCGGGGTCTTCGTGAAACTGATCCAAGTCTTCACCGGTGGGCTCGATCTCTGACGGGTCCAAAGCACCTGACGACATTCAAAGAAGAAAGAAATAGAATGTCGTCAGCGGACAGGTCGCTCGGTAAGTCCCAAAGATAAGGAGGAATTAGAAAGACAGAATAAGAAGTATCTTCTAAAGTTGTATACTATTTGTTGTAATGTTGTATTAACGCTGTTGTTTGTAGCTTGGTACAGAAGAATGCCAGTGTATACGAGAGGGGTCTCTATATGCTAGAGACCGGGGCAAACGGAAAATAGAGTACAAGGCTCCGTTATACAATCCGGAACAACGGCAATTGGATTCATGTTAGGTATCTTAAGTGTGACCGTCTCGTGCCACTTTTAACACCTTCCGTACCAATTTACCCCTTAAACCCCGTAGTGTTTTGATAGTATTGTTGTATTGTATTGTGTAAGTTGGATGACTGACCAAAACCATGATATCAGTAAACAATTGTAACTGCATAATCAGGTAAATGGAATACGGAATAATGGATGTATATCCATGGTTTGATTCAGTCAAGTTATATAGATTGTTAACTGGATTCTGGGATTCATGTATACATATTGAGTTGGAATATTAAAGAATATAGATTGACTTGAATCATATTCAAGTCAGAAATAATCAGACTCAAACCCGAGTCAGACTAAAAGAAATGTAATTTGAAGTTTTATAATTGTTAGGGTCCTTATGGTAAATTATAAAACTTGAGGGGGTTTTATGTAAAAATACTTTTGTATAGTTTTCAAGATACACCCCAAGTAATTATTATTCGTCTTTATAGTTATAATGAGCGTGATTTTATTTAGTGATATTTCTAGTGAATATATCCTAATAAAGGTATTAATTTGTAATATTGATTTATTTGAAATTCATGATATTTTAATATAACTTTTAATCTTATAATTTTTAGGAAAAGGTGGAAACTTTATCTTATAATAAAATAAGTGTTTAGATGATAAATATACATATGTTAATACAATAATAATTTTTAATAAATATTTTATTTTCCAAAAATCTCATTTTTCTTAAATGTCGTATTTTAAACCTTTCGAGACCGAATGCTCCTTGCGGAGGTCTGAAACTCGCACTACTAAGCCCGAGGGTGAACGATAAACCATACTATCCCTAACGAGTTCCCCAAAGGTGGGTTGTAGTGGCGCTTTGCAAAAATTTAATAAATACTAATCATTTAGAAAACGGTTTTATAAAGATAAGGTATTTATTTGTAAAAAGGTGTAAATTTCCGTATTTTAGATTCTAGGGTTTCCTAAGCCAACTAGCCTATTTCTAAATGGTCTAAATGACAAGTCATTAGAAGTTTCAAATCGTCTCTTCACCGCCAATTGCGGCCAGGTAAGGGCCAAGTAAGTGAGAGGCTCTCCACTACAAGTAGTGGCCCTAATTAAGTAACCACTTTCCTTAGACACACTTGCCTAGACACCACAAAGTCAGATTTAGATAAACGATCGATGTCCATGACATATCGTATTTTCCTTTTAAAAGATTTTGTTTTAAAAATTTTATATACAACTTAGAACTTTTGGAAAGGTTTATAAAGAAAATGGTATTTTAATGTAAAATCTTGTATTATCGTATTCTAAGTTTTGATGATATCAATTAGGGTTGTATTTGCGTGTGTGTGGAGGTAGGTCATTACCTCGTGATCTATTTTAAGGTATAGCAATGTTAAAGGGTTAAATGTGATAAACGTAATATGGTGGTATTTAAGTGCGAAAATACGGTATTTTGCAAAAGTTATCATTTCATGTGAGAAACTTTATCCAAATTGATTTTTAAGTGATTAGTAGTCAACATGAATATGTTTAAGTATTATGGAATTAGTGACAAAGTGAGTTTTGATAGAAAAACCGAATCGGAAATCGGTTTGTTCCGATTTCCGAAGGGTTTGAAAAATCGTATTTTAATGGAAGAAAGAAAGGTATAAAAAGAGGGACTTACGGGTTTGGACAAGCTAGAGAGTGCTAGGAAGGTAGTGGGTTTGTCGGTACGTCGAAACGTCGTGAAGAGTCCTAGTACGATCGCCGGGATTCGCCGTCGATTTCGGCAGCGCTTCGTCTTTCGCTCGTTTTCTAATGTACCGAGTTCTCTTGAAATTTTTAGATAGTGGGCTTAGGAATGTAGGGTGAGAGGGTAGAGGGTATGGGGGTTTATATAGGGTTAGGCTAGGGTTAGGGTTTTTAATAAAAAAATTATAAAAAATATACAAAATCATTAAAAATTTATTAAATATAGGAGTAAAAGGGATTTATTGGCCAAATGATAACCGATCCAAGCATTTAGAGTATGCAGGAGGGTGGACCAAGTCAAGACCCAACTTTTCTCTGTTGGTGACTCGACCGTCCGGCCAAGTCCAGCCGGCGGCGCCGGACAGAGTCGGCCGAGTCGCCGGCCGGCGGCACCGAGTCGGGCCGAGTCAGGGGTCCAATGGCCGGGGATTCTTCGGGGGTACAATGTGGTATATTTACTTTTTGTTGTCCAGTACATATTTTGGGAGTTATGGCCTTTTTACTGTTGACTTCCAAAAAAAATTAAAACAAAATAAATACAAAATTAATGTGGGGCATGGGATTTGAACTCTGGTGGCTTGGTTCAGCAGTGCAAGGTATTACCAATGAGCTATAAGCTCCTTCTTGTAATTATTGTGGGAAAATAACTACTTAAAGTGGTAACAGCAGCATTAAATACCCCAAGTATTACTTTAATTTTAAAACAATTTTATATATACTAAAAATGGAGTTATTTAAAAACAAAATAATTACTTATATATATATTGTACTTAGGTTAAAATACTCCTTTATGGATTTTTAAAAAAAAATTAAAAAATTTTGTATAGAAAAGTGTATAGGAAAATTAGGGTTGTTACACCTAGCTTGGGGTTGACCTTGACTTTGACTCGGTCAACTGGGGTGTAAATTTTTACCCCAACAGTTATATATACTTATATATATACTAGTAGATGTTGTATATGTTTTGCACCCGCGCTAGTCCATCCCCCGCTCTGTCATTAGTTATGTAACCTAACGGGTGATGACGGGGCCCCGTGGCGAATGCGGATGGTATATACGTACATTTTATTTTCGTTCTTTTCTGATGTGATAGGTTACAAATTGATGGGACCGCATTAATTTTGATTAATGCAGGATAATAAACCTAAAAGATGTTGTTGGAACCAAGTTTTAAAAACTAACATTACAGACGTTCTCTTTTGCTTTGCATAGTGATATTCAGTTTGGAATATCCAGCACCTCATTCGACGAGGTAAGGGCCGGATCCCTTCACCAGGAGTGATCCCTTGAGTAAAAGTTTGCGTCAGGGTAATAACTTCACTATAGTCGATTATTTTTGCTTTGTATCGTGGTATTCAGTTTGGAATATCCTGCACCTCATTCGACGAGGAAAGAGCCGAGATCCCTTCACAGGGAGTGACCTCTTTAGCAAATGTTTTCGCCACTACATATTTACAAAACTACTCAGCTTCTTTCAACGATATCAAGTTCATTACGTTAACGGGTTTTTCGCCAAAAACCCAGCCGTAGCCCTCTGTCATTTCAGATAAGTAGCATTTAGTATTCGTGCTGTGTTTGTTGGCATCCGTCAAGGCATAGTGTGCGGTAGCTAAATGATACTTATTTGTTGCATGGATATGCATTAATTTAAGACAGTCATGCAGCCTTGTTGGCATCCGTCAAGGGTATGTATGGGTGGGTCTAAATTAATCAGGACAATGACAGGTAGAACTTGACTTGCGCTTTATGATTTGTTGGCATCCGTCAAGGTCATAGAACACTTGGGGCAAAAACCACATCAGGAGTTTCAAACATACAGGAAACTTGCAGATTTAGCATACCTTCTGGAGTGTGGTGACTAGAGTGGATTCCATCTAGTGTATCACACAATGATAGTTGGATCCCGATCCCACTGATGAGTAGATTTTTTCACTTAACAATCAATGCTATAAACCAAGTAGGTGTCTAGAACGGTGTTAGCGGGGCTACGCCTCCAGGGAAAAGAGGTTATGCAATTAAGGAACTTCGCGAAAGCGTTGGAAAACCTCCCTCGAAGTACCAACACCAGCCTGGCTGAAAGGTTAAGCAAGTATTGTGACGTGCGATTAAATCCTGACTAGTTCTTCTTTTAGGGTTTGAAGAAGAATTTGAGGAAACAGTGGGAGCCATCCTGATTAGATAAATTAATAAACCAATCTAATCTTACAAGAGCGTACGCTGAGTGTTTTCCCCCTCTCTCTCCAGGTAGCAACCATTTCACGCCCTAATCAAGATAATAAAATGTATCGCTTGACCGATCCGAATTCTTATTCGGGTCTGGAGAACGTCGGTTCGGCTCTAACTTATAACAACAGTCATGAGTATGAGCATAGGAAAGAGGATTGTTTGAATTCCTTACTGACCCCATCGAAGAAGAAACATACTATTGTCTCTTCTTTAGGTGTTCTTATAATAGAGAACTGCTTTTCGGTCAGTCCTACCTCCTGGGTATTAGATACTGGATCAGAATCTCATATCTGTTATTTATTGCAGGGACTGAGAAAAAGTAGGATAGTTGGACCTGGTGATATGTCCCTCAGAGTAGAGAACGGAGCACAAGTTAATGCTGCGGTCGTCGGTGAATGTCACCTAGTGTTGCCAAATGGCAATACTATGATTTTGATCAATTGCTACTATGTACCTTCCATGGTTTGCAATATCATATCAGTTTCTTTACTTGATAAAGATGGATATAACTTTGTTCTTGATAGAAATATCATGAACATTTACCTTGATAAGGTATTGGTTGCAGAAGGTACACTGTGTAATGGTATCTATATTCTAAATCAGAATACAGTTCTTAATATACAAAACACACGCAAGAGGAAGAGTTCAGATACGAACGAATCCTACTTGTGGCATTGTAGACTTGGTCATATCGGAGAGAAAAGACTAAGTAAGTTACATAAAGATGGATTCTTGAATACGTTCGAATTTTCATCTTATGAAACTTGTCAGTTTTATCTCAAAGGAAAGATGACCAAATCTCCGTGCACCGGACATGGAGAAAGAGCATTGGAGCTCTTAGGACTCATACACAGCGATGTATGTGGCCCAATGTCTATACATGCAAGGGGTGGGTTCTCATACTTCATCACATTCACTGACGATCTCTCTAGGTTCGGATATGTATATCTTATGAAACACAAATCTGAAGCTTTTGAGAGATTCAAAGAATTCAAAAATGAAGTAGAGAACCAGACCGGCAAAAGTATTAAGATCCTCAGATCGGATAGAGGAAGGGAGTACTTAAGTACTGAATTTCTAGAATACTTAAAAGAGAATGGAATTCTCTCTCAGGTTACTCCTCCTTATACACCACAGCACAACGGTGTATCGGAGCGGAGGAATCGTACCCTATTTGATATGGTTCGCTCCATGATGAGTATTGCTGAGTTACCTCTTTCATTTTGGGGACTTGCGCTTGAAACAACAGCCTATCTATTGAATAGGGTTCCGACCAAATCCGTGCATACCACCCCATATGAACTGTGGGAGCGGAAGAGACCATACCTTAATTTTATTAAGATATGGGGTTGTCCAGCTTATGTAAAGAAGCAGAACCCGGAAAAACTCGAGGCACGGTCAGTTTTGTGTAAGTTTGTAGGATATCCTAAGCATTCGCAAGGATAACAGTTCTACCACACCGAGGAACAGAAGGTGTTGGTTGCTCGACATGCCGTCTTCTTAGAAAAGGAATTTCTTGCAAAAGAAATTAGTGGGAGCACGGTAGAACTGGAAGAAATTCCAGAGGGTCAAACTCCAACTGAAGATATGGTGGAACCTCAGGATTTAATAACCCCGGACGACCCTCAGCCACTCCGCAGATCTAGTAGGATTTCTCATCCGCCTGAGAGATACTACGGTTTTCTCATAGATGGGTATCGAGAGGATTGCATCTTGGAAGAAGATGATCCTACTAGTTTCAGGCAGTCCATTATCAGTAGGGAGTCTGATAAGTGGTTGGATGCTATGCAATCTGAAATAGAGTCCATGTACACCAATAAAGTGTGGACCCTAGAAATTGCTCCACCTGGGGTAAAACCCGTTGGATGCAAATGGATTTACAAGAAGAAACTTGGTGTAGATGGACAGGTGGAAACCTATAAGGCTAGACTCGTTGCAAAAGGTTTTCGTTAAAGACCAGGAGTGGACTATGACGAAACCTTTTCTCCAGTGGTTATACTCAAATCCATTAGGATCCTGCTTGCCATTGCTGCCTTCCATGACTTTGAGATCTGGCAGATGGACGTAAAAATGACTTTTCTAAACGGAAGTTTAGAAGAGTGCGTTTACATGGATCAGCCAGAAGGTTTTGTAGACAGTGGGAGCAGTGGGAAGGTGTGCAAGCTGCTCAAATCCATTTATGGATTGAAGCAAGTATCGCGGAGCTGGAACATCTGTTTTGATGAGACAGTCAAGGACTTTGACTTCATCAAGAACGAAGATGAGCCATGTATATATAAGAAGATTGTAGGACGGACTGTCGTATTCCTAGTCTTGTACGTGGACGACATTCTTTTGATAGGAAATGACATTCCTATGCTACAATCGGTCAAGCTATTCTTATCACAAAGGTTCTCCATGAAAGACCTAGGTGATGCCTCGTACATTCTGGGGATCAAGATCTACAGAGATAGATCCAAGAGATTACTGGGACTTTCACAGTCCAGGTACATAGAGACCGTACTAAAGAGATTTAGTATGGAAGATTCCAAGCACGGTAACATACCCGCATTGCACGGAATCACCCTCTCTAAGGAGATGTCTCCCAAGACTGACGAGGAGAGGGTTCGCATGAGCACTATACCCTACGCTTCGGCGGTAGGATCTATAATGTATGTGATGCGAAGTACAAGATCAGATGTAGCTTATGCGCTGTGCGTGGTGAGCCGGTATCAGTCGAACCCAGGTGAGGACCACAGGACAGCAGTAAAGAACATTGTCAAGTACCTGAGAAGGACTAAGGAGATGTTCCTGGTTTACGGTAATGGAGACCTCAAGGTCGAGTCCTTTACCGATTCAAGCTTCCAGAGTGACAAGGATGACAGCAAGTCTGTCTCGGGTTTTGTATTTACCCTCAACAGAGGGGCGGTGTATTGGAAGATCTCCAAACAGAATACCGTTGCAGACTCGACGATGGAGGCTGAATACATTGCTGCAAGCGATGCCGCAAAAGAGGCGGTCTGGATGAAAAAGTTCATAGCTGAACTTCAGGTAGTTCCGTCGATTGTTGACGCAATACCTGTGTATTGCGATAACAATGGGGCTATAGCTTTAGCGAAGGAACCACGGTCCCATCAGAAATCCAGACACATCTTAAGGCGGTATCACCTGATCAAGGAGATCGTAGATGGCCAGGAGATCGAGGTCCGGAGAGTGGATACGAAAGACAACACGGCGGATCCATTAACAAAGGCCCTCCCTCAAGCACAGTTGGAGCGACTTTTTGGGATGTTGGGTATGCGGTACGTGATCAGTCGAAAATATTGTATATTTTAGCCGGCAATTTCCTCATCATTTGCACTCATTTAGAAGTGTACGGCATTCATATTTTACATATTAGCAAAACTGTCGCAAAATATCAGATTGCATGTATTAGACTCTTAAACCGACACTATAATGGAAATTGACTGCATTTCATGGCATCGCATCATCCCTACATTTGCGCAACACTTGTTTTGAGATCTGTGCAGGAAAATCCAGCAGAAAGGCCAAAAATGTATATGGTACCGATCAAACATTACGCCAACTCAATGATTTCAGATCTGGTATCAATTCAGAAGGAGATATTAAATTCAACATATACAATAAAGGTCCAAGAATCAGCCCAAGCCTGTACCAGAGAGCCCAAGGCCCAAGCCCCATAAAGCGCCGCGGATCCGCGGCAGGAGCCTGCTTGCGCCGCGGATCCGCGGTGGGTCCAAGGATTCAGCCTCTCAATTTTAGTGCAAAACTCCTGTCTCAGCTCCTACAGTTCATAAAGACACTCCAAGTTCCAGAAGATTCCAGATATTTCTGCCAGATCAGCAAACTAGGGTTTTCTAAGCTTAATTAATCCTAGCTTAAACCCTAAGCTAACTCCTAACAAACTCTTTCTAGAAACTCCTCAACAAACTTTTGGAGGGAATTGTAAATTCAAACCTAGACCTAGGGTTTGGGTGCTCTATAAATAAGACCCTAGGCTCACTTGTAAATAATAATGGATCAATCCCCAATCTAGCATAAAACTAGACCCATGCTATCTCTTTCTTCATCTTCTTCTTCCACAAGTCTAGTGACAGGGCTTGTGTGAAACCCTAACCCTAATTCCAACTCCAAAAGCCAAGATCCCGAGTACCCATTCAAGCAAGAAGCCTTGCAACCTTTTATGAGCCGAGCCGATCTTCAACAGAGCAAGTGGTCCAAATGATCCGCGACTCACGGAGCCGAGCGACGCCAAATCGACAAATTCGTTCTTCCTCTTGTAGTTCTTGAGCGACTGTAATCAAATTGTTGATATAAATAAAAGGTGATTTTCTTTTATCTTGTTTTCTTTAAATTCTTGCATCATGATTCAATCTAAATTTCTAGTTGTAATTCTTGTTGTGATGCTTGAGTAATACTCCGCTCGTGAAGGAGCCGAGACGATCAATAGAATGATGATGTAATATATCTGAAAACGATTCTTGATTCCTACGAGTTTTGTAAACCCTAGCAAATTCAAGAACCGACAACCCATTTCGTTACGATGCTTTCTTGAATGATATCGCTCGAAATTGGGGAGTTACGATCGTTTCTTGAAATTGCTAGAGGCTAGAATGTGAATGATATTGACAAAAGAACAAGGGATAAGATGAAACCCTAGTTCACGAGAAAGCCCTAACTCTCGTCGATCATCATCGATCTAGTATCAATCCTTCGAAGGACAAGAACACGAAATCTTTAGATTACATCACGTCTATCGATCCGATCGATTCCTACGAGCCTCATTTAGATTCTTGACATTTTGGTTGAAAATATTATCGAAACACGATTCTCAATTGTTTATCAGTTTCTTGATTCTTGATTAAACTAGTGACACCCGAATCAATCGATAAATTTTTGAATCATGTTTTCTTTTCTTTTCAATTAACTTTTCGATTCAAACAAATTAAATACAGAAACGAATCGCACAATCCCTGTGGACGATCCGCACTCGCTTACGATCTACAATCGACACCGTAATTGATTGCGGTCAAATATAATTCTTTGATTGTGATTCTATACATTTTCTAATTACCGACACATAGAAACTCATTCGCTTTGTTCGATTTACACAGTCTTGAATTTTAGGATCAATCAAATGGCGCCGTTGCCGGGGATCGCGCGCTAATTCGTTTTATATCAAAGTTTGAATTGAAAGAATTATTTCATTGTTATTTTGAGATCAAAATTCGTGCAAACCCTAAACAATTTGTTGTGTTTCATTGCAAGGAGATCTGGAGCTTGCTGGAAATTGATAAAAATTTTTGGAAAATTACAGAGGGCTTAGGAAGTATACAGTAGCTTTGTAGTGAAATTTGGTGCATTGATCCCTTGAAAGGACCGCGGAAGGGCGGCAAAAAGGCACTATTGCAGCGGAACCGTGGCCTCTTAGGGGGTTCTCTGTAAAAATTTTGCTTCAGGTGATTTCTTGACTTCTCCTCTCTCTTCTTTTTAGCTCCAACTAATACTTTGCTGCAGGATTCTTTGCAAAGAATAGCAGCTCGCAAATTGCAAATTAAAATTGTGCGTGATTTTGTTTCTTGGTTGTTTGCATTCTAAATACGGATATTAAGGGGCACGGCCAAATCCAAATTAGGTGGGGATTTCATTACCCTTCCTAGGCCCCGAAAACCACCAAACTTGCATCCGCATTGAACCCACATTAACTAAAAGAAATCTAGAGATGACTCTAAGGACTGTCGCGCTCAATTAGGACAGAAGAAGGCCGTGGGTAATTCATTGCTTATCCGCGTTTTCTTGTGGTGCCTAAGGCGAGTGTGTCTAAGGCTAGTGGTTTTTAATTAGGCCCACTACTTACGTAGTGGAGTACCTTCTCACTTACCTGGCACTTATCCGCCATAGGGGAACAAAGAGGCAGTGGAGAATTCTATCCCACGACTTGTCTTTTGGCAGTTAGGAGCGGTCTAGAGCCGGACCTAGGTGACCACTAGATTCTAGGGTTTGTGTGCTGCATTTGTTGTGTTGCATCATATTTTTCAAAAATCCGTCCCTTTTTCAAAAGCAAACACCGCATTCATTTACCCCTAATTATAAGCCAACGCTGCCACTTGTACTAACCCTTTTTAGTACAAGATAGGCTGGACACTGGATTCTAGTGCCCGTTTAATCCGCGTACCCTTTATCGACTCCGAAGTCGATGTTTCTCCATTTACCTTTTCTTTACCTACTACCACACCCACACTGATGAATCCGAATCCATCAAACTTCTTTAACCCTAATCTGCCGCCGTCCGTTGGTGCGCAGAATCCTCCCCGCATCTCTCTCCAGCAGAGGTGCTACCCTATTCGAGGTCCTCTTTCGACATGCTTATCCACACCACCAGCCAATGGGGATAACTTTGAAATCAAGCCCCAGTATATCAATCTTTTACCTAAATTCCACGGACTCGAGACTGAGGACGCTTACGTTTTCATTACCAAATTTGAAAACGTATGCGCAATGATGGGTAAGTCACAACTTTCAGTGGATGCGATACGTCTACGACTTCTTCCATTTACATTGTGCGATATAGCCGAGAAGTGGCTATATAACACTACCGCACACTCTATTACGAATTGGGAAGAATTCGTCGCTGCATTCCTTAAGAAATTTTACCCAATACAAAAGACAGCTCGAATCCGTAGCGAACTGAATCAATTTGCCCAGCTCCCTGCTGAACCATTCTCTAAATGCTTTGAACGTTTCAAGGATCTATTGGTTCAATGTCCTCATCACGGCATCCCTAGATAGGAGCTTTGCCGAATCATATATGAGGGCAGTAACCCTAACACTAAACAGAGCCTTGAAAACATGTGTCAAGGTACCTTCATGACCAAGGATGACGGGGAAGCTTGGCGATATTTAGAAGAGTTCGCTGAAAAATCTTTACAGTGGGAAGTCCATCATTTAGGAGTGGCAATAACCAATCAGATGTTTCCATAGGAGTTAGAGCTGACATTTCAGCTATACAAAAGAAACTCGAGACTATGGAAAACAAATTTTTAGCCGCCTCCCTTAATCAAATGTCACTTTCCAAAACTGTATGTGGCTGCTGTTCTGATCCGTCTCACTTGACGGAAGAATGTCCGTTTCAAGGTCGTGAGCATACCAATGCCACATTTCAAAGACCTAGAAACGATCCTTTTTCTTCCACATATAATCAGGGTTGGAGGAATCACCCTAATTTTGCTTGGAACCAATCACACTCTCAAAACACGGTTCCAAACCAAAACAATTTCCAAAGGGTCCCTCCACCACAACAGCACCCACAACTTCAATTAAGTCAGCACCCCTTTCAAGCACATAATTTTCAAAATCAGGTCAACACACCTGCACTGTCTAGTCCTTTACAGTTGACCGGAACTGATGAATCCTCTTCTTTTGCACAATACATGAATTTGGTCTTAACAAATATCATGCAAGTTTCGGCTGAAATGAAGTCTTCTGTCGATAAAATTGAGAAAAACTCTGCGTCCCAAAACGAGAGTATTAAATCGATAGAAGAAGAAATTGCACGATTAAAATCCGAAATGAGTGCAAGAGAGAAAGGGAAACTCCCAGCTCAACCCTTACCCAATCCTGGCTATTCACATCATGTGAATGCAATCACCATGTTGAGATCTGGAAGAGTGGTTGACAAACATGTTGGGGAAGAAGTTGATGATACTGAAAATCATATCAACACCCCGGCTGAGACCTTTCCTCACACACACACTCCTAATTCTGATCCCAGTTCTTCTACCCCACCACCTTCTTCCGAGCCTATTCTCCATTTCCCAAAAGGCTCGCCACTACAGCCCACCTCTTTTACCCTTCCACGGACGATCCCCACTTCTATTCTGGGATCGGTTCCACACACACTTCCTTCTCCTATGATGGACCCAGCGCTTATTGCTAAAGCACCATATCCTAATCGGTTAAGGGCTAACACACCAAGTCCACATATGGAGAAGATCACTGAGATGTTTAAACAGGTTAACATCAATATCCCTCTTCTAGATGCTATCCAACAAGTCCCTGCATATGCAAAAGTTCTTAAAGATTTCTGCACTAGAAAGAGGAAGAAACAAATGCCCAAGAAAATATTCATGGCAAAAACAGTAGACACAGCTTTCCCCCAGCAATTACCGAGGAAACGTAAGGATCCTGGATATCCTACTATTTCCATCTCTATTGGGGAGAAACACATTAACCGTGCTCTACTAGATCTTGGGGCAAGTGTTAACCTGCTTCCTTTCTCAGTTTATGAACAGTTAGGGATCGGAGAGTTGAAACCATCTCCTTGCACTCTCCAGATGGCTGACCGATCAATCACCAGACCTAGGGGTGAACTAGAGGATGTGTTAATAAAAATCGGGGAATTTATCTTCCCTGTAGACTTTATTGTAATTGATACACAGCCTGTAGCGAACTCACGGAATCAAATTCCGGTGATTTTAGGTCGTCCCTTTTTGGCCACTTCCAATGCTATTATCAACTGTCGTAACGGTTCTATGACCCTATCCTTCGGGAAGAGGACAATTGAGATGAACATTTACAAGTTAGGAAGTGTACCCTCCGAACCTACTGCTCAGGTCTGTTCTGTCGACTTAATGGATGTCGACAGCAGCGAATTTGATGATCCTCCTGATATCGATCTTGACTCTTTTCATATGTTATTGTTTGACCCAACTATGTATTATACACATACGGACTCTTCCACCGAGATGTCCGGGTCAACAAGTAACACTGATTATGAACTGTTTTTAGAGTCTGAAGATCACCCCGCACTTTGTGATGACATTATTCTTCGGGGTATAGATGCAACTTTTGAGGAGATCTTCGCTGATGAACTCGCATTTCTGAATAACACGGGTGTTGAGATGAATCAGGTTCCACTCACTGAAATTGAACCTCCACCCCTTTTTCTGACTTGTAAAAAGAATGCGAGTAATCCATCACATACACTGCATCATCTCTTCAAAATGAGACGCACACATATTCTATTCTACCACTTACCCTTTCCACACTTCTTCTTCCACCAACCAGAGCACAGCATTGATAAAATTTTTGAATGGTTGGTGTTGACATTCGGTCTTTGCAAAGCTTGGCATCGACCACTGATTTTTGACCCCCTCATGTGATTTTCAAAGATTAACATTGCATAACTCAAGTTTGGGAGGGTATATTTTTTCTGGCTCTTGAAAAGAAAAATTTTACAAAATTTTGAGCCAAGAATAAGTTTGGAGGAGGTTCTTCACTTAAATATTTTACCCCCACTAATAAATTCCTCCCAAGCTTACAGGTTTTCGAGATTTAGCATAAGGCAACAGTGAGGACACTGTTGAAAACAAGTTTGGAGGAGGTTTGTGCTTATTTTCGCATCATTTACATATCACTTTGCATAAGCACAAAACATTTTCAAAACCTATAAAAATTTAAAAAAACATTCTTTTAAAAATCTATAAAAATTGAAAAATTTTCAAAACCCATAAAAATTTAAAAATTTTCAAGTATAAAAATAATTTTAATATTTACACTTTTTTGTATATAAATAAGATAATAAAAGTTTAGATAGTGAAAAATTACATCCATGAGATTAGAAAACATTAAGAAAACTAAGAAAATTAGAAGTTTTCTTATACGAACTAATAATAAGTAGTTATGAGCCGTTGTCCTAAGGGTTAGTAAGATGAAAGACGTCACTAATCTGAGGATAAAAATAAGTCTGAAAAATAGTTTCTATTCTGGAAGCCAAACATTTTGAACGTTGCTATCTTGCTATTCGCACTTACACACGTCTTGAAGCCTTGGATAGTAGAGGATACCTTGAAATGCTCTTGTCTTAAAGCCAAAAGTATGAAGGAAATAAAAAAATGAAATGAAGAAAATATAAAGTGGTGAGAAAAATGGATACTGGTTTTGTTATCACCAAGGGCAATAAAAAAATATATAGCGAGGGTGCTTCTTCACCTAGTGCCTTAAGGCCAACTGGTCTGGGAGTCACTGCTATGCCTGACGTGGTGCAAGACGAGGAAAATACACCAAGTAAGCAAGCATAGGAGTAATCGGTCGGTTAGTACCTCAAGAAGTATTAACGGTCGCATGAAAGTGTGTGAGCAATCTCATCTAAATATTCATTAATTAAAAAGTACTGAGGCTGACGGGCAAGAGTATGATAGCTTGAATTGAATTCTCCGGGTGTAGGGATGTCTTTTACACACACGCAGGGTTATATGATCGATGTTTGAATGAAAGATAGGAATGAAGAATAAGACGATGTTTTATTGAGGGAGGACGTGATTTCTGACATCTTTTCATGACCATTAAGATAGGGCTCATGACAACCGAAAAGCAAGCTTAGTTGAAAACCCTAATTTTCAAAGTCTTTCTTTTACAATTCTTTTCTTTAAATGTAATATTCACGATCTTCCTTTTATTATTGGATTTTGTGGGTGCAATCCACTGAAAACCCTCAGGAGACAACACTCCTCCTACTAGGGACACCTAGAGGTTTAAAGCCTTGTGCACGTGCTCAGTGCAATCGTGTTGCCTACGAAAGTGTGCTAGTTAGTTTTTTCTCTTTCTTTATTTTCTCCTTCTCTTTTTAATAAAACAGTTCGCTCGAGACGATCGAAATTAAGTTTGGGGGTATTTGATCAGTCGAAAATATTGTATATTTTAGCCGGCAATTTCCTCATCATTTGCACTCATTTAGAAGTGTACGGCATTCATATTTTACATATTAGCAAAACTGTCGCAAAATATCAGATTGCATGTATTAGACTCTTAAACCGACACTATAATGGAAACCGAAAAGCAAGCTTAGTTGAAAACCCTAATTTTCAAAGTCTTTCATTTACAATTCTTTTCTTTAAATGTAATATTCACGATCTTCCTTTTATTATTGGATTTTGTGGGTGCAATCCACTGAAAACCCTCAGGAGACAACACTCCTCCTACTAGGGACACCTAGAGGTTTAAAGCCTTGTGCACGTGCTCAGTGCAATCGTGTTGCCTACGAAAGTGTGCTAGTTAGTTTTTTCTCTTTCTTTATTTTCTCCTTCTCTTTTTAATAAAACAGTTCGCTCGAGACGATCGAAATTAAGTTTGGGGGTATTTGATCAGTCGAAAATATTGTATATTTTAGCCGGCAATTTCCTCATCATTTGCACTCATTTAGAAGTGTACGGCATTCATATTTTACATATTAGCAAAACTGTCGCAAAATATCAGATTGCATGTATTAGACTCTTAAACCGACACTATAATGGAAATTGACAACATTTCATGGCATCGCATCATCCCTACATTTGCGCAACACTTGTTTTGAGATCTGTGCAGGAAAATCCAGCAGAAAGGCCAAAAATGTACATGGTACCGATCAAACATTACGCCAACTAAATGATTTCAGATCTGGTATCAATTCAGAAAGAGATATTAAATTCAACATATACAATAAAGGTCCAAGAATCAGCCCAAGCCTGTACCAGAGAGCCCAAGGCCCAAGCCCCATAAAGCGCCGCGGATCCGCGGCAGGAGCCTGCTTGCGCCATGGATCCACGGTGGGTCCAAGGATTCAGCCTCTCAATTTTAGTGCAAAACTCCTGTCTCAGCTCCTACAGTTCATAAAGACACTCCAAGTTCCAGAAGATTCCAGATATTTCTGCCAGATCAGCAAACTAGGGTTTTCTAAGCTTAATTAATCCTAGCTTAAACCCTAAGCTAACTCCTAACAAACTCTTTCTAGAAACTCCTCAACAAACTTTTGGAGGGAATTGTAAATTCAAACCTAGACCTAGGGTTTGGGTGCTCTATAAATAAGACCCTAGGCTCACTTGTAAATAATAATGGATCAATCCCCAATCTAGCATAAAACTAGACCCATTCTATCTCTTTCTTCATCTTCTTCTTCCACAAGTCTAGTGACAGGGCTTGTGTGAAACCCTAACCCTAATTCCAACTCCAAAAGCCAAGATCCCGAGTACCCATTCAAGCAAGAAGCCTTGCAACCTTTTATGAGCCGAGCCGATCTTCAACAGAGCAAGTGGTCCAAATGATCCGCGACTCACGGAGCCGAGCGACGCCAAATCGACAATTTCGTTCTTCCTCTTGTAGTTCTTGAGCGACTGTAATCAAATTGCTGATATAAATAAAAGGTGATTTTCTTTTATCTTGTTTTCTTTAAATTCTTGCATCATGATTCAATCTAAATTTCTAGTTGTAATTCTTGTTGTGATGCTTGAGTAATACTCCGCTCGTGAAGGAGCCGAGACGATCAATAGAATGATGATGTAATATATCTGAAAACGATTCTTGATTCCTACGAGTTTTGTAAACCCTAGCAAATTCAAGAACCGACAACCCATTTCGTTACGATGCTTTCTTGAATGATATCGCTCGAAATTGGGGAGTTACGATCGTTTCTTGAAATTGCTAGAGTCTAGAATGTGAATGATATTGACAAAATAATAAGGGATAAGATGAAACCCTAGTTTCACGAGAAAGCCCTAACTCTCGTCGATCATCATCGATCTAGTATCAATCCTTCGAAGGACAAGAACACGAAATCTTTAGATTACATCACGTCTATCGATCCGATCGATTCCTACGAGCCTCATTTAGATTCTTGAAATTTTGGTTGGAAATATTATCGAAACACGATTCTCAATTGTTTATCAGTTTCTTGATTCTTGATTAAACTAGTGACACCCGAATCAATCGATAAATTCTTGAATCATATTTTCTTTTCTTTTCAATTAACTTTTCGATTCAAACAAATTAAATACAGAAACGAATCGCACAATCCCTGTGGACGATCCGCACTCGCTTACGATCTACAATCGACACCGTAATTGATTGCGGTCAAATATAATTCTTTGATTGTGATTCTATACATTTTCTAATTACCGACACAAAGAAACTCATTCGCTTTGTTCGATTTACACAGTCTTGAATTTTAGGATCAATCAAATGGCGTCGTTGCCGGGGATCGCGCGCTAATTCGTTGTATATCAAAGTTTGAATTGAAAGAATTATTTCATTGTTATTTTGAGATCAAAATTCGTGCAAACCCTAAACAATTTGTTGTGTTTCATTGCAAGGAGATCTGGAGCTTGCTGGAAATTGATAAAAAAAATTTGGAAAATTACAGAGGGCTGAGGAAGTATACAGTAGCTTTGTAGTGAAATTTGGTGCATTGATCCCTTGAAAGGACCGCGGAAGGGCGGCAAAAAGGCACTATTGCAGCGGAACCGCGGCCTCTTAGGGGGTTCTCTGTAAAATTTTTGCTTCAGGTGATTTCTTGACTTCTCCTCTCTCTTCTTTTTAGCTCCAACTAATACTTTGCTGCAGGATTCTTTGCAAAGAATAGCAGCTCGCAAATTGCAAATTAAAATTGTGCGTGATTTTGTTTCTTGGTTGTTTGCATTCTAAATACGGATATTAAGGGGCACGGCCAAATCCAAATTAGGTGGGGATTTCATTACCCTTCCTAGGCCCCGAAAACCACCAAACTTGCATCCGCATTGAACCCACATTAACTAAAAGAAATCTAGAGATGACTCTAAGAACTGTCGCGCTCAATTAGGACAGAAGAAGGCCGTGGGTAATTCATTGCTTATCCGCGTTTTCTTGTGGTGCCTAAGGCGAGTGTGTCTAAGGCTGGTGGTTTTTAATTAGGCCCACTACTTACGTAGTGGAGTACCTTCTCACTTACCTGGCACTTATCCGGCCATAGGGGAACAAAGAGGCAGTGGAGGATTCTATCCCACGACTTGTCTTTTGGCAGTTAGGAGCGGTCTAGAGCCGGACCTAGGTGACCACTAGATTCTAGGGTTTGTGTGCTGCATTTGTTGTGTTGCATCATATTTTTCAAAAATCCGTCCATTTTTCAAAATCAAACACCGCATTCATTTACCCCTAATTATAAGCCAACGCTGCCACTTGTCCTAACCCTTTTTAGTACAAGATAGGCTGGACACGGGATTCTAGTGCCCGTTTAGTCCGCGTACCCTTTATCGACTCCGAAGTCGATATTTCTCCATTTACCTTTTCTTTACCTGCTACCACACCCACACCGATGGATCCGAATCCATCAAACTTCTTTAACCCTAATCTGCCGCCGTCCGTTGGTGCGCAGAATCCACCCCGCGTCTCTCTCCAGCAGAGGTGCTACCCTATTCGAGGTCCTCTTTCGACCTGCTTATTCACACCACCAGCCAATGGGGATAACTTTGAAATCAAGCCCCAGTATATCAATCTTTTACCCAAATTCCACGGACTCGAGACTGAGGACGCTTACGTTTTCATTACCAAATTTGAAAACGTATGCGCAATGATGGGTACGTCACAACTTTCAGTGGATGCGATGCGTCTACGACTTCTTCCATTTACATTGTGCGATATAGCCGAGAAGTGGCTATATAACACTACCGCACACTCTATTACGAATTGGGAAGAATTCGTCGCTGCATTCCTTAAGAAATTTTACCCAATACAAAAGACAGCTCGAATCCATAGCGAACTGAATCAATTTGCCCAGCTCCCTGCTGAACCATTCTCTAAATGCTTTGAACGTTTCAAGGATCTATTGGTTCAATGTCCTCATCACGGCATCCCTAGATGGGAGCTTTGCCGAATCATATATGAGGGCAGTAACCCTAACACTAAACAGAGCCTTGAAAACATGTGTCAAGGTACCTTCATGACCAAGGATGACGGGGAAGCTTGGCGATATTTAGAAGAGTTCGCTGAAAAATCTTTACAGTGGGAAATTCCATCATTTAGGAGTGGCAATAACCAATCAGATGTTTCCATAGGAGTTAGAGCTGACATTTCAGCTATACAAAAGAAACTCGAGACTATGGAAAACAAATTTTTAGCCGCCTCTCTTAATCAAATGTCACTTTTCAAAACTGTATGTGGCTGCTGTTCTGATCCGTCTCACTTGACGGAAGAATGTCCGTTTCAAGGTCGTGAGCATACCAATGCCACATTTCAAAGACCTAGAAACGATCCTTTTTCTTCCACATATAATCAGGGTTGGAGGAATCACCCTAATTTTGCTTGGAACCAATCACACTCTCAAAACACGGTTCCAAACCAAAACAATTTCCAAAGTGTCCCTCCACCACAACAGCACCCACAACTTCAATTAAGTCAGCACCCCTTTCAAGCACATAATTTTCAAAATCAGGTCAACACACCTGCACTGTCTAATCCTTTACAGTTGACCGGAACTGATGAATCCTCTTCTTTTGCACAATACATGAATTTGGTCTTAACAAATATCATGCAAGTTTCGGCTGAAATGAAGTCTTCTGTCGATAAAATTGAGAAAAACTCTGCGTCCCAAAACGAGAGTATTAAATCGATGGAAGAAGAAATTGCACGATTAAAAGCCGAAATGAGTGCAAGAGAGAAAGTGTCACGCCCCGCTTCCCAAAATACGGAATACGAGGGGTAGACAAGGCCAGCCATGCTCCTACGGTCAAGAAAATGTCCTGCCGTAGTCACACTTCGGCTTCTAGTTTATCATGGTAAACAGTAAACGATGCACAGGTAATGAGAAATGCAGTAACTGAAAGATACAATAATGTAAACTGACCTGAAGTGGAACAAACGAAAGTAACTCAGAGTAGCAAGTCAAGAAGTCTGTGAAACACGTCTAGTTCTGATCCATGCTAAATCTTCTCCTCACACTGAGCATGCATACTCAGGTCGTCAGAGCGACACAATAGCAATATAATGTATATAATCAAGTAATAGTTCTAACAGTGGTGAAGGATATGAATAACAGTAAATCAATAACAGCATGAATATAAATGAGCAGAGATAAATGCAGCGGAGCGGTAAAGCAGTATAACGATATGTCATGTATGTCAACACAGTATATAAGGAATGTAAACGACAGTAACCCTATCAGTCTCTAAGTCTCACTACACAGGTCAATAAGCCTATCGTCAGTCCAAGTGTGAGAGTCAACCACTCGCGAGTGTCCTCCACCCAAGGGTAGAACCCAAGGGCAAGGGACCACGGGCCCAACATGTAACGAATGTATCACGGTGATATAGCACATACCCTGTAAATCTCCATATAACTCCCTAAATATATAAGCCGGCATGGGACTCCCGAGATTCTGTTGAATTCACACTTGAACTACCCCACACCCCGTGGTCTACATCAAACGCTAACCATAATCCTAAATACTAATCGATCCGTGACAAGTCTGCGCGAGAACTGGAGGCAGGACCTCCATCAGGCACGTCCCGACTAATACCTAAGATAAATGGCAGTGTCGGATGCCTTATCTGTGACATCCGTGCAAGCGCTTCCATAAGTGTCCCATACCACTTATAGTCACACGTACACGCATCCCACAGACGTCGACAATGCAATAGAAATATAAGGTCACTGATTGTGCACAAGTACGTATCACTTTTCACTTAATCACGAATGCACGAACACTGACGTACTTGCCACAATCATCACTAAGAACTAACACTGGGTGAATGCACGATGTCACTAGGTTATCACTATAATGATATAGGTATGATATGATGCATGAACAGTATAAGAAACGCAACTCAGGTATCATAAAAACAACAGTCTATAACTTGCATGATTTATCATGAAACATAGATACATAATTTAGCGAAATGATAAACAGGTAGTAATTAATATGTTCAGTTACCTATCCCTAGAATTTTGTTTCAAGTCAATCGGGTTCCAGGATCATTAGTTATAACCATTTCATTTTAAGCGCTCGCGGCTGAAAATCTGGTTTCAGAATCAGGAATCCATTTCGCAACGCATTTTAACCCCAGTTGGGATCATAATTTAGCGACGCTAAAGTTGGATGAATTCTAGGGTTTTCAGTAAAGTTTTCAACGCAACAAACGGATCTTCAATCGCGTCTGTACGTTAGGAGTTACCATCTGTTTAATATTAACATGTCAATTCTGATTCTGCCGGGACTGTTATGTGTCCCGATCTTCTAAATTACAGATTAAATATCAAACGGTAACGAAACAGGATGAAATTAATTGTGTTATCTAGCTAACAGATTTATCTATAATAAACAGCAGAGTTCCGCAACCTACGAGTTAAGGAAATCCTATGGTATCCATTACGGGACAGCAAGCACAATTTGAGTCGCTCTGGACTGCAGTCCAGAGTCGCACTCCGATACAATTATCATCACGACTTAGGTACAGGAATGTCTGGAAACTAACATAGGGTTAAAGTTCGTCGAGTTAGCTTCGATTTAAGCCCTCGAACGCACCATTCTAATATGTATATGATTTATGATGAATTTAACTATTTTCAGGTGCAACAGAATTACAGTTTTACGATCAAACTTGGGGGTAGTTGTTTTAGTCGTAAATTATCAAATTATCCAACGAAATTCATACACTATGCTCACAGCCCTACGGGCCAATCTACATCATTGAGTTCCGTCAAATTCGATAATGTTTTCCTAAGGGAACAAGCATCGAACAGTTACGGAACGCAATAGTCTTAAACTTGTAACATTATGATCCAAGCATTTAACAATTGTAAGTTAGGTAAATAGCATGTAAGCAAGTAGAATACTTGCCTGGAAGAAGTCTCGGGGTCGCAAGGCAGCAACATCGTCACGAACGCGTGATATACGCCATGGAACCGATTCGCGCGAGCTTGGGTCGAGATACGGATATCGCGTCGTTTTGTCCGGAGTCGTATTGTGCAATGGCTGTGACGGCTGCGAGCTCAGGCGATGCTAAGGGGGTGGTCGGTTGATAGAAAGAGAGAGAGAGTTAGAGTTAGACGGAGAGAGAGAGAGTTAGGTTTAGAGATACAGAGAGAGAGGGAATTAGAGAGAGAGAGAGACAGAGAGAAAGTGCACACAGAGAGAGAGTTCAGTGAGAGAGAGAAAGAGAGAGGGAGAGAGCAGTAAGAGAGGGAGAGAGCTGAGCTAGAGAGAGAAAGAGAAGCACAGGGGGAAGAGAGACAGAGATTGGGAGAGAGAAAGAGCAGGGAGGGAGTGCACAGATGGAGGGGGAGGAAGAGGGGCAGAGGAAGAGAGAGAGAGGGAGATCAAGGTGAGAGAGTGTGGGAGTGATCGGAGGTCGGGGAGTGAGGACGACGACGATGATGTTGATGATGGGTCGACGACGGTGCAGAGTGCCCGCCGACGAGAGGTGCAGGAGGCGGGGCTCAGGCGAAATGGGTTGGATGCAGGGGTGCTCGTGATCGAGGATGTAAGGTGAGGAGGTGATGGGTGCAGAGAGGTTGGTGGGGATGACGACGATCGTTGGAGGTTGCAGGCAAGGCTCGATGGCGGGGGCGATGGTGAGCGGAAGTGCGGGTTCGAGAGAGAGAGGGAGGAAGAAGGAGGTGGTGAAGTGACGACGTGGAGGAGGTGATGGTAGAGTTGGGGATGCGCGTCGTGGGGTAACGGCAGCGTGAGCGAGGGGCGACGTGGGCGCGGGAGGCGGCGCGAGGAGCGCGCACGCGAGCGGGAAATTCGGCAGGGAGCCGTTGGAAATTTAAGGAAGAGGAACAGTGAAGGGGGGGTTTGGGTCTGATGTGGGGAGAGTGGGCCGGGCCTGCAGACAAAAATGAATATAAAAGAAGAAGAGACACGGGCCGGGCTCAGAGAAAATAGAGAAGGAAATTGGAGAAAAAGGGAGATGGGCTGCAGCTAATATACTTGAGGAATTTGATAAATGGGGTGTGGGCTGGAAATTGAGCGGGCCAGGGAAAATTATTAGTGTGAGAGCTGCTGGGCTTGGGTGGAAATAGAAAATAATTAGAGAGAAGTGAACGGCCAGTAAGGAAATTAGATTTAATTTTATAGGGACATTGGGCTGAGGGGGATTTAATAGTAGGGGAAAAATGGTGTTGGGTTATAGGGTTTAGCTTTCAAAATAGAAGAATTAGAGAAGTTGGGCTGGGTTAATAATTAGGGACTGATGGACTTAAGAAGATGAGTTTAGTCTATTGTTAAAAGGTGGGCTAAGGGAAATGAACGGGCTAGGTAGCTAAGAATAATTAAAAATGAAGTTGGGTTTTGGGGTTTTAAATTCAATAACAGGAAAACGGCTGA
Source organism: Agapanthus africanus (assembly GCA_030015575.1). Taxonomy (NCBI): domain Eukaryota; kingdom Viridiplantae; phylum Streptophyta; class Magnoliopsida; order Asparagales; family Amaryllidaceae; genus Agapanthus; species Agapanthus africanus. Next base: position 65,979,496 of record CM057345.1, read on the forward strand.
GGCAGAGGAAAGAAAGATCAGATCTAGGTTTAATAGGATTTTTGAAAATAAATAAATAATTATAAATAAAACTTATAGGTAAAAGAAATACGGATTTAGACGTATAGGAAAAACTGGGTATTACATCATACCACCCTTAATAAAAATTTCGTCCTCGAAATTTAAAGAGATAATAAGTTATAGAACATAAGCGAAAGCCATCATAGTTGCAAACTAATATATAAGGAGTTACTAAAATTCCGCAGACGAAGAAACTTGAAAATATATATATAAGCAGGAACAACATACGGAATGGTAGGTCTAATAGATATAAGTCAGGAACAATTATAAGGATAAATACATGTATACGAGAATATAGGTATCAATAGTGAACAATAATAATCAAAGAGTGTTCGATAAAAGTCGAATCCCACATATGTGCACATCTAAGTAAATCCAAATAGCAACCAGAAATAATAAGTATAAGGCTCAACCACTTATAATAGTAAGCCTATGCTTAATACTAGAAATAAGGTAACGATAATAAAGTAGTGAGGGATTTGTTTGTAGTTTAAAACAATTTAGAATGATGTATCGATCAAATAGTTTCAAAATAGCTTAGAAAAACTCATATAGTGAAAATAAGAAACATGGAACAAAATGTGCGCAGTTTAAGGTTGCGCTACTAAAAGAGAATAATAATAATGCACTTAAAATACATAGAACGGGGTAATCAATAACACGTACTCTTAGACAAATGCAAAATACTGAAACTACATTTTAGAATAATAGTGCCCCTAAGTATAGTTGGGGTAACAGGTAAAAGCATAAGTGTGTCTAGGCCTAGGTGGGGTAGGGATTACAATGGGATGTGGCTGATGCAAAAGGTCGAAGGATGACGGCTTAAGGCTGAAAATCAAGGAAATTGGAATCGGGTCAACACAAGAAGTAAGGGTGAGTCACACAGGACAACAAGGGAAACAGTATGGGTAGGATAACTTTCGGTACATCATATGAATCAAGAATTTGAAGTGTTAGCTAACTCGAGGATTTCACTATGAACTTCTCCTCCCAGAAGGATCTCAATCGAGGCATAGATGAAAGATGAATGGCGGCTCATTCCAAGGATCAGGGTGCGGTACTTTCCAATCGAAACGATGGTGAAAACTATACAACGAGTAGGGGTGGACAGTCAGGAAATCCCAGCAGAAAAATAAATGGATATGGCAATGAACAAGTATTAAGCGAACCAATAATCAAAAGGTTTAAGAATTCAGAAGATTTATTTCATTCAAGAAAATTCAAAACAAGACATTCTCAAAGGCGGAAAGTGGCCCTAAAATATACACATTTTATTTGGCCAGAAAGACAACATCAAAAGATATCCCGTCGGTCGCGGTTGTGGAGATTCAGTAGGTTGCGGTAGACTCGCGCACTCAGGTAGGGACGTCCATTACCATATCGCCTCGCGGCCATTGCCATTGGAAGTTCTTCCTCAGCAGGGTCTTGATCTTCTGGTTCTTCTTCCTCGGATGGGGCTTCTTCCTCGAGATCCGATTCCATGTGATCCTCTCCTTCTAGGTTCTCTTCCTTGGGACCTTCTTCCACTGGATTTTCTTCTATCGGGTTCTCTTCAGGTTCTCCATTTTCTTCGTCGGAATCAGCTATCACGTTAAACTCTGGGACTGCTACTCCTTCGTCCTTTGAATCGTTGTTTCCGAAGTTGACCTGGGGACCATTGACCTCATCATCGGAACTCGTCAGTGTGTGATTTAAGGAAACGCATGACTGTGCATCCTTATCTAGATGCGGCGCTGCTCCAGGGTGTGCCATGGCCCGAAAAGAAAAGTCATGATTGAACAATGGAATGAATAAGGAAAATGACCAAGTGTACAAAGTATGGAAAGATATGCGGTGAAAGGAATTGAAAGCTCAGAATTTAAAATACTGTGATAATAAGTAGAATTAGATAAAGAGAAAGCAAGAGAATGACACACATAATACGATTCAAATTCTTATTGCATTCGATCAAAAATTCAGCGGATACAAGATTTCAAATGGGACGAAATATTCATAAAAAGATGACAACTTTATTACTGAAAGTAGGGAAATATGAAAATTCTTCTTCGACTACTATAACGTGCATTCTCGTCGCGTGAGTTGAATTCTGTGTTTGATCCGTCTTATCGTCGAAGTCCGTACTATGCAGTAATCCTCACTTGGCAAAAGTGGGGAGTGTGGACGAGTTTCCTCCTTGCAGTTCTTTCCTTTCTGGACAACCGTTGATGAGATGTTTGTCGGAACCGTATATCAGACATTTCCCTTGGGCACGGCGACAATCCTTCTTAAGATGTCCTGGCCTCCTACAATATCCACAGCAAAGGTTCTTCTGATGCTTCTGTTGACGCTTCCTTCTTTTCCCTTCCTCGTCCAATAGAGATCCCTTTATGATAGAAGACTCCCGCTGGTGCCTGATTCGCCTGTCTTCTCAGTCCTTCAGCTAATAAATCGTTTGTTCGCTCCTGGGCTTCCTTTAAACCTTGCAGTACACTCAGAATCTCGATGGTCTGATTCTGGGGAGCGGATATAGATGAAGAGTCGTTGGAAGACATGATCCTGAAACAACAATTTTTGAGGATGATATAAGTCACAAGCTATACGAATCAAAATATAATATGGATAGGACAAAGATTCAAGAATATCAGAGGTGATGAATTTATTACAATTGGAGAATCAACTGTATGACTTTAAGTCACTTAAATAGAATACGGTAGTACAATTGCAACCACGTAACCTTGCCAAGTCACCCGAAACCCTAGCGAATGGATAGCAGAACACTCAATGTGAATATGGATCAAGGATATCAAGTTTACAATCTAGACTAAGGGATGTCATAGATTGTCAAGCTCTACACGGAAAACTGCAATCCGAATCGAAGCAAAACCTGGGCTCTGATACCAACTAAACCATGTCACGCCCCGCTTCCCAAAATACGGAATACGAGGGGTAGACAAGGCCAGCCATGCTCCTACGGTCAAGAAAATGTCCTGCCGTAGTCACACTTCGGCTTCTAGTTTATCATGGTAAACAGTAAACGATGCACAGGTAATGAGAAATGCAGTAACTGAAAGATACAATAATGTAAACTGACCTGAAGTGGAACAAACGAAAGTAACTCAGAGTAGCAAGTCAAGAAGTCTGTGAAACACGTCTAGTTCTGATCCATGCTAAATCTTCTCCTCACACTGAGCATGCATACTCAGGTCGTCAGAGCGACACAATAGCAATATAATGTATATAATCAAGTAATAGTTCTAACAGTGGTGAAGGATATGAATAACAGTAAATCAATAACAGCATGAATATAAATGAGCAGAGATAAATGCAGCGGAGCGGTAAAGCAGTATAACGATATGTCATGTATGTCAACACAGTATATAAGGAATGTAAACGACAGTAACCCTATCAGTCTCTAAGTCTCACTACACAGGTCAATAAGCCTATCGTCAGTCCAAGTGTGAGAGTCAACCACTCGCGAGTGTCCTCCACCCAAGGGTAGAACCCAAGGGCAAGGGACCACGGGCCCAACATGTAACGAATGTATCACGGTGATATAGCACATACCCTGTAAATCTCCATATAACTCCCTAAATATATAAGCCGGCATGGGACTCCCGAGATTCTGTTGAATTCACACTTGAACTACCCCACACCCCGTGGTCTACATCAAACGCTAACCATAATCCTAAATACTAATCGATCCGTGACAAGTCTGCGCGAGAACTGGAGGCAGGACCTCCATCAGGCACGTCCCGACTAATACCTAAGATAAATGGCAGTGTCGGATGCCTTATCTGTGACATCCGTGCAAGCGCTTCCATAAGTGTCCCATACCACTTATAGTCACACGTACACGCATCCCACAGACGTCGACAATGCAATAGAAATATAAGGTCACTGATTGTGCACAAGTACGTATCACTTTTCACTTAATCACGAATGCACGAACACTGACGTACTTGCCACAATCATCACTAAGAACTAACACTGGGTGAATGCACGATGTCACTAGGTTATCACTATAATGATATAGGTATGATATGATGCATGAACAGTATAAGAAACGCAACTCAGGTATCATAAAAACAACAGTCTATAACTTGCATGATTTATCATGAAACATAGATACATAATTTAGCGAAATGATAAACAGGTAGTAATTAATATGTTCAGTTACCTATCCCTAGAATTTTGTTTCAAGTCAATCGGGTTCCAGGATCATTAGTTATAACCATTTCATTTTAAGCGCTCGCGGCTGAAAATCTGGTTTCAGAATCAGGAATCCATTTCGCAACGCATTTTAACCCCAGTTGGGATCATAATTTAGCGACGCTAAAGTTGGATGAATTCTAGGGTTTTCAGTAAAGTTTTCAACGCAACAAACGGATCTTCAATCGCGTCTGTACGTTAGGAGTTACCATCTGTTTAATATTAACATGTCAATTCTGATTCTGCCGGGACTGTTATGTGTCCCGATCTTCTAAATTACAGATTAAATATCAAACGGTAACGAAACAGGATGAAATTAATTGTGTTATCTAGCTAACAGATTTATCTATAATAAACAGCAGAGTTCCGCAACCTACGAGTTAAGGAAATCCTATGGTATCCATTACGGGACAGCAAGCACAATTTGAGTCGCTCTGGACTGCAGTCCAGAGTCGCACTCCGATACAATTATCATCACGACTTAGGTACAGGAATGTCTGGAAACTAACATAGGGTTAAAGTTCGTCGAGTTAGCTTCGATTTAAGCCCTCGAACGCACCATTCTAATATGTATATGATTTATGATGAATTTAACTATTTTCAGGTGCAACAGAATTACAGTTTTACGATCAAACTTGGGGGTAGTTGTTTTAGTCGTAAATTATCAAATTATCCAACGAAATTCATACACTATGCTCACAGCCCTACGGGCCAATCTACATCATTGAGTTCCGTCAAATTCGATAATGTTTTCCTAAGGGAACAAGCATCGAACAGTTACGGAACGCAATAGTCTTAAACTTGTAACATTATGATCCAAGCATTTAACAATTGTAAGTTAGGTAAATAGCATGTAAGCAAGTAGAATACTTGCCTGGAAGAAGTCTCGGGGTCGCAAGGCAGCAACATCGTCACGAACGCGTGATATACGCCATGGAACCGATTCGCGCGAGCTTGGGTCGAGATACGGATATCGCGTCGTTTTGTCCGGAGTCGTATTGTGCAATGGCTGTGACGGCTGCGAGCTCAGGCGATGCTAAGGGGGTGGTCGGTTGATAGAAAGAGAGAGAGAGTTAGAGTTAGACGGAGAGAGAGAGAGTTAGGTTTAGAGATACAGAGAGAGAGGGAATTAGAGAGAGAGAGAGACAGAGAGAAAGTGCACACAGAGAGAGAGTTCAGTGAGAGAGAGAAAGAGAGAGGGAGAGAGCAGTAAGAGAGGGAGAGAGCTGAGCTAGAGAGAGAAAGAGAAGCACAGGGGGAAGAGAGACAGAGATTGGGAGAGAGAAAGAGCAGGGAGGGAGTGCACAGATGGAGGGGGAGGAAGAGGGGCAGAGGAAGAGAGAGAGAGGGAGATCAAGGTGAGAGAGTGTGGGAGTGATCGGAGGTCGGGGAGTGAGGACGACGACGATGATGTTGATGATGGGTCGACGACGGTGCAGAGTGCCCGCCGACGAGAGGTGCAGGAGGCGGGGCTCAGGCGAAATGGGTTGGATGCAGGGGTGCTCGTGATCGAGGATGTAAGGTGAGGAGGTGATGGGTGCAGAGAGGTTGGTGGGGATGACGACGATCGTTGGAGGTTGCAGGCAAGGCTCGATGGCGGGGGCGATGGTGAGCGGAAGTGCGGGTTCGAGAGAGAGAGGGAGGAAGAAGGAGGTGGTGAAGTGACGACGTGGAGGAGGTGATGGTAGAGTTGGGGATGCGCGTCGTGGGGTAACGGCAGCGTGAGCGAGGGGCGACGTGGGCGCGGGAGGCGGCGCGAGGAGCGCGCACGCGAGCGGGAAATTCGGCAGGGAGCCGTTGGAAATTTAAGGAAGAGGAACAGTGAAGGGGGGGTTTGGGTCTGATGTGGGGAGAGTGGGCCGGGCCTGCAGACAAAAATGAATATAAAAGAAGAAGAGACACGGGCCGGGCTCAGAGAAAATAGAGAAGGAAATTGGAGAAAAAGGGAGATGGGCTGCAGCTAATATACTTGAGGAATTTGATAAATGGGGTGTGGGCTGGAAATTGAGCGGGCCAGGGAAAATTATTAGTGTGAGAGCTGCTGGGCTTGGGTGGAAATAGAAAATAATTAGAGAGAAGTGAACGGCCAGTAAGGAAATTAGATTTAATTTTATAGGGACATTGGGCTGAGGGGGATTTAATAGTAGGGGAAAAATGGTGTTGGGTTATAGGGTTTAGCTTTCAAAATAGAAGAATTAGAGAAGTTGGGCTGGGTTAATAATTAGGGACTGATGGACTTAAGAAGATGAGTTTAGTCTATTGTTAAAAGGTGGGCTAAGGGAAATGAACGGGCTAGGTAGCTAAGAATAATTAAAAATGAAGTTGGGTTTTGGGGTTTTAAATTCAATAACAGGAAAACGGCTGAGGCAGAGGAAAGAAAGATCAGATCTAGGTTTAATAGGATTTTTGAAAATAAATAAATAATTATAAATAAAACTTATAGGTAAAAGAAATACGGATTTAGACGTATAGGAAAAACTGGGTATTACAGAAAGGGAAACTCCCAGCTCAACCCTTACCCAATCCTGGCTATTCAAATCATGTGAATGCAATCACCATGTTGAGATCTGGAAGAGTGCTTGACAAATATGTTGGGGAAGAAGTTGATGATACTGAAAATCATATCAACACCCCGGCTGAGACCTTTCCTCACACACACACTCCTAATTCTGATCCCAGTTCTTCTACCCCACCACCTTCTTCCGAGCCTATTCTCCATTTCCCAAAAGGCTCGCCACTACAGCCCACCTCTTTTACCCCTCCACGGACGATCCCCACTTCTATTCTGGGATCGGTTCCACACACACTTCCTTCTCCTATGATGGACCCAGCGCTTATTGCTAAAGCACCTTATCCTAATCGGCATTTGTCTCGTGTGAGTTCCCACTGAACTTTGATCACTACCCTACCATGGCTCTACTGAGTCGTGCAAACAGGTTTTAGTTGGGTTCAGTCCCGAGCCACATGGAGGCAGTGAGCGATTGTCGGGGATTCGTCTCTCCCGGTATAGGGAGTCGATATCGCACTGTGATTCGATTGGTCAGGACCATAAGACCTTGGCCAAGGCACTTGGGATTTACTGATAGGTTGATCAGAGTTTCCCGGATTGGTCCTGAGCCACATCGGCACGACTTATCAGGTTATTAAGGTCTGACGTTTACCATCCCCTAGACCCGGTATGCGGTACTCTTTGACGAAGAGACCGGACTGTGCAGATATTGTCACGGATAGGCTCAGTAGGAGATCCAGATGAGTTTGCTCATCGTCCTTCTTTTCGACAGGTTCCTGGGTAGCCGTTACGTACAGCTAGTGCCGCTGACGTGCTTGTGGTTAAACCCACTGCCAGAGTACTGTCGAGTCTTTAGAGTCCCGCACAGAGGGTTTCCCTGATTCAGGCGAAATGATGTAGTAGCCGTATTGGATACGTGCAGGGTTCGATCGATTGATGTACTTTGTACTCGGACTTTCGATCGGACAGTTGGTAATACTAGCCGGTTCGGGTTTGAGCCGGATTATTAAATCAGGTATTGATTTAATAATTTACGTATATGTATTTCGATATATATATTCTAGTATTACGTTCTTCGTGTTATTCTATCTCTTTGGGCGTTCGGATTTTTATCTGATTGCCGGTATGTATGTACAGTAGACGGAAATCCGTATTTATTACAGTTTTCCTTCTAGAAGGTGGCCACCGCATTTTGGATTTTCCATTTATTTCATAAATGGAAGTGAGGTGTAAAGTGAGAGGTAAGGGAGGAAAGGTAGTGACTATGCTTCAATAGTAGTCAAATGAATTTATAATTCATTTTGGAGTTACTATTGAAGCATGGTTGCTAATTATTTAATGAAAGAAATCATACACAAAACCTATGTGTGTATTTTCTCTTTCATGATATGCTTCATTTTTCTTTGAGCTCTCATTTTGCTCTTCATCTCCTCCCTCATCTTTCTTTGCTCCACCTTCATCTACTTCCTCTTCACTAACATTCTCATGAGTTGAGAAACAAGTGAAGAGGTTAGAAAAGAGATAGCAAACACTTAGACACCCTCACTACATCCTAGACTACTTGGTTTAGCAAACCAAGTTTTCTAGTTGCTCCTTTTGTTACATAATTAGGAGCTAGAGCCATGGATCATACTCCCCGGGTGGATCATCAAGGACCAAGGAAGACCGGAGAACAAACTCGATCCCGGAGAACCGACGGAGCAAGGAAAGAAGATCAAGCAAGTTCAAGGTGGCTAGTAGGAGCTAAGGATGAAGAACGAAGACCGAAGGACTTGGTTCGTTTGGTAAGAATTCCTCATCATAGTAGTTAGCTCTCCTAGTATAGCTAGTTTGTTTTATGGAAAGATCCGGGTTTTAGAGTTAAACCAGTGCCAAGTTTTTGTTCGTTAGAAAATTTTTGTTCCGCATTTGGCCATGGAAGTTGGTCGGGGCACTAGGATAACCCTTCATATGCACTAGAATCAGCCGCATATCTTTTGAACAAGATTCCTACTAACTTAGTGCCTACCACACTATATAAAATGTGGAGTGGGAAAGAACCCAATCTTAAGTACCTTAAGATATGGGGGTGTCCATCTTTTATAAAAAAGCAGCATTTGGACAAAGCTCGAGGCACGCAAAGTACTGTGTAAGTTTGTGGGATACCCAAAGAACTCCAGGGGGTATCTTTTCTATTACGCGGAGGAACAAAAGGTCTTTGTTTCTCGGCATACCCACTTTTTAGAAAATCAATTTCTTGAAAAAGAGACAAGTGGGAGCGCAATAGAACTGGAAGAAATTCCAGAACCACAAGCTATTTCTGAAAGCATGGTGGAACCAGAAAATTCGAAAAAACCGGACATTCCCGCGCCACTCCGCAGGAATAGTAGGATGTCTCATCCGCCCGAGAGATACTACGGTTTCTCATAGACGGAGATAGAGAGGATTGCATCATCGATGATGATGAGCCAACTTGCTTCCAGCAAGCCATTCAGAGCAGAGACTCTGTAAAATGGTTGGATGCAATGCGGACCGAAATGGGGTCCATGTACACCAACAAAGTATGGACTTTGGACATTGCTCCACGAGGGATAAAACCCGTAGGCTGCAAATGGATCTTCAGAAAGAAGATTGGTGTAGATGGACAGGTTGAAACCTATAAGGTTAGACTTGTTGCAAAAGGTTTTCGTCAAAGACCTGGTTTGGACTATAATGAAACCTTTTCTCCAGTGGCTATGCTCAAATCCATTCGGATCCTTCTTACCATTGCTGCCTTCCACGATTATAAAATTTGGCAGATGGACGTAAAGACCGTTTTTCTGAATGGAAATTTGGAAGAGTGTGTTTATATGGATCAGTCGGAGGGTTTCATAGAGAGTGGGAGCAGCGAAAGAGTGTGCAAGTTACTTAAATCTATTTATGAATTAAAGCAGGCATTACGGAGTTGGAACATCAATTTTGATGAGACGGTCAAGGAATTTGATTTTATCAAAAATCCAGATGAACCATGTATCTATAGTAAGATTGTACCGAGAGCTGTGGTATTTCTCGTCTTGTACGTAGATGACATTCTCCTGATAGGAAATGACATTCCTATGCTACAATCAATCAAAGGATTCTTGTCACAAAAGTTCTCCATGAAGCACCTGGGTGATGCTTCCTACATTCTGGGGATCCAGATCTATCGTGATAGATCTAAACGGATGTTGGGTTTTTCACAGTCCAGGTACATCAACACTATACTGACAAGATTTAGTATGGAAAATTCAAAGCGTGGTAATCTACCGGCTTATTACGGAATCACCCTCTCCAAAGAGATGTCTCTCAAGACTGATTTGGAAAGGGATCACATGACTATTATACCCTATGCTTCTGTAGTAGGCTCTATAATCACTAGTAAAATAAGGGGTTGCCCCTACGGATAATGACATCCGTAGGGGCAATTTAAGTTTGGCCCTACGGATTAGTCCGTAGGGCCAAAAGGTTGCCGCTACGGGTCCTCACATATTTATTTAAAAATATTAAATCTTAAATTGTTGTTTGCCCCTACGGAGCCGCAAACCAAACACCTACAGACTTATCCGTAGGGGCAACTAAATAGAGATTTAAATAAAAAGGCACGTATCGATCTCTACGCTGATCATTTTCTTCTGCGCGCGTGAACCCAAATTCCTCCCAAACCCTCATTCCCGCCGATCGATCATCGATCTCGTCGTCCCCACCACCGGCCGATTCATCGTAGCCACCGCCTGCGCCTTTCGTCGTCCCCAGCGCCGGGTCATCTCTGTTTTCATCGTCGCCTTCGATCGATCGTCACCTTCGATCAGGTAAGGAAATCTTCAATTACTCAAATTTTTTATTGTTTTAGGGCTATGGTTCATTGTTTGGGTACCGATGAGGCATCGGTTGGGGCTGGGGTTAGGGCTGGGGCTCGGGCTCGGGCTGGGGTTCAGCAGGGGGTTGGGGTTGGGGTTAGGGTTGGGGTTGGGGTTCGGCTGGGGCTGGGGCTGGGGTTAGGGTTATGGTTATGGTTGGGGTTGGGGTTTAGCTGGGGATGGGGTTGGGATTGGGGTTAGGGTTAGGTTGGGGCTGGGCTGGGCTGGGGCTGGGGCTGGGGTTAGGGTTAGGTTGGGGTTGGGGTGGGGCTGGGCTGGGGCTGGGGCTGGGGCTGGGGCTGGGGAAGAATTCGTGGAGTCATGAGGAATTAATGTAGTCTCTGACGATGTTGCCCCAATTTCCATGGAGACATGAGGAGACATGGGAAGAATTCATGTCTTTCATGTTGTAGATATAGAATCAAGTAGCTAGCTATAGATTGATTGCTCAAAAATTATAATTGTATGCATTCATGTGGTGGTTGTAGTTTGTGGCCAAATAAATCTTTGCATGCTTCCATTGGCAAGTCTTTGTCCAACCAAAACATGATTCAACATACTGAGCTTGTGGTACCAGACCATTCATAATGCAAAAAAAGACACATTTCTGATTTGAAGAAAAGGAAGGGTAAGATAGGGATTTAGTTATGGATTTTACTTGGATGCCAGAAAACTTTTCTGACACCGTGTACCCAATTTTCCCACACACACCCCTTCACACATGAAGGTTGGCTGAAGATGTTTTTCTGGTAACATCTTCAGCATCATCGAGACTTAATTGCATTTGAAAGGAGGATATATATTCTTTCAACTTAAATTTATATTATATTCATCTTGTTTATTGATTTCTTTTCTATGTTGCAGGTATGTATCTCAATCTCAAGTCTAATGCATCTTAGTTCTTTAATGCTCAATTTTCAAAGGAGCTTAGTTCTCCATAGGAGCTTAGTTCTCCAAGATAGGAGCATGCTCCTCCCCATAATGCGCATATGCAGAAGCGCCATGTTCACTACGTGCAACGCACGTGTGCCCGCCATGCGCGCACCACGTGCAATGCACGTGCGCACCACATGAGAATATTTAATAATATTAAAAGGAGCTTAGTTCTCCATAAGAGCTTAGTTCTTCAAGATAGGAGCATGCTCCTCCCCATAATGCGCAGACGCGCAAGCGCCATGTGCGCTACGTGCAACGCACGTGTGCCCGCCATACGCGCACCACGTGCAATGCACGGGCGCACCACATGAGAATATTCAATAATATTAAAAGGAGCTTAGTTCTCCAAGTTAGAAGCCTGCTCCTCCCCATAATGCGCATATGCGCAAGCTATGCGCTACGTGCAACGCACGTATGCCCGCTATGCGCACACCACGTGCAATGCACGTGCGCACTACATGAGAACATTTAATAATATTAAAAGGAGATACGTTCTCCGTAGGAGCTTAAGTCTAATGCATATACACGGATTTTCTCCTTTGTCAGTAACTATCCCTTTCTTATATTTCTCAATATAGTAAGCATAACCTACAATTTATATGTTATACAGTCTAACATGGCCCATGAGTACGTCAGAGCTAAGGACTGGATGTATGTGGATTGGAAACAACGTATGCAACCTAAGTTTGTCGCAGGAGTTGCTGCTTTCCTTGAATTTGCATGCGCACATAATAAGATCATAATAGAGAAGATTCTCTATCCGTGCGATAGATGTGGCAATAAGTACTGGAAGAAGGTAGAATTGGCAGAGCTTCATATTGTAAAACATGGGTTTACTAGACTTTATACAACTTGGAAATATCACGGGAAAAGAGAAGAATGCAGTACTGCGGCAGAAGAAGTAGAACACGATAATGCGGCAGGAGAAGAAGAATTCGGTAATGCGGCAGAAGGAGAAGGCGGTAATTTATTTCCATCAGAAGAAATGGAGGATATGGTAGAGGCTGCCCTAGGTGAATCTATTCGTACCGAAGATGACATTCCTTCCGGTCAAGGACCTCGTGCGGATAAATATGAAAATTTCATGAATGATGCTAGGAAACCAATTTATGCGAATGCGAAGTATTCCACCCTCTCATGGTTCGTCCAACTTTTCCAGATTAAGTGTCTAGATGGATGGAGCAACAAGTCATTCACGATGCTTCTTTCGTTCTTGAAAGATTCTACGCTTCTGGGAAATAATGTGCCCGACAGCTGGTACGAAGCCCAGAAGATGATGTCTGATTTGGGTCTAAAGTGCGAGAAGATTCAAGCATGTCCTAAAAATTGCGTGTTGTACCGGAAAGAGAATTCAGATTTGAAAGAGTGTCCAACATGTGGAGAGGCCAGGTATAAGCCGAAAGATTCTGATAAGAAGCCTGATATACCTGTGAAGATAGCACGATACTTTCCCATAACACAGAGGCTACAGAGGCTATTCTGGTGCAAGAAAACAGCCGAGGCAATGATTTGGCATCACCGTGCTCCTCCAAGTGAAGATGGAAAAATGAGCCATCCAAGAGATTCACCGGCATGGAAGGATTTCGATAGGAGGCACGCAATATTCAGTAGCGATCCTCGCAATGTCCGGCTCGGACTGGCTACTGATGGCTTCTGACCATTCAACTATATGGCTGGAAGTCACAGCACATGGCCCGCTGTAATGATAATTTATAATTTATCGCCTTGGTTGGCTATGGACCAATCATACTTTATGATGCCTCTTCTTATCGACGGACCAAACTCACCGGGGAACAATATCGACGTCTATCTCCGACCTCTGATCGAGGAGTTGAAATCTTTGTTCGTTGATGGTGTAGAGACATATGATGCAAATACAAAGACAACCTTCATACTGCGTGCGGTTTTAATGTGGACAATTAATGACTTTCCTGCGTATGGAATGCTATCAGGTTGGTCCGTAGATGGTCACAAAGCATGTCCTCATTGCCATGAACACACAATATCGAAATTCTTGAATTTTAGCAGGAAGGTTTGTTATTGCGGCCATAGACGTTTCCTGCCTCCAGACCACCCCTATAGGTTAGACACGGTTCACTTTGATGGTCATCAGGAGCTTCTTGGACCTCCATCCCCATTGTCTGGAGAGGACGTGGCTGCTAAATAGGATGGTTACAATAACATGATCTTCGGGATGGATCCGATGAAACAGGTCAAACCACCATATTGGAACAAGTTAAGCATTTTCTTCGAGCTTCCGTACTGGTCTACAAATTCAGTGCGTCATTGTCTGGACGTCATGCATATAGAGAAGGGAGTATCAGAGCACATACTTAACTTACTTCTTTGTAAAGACGGGAAATCTAAAGACAACATAAATGCTCGGATGGATCTACAAGAGTGGGGAATAAGAAGTGAATTGCACCCTAGACCGGTAGCGGGTAAACCGGGCAAGTTTGTACTTCCCAATGACGCTTATCATATGTCACAACCGGAGAAGAAAAGATTCCTGCAGGTGTTGCATGATTTGAAAGTCCCTACAGGTTTCTCAGGATCATTCAGCAAGAAAATAAAAATTGTGAAGGGCAAGATCGATGGGCTGAAAAGTCATGATCACCATGTTATCTTGGAGCACCTTCTTCCCTTAACCCTCAGGACTTCTCTCCCCGACTCGGTTGGTCTAGTAATCAACGACCTATGTTGTTTTTTCAGGGAGTTGTGTGCTAAAACACTGGAGGTTGTGACACTGGATAAACTAGAAAATTCTATTGCGTTGATACTTTGCAAGTTTAAGCGTATTTTCCCACCGTCATTCTTCGATATCATAATACACTTGACGGTTCATCTTGCAACTGAGGCGAAATTAGCTGGACCGGTACAATATCGATGGATGTATCCCGTCGAGAGGTACGTGTAATTTTTCGTTTCGCGCAATTTATGAATTTATTGTTGTCCTGTATGCCCGTATTTATTTATTCAACATATTCTCATTAGGTACCTCTACACTCTTAAGAAGTATATACGCAATAAAAATCGACCAGAGGGTTCTATCATGCAAGGTTATCATCTTGATGAAGCAACCACATTTTGTTCCCGCTATCTGGATGAGAACATTGAGACAAGGCTTAACCGACCACGAAGAATTCAAGACGGGCCATATGGTAAAGCCGAGTATAAGAGGGTAGACACTATGTTTATCAACAAGATATACCGGTTTATCTTGCTTAATTGCGCATGTCTTGAACAAATTAGAGAGTAGGTTCTTTTGGATTAATTGTTATATCTGTGTTTGTGTGTGTATGAAATGATATAATATTAATGTCACAATTATTTGTCGAAAACAGAATTCATTTTAACGAGGTACGTGAGGGGCATCCTGATTGGAACGAAGAACGTTTGGAAAAATACCATCAGGATAATTTTTGTGATTGGGTCACAGATCCTGTAAGTTATTCGAATAACATTTTATTGCTATCAGTTTTAATCTAAACTTGTATCGTTATGTATTTGTCGTAAAATTTGTCTTGTTAGATCCACGATCCGAACTTGTCTGCATCATTTGAGAGTGATTCAAGATGTTTAGCTCAATTTCCTAGTATGGAGGTTGCATATTACAAAGGATTTGGTGTCCTTGGATACAAATTCAAAGTTAAGGACATAGAAACATCTAGAACCACTCAGAATAGTGGGATTGCGACGGTAGGATCGGACGGTGTGATTTACTATGGGTACTTAAATTGTATACTCGGCATCCACTATCCCGGACGATCAGAACCCTTTTATATATTCCAGTGTACTTGGTACGATCCGCGAACCGATACGGACAGGTGGAGAAGCAGTCTTGGGATTTGGAAAGATGAATATGGATTGACCAGTGTGAACACACTTCGATTTTACGGTCAGGACGATCCGTTTATCTTTCCGAACCAAGCGCTCCAAGTATACTACTCACAGTGTTTGAAGCATCCGGGGTGGAGAGTTGTATGCCGATGGAAACCCAGAGATGTCTACGATGTCCCAGAATACGAGGACAGCGATAAGGACGAAGAAGAGAGAAGGCTTAAAGTGCTCCGACCGTCTGTTGCGAAGGACGGGTTGTCTTCGACCGATCATGAAGTTACGTGGGTTAGAAATGACATCGACGATGAAATCCAAGTAGATATGTATAATGCGCCCACGAAACGAAAAAGGTTATCAGTAATGTTATATTATTACTTCACATTTTACGCTCTATACATATATAGTCAATACTTTTAATGATTGTCTAATGCGTCCACGAACCGTTTATCTAGATTTGATGACGATGTCGGGAGCAGCGAAGGGCGGCAGGAGCTCCAGCCGCGGCAGAGGCAGAGGCAGAGCGGTTCTGCCGCCCGGAGAGCTCCGTAGGGAGCTTCAGAGGGCCGGTCTTGCACCCAGATCGGAGACCCCTTCGGATGCCTCCTTCCGTGTGGATTTTGCCACATCTCCAAGTATACTGCACGCATATCCATTTTGAATGTAATATTACAGATATTCATGCCTATTTATGGCAAAATTACTTATATTGTCAATGTTTGATTGTCTAGTTGTTGGTGATGCGTCCACATCTGGGACAGAGGCCACCCCCGCTCCTCCAGGTATGTTTATATATCATATAGTGTATGTATATTGATTTAGAATGCTATATCATAAATACACGCATTCCTTTTGCTCTTACTTAGCAATTTTTATTATTGTCTAGCTGTAGGTGGTGACACCACCGCACCTGCGGGTATGTTTATATATCCTATAATGCATGCATATTGATTTAGAACGTTATATTATTTATCTACACATTCTTTTTGCAATTACTTATATAATCTATTTTTAATTGTCTAATTATAGGTGGTGCGTCCACATCTTCCGCAGGGGCCACTTCTGCCGCTTCCATACCCTCCGCATCGTCTGCAGGTTAGTATGAATAAATTTAAAATATTTATTCATTTTACATATACTCTATAGAATAAATATGAACTTCATGGAAATTTAGCGTCGATGTTTATTTTCTAGTTGGAGGGGATGCGTCCGCATCCGAGACCCCGGTTGTTCCTCACCGGAGGAACTATCGTCCCGCTCGTGCTGCTGCCCGGGCCCAGGCTCGTGCGATAGTCACCGGAGGTATATATCACACTTGAATTTTCGTTTAACCTTGATTTCTTAATACAACTTTGTCTTATTATTGATTGTCTTGATATTTCGTGCAGACGCAGGGCCTCCCCATCCCCAGAGAGGGACTCGAGGCCCGAATCAGTCCCATAGGCTGAGGCTTGACAGAGCTAGGGGGAGGCAGCATTCCCCCTTTCTTTTACCCTTGACTATCGCTATACCGGTCCTCATGCCGAGAGGTTCGGCCGGTATTTGGGGGATGAGAGCCAGCTCGTGAAGAACTATCCACTTCACGTTGAGTGGGGCGAGCAGCACCAACGCTCATTCGCCATCTTCTTTGATCAGGCTCGGGTATGTATTAATATATATTTTCATTTGATCTATCCAATATATTTATTATTAACACTTACAATCTAATAACAATGGTTTTTTTTGTATTTTCAGTTGGATTACGATTTTCAGCCTGTAGCCGACCCTGATCACCCGGGGAGGGTGCTCGACCTTCATGCTCTGTACAATGGCCTGATGAAGAACATGCAGGCCAAGGTCCGATACAACAGGAATGAGCTGAAGGCCGACTGCTACTCCCTGTGGATGGCGACCCCCGAGGCAGAGAGAGCGGCCCTCCTATCTATTCCGGCGTTTGCGAGAGTCGACGTAGAGACATGGCCTCTATTGTGCGCTTATTTCGACTCCCAACGCAAACAGGTATGTATTTTAAATGTAATTCATTATTTATGATATAATTTATTTCTTTGTGTTTCTTAATTAGAAAACTAAATGTTAATGCGTTGTGCAGAAACAGGCCGCTCAGAATACAGAGAACAGGAAGTCGGCGAAGAGGGGTCGCCCCACTTACACAGGTGGCTCGAGGAACATTACTCGAGCCATGGAGTTATCGGTAAATTACAATAGACCGACCTTTGTGATATTCTGCAATATTAAGAGTTATTTTCTAATATTTCTAATATTAAGAGTTACTTTCTAATATTGCAGACATCTCGGACCGTGGCGTCAGGTGGTACACCGAGCGTGCTGTCCGCATATCTTGCTGTCCACGGCACCTCGACAGATCCCGCCACGGGCGAGCTTCGATATCCCGACGTCGCTACCCAGGAGTACTGCGTAAGTGTTAATATTTTTTCTACCCAAATTTAAAATTTTAGTTTTGGAAGGTTCAAGTTTAAATTTTATACTTATACTTTACTGCTTAATGTGGGTGTAGGAGCAGGTGGTTGAGCAGGCCCAGGCCTCGGGGATCGATTTTACCGGACAGAGCAATCTGAGGCTGCTGACCCCAGTTCTGGACGCCGCACATGGAGGGCACCACGGAGGTTGGGAGAGAGGCCGGGGACTGGGCCCTAGCAGGGCCCATATGAGGTTGGACTCCACCCCGGCGGTTACTTCCTCCGTCTCCAGTGACCGACGTGTCCATCAGGAACTGGAGAGCTTGAGGGCCACCGTTCAGGAGTTGAAGGAGATGCTGGTATGTATACTACTTTATAGTAAAATATCATGTCATATTATATAGATATCAACATATCCATAATTAGTACGTAGCTTGAGCTTATTTGGTTTTAGACTTAAGTTTGATTAATCATACATACAGACGTAATTAAAATAATCAACAAACTAGATATCCAAACGGGGTTTCGAAATAACTTAATAATGATACGAATTCGAATAATACATGGTTCTTACACGCTTATTACACACGTTAGGTCCAGACGCGACAGGTTACATCGGCCGAGCCTCCACATGCATCTCCTTCGGCTGCGGCTCCGCAAGCCACTATATCGGCTGCGGTTCCGCAGACGGCTCCTATAGTTCCACCGCCCGCTCAGACTCCCGCAGCCGCGGCTCCGCAAGCGACTACCTCGACGGCGGCTGCGCAGACCACATCGCCAGCTCCACAGGCCGCTCAGACTCCCGCTTGCGCCGAATTGCAGAGTTTATTGACCGAGGAGCAGGCGCGCGTTATTCTATCGTTATTCAGAGGTGGAGCTGGACCGAACTAGGGTAGCTTTTTGGTTCTTATTTTTTGAAACATGTATTTATTTATATCATACACATTGTACTACATTTTGAAACGATATTGATATTGGTTTATATTTATATCATATTCAGTTTTTGGGTTTTTTTTGTATATTATATATATGCGTGAGATGTGATTATGAATACTGCGATATATGTTGTGTGATGATTAATTTTATATTTGATTAATGTATATATTATTGTGCACAGGGCGGGAAAAAATCAAGCAGCCCATTTTTTAAAAAAAATACAGATAATATGTACCTACGGATTAATCCGTAGGTACACATGTTGCCCCTACGGTTATATCTGTAGGGGCACAATATCAGCAGTAACTGATATTTCCCCCCTGATTTCAGTACCGGAGGGTTGGGAGTGCCCCTACGGACATATCCGTAGGGGCCACGGCTTTGTCCCTACGGCGTTATGCGTAGGGGCAATATATCAGGAATCCTGATATTTTGCCCCTACGGATAGGTACCTACGTTGATGTCCGTAGGGGGTTTTACTTGGACCTACGGTCATGTCCGTAGGTACACTTAATATATTAAAAAAACTCGTAAATAATATAAATTTTTTTACCCTACGGCCTAGTCCGTAGGGGCAACAGGACCTACACAGAAATCCGTAGGGGCAAGAATATACCCGTAGGGGAAAGTTCAGGGCTTCAACTTGCACCTGCGGCCTTTGCACCTACGGGGTATTTTTTCGCCCCTACGCATATATCCGTAGGGGCAGTGGGTTGCCCCTACGGATAAATCTGTAGGGGCAACCCTTATTTGTAGTAGTGAATGTATGCGATGTTGTGTACCAGACCAGATGTACCTTACGCACTGAGCGTTGTAAGCAGGTATCAGTCAAACCCAGGGGAGAAGCACTGGATAGCAGTGAAGAACATTCTCAAGTACCTGAGAAGGACCAAGGATATGTTCTTGGTGTACGGCGGAAAAGACCTCCAGATCAAGGCCTTTGCTGACTCCAGCTTCCAGAGTGACAAGGATGACTCCAAATCCATATCGGGTTATGTCTTTACCCTCAATGGAGGGGCATTCTGTTGGAAGAGCTCTAAGCAGGACACCGTTGTTGACTCGACGATGGAAGCGAAGTATATCGCTGCATGTGACGCCATGAAAGAAGCAGTCTGGATGAGAAAGTTCGTGACAGAATTTCAGGTGGTTCCGTCCATTGTTGATCCAATACCTTTGTATTGTGACAACAACGGGGCTATAGCTTTAGCAAAGGAACCCAGGACCCATCAGAAGTCCAGATGTAATGACCATGTTTTCTAATACCTAATAAAATATGTTTTATTTAAATTTCTAGTATCAATTAATTATTTACGTGTTTCGTTGATAGAAAAATATTTTTAAAGTAATGTTAACAATTTTCAAAGCATTGAAATATGATAAAGGAATTTTCTAAAATCTATTTATATTTTTCTAGGCTTAAAATATTTTAATAAAATTTTATAATGCTTTAAATCAATTTACATATTTTTATTATCGATTAAAATGATTATTTCGTAATTAAAATATTTCCAAGAAAAAAAATAGATTTTTAAATAATTATAATAACTAACAAATATCATAGATATGGAAAAATTGCTTAGTTTTAACCTAAAATCATTTTTATACTAAAGATAACAATAAAATATATTTTTTGAAATTTTTCTATAATTTTCCCATATTTTAAACTATTTTTAACAATTTTTTGAAACAAATGCGATTTTAAAAATAATAAACAGTATAGATTTTAATTTAAAAAATATATATTTAATCCCTTTAACCTGGACCGTTGGATGCAAAGATCCAACGGCCTAGAGTCATCCGGCGGCGCCCACGTGGTGGGGACCACGGGAAAACGAGTGATCCCTACACACGTGGCGCGTGGGCGTGGGCGTGGGTGTGGCGGCGCGATCTCGACCGTTGGATCTTGATCCAACGGCTGAGATGAGGCGGCGGCGGCGCAATCATCAGCTGATGATTTGGCAAATGATTGAGCATGAATTGTTGGGGATTTTAACAGATTTTTTTGGATTTTATGGTTGGGGAAAACACCCTATAAATAGAGACCTTAAAACACTGATTTCTCACATCTCAGAATTCCGAAAATTCTGAAAAAAATACCCACGTCTTCGTATCAACGACGCCGACTCTGTGGTTCCACCCAAGTATCGAGGAAAAATCCGAGTGCGGAGCTATTAAGGATTTAGTACGAGTCTACATTTTTGACCCATCGGCATCCAACTCAACAAAAGGTAGGATCCGCCTCTCTCCACTTCTCTCTCGCCTTCTTTCTTATAATGATCTTAGTTTCAAGTTCTAATCCCCATCCTCATATTAAAATAATGTTAAAAATATTTTTGCATGCCTATTTTGGTACCTCTTAATGAAAATAATATTAACTCATGTTTAAAATGGTTTCTTTAATTACTCCTATATGCATAAATATTGCGCCATCATCCTACATGGAATATGATATGCTTAAAGTTATAACTCATGGGGTATCGATCCACTTTTTGTGCACCCACTTACCCATGTTACCAATAAGATCTCGAGATATGTTACTTCCACAAAATACGCTCATTTTATTAAAATGTCGTATATGTTTAAAATATCCATATGAGATAAGATATTTGGAATAAATGTTTTAGACATTAACACGATATATTTTTACTTACAATTTTATCCACCAACTACTTTAGTTTTGTTAAATTCCTTTACCTTTTGAAAGGGGGTAATACTAAATCTAAATAACGGTGATATGTTTTTTTCAACTTAGCCCCTTTCACTCGAGAGGATATTTTAATATTAATTTTTTTTAGCATGTTAACTAATGTTTAATAAGATACCCTCAAGGAGGAATATTTTATATGAATCGCCCCGTAGCTACTTGACAATCGTCCATGAAAAGGATACAAATCCTACTGTCCATGTGCAGCAGTTGTCAACGCGGAGTTGTTCTTGTAGAATATCACCTATAATAAAATACCCTGATAATAGGGTAATGTTTTACGTAGATACCTCATGGTTGATAGGCAATCGTCCCTGAAAAGGACACAAATCCTGCCGCCCATGTGTAGCGGTTGCCAACGCGAACGTAGTTTCTAAAATATTATCTCAAACTTAAAACACCATAATTTTATAAAATTATTAATTACAATAAAATACCTCAATCCATCCTAAAAGGATATAATTTCATTTAAATATCTTGACCTTTACTAAAAGCGTCCTTTGAACAAAGACCATAACCCTTATAAATGATATTTTTCAAAAGATGATCTAAAACTTTATTAAAAGAAAATTTTCAAATAAATACTCTAACCTTTTATTAAAAGGATATTTTCTCGGTAAAATACTATGGGTTTCCAAAATGATAAATATTCCAAATATCATGGTTTTCTTATAAATAATAAATATCATTAGACTTTATCATCCTTTATTAACTAAGTTTTCTATAAAATGATACGAAACACTTTACAAACCTTAAAAGATAGCAAGATAAAATGAGCGGTTGTGGAAGGCCATGTTAAATAAGATCACTTCTTGATTACAATTTTATAACATACATGTCACATTATACGGTTAGGGTTAGAATGCGCGGACCAAGGTGTTGAATACTTATATATGAGGAACCCTACTTGGGGTGAATGGTCCAATGTGTGGACGACTACTAACCCGATATTCGGACGAATACTAACCCTACTTGGGGTGAATTGTCCAATGTGTGTACGACTACGAACCCGATATTCGGGCGAATACTAACCTTATTTGAGGGCGAATGATCCAATATGTGGATGACATGCAATGTGGAAATTCCATGCCTAGATATATACGCACTAACTCTAATTCGTCAATACATTTACACTGAATAATGGAGATGGGTGGTTTGATTAAGCAAGGAGATGCGGAACTCGGATTCCCCTACTACTCGATCATGATCCCGGTAAGTGAAACCGTACATTTCACTTCCCCAGTTGTTGTTCCGTGGCCACAACGGAATAATCATGAGTATCCGGACTCTTGTTTGACAAACTAAAACTATTACGATACTTATTGATGTTCACAACCAAACTCATATAATATCATGCGCTGTACCCACATGTTACTTTATCTACCTTTCTTTATAAGACACGAATCTTTCAGTATCTTGGATGTGGATATTTTACCAGTTTAGACTTGTTGTTTATTATAGAACTGAAGGGTGGAAATATCTGTACACTTGAGTGATATTCACGCTAGAAAAAACTCCATCGTAGTCATGGGACACCTTTCGGTGATGTTCACGCTACCGCAATGATTGCCACCCCAGGCATGAGCGCCAGCTCATACTGCTTCCAGCTAGTTATGGGATACCTCAAGGATACGAGTACATCCACTAGTCAATTCCATCAATACACACCTTGTTTAACTTGATCTAACTCTTAGACTGAATACCCGATTGACTTGACTTGAACTTTACTCACACACACCTCATACAACATACTCATATTCACATATATCTCTATCAACATGTCATAATTGTATACCCCTCATACCTTTATACCCATGTACATCATATTCATTATATTTATATACACATGTTCGTTTCTATACCTTTACTTCCTTATGAGGCAATCCTACCCGAGTATAACTCGCTGATGGACTTTCATTTTCTTCCTCTATCTTTGGAATGTCCGTCAGATGAGAATGAGTATTATGACGAGGATCAAGGTGTGGAGCCAACTAATAAAAATTATGCAGACTTAACGACGGAAGATTAGCTGGTTTTAATTTTTTTTGTTGCCCACATTTTAGGGCTTTTGTTTCTCCTCGATGTAATTAAACTACTTAGTTTATTTTACTCTTTCTTTTAGGATGTAATAAAGTTTGGTTAATGGAAATAAATGGCTTTCACTTTTATTATTTTTGTTTTGGTACACGTCCTGCGTGTTAAATATTCATACGCTTAACGTAACTGTATCGAATAGACCACCTTCAATACAGTTAGGTTGCGGACCATGCCACGTCATCCTTCTCCTTCTTTTGGGAAGCGGGGCGTGACACGAGACATATCTTGAGGCGGTATCACCTGATCAGGGAGATGTGGATCGCCAGGAGATCGTGGATCTCCAGGAGACACGGAGAACAACACTGCGGATCCACTCACAAAGGCCATCCCCCAGACACGGTTCGAGAGGCTATTCGAGATGATAGGTCTGCGATATGCCAATACATGGCCTTAGTGCAAGTAGGAGATTGTTAGTGATATATGCCCCAGAGGCCATTATTATATAGTACTGATTTGTATATTACATTTTGAAAACTTGGGATATACACGGATATAATAACAGTCTTGCTCATTATGGTAGTATGCTACTTGGTTTGATTATATCGTAATATGTGTATATGTTTCTTTTAGCATATTACTTATACATATTGGTAGAGCCCTTAGGATCTTTGCTTGACTACCAGCGTTGTGATGGCAGTCACACTAGTGGGGGCTGGGCAGTCTATAAGCACATCCTTATACATGTCCCTAGTCGTAGGATTATCGAGACGGGGCATCGATACTCCAAAATAGACTAGTGTATACGCTTCTTATCCCAGCAGAGGAATGGTCTGTCCCACAGCCATTAGTATATCGTACTGGAGATAGTATGCATGTGCTCATTAGGTTATGAGTTATATTGGACAGGACTCGTGGGGAACTGCTGGTTAGTATTATACCTATCGTCAGGTAGCAGTTCCCAGGTGAC
Organism: Agapanthus africanus; assembly: GCA_030015575.1. Classification (NCBI taxonomy): domain Eukaryota; kingdom Viridiplantae; phylum Streptophyta; class Magnoliopsida; order Asparagales; family Amaryllidaceae; genus Agapanthus; species Agapanthus africanus. The sequence continues at coordinate 66,003,941 of CM057345.1, forward strand.
ATGAGTACAGCTTAGTCCGTTGACTTGACATCACTATTTGTCTCGAGTGTGTTCCCACTGTACTTAGATCACTACCCTACCATGGCTCTAATGAGTCGTGCAAACAGCTAGTGGTTGGGTGCAGTCCTGAAGCACCGGGAGGCAGTAGTGGTTAGATAGGATTCGTCTCTCCCGGTATTGGGGGTTGATATCGCGCTGTGTTCGGAAAGCCATTACACAAAGTCCCTGGCCAAGGCAAGCGAGATTTACTGGTAGGTACTCCAGTAGTTTCTCAGGATATTTTGGGCTCTTCTCCGGCACGACTTATTGCGCTATTAGAGGTCTGACGGTTACCGCCCCCTAGGCCCGATATGCGAGTATCTTAGACGAACAGACCGGACTATACGGAGATTGTCACAGATAGGCTCAGTAGGAGTTCGAATGAGTTTGCTCATCGGCCTTCTTATCGACAGATACCTTGGTAGCCGTTACGTGCAGCTAGTACTACTGACGTGCTTGTGGTTAAACCCACTGCCAGCGTACTGTCGAATATTTGGAGTCACACACAGAGGGTTTCCCTGCTTCGGGCGAAACAATGTAGAGGCCGTATAGTTTTACGGCAGGGCTTCGATCACATACGTGTACTTATGCACGGATGATGTTCGGACGGATAATACTAGTGGGCTTTGATTTAAGCCAGATCCTAGTATTATATTATTGGATTATTTTCGTCTCATTGTATTCGTATTTTTTGGAATACGAATACGGGTATGTATATACGGTAAGGGCATTCTTGTAATTTTGCAAGAGATGCTTCTAGAAGGGGACACCTCATTATTGGTTTATCTATTTTTGTAAAATAGATTAGTGAGGTGGAAATTGGAGAGATATTTGTAGCATGGGTGTGAAGAATGACTCATATATTTGTTTATTAGTTTGGCATCACTATTAAAGCGTGGTTAGGTTAAAGTATTGGAAAATAATACATGCTTTAATGAGTGAAGTCCTTAAGCCATTCTCCACACTCACACAACCCTAGTTCATTTGCATTCTCTCATTCTCTCTCCAAGTTTCCCTCAAACCCTAAAAGTCACATGTGTTGAGAAATCTAGGGTTCTTGATACAAATCAATCCATAAGCACTCTCTACATCACTCGGCTACTTAGCTTAGCATACTAGGTACCCTAGTTACCTCAGTTTAGAGGTTGGAGCTCAAAGTACATACTCTCGGGTGGATCGTCTTTGACGCGAGGTGGCCGACGTTGCAAGCTCGATCCAATCTTCGAGGAGCCAAGGAGAGGAGGAAAAGAAGACCTGGAGGACTTGTTCACGGAGGTATAAAACTCTCACCGAGTAGCTAAACCTCCAAGTAGTTAGCTAGTTAAGGTTTTCATAAAGATCCAGCAGTTTAGTCGGTGTTGTGAAGCTTGTAAAAATCGTTTTTTGCACATTCCACCTCCCCGCGAACCCACGGGGTGCGCGACATCGAATTACAGCTTTTTCTGGCCACGGAGGGTGAGTGGGAAGACCAGGTACAGGACAATGAGATTGCTCTGTACTTGGAGGCGTTCCGAGCTGTTATGTGTCTCACCCGAGATTTGTGCTGTCCTCCATTGCTTTCAACTTGCCCTGGGCCAGCTACCGCTGAACTCGTGGAGAATTCTCCCCGGGTTCCTGGTCTGGCTGAAAATTGATCGGATCCCCTTCAACTTAAGTCTTCTCTCCTTTCTTTGCTACAAAACTCACCCCAGTATTCATAAGGACGAGACGAGCTGGGTTTATCTTTCTTTTAAAAAACATAAGGGTAGGACGGCCGGGTCAGGGGTTGTGGTCGTTCCTTCTTCCATCCATGAGTGGAAGGAGAAGTTCGTGTTCGTTGGCCCTCCGAAGGGAGAGGTATGTCCAGTTCCCACCATGTGGCATAGGGCGGATTGCCCAAAGGCCAACCAGTTAAACGCCCCAGAGGCTGGGGTCGTGTCGTGGTGGGAGTCGATCCAGCGGGCCGATGCCTTACTTTCCAAGCAGGCTCTTAGCTGGGCGGGACTCAGTTCTGCGCGCTTCGAGGGTAAGTTAGAACTTTTCCGATTAATTTAGGCTTAGCGTAATTTGTTGTTCTTGTTGCTGGTATTTTGCTTTTGTTTTATTTCACAAAGCCCATGAATCAATCGAAAATCATGGCCGTCCTGGCCGCCAAAGTGCAGGGAAGGAAGGGCAGCGGTGCTACTTCATCCAAGCCCATGCCGGGGGCGGAGCCCCGGCAGGGTCCTACCGCTGAGGTTTTCGCCGCTCTTCCCGTCCTGGAGGAGCGCAGCAGTAGAGGGTAGAAGCATGCCCGGGAATAGGCTCCTCGGGCCAGACTGAAGGCTCCCTCCTCGCCGAGTCTCCGGCCAAGAGACCTAAGAAAGTGGCTTTCCGGCCGTCCCCGGCTGGGATACAGGTGCAGGAGGGCGACTTCTGCATTGAGGTGCCGTCGGGGCTTTTCGTTGCCGATAGCTTGCTAACGGACATGGTGAAGACAGTAGGGGCCAGGATTCCCCGGGTACCATGAAGGCCCATGTCGCGGCGATAACTCAGGTGGCCGTCCTTGATGGTAATACTAAAAAAATAAAAATTTCCAAATGATTTTTCCTCTATTTAGTTTCTGACGAATGTTATTCGCGTTTTTCTGCAAGTCCTTCAATATTGTGCCCTCCTAACCGCCATAGAGGCCGAGGAGGCTGCCCCAGCGATGAAAAAGGCCGGAGGGTCATTCTCACGTGAGGAAAAGTTTCTCGCCAAACTGAACGAGGTGGAGGATAATGCTGCCTCCTCTAAGTTGAGGCTGGTATCGGAGGGCTTGAAGGCGATGAGGCTGAAGAGTCTCACCAGGCCTTGACCAAGTCTAACCAGACTCTTCAGGCCTGGGTCGGTGAGGTTAATCAGCTTTTCAAAGCCATGAGGAAGCAGAGAGACCTGTGCAAAGGGATGCCCGGGAGCCCCACGAGGCGGCGAAATAGGCCGAGGATAAGGCGGAGAAGGCCGTGGAAAACTATAAGGCGTCGGACCAATTCTACGTCGACCTTGCAGATTCTGCGTCCGTCGGGTGGCACGACGCCCTCGACGCCGTCGAGAAGATGGTGCCCGGTTTCGACGATCGGGAGCTTCGCGCGAGGTATCTGCTTGCGGAGAAAGGACCCCACGGCGGCGGCACCGAGCCGGCAGGTGGAGACGAAACTGCTAGCGCAGGTGCCGAGCAAGCGGGTGGAGGCGAGGAAACCGGCGAAGGTGCCGAGCAAGCCTTGATTGAGAAGGTGGTTTGATGACGTCATTCTTCCTGCTCCCCCTTTTTTTTTTGTAAGCCTTCGGGCATTTTGTAAAGCTGAGGAGCTTATAATACTATGTATATAACTTAGAATATTAATAAAGTATTTTTAGCTCGTCTTTGATGTTGTTGACCGTAATGTTTTCGTTCTCCTTTATTTCTTAAGTGCGGATAGACTAGTGCCCCTCCTCACTTCGGAGTCGAGGTGATGTGAAATGAGCGAACACTAAGTATAGGTAGACCAGTGTCCACCTCTCATCCCGGATTTGGGATAACGTGAGACGAGAGAACACCAAGTATAGGTAGACCGGTGTCCCCTCCTCACCTCGGAGTCAGGGTAACATGAGACGAGAGAACACCAAGTATAGGTAGACAGGTGTCCGCTCCTCACCCCGGATTCGGGGTAACGTAAGACGAGCAAACACCAAGTATAGGTAGACAGGTGTCCCCTCCTCATCCAGGAGCTGGGATGACATGAGATGAGCGAACACCAAGTATAGGTAGACCGGTGCTATTACTCCTTAGAATTCGAGTGGGGTTGGAGTTAGGCTGGCAATTTGGGGGCGAGCAGGAAGCTACGCGGAGGCCTCACGAAGAGGCTTTGGATCCATGGTGTCGTTGGGCAGGAAACTACCCGCCGCGGATGGGCCGAGCAGGAAACTACCCGGCAGCATCGTGATGAGGACTTTGGATCCACAGTGTTGTTAGGAAGGAATCTACCCACCATGGATGGGCCGAGCAGGAAGCTACCCTCCGCGGATGGGCCGAGCAGGAAGCTACCCGGCTGTCTCGTGATGAGAACTTTAGATCTACAACGATGTTGGGCAGGAAGCTACCCGTCACGGATGGGCCGAGCAGGAAGCTACATGGCCGCCTTGTGATGAGGACTTTGGATCCACAACATTGTTAGGTAATTAGCTACCCGCCGCAGATGGGCCGAGCAGGAAGTTGCCCGGCGGCCTGGTGATGAGAGATTTAGATCAGAAATCCACTCGTGTAAACTGGTCAATGGGCGGTTGGATCGCCATGACTTTAATGTTTGTGCCTCCTTGATTCCTGGTGATATGTGGTATATGGAGGGTATCTCGAGATACGTGCGGATCTCCTGAAGATGTTGTTCAATCTTCCCCGGTCCATATGAAAAGGAGGGAGCCAACAACCGGGAGCCGCGTAGCGGTGCCCTATCGGGTAGATGTGATACTTCCGCAATTCGTGCCATGGTGGGAGAAGATCTCAACCGTTGGGGAATTTTCATTGGGGTTATAAATAGTGGAGCCTTGGCCCTCCGTAGAGCACTCTTGTTGACTTTGCGTAGTTCATTTTTCCTTGATGGCCGGCCATGCGTACACAATCCGAGATATCGTATCTCACGACGATGTCTACATTACGAGTTTGACCGTTCCGAGACGACATATGAGGCCGTGATAGGTCGTCTGGAGCGTCATTGCGGGCGTTTGCTACCACACCGATCTTCCGTCCTGCAAGTGCTCATCTATGTGATCTGGAGATCCTCCCCTGGTCTTTTCGGGGCACTGTCTCAGCAAGCTCTAGAGGAGGCTATTGACAAGATGCACACCGCCCATGAGTTAGGCCCGATCTCGGAAAGCAGGAGGGACCGCTCGATAAATATCCTTCACCGAACCTTCCAACAACGGCTAATCATAGCTTCATGCTCAGCAGCGGAAGTCCCCGGCAGAATCGTAGTTGCTCGGGTCTATGGAATGGGATGCCGCTTGGGCTTGGTTGGAGGATCTCTGCTTCGAATACCACAATCAATACTTTCTCGATCCTCTTCCCCTTTTATTGTAATAGTTAAGGAATATTTTCCCTTTTCTTTTTGTGCGCGACCGGGAGATTTTGTAAGGCTTGGGAGCCGAGAATATCTCTTGTCAACAAAATTTTATCCTTTGTTTACGCATTTCTCTTCGCTCAGAGTGTCGATCGTAGAAATTTTTTCTTTGCAAACGTGGGTGTCGATAGAAATTTTTCCTTCGCAAACGTGGGTATGGGTAGGTCGGTGCTTATTATCCACTCTTTCGCCCCGGAGCCGGGATAAGACTGGCGAAGTGAGACTTAGGCCGGCAGCCTGCAGGCGTAGTCGTGCCTTTGTGCACTTGGGCAAAGGACTGGCCGAGGAGACCTTTCTCGCCTCTGAGCTAGGCTGGAGACAACCCGCATGCTCGTGAGAGGGCTTAGGGTTCACGGGTTTGGCTGGACAGGAATCCATCCTTCGTGAGCTGATGTGATGAACAGGAGGCTGTCCATCGGCCTCGAGACGGAATAGGAATCTACTCACGTGAGGGCTTAGTTCGGAAGTTAAAACAAATTTAAATGGAGGGAAAAGAGGAATCTCATTATTCAAGAGAGTACAAGTTCATTTATACAATTTAAGTTTTTCGGCATTATATGGCCGTGGAAATATGCGTCCTAAGGAATCTTAGAGGCGGTAAGCTCCTCCAGGTAATGTCTCAGTCACGAGGAAGGGACCGTCCCACATCGGGGAGAACTTGTGCAGCTTCCCATGGTCCTTGAACTCATTTCATCGTAGAACTAGGTCTCCTGTCTTGAATGCTCGGTGCTTCACCCGGGCATTGTAATACCGAGCAGTCTGTTGCTGATATGTGGTCATCCTTATTTACGCCTGGTCTCTCTTTTTCAATAGGATGTCCAAGTTGCTTCGAAGGGCCAAGATATTGGCCTCGTTGTCGAAGTGCTCGACTCGATAACTCAGAAGGCAGATTTCTGCGGGGACCATTGCCTCCGTGCCATAATAGAGACTAAACGGGGTTTCCCCCATGGGTGTTTTCTTTGACGTTCGCAATGCCCACAGTACCCGCGGTAGTTCCTCGACCCATCCGCCATGTCTCCCTTCTAGGCGGGCTCTGAGACCCCGGATGACACCTCGGTTTACTACCTCGGCTTGCTCATTGCACTTAGGATGTGCGACCGCGGAGAACTTCACCAATATGTGATAGTCGCTGCAGAATTCTCTGACTTTGTCTTTTTTAAAGTTAGTTCCATGGTCGGTGATGATGCACCTCGGAGTTCCAAATCGGGCAATTACATTGTTCTGTAGGAACCTCATTGTGGAGGCGGCATCCTGTTTCCTGATCGGCGTTGCTTCAACCTATTTCGTAAAGTAGTCCATGGTGACAAGGATGTATTTGTGTCCACCTGTACCAGTGGAGAGTTGGCCAATTATATCCATCCCCTACTGCGCAAATAGCTAAGGGAAACTCAGTGGTGTTAACTCGGTGGCTGGTAACCGAGGAGTGCTGCCGAAGAGTTGACATGTCCTGTACCTTTTTACTAGCTTTTCTGCATCTTGGTGGATAGTTGGCCAGTAATACCCCTATAGCAGTGTCTTTTGAACTAGGCTGCGAGCCCTTTGATGCGCCCCACAGACTCCTTCGTGTATCTCTCAGAGAACTTACTCTGCTTCATCGGAATCGACACATCTGAGTAGAGATTGGGTGTACGACTTTTTGTACAGGTTTCCTTTACTCCATACGAAGTGACGATCTTTTATGTGGAGCCGACGTGCTTCGATTCGGTTCTCAGGGAGTACTCCGTCCTTGAGAAACTCCACTATGGGTTTTCTCCAATCTGGGATATCCGCTTGAGTGGTATAGATCCAGTGTATCACTTCTTTATCTTCGATGATGGGTCATGAAAACACTTCGAAGAGGATGTTTCTCTTGTGATTGGCCGAATAAGAGGAGGCGATTTTGCTCAAGGCGTCCGCCTCGATGTTCAAACTCCGGGGAACCTGTTTCCACTTGGATCTTGTCGAAATTCTTCCATAGCCTTTTAACCTCGGCTAAGTATTTCATCATCAGTGGATCCCGGGTTTCGAAACGTCCGGTCACTTGGCCAACGACCATCGCGGAGTCGGTGCAAATTCTGATCTTCTTTAGCCCTACTCAAGAGGCGGTTCGTAAGCCGACCAAAAAGGCTTCATATTCTGCAGCGTTGTTCGAGGCCTTAAAGTCGAACTATGGGGAGTATTCCATCTCGGCTTCATTTGGACCGCGGATAACTAGCCCAGCCCCACTCCTCTCTTCTGTGGAGGAGTCGTCCACGTAGAGTACCTGGTCCAAAATCGGACCGAGCTTTTCTTCGACCGAGGGTCGTGGGTTCGGATCCCGTATCGGCACTTCTTCTTTGTTGTGAATGGTGCATTCGACCGCGAAATCGGCTAGGGCTTGTGCTTTAATAGCTTGCTTTGCCCGATACCGTACGTCAAATTGTGACAATTCCCATCTCCACTTCTCCAATCGACCTGACGACTTGGGGGAACCGAGAATGTTCCCCAGGGTTCGGTCGGTGAGAACGGTGAACCTGTGAGCCTGGAAATAGTGTCGTAGTTTTCTTGAAGAGATGACGAGCGCCAAGACTATCTTTTCAATGGTCGGGTGCCTGGTCTCCGCATGTTTGAAAACGTGGCTGACGTAGTAGACTGGCCTTTGTATCCCTTTAGATTCTTTGATAAGGGCTGGAGACGGCCAGATACAGCAACAGCTCGTCTCCTTCGCTGGTCGAGTGAGAAGCGGGGGCGTCGTCTGGTGTGTCTTAAGCTGCTCGAAGGTAACTTGACACTCCTCGGACCGCTCGAACCCGGGGATTTTTCTTAAGGCTCTAAAGAAAGGTAGGTGTTTTTCGCCGGATCTAGACATGAACCTTCTCAAAGCGGCTACTCTGCCCGTGAGCCGCATGATTTCAACATTGCTCTTGGGCATCACCATGTCAATGATGGCCCTGATCTTCTCAGGGTTTGCCTCGATTCCTTGATGTGCAACCATGAATCCAATGAATTTTCCGCCTGTGACCCCGAAGGCACACTTGGCTGGATTCAGCTTCATTTTGTACTTTTGCAGGACCTCAAATGTCTCACCGAGGTCTGTGGTATGCCTGGCCGACAGGGTGGACTTTACGAGCAAATCATTGACGTAAACTTCCATATTTCTCCCAATTTATGGCTTGAATAACTTGTTGACCAGCCGTTGGTACGTTAGCCCAGCGTTTTTGAGGCCGAAAGGCATTACCTTGTAGAAGTAGACTCCTCGATCGGTGGTGAAGGCGGTGAGCTCTTCGTTGGTCGGGTTCATCCAGATTTGGTTATAACCGGAGAAGGCATTCATGAAGCTAAGCAGTTTGTGACCGGCTGAACTGTCAACTAGCTAATCTATCCGAGAGAGCGGGTAGTTGTCTTTAGGGCAGGCCTTGTTTAGGTCGGTAAAATCGACGCACATGCGCCACTTCTCGTTTGCTTTCTTGACCATGACTGCGTTGGCTAGCGAAGCCGGATAGTCTAGGTTCCCGATGAAGCCAGTCGTGAGTAGTCCGTCCACTTCCTCCTCGATCGCCTTCTGTTTAACAGGCGCGAAGCTTCTTTTGTTTTGTCGGATCAGCCTGGCTTTTGAGTCAACTCCAAGTTTGTGGGAGATCACCTTGGTTTTGATTCCCTGCATATCCTCGGGAGTCCAAGCAAATACGTCAGAGTTGCTTCGGACGAACCGGATAAGCTTGTCCCGAGTTTCCCCAGTCAAGAGGGAGCCAATCTGGATAGTTCGGTTGTTGTCTCCATCCTTGAGAGAAATCTTGGACAAGGCCTCTACCGGGGAACCCCGAATCTCCTTTTTGTCATCACGTGTATCTAGAGATTACCGAGGATCGCCCGGTTCCTTGGAAACATCGACTTCTTTGTCCTCGGGGATCGTCGAGGCGAGACAAACCCTAGCGGCATGCTGATCTCCGTAGGCCCGACCTATTCCCCTATCGCCCAGAAGGAACTTGAGCGTGAGGTGGTAGGTCGAGATCTAAGCCTGGAGTTCGTTCAAAGCGGGGCGGCCCAAGAGTATGTTGTAAGACGAAGGAACCCGGGCGACGAGGAAACTCGCCGATATGGTTCGGGTTCCTCTGGCCTCCCATATGTTGAAAGGTACAGTGATCGTTCTCTCATCTTAGACAGAGTAGTTTGTAAACCCAGAGAGGACGTGCGAGGTCGGTTGGAGATCGGACGGGTTCAATCCCATACGCTGGAAACAGTCGTAAAACAGGATATCCGTCGAGCTTCCTGACTCAACTAGGATTCTCTGGACTTTGTACTGATTTACCCAGGCTGTGATCACCAGGGGATCATTGTGCGGGAGGGATATGCCATGAAGATCTTCATTGGTGAAGGTGATGGGAACAACCTTCTTGCACTTCTTGGAGGGAGGATCATTCAAGGTCATGATCGGACGCATACGGCGGGTGTCCACATTGCTTGGAGCCGAGTCAACAGAGACGACCATAATCTGCCCGACCGTCAACTCTCCGAGTGGAGGCTGGTCTGCTTGCTCCCGATCCACTTGACGTTTGCCTCGTAGGTACCTTGCTAGGTGATCAGAGCAGATCAGCTCTTCGATATAATCACGGAGTTGTTTGCAGTTCTCGGTGGGGTGCCCCTGTGTCGATGAAAAGCACAGTATGGGCCGCGAAGTCGCTTACCCGGCATTTGGATCATCGGTGGGAGCTTGAAGAATCTCTCGCTCTTTGCCTCCTTTAGCAGCTCGTCCTGAGAGACCTTCAGATGGGTGTGCTCGTGAAACCTCAGAGAATAAGGTTTCGAATGATTGGTCTTTTTCTTCTCCTCCCGGTCCCGTTTCTTTCGGTCCGTCCGGTCCCCGCGGGGTAGGATGGCGTTCACATAAGATTAGAGTTGGATCTCCCGCTCGGTCCAGAGTTTTACCTTGGCCATGGTCTTGGGTTGCGCTAATGCAATTGAGCGAAGCCACTATTTATGCTTAAGAGCCGATCTCAAGGCGGTGATGACCGTTTCGTCACGGTGCTCGGGTACTTCCGGAAGGGTATTATAGAACCGGGAGGCGTAACCTTTGAAAGATTCCATGTTCTCGCTCTTGATGGTGAACATCTAGTTGACCGTCCTTTTCTGCCGTCGGTTGCCGACGAAATGGCTGAGGAACTGAGTAGCCAGCTCGTTGAAGGTTGAGATTGTACGCGGAGCTAGGCCGCGAAACTAATCACGCCCGGCCCGGATGAGGGTGATAGGAAAGGCTCGTCACTGAGTCGTGTCCGAGTTGTCCTAAAAGCTCATGCCCGCTGTGAACGCGTCCAGGTGGTCCTTTGGGTTGGACTTCCCATCGAAGAGGGCCGCCTTTGACGGCTTGTTTCGAGACGAGACGCGCTCACGTAGTAACTGCTCTGTGACGGGTCTCGTGAGAATCCACGGAGTATTTCGCCGACCCTCCGGACGAACGGGTGGCGAGCCACATGTTCTCAATCTTCTTCTCGAGGACCTCGATTCGCTGTTGATATCCTGAGGATTCTCCATAGTCGGAGTGCCTGCTATCTCTACTCTGGGCTTGCGCGATGGAGTGGTTTCGGTTTCGTTCTATCATGTTCCTCATATTCTCGGGGTGGACCCTTCATGGTTGGCCCCGACGTTCGTCGTGCGTGCGGTCCCGATGAGTGTGGTGACGTCGGTCTCGCTTGGAATCAGGTGACCTGACCGACGTCTCTTCAGAGGGCAAGAGAGCGCGGTGAGTGTTGAAGCGATAATCTGGTCGCTCTCGAGATCTCGGTGTCGAACTGTCCGATGCCCAACGAGTCATGGGATCATTTCTTGTATGGGGGTCGTGACTGCCGGAATCGGCATGCTGGTATTCTGTGACATCGAGATTGGCATGAGCAAGGTCAAAGGCCTGAATGCACCCCTCCACTGCCTCGCGAACGCCGTCGTTCCAAGGAGTGGGGACGGCGGTTTAGTGGACATGGCCGGCCGTTTAAACACAAGCAAGCGCGTCCACCATAGCCGTGAGCCTGTCGATCCGCACAGATCAGGCTCGACGATGTTGGGAGGCGGAGTAGAACCGCCCCCGCCTCCGTTGTGGAGGATGGGACGGCTCATGCTGGGATCTTTGTTGCGATGATCACTAGCCATCGAATCGAAGACAGAAAATCAACTTTCTTGGATTAGAAAGCGTTCCTACAGACAGCGCTAACTGATGGAGGTCGCAATCTCTCTCAGATGTTGTCCTCCATCGATCTTGCTGCCAACGGTGCTGAATGGTTGAGATTTGAGATGACGGTTGAGCGTGTGGATCTCAATAGGCTGTTGGTTGTTATTGACGATGAGCTACCTGTAAGGGAAGTTCCAGGGTGAGAAACCACCGTAGGACCCGCCGACTATTAAGTATGTACCGAGAAATATTAGGGTAAAGTAGCGGCGTATTGGAATGCGTTCGAGTTCCCTGAGATGTCTGGAAGTGGGGTTTATATAGCGGTCACATGGAGCGAGCCGATGCGAGATTCTCGCAGTCCGTTACGCCCCCGCGTTACGTTCGTGTTGATAGTAGGATGCGCCCATTAATGGTGAGATGCGCTAGCATGGGATGCAGGACATGGTGCGGCGGAGATCTCATCGTGGCGAGATACACGGAGCCGTTACAAGGGCGCTCGAGCTCCGTGCTCCTGGCCAAACATGGAAGCTGAGGAATCTTAGCTCGGTTACAACTCGGAGACGAGCAAGAAGGCTGAGGAAGCTTGTAACAACCCGAAACTTTCTGTACAATTTTTTTCAAAAAAAATACAGAAAGGGGTACTTAAGCCTGAGCACAAGTTATAAGTTTGATTTGCTTTTGAACAGTAAGAAGGAGCTTGTAGCTCATTGGTAAGACCTTGCACTGCTGAACCAAAGCACCAGAGTTCAAATCCCATCAGCCACATTATCTTTTTAATTATTTTTCTTTTAATCTTTTAGAAGCCCAAGAGTCTACACGTGCACTACACATAATAGGGTAAGTTACAGAATAAACAAACGTGTCCACGAGGCTAGACCAAGCGTCAGGGACACGTGGCATTAAGACGAACCCCAACTCGCCCGACTCGGGCCGGTGAAACCTTGACTCGTCCGGCGCCGCCGGTTCAACTCGGTCCAAACCCTAATTTTCTTTAACCCTTGCGACTCTTGAACTCCCCCCATAACCCCTGTATTATTTGCTTTTACTGCACATTTACATAGCACAATAAAACTCATATTTAATCCATTTTTAATACAAATTTTTAATAAACCCTTTCACTACCCTAAAACCCTAATTTTTCCTATAAATGCCACCCTCAAATCACCCCTCCTCACTCCCAAATCCCTGCCCAAACTCTCAAGAAAATTCCCAAGTATTTTGTGTGCAAGTGGAATTAGCAAAAGGGCGAAGCTCCAACGAACTTCCGACGGCAATCCGAGGAGTTTCCGACGACGAAACGACGCACCGGTAACTCCTACCTCTTCCTTTTTCTCTCCTCTAGCCAATCATCTAGTAATTCCCTACTTCTCATTCTTTTCTCTATTCTAAAAACATTTAAAACTAAAACCCGACGGAAGCGGAGTTAATCCGACTTCTGATTCGGTTTTTCCTTAAAAAGTTCTATTTTTCTTAAACACAATAATACCAAACTCTTATTTCATGACCATTAAACATTAATGAAGACAATAGAACAAGTTTGATATCAAAATAATAACTGTAGAAAGTTTTATTCCATTTTTACATTAAAATACCTTTATATTTCATATCGACATGTTTATACCTTTTAACCGTATTACTTTAGAAAACTCATGAGGTAATGACCTACCTCCTCACAACACACATATCTAACATAGCACAATAAAAATTGGGAACATAGATTTGGGAAAATACGACTTTATATATAACTACCTTCAACTATAAAAACTTTTTTCTACAAGAAGTGTATTTTAACAAATCTTTGCAATTGCGCCTCTACAATCCCTTTTGGGGAACCCGTTCGGTACGGTGCGGATTATCGCACATTCTCGGGCCTAGTAGAGTGAGATGCAGACCTCCGCAAGGAGCATACGGTTTCAAAAGATTTAAAATACAATTTTCTTTAGAAAATGTGATTTCTATTATAAATAAAACTTATATTTTTAATAAATAAATATATATATATATATGTAATTAATATCAAAATACCTATTTTTAATATTTATAATATTCCACATTTCCAAAATTCAAGAAAAACATCTCATCTACAAGAAAATTCCATACAAATCCAATATTACAAATAAATACCATATATTATGAAATTAGGTTTTATTCACTAGAAATGTCACATTGATAAAATATACATCCATGAAAACTCTAAAGACGATAATAAAATACTTGAGGTGTGTTCCCCTCCGAAGGACGGGGACTACTAGGCGTCTCGTCTGAGATTCGGGGCAGATGTTAATTGGTGCTATCCGTCCACCTCTCCGAAGATGCCAAGTTGATTTATGGCACTGTACCTCGAAGGTTTGAACGGATACGTCCGATGAAGCAGACTTCGTCAGATTCCCCCTCGCTTGAGGGGTTTTTGATTGTGGGGACGCTCTTCCCTGCAGGCGCAAGCCCCTGCAGTTAATTACGCTACCGCATCGCGGTAACCACTTTCTCCTTCTCCGGATGGTCATTTCGTGTCGTGTGTGTTTGTTTTATGTTTTGTTGCCCGTGGATTGTATACGGAGACTGAGTTATGTCGTCGCCCGTAGGGCGTGGACTAGTCCAAATCCGTATAATCTTAGATTTGGGTTTTGGGGTTTGGGTTTAAGGATACGTTAGCCTCATTTGAGCCTAAGATCGACTTAAACGTTTGTTAAGGATACGTTAGTCTAGTTTTTAGACAAAGATCAACTTAACGGGATCGTTTAGATCCGACAAGAGAGCAATAAGAGGGGGCTCTGTTGTTTAGTTTAGTGACGTTGCGGTCAGTAGGTAGTTTAAGGACATTGCGGTCCATGGGTAGTTTAAGGACATTGCGGTCCAATGTTAGTTTTAAGACACTGCGGTCAAGGTTAAGGACCTCATAGTCCGTGGATTTAGGGACTCCACAGTCCGTAGTTAGTTTTAAGACATCCCGGTCAAGGTTAAGGACGTCATAGTCCATGGGTTTAAGGACTCCACAGTCCACAGTTAGTTTTAAGACATCTTGGTCAAGGTTAAGGACGTTATAGTCCATGAGTTTAAGGACCCCACAGTCCACAGTTAGTTTTAAGACATCTCGGTCAAGGTTAAGGACGTCATAGTCCATGGGTTTAAGGATCCCACAGTCCACAGTTAGTTTTAAGACATCTCGGTCAAGGTTAAGGACCTCATAGTCCATGAGTTTAAGTACCCCACAGTCCGTATCAATGTGTGGTCATCGGGACCCGTCACCTCTCTGAAGACGTTGAGGAATTACAACGCCAAGTATCAAAGGAGTGAAGAGATGTACCCTTGAGCCGGGGTGGATTAAATAGTCTTTGGCCCAATTTGGGATCAAGACCGATTAATTATGTTATGAGCCCATTAGCCCAGTTAAGTCTGAATTGAGGACTTATGGCCATCTGGGCTAAGTCCAATCATGTTTGGAATATTGGCTTCCTGTTGGTCAATTGAAGAAGAGGCTTTGCCTCTGGCCATTTAGCCAATTGGGCTAACATTAATTCAACAGTGTTGAACACTGGGATCAAGTTAGCGTTTTAACACTAAAAGACAGTTGGTGTTAAACACCAGCAACAGGGGGTTCAAATTAGTGTTAAACACTAGAGCAAATCAGTGTCAAACACCAGCAGCAGAGGCTTCAAATTAGTGTTAAACACTAAGAAATTCAGTGTTAAACACTGCAAATAAAGTTCTTCGATTATTGTTGAACACTAAGGCCAAACAGTGTTTTAACACTGGATTCAGGGGTTCCAATTTAGCGTTAAACACTAAGGCACGAGGGGTCACGTGGTAGCACGTGAGAGCGCCCTCCCTTCATTTGTTCTGCTGAGAATATCACATCTTTTGGAGCATCACGTGCCATCACGTGACGGGTGTTCAAATGCTTGTATGTTAAAGCCTCAAGGGTCACGTGGGTCACGTGAGGCACTGCCTCAAAGAGGCTTTTCTGTAGATCTTTTTGGGGGTCACGTGGTGACGCGTGACCCTGCCTCTATGTATGTTTTTTAGAAGATCTGTTAATCCCTTTCAGGAATTAAATTCCTCGTAGGGTTGAACCCTAACAATAATTTTAGGGGAATTAAATTCCTATTTGAAGATTTATATTCTGGGATAGAGTTGAACTCTGAATTTTCTGTAGGAATTAAATTCCTCATATATGTGAAGAACTGTATTCTATCATAGGGTTAAACCCTAATAAAAGCTTTAAGGAATTAAATTCTCACTCTCTGTTAAAGAATTATTCTGAGGATTTGAGATTCTGTCATAGGGTGGAACCCTAATCTCTTCTTTCTTAAGGGAATTAAATTCCTGTTATTTTAACAGAACTAAGTTCTTAACTAGGGTTAAACCCTACTTCTATTTATTCTGAAGAAATTAAATTCCCATAACATAGGGTCAAACCCTAATTTTATTTTAAAGGAATTAAATTCCTATAGTTCTGTGAGAATTAAATTCTCATGCTTCCATTCCCTCTCTATGCTTTGGATCTGCATGGCAGGATCTCAACCCATTGAGAATTAAATTCTCAACTCAAGGGGAGATGTGCACTTTACAGATCCTCCACCAAAGAGAGAACTATGTTCTTCTGTTTTTATATCAGAGTTAAACTTTGTTGAGAATTAAATTCTCTTTTTCTTTCAAAAAGCCTTCCCTTTCTTACCTAGGGTTTTCTTTTGCAGAAGATCCAAATTTCTCCAAAGTATCAAGGCTCTCCTCTCTTTTTTTTCTCGATTCCTTTCTGCCTCTCTATCTCTCCCTTTTTTTTCTCTATCTCCCTCTGTGTGTCTCTTTGCTCCTATTTATAGGAGAAGCAGCCGAGTCAATTAGTTTTTGATGAATTTTTCATTGAGAGATTTGATTTGTATTCACCATTCGTTTTGGACCTTTGGATTATTAGGTGAATTTTATTCACCATTGGATTTTAAATCCAGAGATTCTCCTTTGTTATTTCGGTTAGATTTTAAGGGGAAATCTTTCCAAATTCGAGATTTTCCATAGATAGATGATATTTGATCACCTTTAAATATTTAATTCAATCGGTTCCTTTGGAAAGATTTGAGAGGCCTTTTCTCAGAATTTAATTCTGTTAACAGATAGGCTTTGAAAGCCGGTCACGTGTGGCCACGTGACCCTTGGTCACGTGTGGGCACGTGACCCCCTTGGAACGAGCCCTCTTCTTTGTTTTTGCGCTCTGCCTTCTGGTTGCTGCTTAACCGTCACGTGCCACCACGTGACCCCTGGTCACGTGTGAGCACGTGACCCTCGTCTGGACCCATTTTCTTGATTTAACCGGAGAACAAGTCTGCTGCTTTTGGGTATCACGGCCAACACGTGACCCTGGTCACGTAGGAGCACGTGACCTCTTCTGAAGCCATTTCCTTGATGTAGTCGGGAAACTGAATCTGCCTTGCCGATGCTTTTAGATGTCACGTGCCAACACGTAACTGCTGGTCACGTGTGGGCACGTGACTCTTTTCTGAAGCCTCTTCCGTAGGCTTTCCTGATTTTAAATCAGGAAACAAATGCCCCCACAGCGTTGTTCTCACGTGTCTGCACGTGAGTGCAACGCTGTCACTTTTGTGACCGTTTGATTCCTCCAGGGATTTGGGGAAGATGAAGCGTTTTTTCAGAAGCGCCTTCACTTTTTCATGTCCTTCCTTTCTTTTAAGAATTTTATTCTGGTTCTCAGAGCTTAGTTCTCTGTTGTGTCTGTGCAGTGCCACCTTATCTTCCAATCAAAGGCTAGTGCTCACGTGTCGCGCATGCAGGGCTCTGTTTGATGGGGACGTTTCATTTCCCTGATCTGATTCCAATGCGTCGTTGGATTTCATTTCCAACGCTCTCCTCTTCTTTTCCAGGCTTTGAGAATAGTCCCAACATGCACAACATTTTTTGTGCATAACATTAAATGCTCCCCTTTATAACCTGAACCCATGCCATACTTCTTTTCCTGACAGAGAAACCCATTTATACCTTAAGGTGATCATCTTTAAGAATCCTATCAATCGCCATGGCTTGCAATCGTCCCCATACTCGTCGGCAACCATGGGAGGTGCCCATTGAGGAGATAATCCCTCGCTTCGCTGCGCGGCTGGCAGATCCCCTTCTCACCGATGCTCAATGTGACACGGTGATGTACGAGCTATTGACTCGTCGGGGGTCTCCTCTTCCCATGGGCTCCATTTGGCTCCGGATGATCCTCCTGTCTGTGCTTGCCGATATACCTCCTCATCCGGCGGAGATGACTTTGGCGATCCTTGACGCGGCGGAGGACAAGCTTGAGTGCTTTCACGAGGCTTGTCTAATCACTCAAGCTCTGAAGGATCACTCAGTTCATATACTGAGTCAGATAAGAGCCCGTCGGGCCGTCATGTCTGCTTTCGCTGATGAGCACGGCTCCAACCGATGGGGATCGACTCCTCGCGAAAACCGTCGTTTTGACGTGCTGGAGAGGGCGGAGAGGGAGCTGGAGAATTTTGTGTTTTGCTTTGTTAACCCTTGCATTTCTGATCCCTTGTTTGGTGATCTCTTCCCGGTAGTGTAGTATGTTTGAATCAATGTACTCATTTTATCATTGGCGGTTTGCATGCTTTCTGTTGAATTTTCATGTTTGCCAGATAGTCGTACGTGTGTCTTGCTTGCGTAAATGAGCTGCCCCTTTTTTTTATGAGAATTTTCTTTACTTACGAGCACCATCGTTACGTTGCATGCACATCCATGCCTCAGGTAACATTTCCTTTTAAACATTCGTACAGTTGCAAATGCGCGCCTGATAGGATACAGATCAGAAACTTTCCTTGTTATCTCCCGTATCGGGTGGTTTGTGCTGGCTTTAGATCGAATATTGTTGTCGAAGGGATGTTTATGAATGAAGACATATTTTTTCTTCTCAATGGTGTGTCCCCTTTTTATTGAGTGTATTCTGCGGATATTCTATCTTGATCTCCTTGCAGGACAGCGATGGCTCAGGATTCAGGGTTAAGATCTGCTTCCTAGGACTTTTGCATTTTATGAGCCACGAGGGTCTCATAAAGAGTTTTTCTCCCTACAGGTCGAGAGGATCCCATAGGTGTAAGTTCTTCTTAAGAATCGTGAGGATTCTTAAGCGGATTTTCCCTTGAGAGTCGTAAGGATCCCACAAGAGAGTTTTTCTTCCTTACAGGTCGTGAGGACCTGCAAGTGTTGGATGTGGTCACCCTTATCCGTATTTCGCGGGGTCAGGGGCTGCTCCAGGTACCGTAGTTTAAAGACGTCGCGGTCAAGATTAAGGACCTCATAGTCCGTGGATTTAAGGACTCCACAGTCCGATGTTAGTTTTAAGACATCACGGTCAAGGTTAAGGACCTCATAGTCCGTGGATTTAGGGACTCCACAGTCCGATGTTAGTTTTAAGACATCACGGTCAAGGTTAAGGACCTCATAGTCCATGGATTTAGGGACTCCACAGTCCGATGTTAGTTTTAAGACATCACGGTCAAGGTTAAGGACGTCATAGTCCGTAGATTTAGGGACTCCACAGTCCGATGTTAGTTTTAAGACATCACGGTCAAGGTTAAGGACTTCATAGTCCGTGGATTTAGGGACTCCACAGTCCGATGTTTGGTTGCAGGGACCCGTCACCTCTTTGAAGACGTTGAGGAATTACAACGCCAGGTATCAAAGGAGTGAAGAGATGTACCCTTAAACCAAGGCAGAATCCGTAGGGAATCGGGATGGTTGATCGTTAGTTTTAAGACATTACGGTCGAGGTTAAGGACATCATAGTCCGTGGATTTTAAGGACTCCACAGTCCGGTGTTTGCTCTGGATGCTTCACACGGGTTCACTGCCGTGCTTGGCGAGGACCAGGCTCCGCTCTGGGCATTTTCCGCGGGGTCAAAGAGTGACGTTATCCACGTTCCACGTAACCAGGAATTTTGCACTAGATACTTCACACGGGTTCACTGCCGTGCTTGGCGAGGACTAGGCTCCGCTCTGGATGCTTCACACGGGTTCACTGCCGTGCTCCGCGAGGACCAGGATCCGCTCTGGACGTTTTCCACGGGGTCAAAGAGTGACGTTATCCGCGTTCCACGTAACCAGGAATTTTGCACTAGATTCTTCACACGGGTTCACTGCCATGCTCGGCGAGGACTAGGCTCCGCTCTGGGCGTTTTCTGCGGGGTCAAAGAGTGACGTTATCCGCGTTCCACGTAACCAGGAATTTTGCACTAGATGCTTCACACGGGTTCACTGCCGTGCTCGGCGAGGACTAGGCTCCGCTCTGGATGCTTCACACGGGTTCACTGCCGTACTCCGCGAGGACCAGGATCCGCTCTGGACGTTTTCCACGGGGTCAAAGAGTGACGTTATCCGTGTTCCACGAAACCAGGAATTTTGCACTAGATGCTTCACACTGGTTTACTGCCATTCTCGGCGAGGACTAGGCTCTGCTCTAGATGCTTCACACGGGTTCACTGCCGTGCTCCGCGAGGACCAGGATCCGCTCTGTACGTTTTCCACGGGGTCAAAGAGTGACGTTATCCGCGTTCCACGTAACCAGGAATTTTGCACTAGATGCTTCACACGGGTTCACTGCCGTGCTCGGCGAGGACTAGGCTCCGCTCTGGATGCTTCACACGGGTTCACTGCCGTGCTCCGCGAGGACCAGGATCCGCTCTGGACGTTTTCCACGGGGTCAAAGAGTGGCGTTATCCGCGTTCCACGTAACCAGGAATTTTGCACTAGATGCTTCACACGGGTTCACTGCCGTGCTTGGCGAGGACTAGGCTCCGCTCTGGATGCTTCACACGGGTTCACTGCCGTGCTCTGCGAGGACCAGGATCCGCTCTGGACGTTTTCCACAGGGTCAAAGAGTGACGTTATCCGCGTTCCACGTAACCAGGAATTTTGCACTAGATGCTTCACACGGGTTCACTGCCGTGCTCGGCGAGGACTAGGCTCCGCTCTGGATGCTTCACACGGGTTCACTGCCGTGCTCTGCGAGGACCAGGATCCGCTCTGGACGTTTTCCACGGGGTCAAAGAGTGACGTTATCCGCGTTCCACGTAACCAGGAATTTTGCACTAGATGCTTCACACGGGTTCACTGCCGTGCTTGGCGAGGACTAGGCTCCGCTCTGGATACTTCATACGGGTTCACTGCCGTGCTCTGTGAGGACCAGGATCCGCTCTGGACGTTTTCCATGGGGTCAGAGAGTGACGTTATCCGCGTTCCACGTAACCAGGAATTTTGCACTAGATGCTTCACACGGGTTCACTGCCGTGCTCGGCGAGGACTAGGCTCCGCTCTAGATGTTTTCCACGGGGTCAAAGAGTGACGTTATCCGCGTTCCACGTAACCAGGAATTTTGCTGATTGTATCCGCATTTCACGGGATGGAGGTTTGACTGTTGGCGATATGTATACCACCGAGCCATGGAACTGGGAGTTGCCGCTGTTCCGCTTAGCTTAGAGTTGTGTCCATTGTTACGAGATGAGTGTTGAAACTATCTCCAGGTCTCCTTTTGGCCCGTCGAGACTTGGCTTCTTCTTCTGATGAAACCTGGAGGAGACGGATGATCCCTTTTTGTTTAGGCCCTTAGATTGTGTACAGGGTGTGATGGAACACCACCTGTAGGGCATAAATTGAAACCTTTTTTTCCTTATATTTTATTTCTTTTTCCGCGATGCTCTATTATTTCAGCTTTTATATCGCGGAGGTCGCGATTGCCCCATCATTTCGGCTACTTTTCGCGGTGCCCAATCATTTCGGCTATTTATTTATTTTCTACTCGCTGCTTTTTATTGCGAGTTGCCCCATCATTTCGGCTATTTTTCATGCATACATTTTTACTTGCTGCTTTTTATTGCAAGTTGCCCCATCATTTCGGCTATTTTTCATGCATACATTTTTACTTGCTGCTTTTTATTGCAAGTTGCCCCATCATTTCGGCTATTTCGTATGCATGCGTGGCTTGTTAGCTTTTTCGCCGCAAGCTTGGATTTTAGACACCGATTTCGGCATCAGCACCGCTACAACTGGGATGTTGCCAGGAGCGAATCATCATTTGCCTCTGTCGATGTTAAACAAAGGTGGCTTAGTAAATAGGGTTAAGGGTCCTGTCGACCACGGCTTTTGACTTCATGAGCCGTAAGGGTCTCACAAAGGTATTTCTCCCTACAAGTCGTGAGGATCTTGCAGGTGTATTTTCTCCTTAGGGATCATGAGGATTCCTAAGTTTAAGTTCCTCTGTAAGTCGTAAGGATCCTACAAGAGGGTTTTCTCCTTATAAGTCAAGAGGAATTATAAGGGTTGTTCACCATATGTACATGTCCCTAGTCACGGGTGCGACTTTGCTGGGGAAATGTTTATTCGTGCCCGTGGATTGTATACAGGGGTCAGTATTGAGCCACTTGTACGGCAATATCGAAGGTTGTGGGGGATTTGCTTAAGAACAGGTTTAGGTTTCTGTAACTTAAGACTTTCAAATCTCATGAGCCGTGAGGGTCCCACAAGAGAATTCTCCTTACGAGTCGTAAGGATCTCGCAAGTGTATTTTCTCCTTAGGAATCGTGAGGATCCCTAAGTGTGTTGATCCTTTGTGAGTCGTAAGGATCTCACGCGGGTTGTTTCTCCTTACAAGGTCGAGAGGACCCTATAAGTGTCTTTTAACGAGGTTGCGCCCTTTCGGGTTTTCACAAACATTCGCCGGTAGTCCTGCTGTTTTACTCACGGAGCCCTTTCGGGTTTTCATCCGTACCCCTTTTACTTATGGACGTACCGTTTTTTTTTAATTCTTTTTCTCCTTTTTTTTTACAAGGTCGCGCCCTTTCGGGTTTTCACGAACACTTGCCGGTAGCCCTGCTGTTTTTACTCACGTAGCCCTTTCGGGTTTTCATCCGTGTCCATTTTGCTTATGGACATACCGTTTTTTTATTTTATTATTTTTTTTCTTTATTCATCTCGTCAGTCTAAGAATGCCGCGGTAGTAGTTTTAGGGACGTTTCGGTCCGTCGTTAGTTTAAGGACGTTTCGGTCCGTCGATAGTTTAAGGACGTTTCGGTCCGTCGATAGTTAAGGACATTTCGGTCCGTCATTAGTTTAAGGACGTTTCGGTCCGTTGTTAGCTTAAGGACGTTTCGGTCCGTTGTTAGTTTAAGGACGTTTCGGTCCGTCGTTCAGGGGAAGGCTGGCTACTGCTTATAAAGTCTGAGCTTAGGAAGATAGCGAGCGGACATAGTCGTCGTCATCTATCATTAACCCAGGCTGTGGCTCATTAAGCATGGTATTTCTTTAAGAAGCGGCCGTTTATTGGCCTGAAAGGCCTTTCACCGTGCATGTCCATGAGTAGATAGGCTCCACCCTGGTAGACCTTGTCTATGATGTACGGGCCTTCATAGTTCGGCTCAAATTTTCCCCGCTTGGCACGATTGGGGATCATAGGTCTTTTGACCATTAGTACGAGTTCGCCTTGGCGGAATGTCCTCGGCCTGGTCAATCTTTCGTACGAGCGCGTCATCTTTGCTTTGTAGGCCTCTAGATTTTGTTGCGCTACGAGCCGGGTTTCATCGAGGGCATCAAGCTCCTCGAGACGGAGGTGAGCATTTTCTTCGTCCGTCAGCTCGTAGTTGACTGCCACTCGTAGAGAGGGTAACTCTATCTCGAGGGGGAGCACTGCTTCCGTTCCAAATGCTAACGCGTACGGCGTTGTGTTCGTGGCCGTCTTGAACGTAGTTCGATAGGCCCAAAGGGCCTCTTGCAGCCTCTCGTGCCAGTCTTTCTTATTTCGGGGCACCGTCTTTTTTATGATCTTTTTCAAGGTCTTATTGAAGGCCTCGGCTAGACCATTAGCTCGCGGATTGTAAACTGAAGAATATCTCCAGTCTATATTGTGATGCTGCGCGAAACGGCTAATTTTATGGCTTCTGTAGGCTGGCCCGTTATCGGAGATAATCCGCCGTGGAGTTCCAAACCGATAGATGACGTGCGTCTTGAAGAAGTGGAGGATATTCTCCGTCTTCACTTCCCTCAGCGGTACTGCTTCTGCCCATTTGGATAAGTAATCAGTTGTCGCCAGGATGAAACGATATCCCCGGGAAGATGCTGGTTCGATGGGGCCGACTATGTCAGTCCCCCACATTTCGAATGGCCAGCTAGCTACCGTTGGATGTAGTGGATTCGGATGTTGGTGGATAAAGTCCCCATGAATCTGGCATGAGTGGCATTGCTTCGCATACTCGAGGCAGTCTTGGACCATCGTGGGCCAATAGTAACCCATCCGTTTAATTTTTAACTTCATCTTCGAGCCTGCTTGATGAGAACCACAGATTCCGTCATGAACCTCTTGAACGATTATTTCTGCTTCGTCCGGTCCTAAACATCTTAGCCATAGAGAATCAAACGATCTCTTATACAGAGTATCATTGACGAAAGCGAAAGACAGAGCTCGTTTCGTGAGCTGATGTCTTGAGGACGCTCCTTCGGGCATTCGGTGGGACTTAAAGTAGTCTATGAAGACTTCCCTCCAGTCCTCAGCCTTCTTACGGTCTTTTATTTATAGGGTCGTCTGCTCAATCGCTCCCTTTTCTTCGTATGATTCCGGAGATATTTCTGCCGGGGCGAGCACTCGACGGCTTTGCGCCATGATTTTGACGTCATTGAGGTTCTCGTCAGCCAGTTCTTTAGCGAGCTTAGCTAGCGCATCTGCTTTGCTATTTTCCGCACGTGGTATACTTTCCAAAGTGTAGGAGGGAATTTGGGTCAATAGTTGTTGCACCTTTTCGCCGTACTTCACCAACTCCGGTTTGCACGTTTGGTAATCACCATTTACTTGACTAACGACCAGTTGAGAATCCCCGTATATAAGGAGGTCTTCAATTCCCATGTCAATGGCGATCTCGAGGCCCGCTATCAAAGCTTCGTATTCGGCTTCATTGTTCGTCCTCGATTCCGTTAAGGAGAAAGCAAAGCGCATTATCCCTCCTTGTGGGGTTACGAAGATAAGGCCTACTCCGGATTTGATTATGGGGGTACATTGTTTGCGCTTCTTCATGGAAGATGCCCCGTCAAAATAGAGTTCTCATCGGGTATCACCGCCGCCGATCGCATCGAATGCATGTTCGTCCGGCAAATCACAGTTCAGAGGGGAACCGGCAGGTACTGGATGCTCAGCAAGGAAGTCGGCAATGGCCTGGCCTTTCACTGCCTTAAGAGGTCGATACGTTATCGAGAACTCCATCAGTAGTAGAGCCCATTTAGCGAGTCGACCCATCAATATAGCCTTTGACATCAAATATTTAAGAGGGTCCACCTTCGAGATGAGACGGACTTCGTGCGCCAACGCATAGTGCCTGAGTTTTGTTATCGCGAAGATTAACGCCAGGCAGTGTTTTTCAATGGGAAAGTAGTTGCTTTCTGCCCCCAGCAGAACTCGACTTAAGTGGTAGAGTGCTCTCTCTTTTCCTTGATCGTTCTCTTGTGCCCATAATGCGCCTAAGGAACCTTCGAGGGCGGTTGTATAAAGAATGAGGGGTTTTCCCTTGACCGGCGCAGCCAACACCGGAGGGTTCTGCAGGTACTGCTTGATCTCGTCTAGTGCACCTTGGCATTTGTGATCCCAAACGAATGGAGTTCCCTTCTTCATCAGGTGGCAGTAAGGACGGCACTTGCCTGAAAGATTGGCGATAAACCGCCGGATGTATGCGAGCTTCCCTTGGAGAGACCACAACTGTTTGAGGGTTCTTGGCGGAAGCATTTCCATGATCGCCTTGATCTTAGATGGATCTATTTCGATACCTCGGTGTCGGATGATGAATCCCAGGAATTTACCCGAGGAGACTCCAAACGCGCATTTGAGGGGATTCATCTTCAAATTATATTGCCGAAGGCGTTGAAATACAGTCTCCAGATGCTTTAAATGCTCTTCGTATGACATGCTCTTTACTACAAGGTCATCGATATAGCACTCGACGATGTCATGTATGAGGTCGTCGAAGATCTTTGTCATGGCCCTTTAATAGGTAGCGCCGGCGTTCTTTAGACCAAAGGGCATAACCCTGTAGCAGAATATACCCAAAGGGGTCCGGAAAGAGGTGTGCTTCTGGTCTTCGGGATGCATCTTTATCTGATTGTATCCTGATGAACCGTCCATAAAGGAGAAAACCTCGTGAGTGGACGTGTTATCTATCATTAGCTCGGTTACCGATACTGGGAAATCGTCCTTCGGACAGGCTTTATTGAGATCCATGAAATCCACGCATATGCGTACCGTCCCATTTTTCTTCATTACCGGGACGATATTGGCGATCCAGTCGGGATATTGGACTTCTTGGATAAATCCAGAATCGATCAACTTCTTGACTTCGGCGTTGATGCTCATTTCAAGCTCGAGTCGCATCCTTCTCGGCGCCTGCTTGACTGGCTTGATATCCGGGGATATTGCTAATTTATGCACAGCAATCTCCGGATTCAATCCAGGCATCTCGGAATAGTTCCACGCGAAGCAGTCTTTATGCTGTAGAAGCACGTTCTTTAACGCAGCCACCCTTTCTTCAGATAGCAGCTCGCTGACAAATGTCGGTCGCGGATCATCTGCCGATCCCAACTCAATCTTCTTGAGGTTATCTGCAGTAGTATGTATGCCATCTTCCAGTTCTTTCGGAGCTGGCGGAAATTCTGAGATCACCTCATCATTGCTGTTCTCAAAGCACCAGGGAAGGTCATCCATGTTCTTAGGCTCTTCTTTTAATATCGTAATCGTGTAACAGGTGCGAATCCGCTTCCAGGACTGAGGTGGATCCGGTTCTGCTTTTGCGGCTTTGGGTTCGTGCTTTTATGGCGGCGTTACCCTCCAGCCATCGGATAAAGCGAATCTGCCCTGTTGGTACTGGTCCTCGATCCAGTTCTTGAAGGTGAAGCAGTCTTCGATAGGGTGTCCTATGGCTCGGTGATAAGAGCAATAGCTCAGATGAGAGGCCTTGTTAGCTTGTTCAGGGTGTTTAGATTCTGGAAGCACAATCATTTGATGTTTTATAGCGAGCTCGAGTAACCTCTCCGTCTTGTCTCGAGTGAAGGAATACGCTTGACTCATCTTCTTCATGAGGGACAAATCCGGACCACGCAACGCCCGATCACACGACTCTCTAATCCTGCGTCGTTGTTGTCGGCTCCTCTTTCCGCTTCTTGATTTATTTCTGCCTCTGCGTCGGGCCTTTCGTACAACGGGTTGACAGGGATGAGCATCTTTGTCTTTTGCAGCCTGTTGAAACAGACGTTGCGTCCTGGACTTCTCGTAGATGGCCATCTCGCGGTTGTGGTCTTCCCGAGCTTTTTGACCCACTTTCCTGATAAGCTTGTCCATTCGTTCTTCAAACGACGGACTCGGCACTTCAATCGCAGGATCTAGTTTTGATGAGGGGTTGGCATTTCCTGACAGGACGTCTTCTTCTTCATCAAAAGTATATACGGCGTAGCTACTGTGGGCCCGTTCCCGTTTTCCGGCTCTCATGTATCCAAGCCCAAGTGTTTCCATTTTCCCGTTGGGCAATTTGCGTTGGGTCCCAGGGACATCCCAAA
The DNA here is from genome assembly GCA_030015575.1 of Agapanthus africanus. Classification (NCBI taxonomy): domain Eukaryota; kingdom Viridiplantae; phylum Streptophyta; class Magnoliopsida; order Asparagales; family Amaryllidaceae; genus Agapanthus; species Agapanthus africanus. The sequence continues at coordinate 66,030,754 of CM057345.1, forward strand.
TCCTGTTGTAGAACCGAGCTTGTCGAACAGTCTGTTTTAAGGGTACTCCTTGGCGCTTCAATAGCCTTTTTAGTCCACTTTTGTAGTATCTGGGCAAACGGATGGGTTGTAGCCTGCCGAGTGTAGCATCCGCGCCATGCCAGATCTCTTTCTCTACTTTCGACTCTGAGGATCGGTAGAATAGGATTACCTTCTCACCCCTTTGTCTGGGAAGGACGTAAAATGTTTGCAGGTCCTGCACATTGTAAGCTTGAAGTGTGTCGAGATCCTTGTAGTGTTCTCGCGGCACCATGGTGATTTGCAAACTCTGATCATCGCTAGGGGGTGCTTGTATTGACGGCCGATTGGAGAACACGGCATTAACCTCATCTTCTGAGTCACTTCCAAAGATCAACATGGGGGCGGACGTCCCCGGGTTGTTGCGTTGAGATGGCCCAGCATAAACTATCTCTTCTTCTTCTTCGGTATCGCTCCCGAAAACAGGGATGGTGGCGGCGGCTTTGTTCTCCGGCTTGCGACACCTTTCTGTATCCTCGAAATCTGGCAAAAAGTACTTCGCATCTTCGTATTTGCGGACTTCGTTCACGGAAAATGGGTTCAGCTCACCCGTTACGGTATACTCGAAACCATCCTTAAAGTACTTCATACACTGATGTTGTGTAGAAGGGATGATGTTGTACTCGTGTAACCAAGGGTGACCGAGCAAAGCGTTGTAGCAGGTCTTGGCGTCAATGACATGGAATTTGATGTCTGTGACGAGTAGTCCGAAGCGTAATGTTAGTATCACGGATCCGAGGGTCCGTGACGATTGTGAATCGAAACCGGAGATGGTAATTTTGTCACGAGCGAGGTGTTGCACACTCATGCAAATTTCCTTTAACACCCGAACGTTAAGGAGATTAACAGAGGATCCATTATCCACTAGGATCTTGCCTATCTTGATATCATGGCAGTATCCAGAGACATATAGGGGACGGTTGTGGTCGCACGTCCCGAGAAGGAGGTCTTCGTCACCGAAAGTGATGTCGGCCGTATGCACTTCCTCCAGTTCATCCTTCATCTTTTCAGTGGTGAGGAAGGCTTGGAATTGCTCAGGTTCTTATAGCGCCTTAATTAGTGAATCTCGCGCTTCTTTTGATAATAGGAGGGCATCGAGAATGCTAAGCTGAGAAGGTAGCTTCCTTAGGTGCGCTAGGATATTGTAGTCCACCTTACCCTTCCTGGGATGGTCTTTGGTAGTCAGCTCTTTCATGACTTGGTCATCTAAAGTGATATCCTCAGTGACCTTTTTCTTTCCCTTATCTTTTCTATTCGCGGGCCCGAGATTCTTTTCTGGGAGCGTGCGATTGCGCAGCTGAATGTTCTCGCAGGCCTCTGATTCCTCCCCTTTCCCTAAAACGGATTCTTTAAAGAGAGGGCCCAGAGCCATTTCTTCATCAGAGTCGCTCCCAAAGGTGAGAACTTGTGACCCTCTGGCATTAACCATGTAACAGTTTCCAGTGGTTCTGTTGTGCCCGTCGGCAGTACTTCTTCGTTCCCGACGAGTCTTGCGTTTCATGCGCTTAAAATGTTGCCGATGAGTAACATATCATTGCCACCATATCCTAAAGGCGTCGCACTCCTCCGTGGGGTGTGAAATTTTCTGATGATATGCGCAATAATCAGGGTGCCTTTCCGCCCCATTGAGCGTGTTTCCTTCCGAGGGTGGTAGCTTCATTCCCATTGACATGGCTTTGGCAAACCTTTTCCTCGTCTTGAATATCTTCTTGTCTGCCTCGGATGCCTTTCGATCTGGCGGGAGTACTTCAACTCTTTCGTTCAGTCGCCTGCATTTGGCTCCTTCTGATGCGGCCATCTCACGCTCCTGATCCGCTTTACTCTTTAGACGAATCTCATCTAGAAAGGCGTTGATCATTTCGTCTGTTGGCCACACACGCTCTGGTTCAGGCTCTGTCCCCAGTTTTTTAGTGCCAGGAGTTTTCTCATCGTCGGTAAACGAGTGGGAGATTGCGTTACAACTCGCCACATATCCCTCAGATTCATCCGACGAGCTCTCCCCAACATCTTCCTCTTGAAAGATGTGGCTGAGGAACTCTTGCAGCGTGACAGGAGTTTGCGCCTTTTGATTGTACTCTTCCAGCGCGTCGATTTGCTTCTGCAAGTTCGTGTGCTCGTCTCCAGGCGTCACAGGCTTCTTGGATTTCTTCTTCTTTTTCTTCGAAGATTTTGACGGTTGGGCGTGAGTATTTGGGCCATCACCACGAGTCTTCGTAGTTGGGCGCGGCTTCAACATCCCTTCGATAATTTGAGGTTCAAGCGGGTCCTTCCATTCAATCGCAGGGCACGCATGAAGGTTCCTCAGCATTCTTTTGGTTTTAGTTGACAGCACGACCTCCCATAGAGCTTCTTCAATAAAAGAATAGGTTGCCCCCGGTGTATCTGCTTTCTTAGGAGTATGCGACTGTGGTGGGTTCACCTTCCACTTTTCGGACAGTGCAAACTTCCCCTGGAGGTATTGATCTTCAATCCATCCTTTGAAGACGAAGCAATCGTCAATCGGATGACCTACCATTTGATGATAAGGGCAATAGTTAAGGTTATTCACCTCAGTGGGTTGTGGCGGTCGCCTTGGATTTGGTAGGTTTATAAGTCTGTTGCGTACCGCCAGCTCAAATAACCGTTTCGTCTTGTCTCGTGGGAACGAGTAGGGACGCTTCATCTTCTCATTATAATACCGGCGTCTTTCTTCCAATTGATCCGCCAGCTTCGGGGCGTTAGGTTGCTGCTGGGCATTCGCGACGAAGGTTGCCCTTCCTTTACCCTTGTCATTCCGAGGTTCCGACTTCGGGGGAGGTGGTCTATGACCCATCTGGTCCATCTGAGCCAACTTGTCGATTAAAGCCTGGAATGTGGTTGGCTTAAAGAACATCATAAACTGGGAGATAGTTGCGTGAGGGTCTAGGGTTCCCACGAACATGCCCACTGCGGGTGCTTCCTCAATGCGTTGCTCGCATTTCGACCACAAATTCCGCCAGCGTATAGCATACTGGACCCAAGTTTCGCCTGGTTTTACCCTGGCGTTAATCAATGTCGTTATTGGAGTGCTTTCGCTGGCGCTCGCGAACCGCTGAGTGAATAGAAACTCCATTTCAGCGAACGTCTTGATAGAATCGTTCGGGAGTTCCGAATACCATTCGAACGCTGTTTCTGATAAGCTGCCCACGAACTGGCGAAGCAACAGTTTATCGTCACCGCCGGTGTTACCGCAAAAGGCCCTGAACTAGGCAACATGTTGGTGGGGATTGCCGGTCCCCTTATAAACATGGAACTTGGGAATTGTGTAACCCGGAGGGTACTTGATTTGGTCGTACCAGCTTGGATATGGCCGCCCCGTTTTTACGATTTGACCAGCTGCCTCAGTCGCATGATGAACCCGGATTTGCTGGGCTATATAGTCGATCAAATCAGCACTAGAGATTGTCTCCTCTTTGGCCGGTGGTGGATTTGACGTTTCTCCCCTGTCATCTTCAAGGACGATCGGGGGATCCTCAGTGGGTGGGTCCTGTTGGATCATCATTCCTATCATATCTTGGAAGAGAAGGCCCATACGCTGTATGTTGGCTGCTTGTTCAGCAGCCTCTTTGTCCTTCTTCTCCAATATCCGGCGAAGGAATTCGGCGTCGGTTTCTTCCTCCTGGCGTTCGTCTGAGGACGTTTCTGGGTTTTCTTTTTGCCCGGTAAGTGCGGCCATAGCATTCATCATTTCCTGGAGCTTTTGCTGTTGCTCCTGAGCTTTGGTCACCGACCGTGTAAGCGGTCTATGACCTGTAGACGCACGGCTGTCTTCCTTTCCTGACGCCATGTATACGGTATGGACCATCATGCCCCCAGACCTAGGACGTTTAGGCTTAGTGCCTTTAGCTGTCGTTGCAGGCTGGGGGATCTTCTCTGGCTTCCTCCTTTTATGAGCAGTGGAGGTTGAGGGGGCCGTTGAGGTGGGCACCCAGACAGCCTTTCGTGGTTTAACCTGGTGACTGGCTTCCGGTTGGATTTTTAGCTTCTTGTGCTGGCGGGAGAAGTTTGGATCGATCATTGAGTCTCGGGCCTGCCGCCAAACCTTATAGATTTTGGAAGACAGCCGTTGAGGGGATCGGGGCTGTTCTGGCTTTATTTCCGCAATCTTTTTTAGTGGAGGAGGAGACCTCTTTAGCACCGCAGTAGGAGAATTCCTTTGCACCTTATTTAGCATCTCGAAGATGTTCTCAGTTGGGACGGCAGCATTAACTTCCACCGTTGGGGTTGGTGGAGTTAGCCCAGAGGGGGAGTTGCCCCCAGCCTTCCTTACTCGGCGCCAGTGGCGACGTCGAGCGTGTCGAGCGGACGGCGTTGGTTCAGCGGTGAGGATGGCTTCGTCTTGCCCCCTGCGTAGGTGGGAGGTCGTTGCTGGTGTTAGCCTGTCAAAGACCGATGTCCTTTGGGTAGCAGGAGCGGGAGCTGGAGCTGGAGCCGTCAATCTCGTAAAGACCGACTTTTTGGCAGGGGAAGCCGCTTTGACGACTTCAGGAGCAGGGCCGGTCACTTTCTTGGAAGCAGACTTCTCTGGGATTGTAGGCCCCATTGTGGGTCCACAGGAGTTCTGGCCCAATCTAGAGAAGACCGAGGCGCTGATGTTGGGCGACCCGTTGAGAAGGGCCGCGTCAGGGGTAAGACGATCAAAGACCGACTTCTTGGGAGCTTCCTCTGTCAGCACCGGCGCGGTGAAGCTTGTCGGTGGGAGCATAGTCCCAAAGAACAATCCTGTGGTGGCTCGAGTGACCTGTTCCATGGGCATTGTGAGTAGCGAAGCAGCTTGGGGCCCGTAGGCTACACCTCCTAGCGAGGCAGAGCGCTGGTTGCAATTGCAGTTGGAGCATTTCGCACAAGTAGAAGCCATCGATTCTTTGCTTTCTGCAATGAGCAAGACGCCAAGTCTTAGTATCTTGAAACCCAAGGGAAACCATTAGCGAACCGCGATTGGTTCGCGAATCACGACACACGAAGTATGGAGTGGAAAGAGGAAAAGGTACCACCGGGCGTGCCAGAATCTGTTCCCCTCCGAAGGACGGCGACGACTGGGCGTCTCGCCTGAGATTCGGGACAGATGCTAATTGGTGCTATCCGTCCACCTCTCCGAAGATGCCAAGTTGATTTATGGCACCGTACCTCGAAGGTTTGAACGGATGCGTCCGATATAGCAGACTTCGTCAGATTCCCCCTCGCTTGAGGGGTTTTTGATTGTGGGGACGCTCTTCCCTGCAGGCGCAAGCCCCTGCAGTTAATTACGCTACCGCATCGCGGTAACCACTTTCTCCTTCTCCAGATGGTCACTTCGTGTCGTGTGTGTTTGTTTTGTGTTTTGTTGCCCGTGGATTGTATACGGAGACTGAGTTATGTCATCGCCCATAGGGTGTGGACTAGTCCAAATCCGTATTATCTTAGATTTGGGTTTTGGGGTTTGGGTTTAAGGATACGTTAGCCTCATTTGAGCCTAAGATCGACTTAAACGTTTGTTAAGGATACGTTAGTCTAGTTTTTAGACTAAGATCAACTTAACGGGATCGTTTAGATCCGACAAGAGAGCAATAAGAGGAGGCTCTGTTGTTTAGTTTAGTGACGTTGCGGTCAGAAGGTAGTTTAAGGACATTGCGGTCCATGGGTAGTTTAAGGACATTGCGGTCCAATGTTAGTTTTAAGACATTGCGGTCAAGGTTAAGGACCTCATAGTCCGTGGATTTAGGGACTCCACAGTCCGTAATTAGTTTTAAGACATCCCGGTCAAGTTTAAGGACGTCATAGTCCATGGGTTTAAGGACCCCACAGTCCACAGTTAGTTTTAAGACATCTCGGTCAAGGTTAAGGACGTCATAGTCCATGAGTTTAAGGACCCCACAGTCCGTATCAATGTGTGGTCATCGGGACCCGTCACCTCTCTGAAGACGTTGAGGAATTACAACGCCAAGTATCAAAGGAGTGAAGAGATGTACCCTTGAGCCGGGGTGGATTAAATAGTCTTTGGCCCAATTTGGGATCAAGACCGATTAATTATGTTATGAGCTCATTAGCCCAGTTAAGTCTGAATTGAGGACTTATGGCCATCTTGGGCTAAGTCCAATCATGTTTGGAATATTGGCGTCCTGTTGGTCCATTGAAGAAGAGGCTTTGCCTCTGGCCATTTAGCCAATTGGGCTAACATTAATTCAACAGTGTTGAATACTGGGATCAAGTTAGTGTTTTAACACTAAAAGACAGTTGGTGTTAAACACCAGCAACAGGGGGTTCAAATTAGTGTTAAACACCAGAGCAAATCAGTGTCAAACACCAGAGCAGAGGCTTCAAATTAGTGTTAAACACTAAGAAATTCAGTGTTAAACACTGCAAATAAAGTTCTTCGATTAGTGTTGAACACTAAGGCCAAACAGTGTTTTAACACTGGATTCAGGGGTTCCAATTTAGCGTTAAACACTAAGGCACGAGGGGTCACGTGGTAGCACGTGAGGGCGCCCTCCCTTCATTTGTTCTGCTGAGAATATCACATCTTTTGGAGCATCACGTGCCATCACGTGACGGGTGTTCAAATGCTTGTATGTTAAAGCCTCAAGGGTCACGTGGGTCACGTGAGGCACTGCCTCAAAGAGGCTTTTCTGTAGATCTTTTTGGGGGTCACGTGGTGACACGTGACCCTGCCTCTATGTATGTTTTTTAGAAGATCTGTTAATCCCTTTCAGGAATTAAATTCCTCGTAGGGTTGAACCCTAACAATAATTTTAGAGGAATTAAATTCCTATTTGAAGATTTATATTCTGGGATAGAGTTGAACTCTGAATTTTCTGTAGGAATTAAATTCCTCATATATGTGAAGAACTGTATTCTATCATAGGGTTAAACCCTAATAAAAGCTTTAAGGAATTAAATTCCCACTCTCTGTTAAAGAATTATTCTGAGGATTTGAGATTCTGTCACAGGGTGGAACCCTAATCTCTTCTTTCTTAAGGGAATTAAATTCCTGTTATTTTAACAGAACTAAGTTCTTAAGTAGGGTTAAACCCTAATTCTATTTATTCTGAAGGAATTAAATTCCCATAACATAGGGTCAAACCCTAATTTTATTTTAAAGGAATTAAATTCCTATAGTTCTGTGAGAATTAAATTCTCATGCTTCCATTCCCTCTCTATGCTTTAGATCTGCATGGCAGGATCTCAACCCATTGAGAATTAAATTCTCAACTCAAGGAGAGATGTGCACTTTACAGATCCTCCACCAAAGAGAGAACTATGTTCTTCTGTTTTTATATCAGAGTTAAACTCTGTTGAGAATTAAATTCTCTTTTTCTTTCAAAAAGCCTTCCCTTTCTTACCTAGGGTTTTCTTTTGCAGAAGATTCAAATTTCTCCAAAGTATCAAGGCTCTCCTCTCTTTTTTTCTCGATTCCTTTCTGCCTCTCTATCTCTCCCTTTTTTTTCTCTATCTCCCTCTGTGTGTCTCTTTGCTCCTATTTATAGGAGAAGCAGCCGAGTCAATTAGTTTTTGATGAATTTTTCATTGAAAGATTTGATTTGTATTCACCATTCGTTTTGGACCTTTGGATTATTAGGTGAATTTTATTCACCATTGGATTTTAAATCCAGAGATTCTCCTTTGTTATTTCGGCTAGATTTTAAGGGGAAATCTTTTCAAATTCGAGATTTTCCATAGATAGATGATATTTGATCACCTTTAAATCTTTAATTCAATCGGTTCCTTTGGAAAGATTTGAGAGGCCTTTTCTCAGAATTTAATTCTGTTAACAGATAGGCTTTGAAAGCCAGTCACGTGTGGCCACGTGACCCTTGGTCATGTGTGGGCACGTGGCCCTTGGTCACGTATGGGCACGTGACCCCCTTGGAACGAGCCCTCTTCTTTCTTTTTGCGCTCTGCCTTCTGGTTGCTGCTTAACCGTCACGTGCCACCACGTGACCCCTGGTCACGTGTGAGCACGTGACCCTCGTCTGGACCCATTTTCTTGATTTAACCGGAGAACAAGTCTGCTGCTTTTGAGTATCACGTGCCAACACGTGACCCTGGTCACGTGGGAGCACGTGACCCTGGTCACGTGGGAGCACGTGACCTCTTCTGAAGCCTTTTCCTTGATGTAGTCAGGAAACTGAATCTGCCTTGCCGATGCTTTTAGACGTCACGTGCCAATACGTGACTGTTGGTCACGTGTGAGCACGTGACTCTTTTCTGAAGCCTCTTCCGTAGGCTTTCCTGATTTTAAATCAGGAAACAAGGTGTATTTTGAAAATATAACAAAACTATTTTACATAAAAACCCCTCCAGTTATACTAAATTACAATAAGGACCCTAGTAAACATAGGTTTAAGCGGGACCAGTCTCTTGAGCCTCAGGGAGCCGGAGATATGGGTGCTTGCCTATTTAAGGCAGACAACTTAACAAACGGTGTTATCAACACGGTAATTGTCTTTGAAAAAGACACAAATCCTGTCGTCCATGTGCAGCAGTTATCTATAGCACCAAAATATAATTCAGGATTCAATTTCTTTTCTAATTGTCTGACTCAGACTGAGTCTTAATATAATCAATCTGATTTGAATATGATTCAAGTATCAAACTACAATTCGACATGAATCCATGAATCTATATGTTCAATCTGTTCAATCTAATCAATTTATATTGACCGAACCGAACCATGGATATACATCCATCTACATGATTCTCCAGTGACATCCATTTACTGATATCATGGTTCCGGCAAGTCATCCATCTATATAAATCAAGACAATACAATACAAATAATACCATCATGACATCGCGGGGTTTAAGGGGTAAATTGGTTTGGAAGGTGTTAGAAGTGGCACGAGACAGCAACCATAAAGACACCTAACCTGAATTCAATTGCCGTTGTACCGTGGTTGAACGGTTCCTTGTACTCCATATACCGTAGTCTCTTGTCTAGTGAGACTCCTCTCGTATACACTGGCCTCTTCTGTATCAAGCTGCAAACAACAACGTTAACACTAAATACAACATTATAACAATATATTCTCTATTCTGTCTATTCCATTCTTGTCTATTTACGGGACTTACCGAGCGATTTGTTCGCTGACGACATTCTCTTTCTTCGTCTTTGGAATATCGTCAGCTGATTCGGACTCACTGGAGATCGAGCCCACCAGCAAGGATTTGGACCAGCTAGCTTTCGACCCAGAGCTTTAGATTCCTTATACACATTTACATTTTGTATTTTCCATTTCTGTTATGCCACTGTTTAGGCATTGCTTTCCATTCCATGTATTTACTTTTCAGTTGTATTGTAAAAATAATGTTTAATAAATAAAGTTGTTGTTCAATTATATCCATTAACATTGTCTCTGTGCATTTTACTTATATTGCTTAGATACGCTTAGCGTGTTTATTTCAGAGTAAATACGTAGCAGCCTCGTCGCAGCCTCCGCCTGTATACTGGGAAGGGGGCGTGACAGGTTTTGTTGGTGGCCCATGCAGGTCAGAGCTGTATGGAACCTACCATGCAGTTCAACTCTGTGTGGAGAACCTAAGCAATATAACACAAGAACCAGCAACTAAAAACATTCTTTACAATTCATATTCCTTGAATCTTCCAATTTCATATATTTTGAATCTGTCCTAACCCAAAATTCCCTCGCCTTTTTTACAATCTTACCAAAAGCTTTGCATTCTTTCTTTCTTTCACATATTTTTCATACACTACCAATAGTTCTATCACCAAACTTTCCTTGAATCCGTTACACTTTCCTTTTACAAATTTCTAGGACGAAATTTTTATAAGGATGGTAGAATGTAACAACCCTAGACTTTATGTACAACTTTTTCAAAAAAAATACAGAAAGAGATACTTGAGCCTGAGCACAAGTTATAAATTTGATTTGCTTTTGAACAGCAAGAAAGAGCTTGTAGCTCATTGGTAAGACCTTGCACTACTGAACCCAAACACCAGAGTTCAATTCCCATCAGTCACATTATCTTTTTAATTATTTTTTTTTAATCTTTTAGAAGTCCAAGAGTCTACACGTGCACTACACGTAATAGGGTAAGTTACAGGATAAACAAACGTGTCCACGAGGCTAGACCAAGCGTCAGGGACACGTGGCATCAAGGCGAGCCCCGACTCGCCCGACTCGGGCCAGCGAAACGCTTGACTCAGTCGGCGTCGCCGGTTCAACTCGATCCAAACCCTAATTTTCTTTAACCCTTGCGACTCTTGAACTCTCCCATAACCCCTGTATTATTTGTTTTTACTGCACATTTACAGAGCACAATAAAACTCATATTTAATCCATTTTTAATACAAATTTTTAATACACCCTTTCACTATCCTAAAACCCTAATTTTTCCTATAAATATCACCCTCAAATCACCCCCTCTCACTCCCAAATCCCTGCCCAAGCTCTCAAGAAAATTCCTAAGTCTTTTGTGTGTAAGTGGAGTTAGCAAAAGGGCGAAGCTCCGACGAACTTCCGACGGTAATCCGAGGAGTTTCCGACGACAAAACGACGCACTGGAAACTCCCATCTCTTCCTTTTTCTCTCCTATAGCCAATTATCTAGTAAGTCCCTACTTCTCCTTCTTTTCTCCATTCTAAAAACATTTAAAACTAAAACCCGACGGAAGCGGAATTAATCCGACTTCCGATTCGGTTTTTTCCTTAAAAAGTTTTACTTTTCTTAAACACAATAATACCAAACTCTTATGTCAGGACCATTAAAGATTAACGAAGACAATAGAACAAGTTTGACATCAAAATAATAACCGTAGCAAATTTATTTCATTTTTACATTAAAATACCTTTATATTTCATATCGACATGTTTATACCTTTTAACCGTATTACTTTAGAAAACTCACGAGGTAATGACCTACCTCCTCACAATACACATATCTAATATAGCACGATGGAAATTGGGAATATAGATTTGGGAAAATACGACTTTACATATAACTACCTTCAACTATTAAAACATTTTTCTACAAGAAGTGTATTTTAACAAATCTTTGCAATTACGCCTCTACAACCCATTTTGGGGAACCCGTTCGGTATCGTGCGGATTATCGCACATTCTCGTGTAAGTCTATGTTACCCACCCCGGTAGTTTACGGGGAGGCGGAATAGGTAAAAATCAAAATTTTCATAGTAAGGTAACATAGACAAGCCATAAGGATTTTTGCTAAACGCTAACTAACAAACTAAGTAGGAGTGTTAACTACTAGGTTAGATGATTATATCTCAAGCTTGAACTCCTTCTTCTCCTTGTTGTGCTTCTCCTTGTAGTGAGCTCCTTGGAGTGGTTGTGGATGATGCCTCTTCACCGATTTCTCAACGTCAAAGAAGATCCACCCGAAGGTCTCTACCTTGAGCTCCAACTTCTATAATGAAGTAACTAGAGTGCTTGGTGTGTTAAACTAAGAACCCTAGAGTGAGTAGAGAAGGATTTTGGTGACTTGATCTCAACAACCCATGGTTCTCAACTCATGAGACATATTGGGCTTGAGAGAGGAAGAAGGAGAGGAGAAAGCTTAAGAGAGAGAATGTCTACTTGATAAATGAAGAGTGAGCTCTCATATTAGGAAAAAGAATAATAAGTTTTATTTAGATAATTGTCATGGTTGATGTTGATTTGACCATTATCATGTCACATTTAATGCTAAGTAAAATATCTTTTGCTCAACAAAAAATATCTAAGTCAACAATGGTCAACATGGTCAAACCAAATTAGCCATAACACAATTATCTCTAATAAAAATTAGTAATCAATTTCCTCCACCTCATAATGGTTTTAATCAAGTTAATGGTCAAAACCCTAATGAGGTGTCTTCTTCTCTGCCTCTGTCAACTGTATATACATACCCGCATCCGTGTTCCGAAGAACACGAATACAATGAGACTGAACCAACCTAAAATCAAATACTAGGACCTGGCTTAAACCAAAGCCCACTAGTATCAACTGCCCGAACACCAAACGCGCACAAGTACGCGTATGTGAACGAACTCAGTCGTAAAACCATACGACCTCTACTACGTTTCGCCCAAAGGTAAACAACCCTCTGTGTGGGACTCTAAAGACTCGACACTACGCTGGCAGTGGGTTTAACCACAGGCCGCAAGCGGTACTAGCTGTACGTAACGGTCCCCAGGTAGATGTCGATAAAAAGGCCGATGAGGAAAACCCATCCGAACTCCTACAAAGCCTGAATGTGACAATCTCCGTACAGTCATGTCTGTTCGTCTAAGAGAATCGCATATCGCGCCTAGGGGGCGGTAAACGTCGGCCCCTAATAGCGGTATAAGTCGTGTCGGAGTGTAGCCCAAAACACCCTGAGAAACTACTGGAGTACCTACCAGTAAAATTCGCTTGCCCTGGCCAGGGACTTTGTGTAATGGCTCTCCAAACACAGTGCGATATCAACCCCCAATACCGGGAGAGGCGAATCCTATTTAACCGCCACTGCCTCCAAGTGCTTCGGGACTGCACCCAATTACTACCTGTTTGCACGACTCAATAGAGCCGCGGTAGGGTAGTAATCTAAGAACAGTGGGAACACACTTGAGGTGAAGCAGCAGTGTCAAGTCAACGGACTAAGCTGTACTCATGTCACCTGGGAACTGTTAACTGACGATAGGTATAGTACCAACAAACAGTTCCCGACGAGTCCTGTCCAGTGTACTCGTAACCTAACGAGCACCTGCATACTATCTCCAGTACGACGTACTGATGGCTGTGGGACAGACCATCTCCCCTCCTGGGATGAGAAGCGTGTACACTAGTCTACTCTTGAGTATCGATGCCCTGTCTCGATAATCCTACGACTAGAGACCTGTATAAGGATGTGCTTATAGACTACCCAGCCCCCACTAGTGTGACTGCCATCACAACACTGGTAGTCAAGCAAAATCCTAAGGGCTCTATCAATATGTATTAGCGATATGTTAAAAGAAACATACACACATATTAAGATAGATACAAACCAAGTAGCATACAACTATATCGAGCAAGACTGTCATAAATCCGTGTATATATCCCAAGCTTCCAAAATGTAATATACAAACTAGTACTATACAATAATGGACTCCAGGGCATATCACACAAACAATCTCTCATTTGCTCTAAGGTCATGTGCTGGCATATCGCAGACCTATCATCTCGAATAGTCTCTCGAACTGCGTCTGAGAGATGGCCTTTGTGAATGGATCTGCAGTGTTGTCCTCTGTAGCAACCCTCCGAACCTCGATCTTCCGGCGATCCACGATCTCCCTGATCAGGTGATACCGCCTCAAGATGTGTCTAGACTTCTGATGGGACCTGGGTTCTTTTGCTAAAGCTATAGCCCCGTTGTCACAATACAGAGGTATTGGATCAACAATGGATGGAACCACCTGAAGTTCTGTTAAGAACTTCCTCATCCAGACTGCTTCTTTTGCGGCATCAGCAGTTGCGATATACTCCGCTTCCATCGTCGAGTCAGCAACGGTTTCCTGTTTGGAACTCTTCCAACATACCGCCCCTCCATTGAGGGTAAAGACATAACCTGACATGAATTTGGAGTCATCCTTGTCACTCTGGAAGCTGGAGTCAGCAAATGCCTCGATCTGGAGGTCTTTTCTGCCGTAAACCAAGAACATATCCTTAGTCCTTCTCAGGTACTTGAGAATGTTCTTTACCGCTATCCAGTGCTTCTTCCCATGGTTTGACTGATACCGTCTTACCACACTCGGTGCATAAGCTATATCTTGTCTGGTACACAACATCGCATACATTATAGAGCCTACCGCAGAAGCGTAGGGTATAATAGACATTCGATCCCTTTCCAAATCAGTCTTGGGAGACATCTCTTTGGAGAGAATGATTCCGTGACAATCCGGTAAATTACCGTGCTTTGAATCTTCCATACTGAATATTTTCACTATGGTGTCGATGTACCTGGACTGCGAAAGTCCCAACATCCTTTTAGATCTATCACGATAGATCCGGATCCCCAGAATGTAAGAGGCATCACCCAGGTCTTTCATGGAGAACCTGTGTGACAAGAATCCTTTGACAGATTATAGCATAGGAATGTCATTTCCTATTAAGAGAATATCATACACGTACAAGACGAGAAATACAACAGTTCATGCTACAATCTTACTATAAATGCATGGCTCATCTGGATTTTTGATAAAGTCAAATTCTTTGACTGTCTCATCAAAACAGATGTTCCAACTCCGCGATGTCTGATTTAGTCTATAGATAGACTTAAGCAACTTGCACACTTTCCCGCCGCTCTCACTCTGAATGAAACCCTCCGGCTGGTCCATATAGACACACTCTTCTAAATTTCCATTTAGAAAAACGGTTTTTACGTCCATCTGCCAAATCTCATAATTGTGGAAGGCAGTAATGGAAAGAAGGATCCGAATGGATTTGAGCATAGCCACTGGAGAAAAGATTTCGTCATAGTCCAAGCCAGGTCTTTGACGAAAACCCTTTGCAACAAGTCTAGCCTTATAGGTTTTAACCTGTCCATCTACACCAATCTTCTTTTTGAAGATCCATTTGCAGCCTACGGATTTTACCCCTTCTGGAGCAATGTCCAAAATCCATACTTTGTTGGTGTACATGGACTCCATTTCGATCCGCATTGCATCCAGCCATCTTACCGAGTCAGCGCTCTGAATGGCCTGCTGGAAGTTAGTCGGCTCATCATTATCAATGATGCAATCCTCTCTATCCCCGTCAATGAGAAAACCGTAGTATCTCTCAGGCGGATGAGACAGCCTACTACTCCTGCGGAGAGGTGCGGCAATGTCCTGTTCATTTGAAACTTCTGGTTTCACCAAGCTTTCAGTAATAGCTTGTGGTTCTGGAATTTCTTCCAGTCCTATTGTGCACCCACTTGTCTCTTTTTCTGAACTGATGTTCCAGAAAGTGGGCATGACGAGAAACAAAAACCTTTTGTTCCTCTGCGTAATAGAAAAGATACCCCGTGGAGTTCTTTGGGTATCCCACAAACTTACACAGTACTGAGCGTTCCTCGAGTTTGTCCGCATGTTGCTTTCTAACAAAAGCTGGACATCCCCATATCTTCAAATACTGAAGATAGGGTTTCTTTCCACTCCATATCTGATATGGTATGGTAGGCACAGTCTTGGTAGGAACTTTGTTCAAAAGATATGCAGCTGATTCTAGTGTATAGCCCCAGAATGATCGCGGTAACTCAGCGTTACTCATCATGGAACGTACCATATCCAATAGGGTTCGGTTCCGTCTCTCCGATACACCGTTGTGTTGTGGAGTGTATGGAGGAGTAAGCTGAGAGAGAATTCCATTCTCTTTTAGGTAATCCAGGAAATCGGTACTCACGTATTCACCACCTCGATCAGATCTCAGTGTTTTTATACTTTTTCCGGTTTGTTTTTCCACTTCATTCTTGTATTCCCGGAATTTCTCAAAGGCCTCGGATTTATGCTTCAATAAGAAAATATGTCCATACCGAGAGAAATCATCCGTAAAAGTAATGAAATAGGAATAACCACTTCTTGCATGTGTAGAAATTGAACCACACACGTCGCTGTGTATGAGTCCCAAGAGCTCGCTCGCTCTTACTCCGTGTCCAGTGAACGGAGTCTTTATCATCTTTCCTCTGAGACATGATTGACAAGTTGCATAAGATTGATATTCAAACGGATCCAAATATCCTTCTTTATGTAACTTGGTTAACCTTGTCTCATTGATGTGACCTAGTCTACAATGCCATAAGAAAGCATGATTTAATTCTGGAGACTTTCTTTTGTGTGTATTCTGGATATTGAAAATCTGTGGTTGGTTTAACACATATATACCGTTGCTTAATATACCCGACCTAATCAAACTATGATTAAGGTGGATGTTTACAATATCGCTTACAAATGCAAAATTATAACCTTCTTTAGACATTAAAGATACAGATATGATATTACAAGTCGAACTGGGTACAAAATAACAGTTGCGCAAAACCAAAACATGTCCAGTAGTCAATCCTAAGTGATATTCCCCAACGGACACAGCATCCATGCTTGCTCCGTTTGCAACTCTGAGGGTCATATCACCCGCCTTCAAAACTCTACGGCTTCTCAGTGCCTGCAAAGAATTACAGATATGAGATCCTGATCCGGTATCCAATACCCAGGAAGTAAAGTTGATTGACAGACAGTTTTCAATTACATACACACCTGAATCCGAAACCACAACTTGCTTCGGGTCCTGGTTCTTGGCCCTCCAAGCCCTGCAATTTTTCTTCCAGTGTCTCTTCTTATGACAATAGAAGCATTCTTCCTTTCCCACTGTAGGTCCCGCCACTTTTGCCTTTCCCTTGGCTTCCACCCTACTAACATCGCCCCTCGGTTTGGTGGGGGCCTTCTTCTTCTTTCTTTTGGCTTTCGCCTTGGACCTAGAAGAGGAAGCACCACCAACAAATAGAGCGGGTGTTTCCCTGGCTTTCTGCAGGGTGCCCTCTGCACTCCTCAACATGTTGAGGAGTTCCGGAAGTTCAACTTCTTTACCCTGAATATTAAAATTCAAGATAAACTGGATGTAGGTGGAAGGAAAGGACTGGAGAATCAAGTCTATGTATAGCTCGTTCTCTAATATGGTCCTAAGGTCCGCGAGCTTCTCAATGTAGCCAATCATCTTAAGGACGTGTTCCCCTACAGATGATCCGACGGCCAACCTCGCTTGAAATAGCTTCTTCGGGGTCTTGTATCTTGCGATACTAGATTGCTCTCCATATAATTCCTTGGTATGGAGGAATATGAATTCAAGATCCATATTCTCGTGCCGCCTCTGGTGTTCATTGTCCATGGAGGCCAGCACGAAGCGCTTGGCTTTCGCGCTATCAATCTCCCAGGTCTTATGGATTTCCTTATCCGCGACACTGGATTCTGGACCTGGGACGGCGGGGGCTTTAGTAGTAAGAAGATACCCCAATTTGTCATAAGTGATCACCATCTTGACATTCCTGAACCAATCTTTATAGTTTGGCCCTGTCAATATGTTTTTATCTAATAATAACTTAAGCTCCGTCATATTTGGTCGCTGCAATTAGGAGAGAGAGAAGAAACACTTTAGCATGATACTCTTGTAAATTTAGAGTGGTTTTTAGCTTATCTAAACAGGATGGCTCCCACTGTTTCTCGAATCCTTCCTCAAACCATAAAAGAAGAATTAGTCAAGATTAATCTCACCGTACAATACTTGCTTAACCGTTCAGCCAGGCCGGTTTCGGTATTTCGAGGGAGGTTTTACGACGCTTTCGTGAAGTTCCTTAATTAAAGAACCTCTTTTCCCTGGTGGCGTAGCCCCGCTAACACCTTTCTCGACACCTACTTGGTTTATAGCATTGATCGTTAAGTGAAAAATTCTCCCGAGAAGCAGCATATACTCACAGTAGGATCGGGATCCAAATATCATCGTGTGATAAAGTTGAAGGAATCCTACCAAAATTATTACACTCCAAATGGTATGCAACACTAGCAAGTTTCAGTTTCTTTAAAAACTCCCGATGTGGATTTTTGCCCCATGCTCTTATGACCTTGACGAAGGCCAACATATCATAAGTCACATGTCAAGTTCTACCCGTCATTATCCAGGTTAATTTGAATCCACCCGTACATACCCTTGACGAAGGCCAAAATAGCAGTACGACTGTCCCAAACCAATGCATCTATCTATGCTACAGATAAATATTCAGTAGCTACCAATCACTATGCCTTGGCTAAGGTCAAAATACACAGTTTGAATACTACTGAACATTTAACTGAAATGACGGAGGGCTACAAATGGTTTTGGCGAAACCGTGAACGTAATGAACTTGAGATAATCGAAGGAACCTGATAGTTTTTAAAAGGAGTGGTTTAAGCTCCGCATTTTAAATGTTTTGTTGTTTTGAAAAAACCGAGTAGTTTTGAAATTGTTCCAACGATTCAACTTTGGTTTGTTTTTTAGCATTAATTTAATGCAGTCCCATCAATTAATCCTACCATTGCAGAAAACAACGAAAATATAACGTACACTTATGCCATCTGCATTCGCCACGGGCCCCGTCATCACCCGTTAGGTTACTTAACTAACGACAGAGCGGGGGCTGGACTAGCGCGGATGTAAAACATAAGCAACGTCTACTAGATATCATATATAGATATATACATTCGTCAGATGCAATGATAGTCATTCCAGATCACAGATGAACACATTGGATATGCTAGGAATCCGCGTTTCGTTTGAGCCTGCAACGAAAGACGGATTACACGGTCGAGATGAATAGCCAAACTCCACCCTAGACCCCTACGGGTGCGGCAAACTACCCGCCAAATACCCGAAGTGAAGCAACCTCCCTTAACAAAGTGAGTAAGCCACTCGGCATTTCAAAGTACCCAGTAGTTTATGCACCCCACCTTGGGTCTATCCTAGGAGCAGAAAATAGTCAAAGAAAAAATATACAATGGTGGCTACAACCTCAACCCGGATGTGCGACCATAAAATAATATTATATCAATTTACAATTTACATCAAATGAAAGATAAAACGCTCATCTCACATCCCCGGCTATTCATCCACGACAATCCAACAAGTTCATATACACAAACCAATATAACAGATCACAGATATATGCAACCGTCACTAATCGACGTATAGCGATTAGCAGACGTTCAGCACATATAACACATCACAGATATAATCCGATTAGCTAAAGTTTATAGAATTCCGATCAATAACCATATTTGAATCTACTCCAAGTACAATACTGTACACAATAATTCCTGAGCAGAAACAAAATATCCCAGAAAACACAAAACCAACACAGAGAGCACCAGGAAAAATTTGGACCAAATCGGAGTCAACTCGGCTGCGGATCCGCGGCTGAACGCTTGGTTCAGCCACGGTTCTGAGGTGGTTTGATTGAGTTAGGTGCCCAAATTTCTTCAGTGTTCTAGAAAAAGCCTGCACGTATTTTTCAGGTCTCTGAAAATATTTTTAGACCCGTTTTAAAAATCGACAGAAAAGGCAATTTTTGTTCTTGTTTTCGGGATTTTTCCGTGATCGGAGTTCTGAAGACTTTGCTAACATGTTAGTTATGGTTTAGCTAGGCTCTGATACCACTGTAAGTCTATGTAACCCACCCCGGTAGTTTACGGGGAGGCAGAATAGGTAAAAATCAAATTTTTCATACTAAGGTAACATAGAAAAGCCATAAGGATCTTTGCTAAACGCTAACTAACAAACTAACTAGGAGTGTTAACTACTAGGTTAGATGATTATACCTCAAGCTTGAATTCATTCTTCTCCTTGTTGTGCTTCTCCTTGTAGTGAGCTCCTTGGAGTGGTTGTGGATGATGCCTCCTCACCGATTTCTCAACGTCAAAGAAGATCCACCCGAAGGTCTCTACCTTGAGCTCCAACTTCTATAATGAAGTAACTAGAGTACTTGGTGTGCTAAACTAAGAACCCTAGAGTGAGTAGAGAAGGATTTTGGTGGCTTGATCTCAACAACCCATGGTTCTCAACTCATGAGACATATTGGGCTTGAGAGAGGAAGAAGGAGAGGTGAGAGCTTAAGAGAGAGAATGTCTACTTGATAAATGAAGAATGAGCTCTCATATTAGGAAAAAGAAAAATAAGTTTTATTTAGATAATTGTCATGGTTGATGTTGATTTGACCATTATCATGTCACATTTAATGCTAAGCAAAATATCTTTTGCTCAACAAAAAATATCTAAGTCAACAATGGTCAAATGGTCAAACCAAATTAGTCATAACACAATTATCTCTAATAAAAATTAGTAATCAATTTCCTCCACCTCATAATGGTTTTAATCAAGTCAATGGTCAAAACCCTAATGAGGTATCTTCTTCTCTGTCTCTGTCAACTGTATATACATACCCGCATCCGTGTTCCGAAGAACACGAATACAATGAGACTGAACCAACCCAAAATCAAATACTAGGATCTGGCTTAAACCAAAGCCCACTAGCATCAACTGCCCGAACACCAAACGCGCATAAGTACGCGTATGTGAATGAACCCCGTCGTAAAACCATACGACCTCTACTATGTTTCGCCCAAAGGTGAACAACCCTCTGTGTGGGATTCTAAAGACTCGACACTACGCTGGCAGTGGGTTTAACCACAGGCCGCAAGCGGTACTAGCTGTATGTAACGGTCCCTGGGTAGATGTCGATAAGAAGGCCGATGAGGAAAACCCATCCGAACTCCTACAGAGCCTGAATGTGACAATCTCCGTACATTCCGATCTGTTCGTCTAAGAGTATCGCATATCGCGTCTAAGGGACGGTAAACGTCAGCCCCCTGTATAAGTCGTGTCAGAGTGTAGCCCAAAACACCCTGAGAAACTACTGGAGTACCTATCAGTAAAACCCGCTTGCCCTGGCCAGGGACTTTGTGTAATAGCTTTCCAAACACAGTGCGATATCAACCCCCAATACCGGGAGAGGCGAATCCTATCTAACCGACACTGCCTCCAAGTGCTTCGGGACTGCACCCAACTACTACCTGTTTGCACGACTCAATAGAGCCGTGGTTGGGTAGTAATCTAAGAACAGTGGGAACACACTTGAGGCGAAGCAGCAGTGTCAAGTCTGTTAGTGTTTATGCCCTAGAAGGCCATTACTGTATCATACTAGCTTGTATATTACTTAATGGAAGCTTGGGATATTCACATGTATATAACAGTCTTGCTAAACATGGTAGTATGCTACTTGGTTTTTCTATCTTAATATGTGAGTATACGTATTGATAGAGCTCTTAGGATCTTGCTTGGCTACCAGCGTTGTGATGGCAGTCACACTAGTGGGGGCTGGGTAGTCTACAAGCACATCCTTATTCAGGTCCCTGGTCGTTGGATTATCGAGACAGAGCATCGATACTCCGGAGTAGACTAGTGTGTACGCTTCTCATCCCAGTTGGGGAGATGGTCTGTCCCACAGCCATCAGTACGTCGTACTGGAGATAGTATACAGGTGCTCGTTAGGTTACGGGTACACCGGACAGGACTCACAGGGAACTGTTGGTTGGTTTGATACCAGTCGTCAGTGAACAGTTCCCAGGTGACATGAGTACAGCGTAGTCCGCAGACTTGACACTGCTACTTCGCCTCGAGTGTGTCCCACTGTTCTTAGATTGCTACCCTACCACGGCTCTATGGAGTCGTGCAAACAGGTAGCAGTTGGGTGCAGTCCCGAGCACTTGGAGGCAGTGGCGGTTAGACAGGATTCGTCCCTCCCGGTATTGGGAGTAGATATCGTGCTGTGTCAGAGAGCCATTACGCAAAGTCCCTGGCCAGGGCAAGCGAGATTTACTGGTAGGTTCCAGCAGTTTCTCAGGGTGTAATGGGCTTCACTCCGACACGACTTATACCGCTATTAGGGGACTGACGCTTGCCGCCCCCCTAGGCCCGATATGCGATAGTCATGGACGAACGGACCGGACTGTATGGAGATTGTCACATCAGACTCAGTAGGAGTTCGGATGGGTTTACTCATCGGCCTTCTTATCGACAACTACCTGGGGACCGTTACGTACAGCTAGTGCCGCTTGCGGTCTGTGGTTAAACCCACTGCCAGCGTAGTAGTCGAGTCTCTAGAGTCCCACACAGAGAGTTTCCTACTCCAGGCGAAACGATATAGAGGTTGCATGGTTTTGCGACAAAGGGTTCGGACGCATACGTGCGTTTACGCGCGTACGACTTTCGGACAGATTTTACCAGTCGGCTTTGGTTTAAGCCAGTTACTGGTATCCGGTTATTGGATTTATACAGTCTAAAGTTTTTCCGTATTTTTACGGATCGGAGGGGCGTTCTCGTAATTACTCGAGAAGCTTCTAGAAGATGTGACTAAGGAGGTTTGTTTTGGAAAGAGAGTGAGTCATAGTGGTGATTCATTCACTTCATTAATACTCATTTATTGCTTAATGACTCATGTTAATGAATCATCACAAGATATTTTGTGAAGCATGCTTATTCATTTCCTTTATTGATTTATTGAAAATAAGAATGCTTCATAATATTATGATACACTCTCTCTCTTCTCTCATTATCATATCACACATTCTCTCTCCTCAAGCTCTCATCTTCTAACCCTAATCCTTAATCCTCATGTGTTGAGATCAAAGGATTAGTTAGACTAAACAATCCATAACCTTCACTCTTTATCATTCTATCATCTTTGATTAGCAATCAAAGTTGGTTAGTTACCTCAAGTTAGAGGTTTAGCTTGGAGTTTCGCTCTCGGGTGGATCGTCTACTACCTAGAGAAGGCCGAGGAGAACCAAGGAGGACATAAAGAAGAAGGACCGGTTCATTAGGTATAATCCCTAATCACTTATGTAAAGAAACTCATAAGAATACGGTTTTTAGGGTTTAGCTTCGATTCAAGCGGTTAGTCGATGTTTGTTGTTTAAACTTGTTAAGTTTTTTGTAAATTCCGCCTCCCCATAAGTACTGGGGTGTACTACATCGACTTACAGTGGTATCAGAGCCTCGCTAAACACTAAATAACTTAATCGCAAATTTGTACGGATTTCGAACGAAAAAACGAACCCGGAAAACCCTAGTTCTGTTAAGTTTCTGTCGAAGTGAAAATGAAGTCCTAAATTTTTTATGGTGTGTTCAGAGAGCTTGACATGAGTACAGGAGAACACCCAAGAAAATCGAGCCAATGATTCGACTAAAGCGCCGCGGAAGCGCGGCGGATCTCACCGATCCGCCGCGGTTCCGCGGCCGAGTTGCCGAGTCATGGGCTCAATTTTTTTGGGTGGGTCCCCTGTGTAATTTGGGGTTTTCTGGAATATTTAATTATTGCTCAGGTTACTGTTTAACAGAGCAGATTTTGGAGCAATTTTGAAGTTGTTTATTCGATCGAAAAATACAGTATTTGCGTATTGGATTATATCTGTGATTGTATGATGTGTTCGTAAACCTCCCCCAACTGCTAGTATGTCGGTTGGCAGGGGGTTGCACATTTCTGAATTGGTAATATCTGTTTGTGCATATAAACTGTATTGGACTGTTGTGGTGTATAGCCGGGGTTAACAATGGTTTATTGATTTATTCATTTGTTGTAAATGTAATTTGTTGTAATATTATTTTCGCGGGGCACTTCCAGGTTGCGGTTGTAGCCACCGTTGTATTATTTCATTTTACTGTTTTTGCTCCTAGGACTGACCCAAGGTGGGGTACACAGACTGCCGGGTGGATAGTTTGCCGCACCCGTAGGGGTCGAGGGTGGGGTAAACGGCTATTCATCACAACTGTGTAATCTGTCTTTTCTTGCAGGCTCAAAAGAAATACAGATTGCTTGCAAATCCAATATTGTTTATCTGTGTTCTGGAATGAATATCATTGCGTCAGACGAATGTAAAATATCTATATTTACTATAGCTATTTAGACGTCACTTATGTTTTACACCCGCGCTAGCCCAGCCCCCGCTCTGTCGTTAGTTAAGTAACCTAACGGGTGATGACGGGACCCCGTGGCGAATGCGGATGGCATAAGAGGACGTTATATTTTCGTTGTTTTCTGCAATGATAGGTTAATGATGGGACGCATTATCTATAATGCAAAGTAAAACAAACCAAAGTTTAAATCGTTGGAACAATTTAAAAGAAACCACTCGGTTATTTTTAAAAAAACAGATATTTTTAAATGCGGAGATTTAACCACTCCTTTTAAAAGCTATCAGGTTCCTTCGGTTATATCAAGTTCACTACGTTCACGGTTTCGCCAAAACCAGTCGTAGCCCTCCGTCATTTCTTATGAATGGTCAGTAGTATTCAAGCTATGTTTGTTTGGCCCTTAGCCAAGACATAGTGTTTGGTAGCTGCTGGGGTATTCATTTGTTGCATAGATAGATGAGTTGGTTTGGGACAGTCGTATTACTTTGTTTGGCCCTTAGTCAAGAGTATACGGATGGGTTCAAATCAACAGGATAATGATGGGCAGAACTTGACATGTGACTTATGATTTGTTGGCCCTTAGTCAAGATCATAAGAGCATGGGGCAAAAACTTATATCGGGAATTTCTAAAGAAACTGAAATTTGCAAAGAGATGCATACCATTTGGAGTTTGATGAATGTTGGTAGGATTCCTTCAACATTATCATACGATGATATTTGGATCCCGATCCTACTGTGAGTATATGCTACTTATCAGGATATTCGTCACTTAACGATCAATGCTATAAACCTAGTAGGTGTCCAGAAAAGTGTCAGCGGGGTTACGCCCCCAGAGAAAAGAGGTTATTTAATTAAGGAACTTCGCGAAAGCGTTGGAAAACCTCCCTCGAAGTATCGACACCGGCCTGGCTGAACGGTTAAGCAAGTATTGTACGGTGAGAATAGTCTTGGCTAATTCTTCTTTTATGGTTTGAGGAAGGATTCGAGAAACAGTGGGAGCCATCCAGTTTAGATAAACTAAAAACCACTCTAAACTTGCAAGAGCATCATGCTAAAGAGTTTTCTTCTCTCTCTCCTAATTGCAGCGACCCTGAAAATGACTGGACTTAAGTTACTTTTAGAGAAAAATATACTGACGGGGCCAAACTATAAAGATTGGCTGAGGAATGTCAAGATGGCTTTGACCTATGACAAACTGGGGTACGTCCTCACCGCTACAGCACCTGCTGCCCTTGGTCCCAAATCCAGCAATGCGGATAAGGAAATCCGTAAAACCTGGGATTTAGATTGCGCGAGAGCCAAGTGCATCGTGCTTGCCTCGATGAATAATGAACATCAGAGGAGGCACGAGGATATGTCTCTAGATGGCATATTTCTCCATACAAAGGAACTTTATGGAGAGCAATCTCGTATAGCAAGATACGAGACCTCTAAGAAATTGTTTCGAGCGAGGTTGGCTGTCGGGTCATCTGTAGGTGAACATGTCCTACAGATGATCGGCTATATTGAAGAGCTCGCGGACCTTGGGACGACTTTGGATAATGAGCTCTATACAGACCTTGTTCTCCAGTCCCTTCCTCCCACCTACGCCCAGTTTATCCTCAACTTCAATCTTCAAGGAAAAGAAGTTGAACTTGCGGAACTCCTGAACATGTTAAGGAGTGCAGAGGGCACCTTGCAGAAGGCAAGGGAAACACCCGCTATGTTTGTTGGCGGTTCATCTTCTTCAGGGTCCAAGGCTAGGGCCAAAGGAAGGAAGAAGAAGGCCGCACCCAGACCTAGAGGAGGTGTTAGTAAGGTGGGAAAGAAGGGAAAGAAAAAGTTTACAGCACCGGTAGTTGGCCTGGATGAGTGCTTCCATTGTCACAGGAAAGGGCACTGGAAGAAGGATTGCAAGGCGTGGAACGCCAAGAACCAGGAACCGAAGCAAGCTGTGGCTTCGACTTCAGGTGTGTTTGTAATTGAGAATTGTCTGTCGATCAACTCTACTTCCTGGGTATTGGATACCGGGTCAGGATCTCATATTTGCAATTCATTGCAGGCACTGAGAAACCGTAGAGTGCTGAAGGAAGGTGATATGATCCTCAGGGTTGCTAACGGAGCTAGCGTGGGAGCTGCGTCCGTCGGGGATTATTACCTAGGATTGACGAGTGGACACATTTTGGTTTTACATAACTGTTATTTTGTACCCAGCTTAACGTGTAATATCATATCAGTTTCCTTGTTATCAAATAAAGGTTATGATTTCACGTTTGTAAGAGATGTTGTCAACATCCACCTTAATCATGGTTTGATTGGGTCCGGTACTCTAAATAACGGCATATATGTGTTAAACCAACTCCAAATTTTCAATGTCCAGAACACACTAAAAAGAAAGTCTCCAGATTTAAATAAAGCTTTCTTATGGCATTGTAGACTGGGTCACATCAATGAGAGAAGGTTGACTAAGTTGCATAGAGAAGGATATTTGGACACGTTCGAATATCAAACATATGACACTTGTCAATCTTGTCTCAAAGGAAAGATGACAAAGACTCCATTCACTGGACAAGGAGTAAGAGCGAGCGAGCTCTTAGGACTCATACACAGCGATGTATGCGGTCCAATGTCTACACATGCAAGAGGTGGTTATTCCTACTTCATTACTTTTACAGATGATTTCTCTAGGTATGGATATGTTTTCTTAATGAAGCATAAATCAGAGGCCTTTGAGAAATTCCTGGAATTTAAGAGTGAAGCGGAAAACCAAACAGGCAAAAGTATTAAGACACTAAGATCTGATCGAGGTGGAGAATACTTAAGTGCCGAGTTCCTAGGTTACCTAAAAGAGAAAGGAATTCTCTCTCAGCTTACTCCTCCATACACTCCACAGCATAACGGTGTATCGGAGAGACGGAATCGAACCCTATTGGATATGGTACGATCCATGATGAGTAATACTGAGTTACCGCAATCTTTCTGGGGTTATGCGCTAGAATCAGCGGCATATCTTTTAAACCAGGTTCCAACCAAGACTGTGCCTACCACACCATATCAGATGTGGAGTGGGAAGAAACCCTGTCTAAAACATTTTAGGACATGGGGGTGTCCAGCTTTTGTAAAAAAGCAGCATGTGGACAAGCTCGAGGCACGCTCAGTACTGTGTAAGCTTGTGGGATATCCAAAGAACTCCAAGGGATATTATTTCTATTACGCAGAGGAACAAAAGGTTTTTGTTTCTCGTCATGCCCACTTCTTAGAAACTGAATTTTTAGAAAATCAGAAGAGTGGGAGCGAAATAGAACTGGAAGAAATTCCAGAACCACAAACTGCTACTGAAAGTTTGGTAGAACCAGAGGTTCAAGAAGAACAGAACATTCCCGCACCCCTCCGCAGGAGTAGTAGGCCGTCTCGTCCGCCTGAGAGATACTACGGTTTTCTCATAGATGGGGATAGAGAGGATTGCATCATAGATGATGATGAACCTACTGATTTCAGGCAGGCCATCCAGAGCGGCGACTCGGTACGATGGCTAGATGCAATGCGGACCGAAATGGAGTCCATGTACACCAACAAAGTATGGACTTTGGACTTTGCTCCAGATGGGGTAAAACCCATAGGATGCAAATGGATCTTCAAGAAAAAGATTGGTGTAGATGGACAGGTGGAAACCTATAAGGCTAGACTTGTTGCAAAGGGTTTTCGTCAAAGACCTGGTTTGGACTATGACGAAACCTTTTCTCCAGTGGCTATGCTCAAATCCATTCGGGTCCTTCTTGCTATTGCTGCCTTCCATGATTATGAAATCTGGCAGATGGACGTAAAGACGGCTTTTCTGAATGGAAATTTAGAAGAGAGCGTCTATATGGATCAGCCAGAGGGTTTCAATCAGAGTGGGAGCAGCGGGAAAGTATGCAAGCTGCTTAAGTCCATTTATGGACTAAAGCAGGCATCGCGGAGTTGGAACATCTGTTTTGATGAGACAGTCAAAGAATATGACTTTATCAAAAATCCAGATGAACCGTGCATATATAGTAAAGTTGTGGCCAGAAGTGTCGTATTCCTCGTCTTGTACGTGGATGACATTCTATTGATAGGAAATGACATTCCTATGCTACAATCTGTCAAAGGATTCTTGTCACAAAGGTTCTCCATGAAAGACCTGGGTGATGCCTCTTACATTCTGGGGATCCGGATCTATCGTGATAGATCCAAGAGGATGTTGGGACTTTCGCAGTCCAGGTATATCGACACTGTACTGAAAAGATTCAGTATGGAAGATTCTAAGCGCGGTAATCTACCGGCTTGTCACGGAATCACCCTCTCCAAAGAGATGTCTCCCAAGACTGATTTGGAAAGGGAACGCATGTCTATTATACCCTACGCTTCTGCGGTAGGCTCTATAATGTATGCGATGTTGTGTACCAGACCAGATGTAGCTTACGCACTGAGCGTGGTAAGCCGGTATCAGTCAGACCCAGGGGAGAAGCACTGGATAGCAGTAAAGAACATTCTCAAGTACCTGAGGAGGACTAAGGAGATGTTCTTGGTTTACGGCGGAAAAGACCTCAGGTTGGAGGCCTTTGCTGATTCCGGCTTCCAGAGTGATAAGGACGATTCCAAGTCCATGTCGGGTTATGTCTTTACCCTCAATGGAGGGGCGGTGTGCTGGAAGAGCTCCAAGCAGGACACCGTTGCTGACTCGACGATGGAAGCGGAGTATATAGCTGCTTGCGATGCCGCAAAAGAAGCAGTCTGGATGAAGAAGTTCCTAACAGAACTTCAGGTGGTTCCTACCATAGTTGATCCAATACCTCTGTATTGCGACAACAACGGAGCTATAGCTTTAGCGAAGGAACCAAGGTCCCATCAGAAGTCCAGACACATCTTGAGGCGGTATCACCTGATCAGGGAGATCATTGATCGTCAGGAGATCGAGGTTCGGAGAGTTGCTTCAGAAGAGAACATTGCTGATCCATTCACGAAGGCCCTTCCTCAGATTCAGTTCGAGAGGCTACTCGAGATCATTGGTCTGCGATATGCCAGTACATGGCCCTAGTGCAAGTGGGAGATTGTTAGTGTTTATGCCCTAGAAGGCCATTACTGTATCATACTAGCTTGTATATTACTTAATGGAAGCTTGGGATATTCACATGTATATAACAGTCTTGCTAAACATGGTAGTATGCTACTTGGTTTTTCTATCTTAATATGTGAGTATACGTATTGATAGAGCTCTTAGGATCTTGCTTGGCTACCAGCGTTGTGATGGCAGTCACACTAGTGGGGGCTGGGTAGTCTACAAGCACATCCTTATTCAGGTCCCTGGTCGTTGGATTATCGAGACAGAGCATCGATACTCCGGAGTAGACTAGTGTGTACGCTTCTCATCCCAGTTGGGGAGATGGTCTGTCCCACAGCCATCAGTACGTCGTACTGGAGATAGTATACAGGTGCTCGTTAGGTTACGGGTACACCGGACAGGACTCACAGGGAACTGTTGGTTGGTTTGATACCAGTCGTCAGTGAACAGTTCCCAGGTGACATGAGTACAGCGTAGTCCGCAGACTTGACACTGCTACTTCGCCTCGAGTGTGTCCCACTGTTCTTAGATTGCTACCCTACCACGGCTCTATGGAGTCGTGCAAACAGGTAGCAGTTGGGTGCAGTCCCGAGCACTTGGAGGCAGTGGCGGTTAGACAGGATTCGTCCCTCCCGGTATTGGGAGTAGATATCGTGCTGTGTCAGAGAGCCATTACGCAAAGTCCCTGGCCAGGGCAAGCGAGATTTACTGGTAGGTTCCAGCAGTTTCTCAGGGTGTAATGGGCTTCACTCCGACACGACTTATACCGCTATTAGGGGACTGACGCTTGCCGCCCCCCTAGGCCCGATATGCGATAGTCATGGACGAACGGACCGGACTGTATGGAGATTGTCACATCAGACTCAGTAGGAGTTCGGATGGGTTTACTCATCGGCCTTCTTATCGACAACTACCTGGGGACCGTTACGTACAGCTAGTGCCGCTTGCGGTCTGTGGTTAAACCCACTGCCAGCGTAGTAGTCGAGTCTCTAGAGTCCCACACAGAGAGTTTCCTACTCCAGGCGAAACGATATAGAGGTTGCATGGTTTTGCGACAAAGGGTTCGGACGCATACGTGCGTTTACGCGCGTACGACTTTCGGACAGATTTTACCAGTCGGCTTTGGTTTAAGCCAGTTACTGGTATCCGGTTATTGGATTTATACAGTCTAAAGTTTTTCCGTATTTTTACGGATCGGAGGGGCGTTCTCGTAATTACTCGAGAAGCTTCTAGAAGATGTGACTAAGGAGGTTTGTTTTGGAAAGAGAGTGAGTCATAGTGGTGATTCATTCACTTCATTAATGCTCATTTATTGCTTAATGACTCATGTTAATGAATCATCACAAGATATTTTGTGAAGCATGCTTATTCATTTCCTTTATTGATTTATTGAAAATAAGAATGCTTCATAATATTATGATACACTCTCTCTCTTCTCTCATTATCATATCACACATTCTCTCTCCTCAAGCTCTCATCTTCTAACCCTAATCCTTAATCCTCATGTGTTGAGATCAAAGGATTAGTTAGACTAAACAATCCATAACCTTCACTCTTTATCATTCTATCATCTTTGATTAGCAATCAAAGTTGGTTAGTTACCTCAAGTTAGAGGTTTAGCTTGGAGTTTCGCTCTCGGGTGGATCGTCTACTACCTAGAGAAGGCCGAGGAGAACCAAGGAGGACATAAAGAAGAAGGACCGGTTCATTAGGTATAATCCCTAATCACTTATGTAAAGAAACTCATAAGAATACGGTTTTTAGGGTTTAGCTTCGATTCAAGCGGTTAGTCGATGTTTGTTGTTTAAACTTGTTAAGTTTTTTGTAAATTCCGCCTCCCCATAAGTACTGGGGTGTACTACATCGACTTACAAAGTCAACGGACTAAGCTGTACTCATGTCACCTGGGAACTGTTAGCTGACGATAGGTATAGTACCAACCAACAGTTCCCGACGAGTCATGTCCAGTGTACTCGTAACCTAACGAGCACCTGCATACTATCTCCAGTATGACGTACTGATGGCTGTGGGACAGACCATCTCCCCTCCTGGGATGAGAAGCGTATACACTAGTCTACTCCGGAGTATCGATACCATGTCTCGATAATCCTACGACTAGGGACCTGTATAAGGATGTGCTTATAGACTACCCAGCCCCCACTAGTGTGACTGCCATCACAACGCTGGTAGCCAAGCAAAATCCTAAAGGCTCTATCAATATGTATCAGCGATATGTTAAAATAAATATACACACATATTAAGATAGATACAAACCAAGTAGCATACTACTATATCGAGCAAGACTGTCATAAATCCGTGTATATATCCCAAGCTTCCAAAATATAATATACAAACTAGAACTATACAATAATGGCCTCTAGGGCATATCACACTAACACCTCGGGCCTAGTAGAGTGAGATGCAGACCTCCGCAAGGAACATACGATCTCAAAAGATTTAAAATACAATTTTCTTTAGAAAATGTGATTTCTATTGTAAATAAAACTTATATTTTTAATATATATATATATATATATATATGTAATTAATATCAAAATACCTATTTTTAATATTTATAATATTCCACATTTTCAAAATTCAAGAAAAATATCTCATTTACAAGAAAATACCATACAAATCCAATATTACAAATAAATACCATATATTATGAAATTAGGTTTTATTCACTAGAAATGTCACATTGATAAAATATACATCCATGAAAACTCTAAAGACGATAATAAAATACTTGAGGTTTATTTTGAAAATATAACAAAACTATTTTACATAAAACCCCATCGAGTTATACTAAATTACAAAAAGGACCCTAGTAAACATAGGTTTAAGCGGGACCAGTCTCTTGAGCCTCAGAGAGCCGGAGATATGGGTGCTTGCCTATTTAAGGTAGACAACTTAACAAACGGTGTTATTAATACGGTAATTGTCTTTGAAAAAAACACAAATCCTGCTGTCCATGTGCAGCAGTTACCTATAGCACCAAAACATAATTCAGGATTCAATTTCTTTTCTGATTGTCTGACTCAGACTGAGTCTCAATATAATCAATCTGACTTGAATATGATTCAAGTATCAAACTACAATTCAACATGAATTCATAAATCTATATGTTCAATCTGTTCAATCTAATCAATCTATATTGACTGAACCGAACCATGGATATACATCCATCTACATGATTCTCCAGTGACATCCATTCACTGATATCATGGTTCCGGCAAGTCGTCCATCTATATAAATCAAGACAATACAATACAAATAATACCATCAAGACATCGCGGGGTTTAAGGGGTAGATTGGTACGGAATGTGTTAGAAGTGGCACGAGACAGCAACCATAAAGACACCTAACCTGAATTCAATTGCCGTTGTACCGTAGCTGAACGATTCCTTGTGCTCCATATACCGTAGTCTCTGGTCTAGTGAGACTCCTCTCGTATACACTGGCCTTTTCTGTATCAACCTATAAACAACAGCGTTAATACTAAATACAACATTATAATAATATACTCTCTATTCTGTCTATTCCATTCTTGTCTATTTACGAGACTTACCGAGCGATTTGTTCGCTGACGACATTCTCTTTCTTCGTCTTTGGAATGTCGTCAGGTGATTCGGACTCGCTAGAGATCGAGCCCACCACCGAGGATTTGAACCAGCTAGCTTTCGACCCAGAGCTTTAGATTTCTTGTACACATTTATATTCTGTATTTTCCATTTCTGTTATGCCACTGTTTAGGCATTGCTTTCCATTCCATGTATTACTTTTCAGTTGTATTGTAAAAAGAATGTTTAATAAATAAAGTTGTTGTTCAATTATATCCATTGACATTGTCTCTGTGCATTTTACTTATATTGTTTAGATACGCTTAGCGTGTTTACTTCAGAGTAAATACGTAGCGGTCTCGTCGCGTCCTCTGTCCGTATACTGGGAAGCGGGGCGTGACAAAGCTCAACTGTAGGATACCTCGAAGGCAAGCTGTTGACCGGTTGCTGGATGAATAGGGAATGTACTCCTGGAAGGTCTCCGAAGGGTCGGATGCAACCTTAGAAACGAAGTGTCGAGGAATGTCCCTAAGGTATCGTACTTATTTCAGCTCCACAGCCCTTAGGAACTTAGCGGGCTTACGTGGACGACACATCATCTGCCATGTGTCATGATTTGAGAAATTCCTTCTTATGAGTATCATCAAAGATCCATTTTCAAATAAGGTTTAAAAACTAGTGCAACTCGAAACTTTTTGAAACTACGGTTTTCAAAACTCTATTTTAATTGCTAAACTGGTCTCGATAGGTAATTAGTGATGTAGTTTGGCCAGAAAACCTCACAAAACCAGTCGAAACCGACAAGGACTAATGGATTTGTTTGATAGAGAGGAATTAAATGGTGTCGCTGACAAGGGGAGGTAAAGATTTACACCTCAATTTCAATGCTGTACTTAATTGCTTCTTGCTTGTGATGGCAGTTACCTCACCGAATTAATTGAATGCTGTGCCACTGATGAGAGATGTAGGGTAAGTTACTCTCTTTTATATTCTTTCTTACAACATTTGTACAAAGACTGGAATTTAGGTATCTTTTTAGTGAGAAATTCCGGATTATTTTGATTGGAAACAAGATGAAGACAAAAACACAACCATTAACACTTGCATTTTGTTTCCAATTTTTAGTCAATCCTTGATCAGTTAGCCTACAATGAATATCGAAGAATCAACTATTATGCGTTAACATTTGTAGATATCATGTTAAGTAGATACCTATTATGTATTGGCCTCTAATGTTTAATGCTTCAATATTCTACTTAGTCAAAGTAATATTTTTGGGACTCATAGAGACCACTTGAAGAAGGTAAGTTGTTTGAATCTTCTCAAGTTGTTGGAAAGATTTTGGCTTATGTAGAGAGGATCTAATGGTGGTTGCGACTCATTGTGCATGATCCAAATGAGCAAGGTATTATTTTGAAATTATTACATGTGACCAACATAATTCATGGCCTTGTGTTCTAGCCTTGCATTGTCAAATTGAGGATAGCGTTTGGTGCCTACAATTTCATTGGCATGCCTTGTGGTAGCGACATATCTTTGTTTTGCTCCCAAAATTTCACATTTGTACAAATATTTGACAGTGAGACATTGAGCTGCTTTTGGTGGAAGTCTCTACGGACTTGGACGCATGCATACACGAGACATAAATGGTAAGTCGAAAGGATGGTCGACAAAAAAAAAACTAGGGTTACAGTTGTGTCTTTTCGAGTATGTGTGTGTGTGTGTGATGGAAAGATCATATTTTACTAAGATTATGTGAATAGACGGATCTTAGGTCACTGCTTCAATGAATGAAGGTGAAGCCGGTGGTCAAGCACATTCTGTCGTTTTTTGTAATTGAGACATGTTTAGCTGTCATCCAAGTTGAACAATCGGTTTTAACCATACCAGTTTACTTAGCTAAGACATGTCTGAATCTTCAAGAATTCCAACTATCATAAATGGAGAAGATGGCAAGAGAGACAATTGGTCCTTTTGAGGACATTGTGTCTGAATCTGCTATATTTTTAGGTCACAAAGTGTGTCAAGCTATTTTTCAGGTGAGACTCAAATGTGGGAACTTATAGTCAAAGATGCAAAGCTAAAGTCACTGACAGTGCAAGGTCAATAATGAGGACACAAATTTTTGAGAGCTCTAAAGGAATGGTGATGAATTTACTTCATTGCTAACTGCAAGGCGGTCCCCTTGCTGCTTATTATTATTGGATGCAATGCAAATCATAGTGAGGATTTAGCTGATCATGACTGTTATAATGAAAATAGGCTAATGATTGTGGGTGTTATAATTAATCACTGATTTCTATGTGAGGTTAAGATAACTTATTTCTAGAGAGGATTGAAAACTTGTTGGTTTCAAGCTAAGTACACAATCTATGATGAGTGGTTAGGCATTTTTTTATGTTTCTTTTCACATAAAATATAAGAAGGTAAAAGGGTTACTACTTGGTGATTCGGCACAACAGTAACAAAACAAAGCGGGGAATGGGGCCCACCCATTTAAATGGATGGCCCCCTGGTTTTACTTTATTGGGCAGGTATTGTATTGTGTTGAACATAACCATGCATTCCAGATTAATTCGGCGGGTCAAAAATTCGAATTCGGAGAACTATTCGGGAAAAATTCGCTTGGTATTCGGAAAATGTTCAGAAGGATTTCGAGAAAGAAATTAATATACGAGGCACTGATTTTTGATTTTGTGAATTATTCACGAATAATTCGAATCGTTCTCCGTTCAAAAATTTACGAATTCACCAAATAATTCGTAAATATTGTGACTATGGTGCTGAGACACTATGCTCTTATGAAAAGGTCAACGACAAAGCTTGGATTTAATATTGGGTGTAATTGTAATTAAAAAGAAAAATATTAGAGACATGAGTCGAACTTTCACTTCTGTTTTGATATTAGCTTCTTTTTTTTTGTAAGTTCTATACCAATTTATTTAGCATGAACACATGATAAAGGTGAATTAAAATTCAAACATTCACCCCTAATTAACAAATGTATGTAAATAGTGCAATTAATTGGAGGGGGGGTGGCTAAGTCAAAAGGAATGTAGCACCAAGGTAATTTCTTTGGCAAAAAAACAAAAAAAAAAAACCAAGTCATTCTTTAAGTTACAAATAGGTTTACATAAATCCTTATAATTTGACTAGGAATAAACAGATAATAAAGAATTTAAAATTTTATCGACAAAATATGGAAAACGTAAAAGAAAAAAATCAATTTGAAATAAAAATTTAGTTTGTATTATTTTCTAATAAATGCCTAGACCATGATGGAAATAAGAGAGGTATAAGATGTAAGAAACACGTTTTTTATACAAAAACAATGATGGACATTAAATTCAAATTTGGAGCTTATCTAACAAAACCTTATCCATGAAACCTTGACGAATATCTTACATTACTTATATTTATATACATCAATAGTGAAACTCTTGATTCTAGCAGGACAGCCATCTAACCTTGACGGAAGGAGGATCCGGCTCTCAAGAAAATTCTGGTTGCATTTCACGTGTTTTTATATCTCTCTTCGTGATTTCAATTATATACGATTGTTCCATCCTTATCTGAAAATT
Organism: Agapanthus africanus; assembly: GCA_030015575.1. Lineage (NCBI taxonomy): Eukaryota > Viridiplantae > Streptophyta > Magnoliopsida > Asparagales > Amaryllidaceae > Agapanthus > Agapanthus africanus. The sequence continues at coordinate 66,066,458 of CM057345.1, forward strand.
GGCAAAAATAAGCATTCTTATATACCTCCTTCTTACCAAAGAAAGTAAAGGGAGGAAAAAAAGTGATATCATTCATCATTTTTTAAGAACAATTTTTATAAAAAAAAACTCATTTCAATAAATAACTAAGGAAAGAGACCTCATGAAAATTTATTTATCAAAATAGATCTCTTTTTGCTACATAAATGGTTAGAATAAATAATTACATACATTATATTTCTTATGTTGCAATAACCATGTCTATTTTTTTTTTAAATTCAATATGGCGCATTTCTAAAATTATTTATTAAAATATTTTTTTTGGAAAATAAATCCTCTTGATATTAAAATATTTTTTTGAAAATAAAGCCGACTACATAAACCTATGGGAATTTAATCAGTTATTCTTTACTATTTATTTCTCGTTAAATAAATCCATGGAAATTTTAAATTCTTAAATTAATAATTTTGAAAATTTATAAGTTCCTCATATTAAATAGAAACATTATGCAGGAAAACATAGTAATTTTATGCACGGAATTTTAGAAATTTAATTTTAAAAATCGTCTTAGGATTGTCCATGACATTTTGTGCACCGTATTTAAACTTTTTAAGTGTAAATTAGACATCGTGTATAACAGCTCTAATTTATTATTAGTAATAATTAATATGTTTTCCAAAAAAAAATTAAAACTATGTTCTTTCTAGTTAAATAATCTGAATTAGATATTGTAATTGATTATTATACTTTTAATTTATAATTGGCTAGAGCTAATTAGAATGTAGAATCGTCATTTTTCATTTATTAATTGTTATTTTTATATAGAAATTTACAATTAAAATAGAATTTCAAATATATTATTGTTAATTATGAAACTTTGTTAACCAAAATTTCTTCTCTGCTCAAAAATTTAATTATGGTGCTATAAATTTGTGCTGCTTAAAGTATATCAAAATTATTTACTGAAAATAGAAAACGATAATAAAATAAATTAAATTCAACTATAAACACTATAAAAATATATAATTATGTTACTTAGGTAACGTTTTCTTTATGAAGTTTTCATGCTATAAGTCGAAGGGGTCTTGAGCTTTTATATAATGTTTCTGATACGTCGAAGGAACATATGCTTCAAATGGGTAAGTTTCACAAGCATTTCTTGTGACTTATTTTGATGTATCCACTTAACCTACTTATTATGAGGTTAAGTGGATACATCAAAATAAGTCACAAGAAATGCTTGTGAAACTTACCCATTTGAAGCATATCTATGAATGCGATGGAAGGAAAGAAACAAAAGACTGATGTCTACCCTAATCTTGAGCCGTTATTTTATACTTTTAGCAAGACTTCCTACTATCAAAGTCTTTGGATTTTGTAGTTGTCAATTTGCACTTATGTTCCTTCGACGTATTAGAAACATCATATAAAAGCTCAAGACAAGTCTAAATGGAGCCATCACATCTTATACATAAAATTGCAATTGCAATTGCAATGCCTAATCAAATTGGAACATGACAGGGATTATGAAGGAGATGTGCACGAGAGCAAGCCAATTGTTGCATCTGGATTGGGTCCCCAAAAGGTGAGCTAAATGTATTAATGACTTCAATATCGCTGGTGCGGTCATTATAGCGTAAATACTGAAGGATGGGCCCCACTCATTCAGTCCCAGAGCCGTTGTTTCAAGAACCATAAGAATTATATCGCGTGGATATAGCAAATATAGCAACTTGTAACAAGAACCGATGAGATTTGATACTTTTTCTAACTCAAGAGTCCGTTTCAAAACCTTTTAGAAGTGCAAAAAGTATGAGTTGGCAATTAAAAAAAGGGCAGTTTTTATGAAAAGACTTATTTTTATAAATAATTAGAAAAGAGACCTTATGGAAATTTATTAATCAAAATAGACCCCTAGCTTTTTCCCGCTTAAGATAAACATTTGCCTACATGGCATATCTTATGCGGCAAAAGAGGTCGATTTCTATAAATAAATTTTAATGAGATCCGTTTTTAAAATTATTTATTAAAATTAGTTTTTTTGGAAAATAAATCAACCTAATGGCTTAAATATTAAAATATTTTTGATAAAAATAAATCCACCTAAATAGATCCATGGAAATTCTATCAATTCGATTTTACTATTTCTCATGAAATAATTTTGCATATCTATATGAAATTTTAGTACTATATCGTTTATCAAGAAAAAACATACACATACAATAGCATGAAAACTTCATAAAGAAAACGCTACCTAAGTAACATAATTATATATTTTTATAATGTTTATAGTTGTTTGGAATAACCTACAATCAGTGGATCCAAGTGGTTTTAAGGCTACAATATTATATCCAATGAAGAGTGGAGGATAAGTTGGGACTTCACAAGGCTAAATATTAATATAAAAATTGAAGCCCGCAAAATTCAATACGAGTCGGTATACAAGCGCACAATGACTATTGAAGATGAAGACTCGCATTTTATGTAATTGGGTATTTTTTTTATAACTTTATCTAATTTTGTAGGAATTAAATTTAAAGAGACTAAGATGCTAGGGAATGACGGACAACACCACATATGTATTTTGTATCAATATTTTATTTAAAACATCATTTTTTCATAATACATAAAAATCGACAAATTATTTATCATTATTATCACTGAATTTTTTCAAAGTTTGAAAAATATATTTCAAGGTTTTCGGAGATTTTGTTATTTTCTAATAATTATTTAATTAAAATAATTTTAGTATATTAGAAAATAAGTTAAAAATGACTGTTTTGTCGGACGACAAAATTAGTGTCAATAAATTCACGGTAAAGATAAAGTTCTGACTCTAAATTTAATTTTATATAACATTTTGATAATATTTGATATGTTAAAATTGCAATTAACTAACTAATTTACAATGAAATATTATTATTTTAGATCAAGCATGTATAGCTTGATTTTTTCTAATGGGACCCCAATAATGCATATGAACACAAGGGACTGGTTTCTTAATTTTTAATGTTTGAAAGCGACTGTATCAATTTTGAAAGTGACCCGTTCTCTATTTTTAAAGACTTAACAGCATGCATGTTATTTTCAAAGCCTTTAATACCGTATGCCCTATATTTTCTTTTCAACATACTTCAAAAACTTTCAAACCATACTTTAATTATTTTTGTATTTAGATACCACTTTAATTCATGAATGTCTTTTCATACCTGATGCTTCTAAGAAATATGTATTCCGCATCAATATTTTATTCAAAATATTATTTTTTCATACTACATAAAAATTGACAAATTATTTATCATTATTATTACTGAATTTTTTCAAAGTTTGAAAAATATCTTTCATGATTTTCGGAGACCTTTATTATTCTCTAATAATTATTTAACTAAAATAATTTTAGTATAATAGAAAATAAATTAAAAATTACTATTTTGTCGACGACAAAATTAGTGTCAATAAATTAATAATTATCATTCGCATCTATAAACGTCCTTTTCAGTCATTGGATCCACTGGTGTTTGGAATAAAGAAAACGTTACCTAAGTAACATAACTTTGCTTGCCAAGAAAGTCATTATATGAGTTGAAGCTGGAGTCTTCAATTTTAAAATATAGATTTAAAACTAATTTTGTTATAAAAATCCTATGCCTTGTTATTTTGATTCGTTAAGGAGAAGTGCTGGATTTTGTACGATAAAAAACAAAAAAAGACCGGTTTACTTTAAGGTGTACATAGATATAGATATAGACTTATATCCATGATTTATAATTTATCTATTTTTATAATCTATCAATATATGTAATCTATAGTTTAGCATAAAAAATTATTGATTGACATCAATTATGACAATTTTTATAATCTATCAATATATGTAATCTATAGTTTAGCATGCAAATGTTTTCACGTGCATGGAAACAGTGCCACTGCATGCAAAAAAAATTAGTATATTGCAATTTCATGAATACGGGAGCGACACTGATGTGGCACACACAGCCCTTGATCTCAGAGCGCGTGCATCATACTTTAATGTGCTCGAGCAACCTATTGCTTTTTTGAGACAATAACAAGACGTGAGCATCATAATTTAAAAAAAAGCCGTCTGCTATCTAAATTAAGTAATTTGGTCTCTAAAAATCTAATTTATTAAATACGTGCAACGCATACGCTAAACACTAGTCGTGGTAGTGGGAATTGAACCCAATACCTTTGTTAAAGCCCCGAAATTGATTTGCTTACGCCGTGTGTCTGTGCGCATGCATGCGTGCATGTCCAAAAATTTTCAACACTCATTCGTGATCGATATTAATCTTTTGTAAAACAAAAATTTCAGCGGAGGCGTCCCCTCTAGTTCTTTATTCGATCCGCCCCCAAGGACAACACATCGCTTTTCTCTACAGACTCCATATGCCAAAGCTTCTTGCAGGAAATCAAAAGAGGCAAATAAAGCAGATCAGTAAAAGGGAAAGAGAGGAGATAAATTTAAAAGAAGCATGATCTCATGACTGCCAGTACCAAAGTTGCCAATGCTTTGCATCTTGGCATTTGTCATGTGAAGTGTTGATACTGAACACAGCATTTTGATTGCTCAACACAGCCTGAATGTTTGCTTGACGTGGCTCGCTTCCTTTTGGGTGTGCAACAGTGTCAAATCAAAATACCCAACAAGCATAAGCATTAGCTCTTCCTGAAAAGGAGGTGATCCAGACTTTCCATTTTGTGCCGAAAATCACGTGAAAGTCTGCGGATATGCAAACTTGGCAGATGAATATATCTATGCGATTTTTATATGATGATTGGAATAAGCAGCAGTTGCTATGAGACTTCTCTTAGAAATGACATGTTGAATACAATGGCGTCATAGATCGACACAGACTCGCTTGCTTCCACTGTTTGGGAAATCAAGTAATTTTAGCAAACTCGATATATTTTGGTAGAATATGGCGCCTTGCATCTCAGCTGAAAAATGTATAGTCGACTACTATCAGAGTTAAACTAATGAGAGTCCAAAGAAAACAAGATGCATGCAATCGTTATGACTCCTCTCAAATCTTTAGTTATGTGTGCTGTCACCACTTTATTAGTATCTCGATGGCATTTCCAGCGAATGTGATTCATTATACTCCGTTTATATATGAACAAAATTGAATTGGGCAAGAATCGATCCCTCGCCAAATGACATAAAAGCAAATCACAATATAGATATGGCAGGTTGAGGAAATCTTAATGTTCACCTAGCAGCAGCTTTGAGTAGGATCACTGATTTAAAGAAATGAAGGGCGTTCAGAATTAAGATTTTGCTGCGTCTTTTTGATTTACATATTTCTCTTTCAGATTAATCATAAAGTAGTCGCTAGAAGCCAATACTTAAAAGTCGGATGTCTCCGAAGAGACTCGTGTATGTGCACCTACAGTATTAATTGTAAATAAAACACAAAGTATTAATTAACACGGCTAAAGATAAAAATGATATGTTGCCTCCAAAACCCAAAAAAGAAAAAGAGAAAGAAAAAGCATTGAATTCTCTCCTGTGCCTGCTTCATTACAATGAAATAGATGTTATCCGCATGATTGGTCATTCATGATAGAACAGAGCACATGAGAGATCGACCGTAATGTGCATTAACGTGCTAAATTAATTCACTGCATCGAACCTTCTAAGCAACTTACGGATTTCTTTATGTGCATCAAATCCACAAATTCCCTATACCGTATTTACTATCAATGATTCTTCAACGATTATGGCGAGCCCCTCGCTTGTTCATAGTATCCTTGTCTAGAAAAGTTCAAATTAAATAAGAGTGGTGACACATCACGTTTGTAAAACTTTGTCAAATTTTTCATGTTGCCTTGTCAGCCAACCCTGTGGCAAAATGCTTAGATTATGATGACGGAGTCCATACTATGAGACTATTGCAGAAAGCTTAAACTTTATTTCTTCTGCATTGCAATCGACTTTAATCGAAATCTTGTTTTTGTGTTGGCAGAATTCAAAAATAAAGCTGCACTTTTTGAGCAGGATGGAAAGGGAAATATGGTTAAAATTTATGTTATTTAAACAGCCAAAATTGAAATATCATGTTGCGATTTTCTGCGGGATTGAAAAGGAAAACATGGTTAAATACTTATGTCATTTAAGTCTACAAGATCAGGTTTTTTTGAATTGGATATTTATGCCCCTTCTCATAGTTAAACCTAAATTTTTTGGCAGGACGATATAAGAGGTCGCAGATTTGATTCTTAAGCGGGGATTGATACACCATAATATGTCAGTTTTCTCACAAACTATATTAGATCTGATAAGCTCTCGATGAATATGAAGATTTTTCTCTTTTCGGAGGCTCTCGAAGAAAGGAGAAAAAAACACATCCTAATCCTTGACCTTATTGGATAATATACCCTTAACCAATTCCTTAACAAACATTTGATTAAACTGAAAGAGCCAGCATCGACACTGGACCCAAATTACCTGATCAAAACCGATCTAAGCCGCCGCGCATTCTTCCTTCCTATAAACCCATACACATGAAACACTTCTTCTATTGTCGATGGCATTACTCAACTTCAATCTCCGACGATGTCTATAATAAACCTCCTCTAATCCCACTATAATTGATCAACTCCCTGATATTAGGCTCTTTCATGACCGTTGCATTTCTGGTAGTCTTTTTCTATTCAACTACATTCTAACAGTAGCACAAGATAATACTAGTTAAAATGTGAGTAACGAATGAACATTCAAATTTCAACAGCAATCTTTATATAACTTTACTCCAAATATATATATATATATATATATATATATATATATATATATATAATAATGGAGGATAAAGTCCATAGGAGGGAATTTCCTCCTAATACACTCTCCCTTATTTTTTCTGATGATTGGCACTCACCATCTTCATCGTTATCATCTAAGATGTGGGTACACCAAATTTCATGTGATTCTACAATCTTTTCACCGTTGATTTAGTGGGTTCAAAATTAACGGTTTATCGACAATAGAACTTTTTACATTGCTAAATCAACGGTGAAAAAGTTGTAGAATCACATCAAATTTGGTGTACCCATATCTTAGATGATAACGATGCAGATGGTAGGTGCCGATCGTCGGAAAAAATAAGGGAGGATGAATATTTTCGACGCCATAGGAGAAAATTCTCTCCTATGGCATCTTTCCTCCATTATTCTCATATTTATACTATAACTATAACTATATATATATATATAGAGAGAGAGAGAGAGAGAGAGAGAGGCTCTAGGAGGCATTTTGCGTTAGGTGGCGGTTTGTCCTCCACTATTTTATTCGACGATCAGTACCTTCTAACTTGATCTTCATCCTCGAATTGTCGATACACCAAATTTCGTATGATTACAACCCCATTTCACCGTTGATTTAGCAATGCAAAAGGTTCTATTGTCGGTAAACTGTTAATTTTGCACCCATCAAATCAACAGTGAAAAGGTGTTGGAATTACATGAAATTTGGTATGTCGATATGTTAGACGATTAAGATCAAGATGGCCGGTGCCGATCATCGAATTAAATGGTGGATGACGTGATTTGTGCCGCCGCCTAACGCAAAAAGCCTCCTAGGACCTCTTTTCTCCATTATTCTCTCATATATATATATATATATATATATATATATATATTCTCCGGTCAATGATATTCAGATGTTAAACCTAAGACGATTCAGGGTCAATTTTTTTATTTTATTTTATTTTTTATATAAAAGATGAGAATATGGGTTTGCCTTTAATTGAGAAGGGAGAATTAGGAGTGAGGTATAAAATCTAAAATGAAAATAACTTAAATCCTCTGGTAGCAAAGAACAGCATTTTAAAGTGGGAAAAATCCCTAGCAATCGGGTATTTTAACAAATCTATTTTGTGTGTTTATTTGGATCATTGGATGCATATCCTTTGAGAATCGACTAATGAATTTTATGATTAGAACGAGGAGCAAGAAATCGGAATGAGGTAGCCTACAACAAATCACTTAAGAGGGTGTCCCTAAATAATAAAATATTATGCAGTATGAATTTAACATAGACCTTTAGATGCATTAGCTAGCAACCGGTATAGACGGTCACCAATTTCTTACAAGTGCACGTGCTGGTCCCATGAACCGACCTTTATGATCAGAATATGTATCAGGTTAACATTAATCTCCAAACACCTTACTTCTGTTATTTTCATAGTTCTTCATGTTGCTCGAGAGAAAGGGCCTAATATAAACCACCCGCTAACTATTATGGGACGTAAAGGTCATTTCATTACTAGGTTCACTTCCAAACACCTCACCTTTTCTATTTTCATGGTTTTTCATGTTGCCCAAACGATCAACACCTTAAGGGCATAAGGGTCATTTCAAACCACCCCATCCCAGAACAATCTAGAAAAACCCTTGTTGCTTCATTCATCGCGAGATCTTCTAAAAACCCTTTCCTTCTCGAAGCTGTCGCCTTATCCCCAAAAATTCACCCAAGCTTCGCATCGCATTCAGCCATGGCGACTTCACTCCTCACCGCCGCCAAGCCCTCGCTATTCTCGTCTCCGCAACTCTCTCCCTTCAGTTCTCCTTTCGCCATTGCTTCATCTCCTCGGAGCCTTCAGTTCTCGAGGAAGAGCTCCTTCAAAGCAGCCGCTTTGGCTCAGAAATGGGAGCCCTCGAAGGTCTTTTACCTGATTCATTCGATCCCTTCATCAATTTGATCTTTGTACTGAATCTATTTTGTTTTGGATCGCAGGTTGTTCCACAGGCCGATCGAGTTCTGATTCGCCTTGAAGAGCTGCCTGAGGTATGGCAGCTATCGCTTTTCAATTTTGTTAAATTATTTTTTGTTTCTTTAGTTAATTATGTTTGGGTAAGTTGCGATCCCCCTCTAAGGACTTGGAATTTGGAAAAAGAGTATCTTTTGATTGCATCTTGAGATGGAATACTTTGGTTCATACCCCAAATTTGTTTGGACCAAGATTTGAAATTCGGGTGTCAGTATTCTTATTGGGCGGTCACTTCTGAGACCGAAATCGGCCATCTCGGCCGTTTTGGCCCCCGCAGACTGGAAATATTTGATTTTATATCGTATGCCAACTTTTTTTTTAACGTTTTGAAATTCTTTAGATAAAAAGTCACGGAAACTATAAACAATTTGATAAATTCTTGAGCGATTGATGGTGTGTAAAATGGTTGTTTAAATGCTTAGCTATAATGTTTTAAATATTTTTTTTAGTAATTAATGATGTGAAATAAACCGCAAGCTGATAATCTATTAATAAACCCACTAGTTCATTACTACACTTAATGCTAATCAAATCGAAAACCTAATGGACCGGCCGAGATTTCAATCCATGGTTTGGACATCTTAAAAAACTTAGGGATAAGAACAATGCATAGAGCACACCAATGAATAATGCAGATGTGGCTCACTTCAAGCATTTGGTTATGGTGTTAGATAATGATCTTGGAGTTGGCTGGTTGGTGACCTAGTCGAGTTTAGTTAGTAACTCTACCCAACTATTGTCTGGTTCAATCTCTTTGTGTATAGTGTTGGGAATCGAGGGCGCAGCGGATGCGTCGACAATCAATCCTTATAGATCTGAACCTAGATCCCTTTAAAATGAATAAAAAAATGGTACAAACGCAATAATAACATTAGAAGAGATTTTGGAGAAAAGGGGAGAACTTTTATTAAAACTTTAAGAGAAAAAACCTTACAGAAGATTACAATTAACCTTCTCCTTATGATTTCCAACGAGATCTTCCTCACTCTTTACAAGTTCTCCTTAGTTGATCGTCTTGATCCCTTATGGAGCTATCGTCTCCCTTTAAAATTTTTTGATCAAAACAATCACATTAAACTTTAGCCCTAAGATTCTATATATAGCCCATACAAATATGAGTTACAATAAGATCTCAGAAATTACAAAACTGCCATCCAGAAACTGATTTTTCGAGATAAAACTCGAATGGAAATTCGCACTTATCATCAATAGACGCCTGACCCTATATGGGGCAGACATCTGTGCCATATATGGGGCAAACGTCTGCGCCTTCTCTGTTATTTTAACAGAGCATCGCAAGACGTCTGGCCTTATATGTGCAGACGACTGGCCAGAGAACAGGCAGATGTCTGAGCTCATTGCATCAGATGTTTGCGCCTCCTCTGGAAATTTAGGACTTCATTGCCTGACGTCTGAGCTCATAGCTTCAGACGTCTGCCCCTTTTCTGGATCTGCAGTCTTGATATACAAGATATCCTTCACAACAACCTCCACCTTGGCTTGTATATCCTTATAGCCATCTTGAAAACTTATTGTCCTTGTCTTGTATCCTTTAGGTCTGCCTTAGCTATTCTTCCTGCTTCCTCTGCTGGCACAGATCCAAAACCTTGAGACCGCGAGCTATCACAATCTTTCTTTAGAACCGCGAAACTGTTTCTGTCACCGTCTTTTACCAAAATTGTGAAACTGGTGTGACCCTCTTACCAAGGTCGTCCTTTCTCACACTTGAGTACTTGAATAGAAACCAAGGCTGACTTGAACTTCTCCGTATAAATGACCTTCGTTAGCATGTTCGCCAGATTCATCTTAGTATCAATTTTGATCAAATCGATCTCCTTTTCGACCCACTCCCTTATCTTGTGATATCGCACGTCGATGTGTTTAGTTCGACTGTGGTATACCTGATTCTTTGCCAGATGAATGATGCTTTGACTGTCACAATACAAAGGAACCGACACTTTATCGAACCTGAACTTGCCAACTAGATTTTTTAACCACAAGGCCTCCTTAGGAACCGACACTTTATCGAACATGAACTTGCCAACTAGATCTTTTAACCACAAGGCCTCCTTAGATGCTTCCATTGCTGCCATGTATACAGCCTCTGTCGTTGAGAGCGCCATAGTATCATGTAGTGTCGATTTTCAATTGATTGGATATCCTACAACTGTATATACATAGCCTGTAAGAGATCTCTTGTCCAAGTCACCAGCATAATCCACATCTACGTATCCTTGCAACTGCTTCGATTTATCTTCTGACTTGTGAAAGAATAAACCGAGGTCTTTAATACCTTTTAGATACCGAAGTATCCACTTTACATCTTAATGAAGTTTTTTCTGGATTTGACATGTACCGGCTAATCAGACTTACCACATAGGATATGTCTGAACGTGTGCATACCATAGCGTACATTAGTGATCCCACCGCGTTTGCATATGGTATTTGAGACATATATACCTTCTCCTCCGCTGATTTCAGACGCTCTTTGGAGGATAGTTTGAAATGACCGGCGACAGGGGCACTCACCTGTCTAGAGTCCTTGATGTTGAATCTCTCTAACACCTTATCTATATATCTTCTCTGGGACAGCCAAAGCTTTCCAGCCTTCATGTCTTGCAAAATCTCCATCCCAAGAATCTTTTTTACTTCATATAAATCCTTCATATCAAATTCCGCACTTAATGAAGGTTTGAGCGTCTTTATTTCTGCTGCTCTTCGCAGCGATCAACATGTCTTCGATATATAGGAGTACATATAGGAGGTATATTGACGAACCATTCTTAAGCCGCTGCAAGTACACGCATCTGTCATACTCACATCGAGAACGGTTGGTCTTCCTCATAAAAAGATCAAAATGCTTGTACTACTGCTTGTGAGACCGTTTCAACCGATATAGAGACCGCTTGAGTTCACATATATGATCCTCCTTACCGTCCTCTACAAATCCTTCAGACCGCCTCATGAAGATGGTCTCTTTCAATTCACCATGCAGAAATACCGTTTTCACGTCCATTTGCTCCAACTGTAAATCTTGAGTAGCTACATTTGCCAACAAAACTCGAAAACAAAACTCGAATAGAAATATGCTCCACTACAAACAAAAAAATCTCGTTGTAGTCAATCCCCTCCTTTTGAGCAAAACCCTTTGCAATTAGCCTTGCCTTGTATTGCTCATTCTCTTTTTTCCTGAATACCCACTTGCAGCCAATAACCCTTTTGCCTTTCGTTAGCTCAGCAATTTTCACGTACCGTTCTTTCGAAATGACTCCATCTTCTCTGTCATCGCAACAATCCATCGATCCATATACTCTTGTCTAATGGCCTCTTGATAAGAGCTGAGATTTTCGCTTTCAATTATTAAAGCGTATGCGAGCATATCTTTGAAACCGTACCTGACTGGTGCTTTGTGTGTACATGTTGATCTCCTCAATGCTATTGTCTGTGGGTCCTGTTGAGCTTGGTTTTCACCGTCTGTCTCCGTATTCTGCTCGTTCACCTCCGCATTAATAGGCTGAAATTATGTTTCAGTATCCGTATCCTTATGAGTGCCAGAAAACTCCACCTCCATTGGATCATTGTCATTTGATGCTCCACCTGTCTTCTTATTATCTCCAGCCACGTATTTCAATATGGATTCCTCATTGAAGATCATATCTCGGCTGGAGAACGTCCTTTTGTTTGCAGGATCCCATAATTTGTAATCTTTAACTCCAAGATTGAATCCCAAGAAAACATACCTTTTAGACTTTGAATCCAGTTTGGTTCTATCCTTCTGATTCACGAGCGAGTAAATAGAGTATCCAAACACTCGTAAAGAATCATAATTGACTGGCTCTCCTCTCTATATTTCTTTTAAGATCTGAAGATTTATGGCCGTTGATGGAGACATGTTGATCAAATAGCACGCATAACTCACCGACTCTGTCCAGAAGTCCTCCGAAAGACCGGATTGCAACCGCATACATCTGACTCTCTAATAGTAAGCTGTTCACGCGCTCTGCTACCCTATTCTACTCTAGTTGTCCTGGAACAGTCCATTGCTGGTGTATGTCCTGTTCTTTACAGGAATCTGTAAATTCCTTCGAGGTATATTCACCTACATTATCAGTCCGCAAATAATTCACCGATCGCCCCTTTTGTTTTTCCACAGTCGCTTTCCACTTCTTAAAACTGGCAAACACATCTGATTTGTGTTTGAGGAATTAGACTCATATCTTCTGTGAGAAGTCGTCAATGAAAGCGACGTAGTATACGACACCTCCTTTTGATGCTACCGATGATGGCTCCCATACGTCTGAGTGAATGTAATCGATAAGTCCTTCGGTCTTGTGCACGGCTTGTTTGAAACCGACCTTATGTTGCTTCCCTATAGTGCAATATTTGCAGAAGTCTAGCCTGCATGTGGTAATACCTTTCAGTAACTCCCTTCTATGCAACCCACGAAGCCCACTCTTACTCATATGGCCAAGACGCATATGCCACAGCTTTGCCATATCCTCACCCTGTTTCTCCATAGCCACAGTTGCACCATCAATCACTGTGCTGTCGTCCAAACGACAAATTCTTCAGCCGTTCCTTCATGATCACTAGGACACCTTTTACAACCTTTAGTACTGCTTTACCAACAAACTTGCATCCTGCCGCATCCAATGCTTCTAGAGAAATCAGGTTCTTTAGTTCCGGAACGTGACGCATGTTTATAAGTGTTCACACCACACCATCAAACATGTTGACTTTGATATTTCCTATGCCAATGGTTTTTTGCACACTACATTGTTTCCCATAAGAACACTGCTGCCATTGAACTTCTTATAGGTGTCGAACAACTCTTTCTTCAGACACATATGGTATGAACACCCGGAATCAAGGATCCAAACATCAAAATCTTCCTTCCCGGTGTGTACGGTGAGTACATCACATGGATTTTCTTCTCCTTCGGTCGCAACACTGGCTTGATTCGAACCCTTTGAACTGGCACATTTACCCTTATCCAACCAATGGTTGTACTTTTGGCATTGCTTCTTCAGATGTTCTGGATGTTTGCAAAAAAAAGCATGGTACACTCTCTTGTCCGGATGATTTGGATTTCCCCTTTTTGCTTTTGCCTGTCTTTATTCTTCGACCTTCCCCTTTCATCGGCAAACAACCTTGATGATTCCTCTGATGGAGTTAATTTTTTCATGATATCATTGTTGAGAAGCGTCGATATAACCTCCTCCATCTCGCAAGTCTCTTTTTCATAAAGGATCGTTGTTACCAAGTGTTTATACGAATTTGGAAGCGAAAATAGGAGCAAAAGCGTTTCGTCCTCCTCCTCTAACTTCAATGCATAGAAGATCGCTAACCATCTTGTTGAAGCTGTTTAAGTGGTCATGAATCGGATTCTCTTCCTTCATGCATAAATTGTAGAGTTGCTTCTTTAGGTATAGCTTGTTAGACACGGATTTTGTCATGTACAAGCTCTTTTGCTTCAACCATAAACTTACCGCAGAAGTCTTCTTTATGACGTACATCACGTTCTTCGCCAGACAAAGCTCTATCGTGCACCGTGTCTTCTGATCTATATCAACCCATGCATCATCTGTCTGTCAGTAGGTTTATTACTGCCAAGAACCTTAAAAACACCTTTTACAAGAAGTGTCTTAATCTTTCCACATCGAGAAGTTTCCTTTCCATCTAATTGCTCCATCTCGAACTTTGTGCTATTTACTTTGTTATCTGTCATGTTTAATTCCAAAGAAAACCTTTACTCGGATCCTTATAAACTACTATCAATAGAATCGCAATCTAAGAAGATGGGGAGCGGACACATGCGTCGTCACCCACCGTAAATTTAAATTGTAAAACTATATAACACATCTCTAATACATGTTGTTGGGAATCGAGGGCTTAGTGGATGCGTTGACAACCAAATCTTATGGATCTAAATCTAGATCCCTTTAAAACGAATAACAAAGAAGAGATCGGGGGAGGAAAGGGGAGAACCTTTATTAAACTTTAAGAGAAAGAAAACCTTGCAGAAAATTACAATTAACCCTCTCCTTATGATCTCCAAAAAGATCTTCCTCTCTCTCTCTACAAGTCTCCTTAGTTGATCGTCTTGATCCGGAGCCGTCGTCTTCCTTTAAAACCTTATGATCAAAACAATCACATTAAATTTTAACCCTAAGATCCTATTTATAGTCCATACAAATATGAGTTACAATACGATCCCAGAAATTACAAAACTGCTACCCAGAAATTGATTTTTCGAGATAAAAATTCGCACTTGTCTTCAACGGACGTCTGATCCTATATGGGGCAGACGTCTGCGCCTTCTCTGTTATTTTAACATAGCGTCGCCAGACGTCTGACCTTATGTACAGATGTCAGGACCTTCATAGCGCGACTGGTTAGAGAACAGACAGACGTCTGAGCTCATTGCATCAGACGTCTGCATCTCCTCTAGAAATTTGGGACTTCATTGCCAGACGTCAAACGTTGACGTCTGGCCCTTCTCTGGATCTGCAGTCTTGATATACAAGACATCCTTCACAACATATAGAACACATACAGGAAAAACAACACGTCGTTACTCCAGGTAGTGAGCCAAAATAGTTCCCTCATTGTGTTGCTTGATAAATTGTGAGCTTTGTTATTATATTTATGTTCTAGATATATCTTTATATGAATACATGCACTTTACAAAACTTTAGTTGCTTCTTTGAAAACTTTTAGTTGGGTATTTATGTTGCTCTTACAAATTAGCTAGCTAGACTAAACAAAAGGTTTCTCGCACAGAAATCAGCAGGTGGAGTATTGCTGCCGAAATCAGCTGTCAAATTTGAACGGTATCTAATGGGTGAGGTGAGGATAAATTTGAAATCTGTTTATAAAGTAAGTTGTGGCCTGAATGGTATTTGCGTAATTGTAATTTTTATTTTTAACAGGTTCTGTCAGTGGGTGCCGACGTTGGTGAGGTGGAGGCCGGAAAAAAGGCAAGATTGACTGCTTTTTGGTTGGAGCTTCTTTTAATATTAAGTTGATTATCATGTTACCAGCATTGTTCTTTTTAAGTTAATAAGTATCATCTTCCCATTAGTTGCAGGCTTACAAAGTTGCATATGAAGTATATATTTTCGGTTAATAAGCTTTTCATGTATTATCTGTTTCCTGAATTCCTGGGTAAATGTTTAAACTTTAATTGGGAGTTTCTCTTCTTCATCATTGATATCTACCGTCGCGCCATTATTTTGTTTCTTTTGCAATTTGTGTGATAGAGAGCTATATTAAACAGAATAGGTTGATGAAATAATGAGGAATTGGAAATTGCACTAAACCAAAGCAATTTACATAGATTTAGTTTAAAGGGTGTTTTAATATTAAGAGAGGCAACATGTTACTAAGTTCCATTAAACCTGATTTTGGGTCTCCCTAGTTTAACTCGTGGCTTGAAAGTGGATAATATCACACTACAGGAGACTTCTCTATGCCTCGACTGTTTACTCTCAGAAGCTTTAGAGATTTTGTTAGCTGCAGCTGTATCATAATGACAGTTCAAGTTAATCATGTATGCTATCTTGCTGAGTAAACAATGCATGTTGAAATGCTTAGGAAGTTGTGATAAAGACGTTGCCAAGATGCTTGAGTTTTTCTGGGTCACCGTGTTGTAGTGAACATGAAATCCTTAACCACTCATTTAAATTATGATTGTTAAAAAGATTCTGATTAGTCGCATGTAACTATGTGAATAAAAAGAAGTGGAAGTGCACAAAGGAAGCAATTTAAACGGGCAAAGGCTACTTCTTGGGGAGCCTCTCTGGCTATGTAGCCATGTGTTACATGACACTAGGGCTCCCAGCCGAGGTGCTTGAGGGTCCGTGTGGGCACCTATACCTTTCTTAATTATCTTTTAGGGAGTAGTTGGAAGCCCCCCCTTTTAGAATAGTTTCCTATGCTGTACACCTTTTGGGTACAACTAGGAAGAGGAATTTTTAAAAAAAATTTGGTCGATTTTGTTTTGGGGTGCAGGTGGGGTTCAGTCGACTATATATGAGGATTTTTGTGGTTGCATGATTATACTTATTCTCTTTCATTCTCTCTTGACGAGCGGTCAGTAACTCAGTATTGCTATCACAAGGAACCAACTACATGGGTTAGGCCCCAAAAACATATTTTCACAGCTTCTTATAATGTCCCTTTTGCCTTGTTTCCATTTTTCCATTTTTCATTTCCCTTCTTGTTTCAACTGTGACTTGTTGTTTTCGTATTTTTAACCATTTCTATAATTTTTCATGTGTATGACTGTTACTTATTCTTATTTGATTTCAATCAAATATTTTCCATCTGTGTCCACACACAAAGCTTCTAAGTGATATATCCATCTACTTGGACTTTATTGCTCTGTTGAAGCTTCCTTTATATAGACAGGTTGTTGACTATGGGAATTATATCCGTCCATCAATTTAACCTTTTATAAGCTGCATATGTTAGTAATTTACAATTCAAGTCCTTGCATATTTGGTTTCCACGTATTCTGAATAGTGTGATCATATTATATTAGATCATCACATGCTTCATATGGTGCTATGTTTTCTACTAGATGAGTTTGTACCCTATATAATATTCTTGGTATGCTCAGGGTGTTTTTCGTCCTTTATGTTCATGCCATTTATTTATATGGCTAATATAGTTGCCACGCCCCGCTTTCCAGAGTACACTAAAATGGGCACGTGACATAGCCAACCATGCTACCTGTGGGTAGGAAGTATCCATCCACAGTCACATTACGGCTGTAGAGATATCAAGAACAAAATAAAACTATCTAAACATGTCCATAATCCAATATATCATGAGTCAAGAATAATAAAATACGGAAGCGAAAGATCCAATACAAAATAACTGGAATGTATGTCCCATAATGCGGGCTCACATCAGAAAATAAATGCAGAAAAGAAAACTAACTACTGCTGACACTCACAGCTCAGCCTGTCGGCTGAAGTACTCCTGCTCGGACTGCGACAGCGGTACAGAATCTGGGCCATGCAAAACCCAGACGTCAGCGCGTCAAGTCATCAAATAATAACATAATAAACAGGCAATGCGAGTATAAACATGAATAAAGCAAGGGTAACAATAATATGAATCAGAGCAGTGCAGGGTAATGTGCAGTGGGTAAACTAAACTGTTATATCAGGTTTTCTGTTCTAAAGTCTTTGAAATCAAATTGATGAATCATCGATGTAACTCAATAGTATCCCGTACATACCCGGGACCACGGCCACAATATTCTCGGCTGCAGCCGAGACATGCCGTTAGGCACAAAACATGAATGTGTACACTCGATAGTATCCCGTACATACCCGGGACCACGGCCACAATATTCTCGGCTGAAACCGAGACATGCCGCTAGGCACAAAACAGGAATGTGTACACTCAGGACAGGTAGTGAACTGTCGAGTTACAAGTCAGGTTTCACCTTTGATTTCCCCATACCCCCAAGTTATATGTGCAAGTCAAGTCAGGTATCCCGAAAATCAAGAAACTAATGCCAACACAGGATCAGGTAAACAAGTTTGTCTGGATAGACAACAGGAACGGTCCATGAGGACTACATGTCAGGTTTGTTGGCATTAGACACAAGATCAGGTAACGGGTCAGGTCATGGTACATCAGGTCAAGTCAAGCAGTATACGGTACCATGTCGGGTAGATCAATATATATATATATATATAGCAAGTCAGGTCAAGATGTAAACAATATCATGGGTGTGCTCATAATCAGTTATACAAGCAAGCGTGGTTATCATCACATGATATAAGCAATGAATTAAGCAATAAGCAGATTTACTCAATTTGCAGTACAGCTATCAGTTGTGTCACAGAGAAGATTTCAATTCATGCGAATGCAGTATGACAATTATGGCCTTTTAATCATGTTAATAAGTTTAAGAACTTTAGAGGTGCAATGATTTATATAAAGGTTCAATACAGCTATTACAGGTTAAAATGCACACGAGTGTCCAAATGGAACGAAACTATAGAGATAAATGTCATAAGCTATGTCAATATAAAAAATGTGATTAAACGGTAAATGTGGTTATTAGGTTCAATTGCAAACTGTAGCTTCCAAGTTTAAAGATAAAATGATATATAACAATATTGTACATGAAAATGAGAAATGATCGTACCAAACTTAAATTTACAGGTTAGGGTGTCATAATATATATGTAAATATTGTATAGCATGTAGCAAGAGGTACTTTCCTCGACGGGTCGCGAATCGGGAAAACGGAACGTAAAACGTCGGCGGGGAAAACTCGCGACGGGCGCACGGTTCACGGAATGAACCCAAACGATGAACAATGGAACCACACGGGTCGGGGTGTCTCGCTGGAACGTCGGGACGCGACGTTGGCAACACCGGATTCCGGCCAAGCAACCAACAGTGGACAAAAAATCAAGGCATGCAACAAGAAAGAAAAGAAATACAAGGAAATACAAAGAAGGAGGGAAGGAGGATCTGAGAAGGGGTGCTTACGATGATCAGTAAAGAGGTCGAGATCGTCGGTCGCGACGACGGTGCTCCGGCGGTGAACAGTAGCACCTTTCAAGAACCCATAACAGTAAATATCCAAGAAGCAAGTACAGAAGAAAAAGGAAGAATGAGATGGAGAAAGCGCTTACAGGGCGTTCAAGGGTGGTCTGGTGATCGTCGGCGGCGACTAGGGGCGGCGCAGACGCGTGCAGGGGGTGCTCGGGTGGCCGCGGCGCTGGTGCAGGGAGCACGGGAAGAAGAGAAAAGGAGGAGGGAGTGGTGATGAGGGTGGTGAGATGGTGATGAGAAGTCGTCGGCGACGGCTGCAGCGGCGAGGGGGAAGACGGCGGTAGCTAGGGTTGCAAGGGGGTTTGGGTTTACGTGAGGAAGAAATGGAGGGGAGAAAGAGATTTAAATGAGAGAGAGATAAAGAGACGGGGGAGAGAGAGATGTGTGAGGTATGGGGCCCACGGGAATAGAGAGCGATGATTGGTTGAGGGGAATTAATTGAGAAAGATTTAAGAATCTTAAAAAAATCTTAAACAGTTAACAAATATATAAGATTGTTAAAGAAATGAAATATACGAATGGTTTAAAATATATTAAAATTTGGGATTTTGGCGTAAAGTAAAACATTTCCAAATCGCGCCCGGGTCGGGTCCAAAAATTTGAAATTGAAATAATAGAATTTTAAGCGGGATCCAAAATTTAAAATGAAGTGTTTTATGATCAAAAAGTATACCCCCAAAACGGACACACGTACGTGTACGTAGCCGTCCAAACTCGTCCGTTTCACTGAACGGGACGAGAACACGATGCACGGACGCTACAACAGGGTTAGGGGTGTCAAGTAGGCCAAGATGAATATTTTTAATTTTATTTTAGGTGCCAAAAATTGTTATATCCAGAAATGAATTTGCCGGGTAAAATTTTACAGTAAGTAACAATCAAGCAAGATAAATGAAATAAGTGCCACACTACGTTCAAACGGTAACTGAAATAAGTAACAATCAAACAAGATAAATGAAATAAGTGCCATACTACGTTCAAACGGTAACTGAAATTAGTAGCATTGGGCTCGGGTGTTACAATAGTAGTACTATATTTTAAATTATATTATCACTCATGATTATCGGCAATTTTGTGAAATTTTGTGTTCTCGCTTCTATCACAAGCGAGAGCCTTTTTCACCCCTTGACTTTATTCAGACTATATTATCTTGGCTTTGCCTTGCTACTTCAAAATTTTGCATAGATATTCAAACCATTGGTTGTTTTTTCAATAACAAAGATGGATATGGTTGTTTGTAATCTAATAGGCAATTTGAGAGGTAAAAATGCAAAAAACCTTTCAAAAAGATGAAGGAAAAGTGCGAAAACTTCACGATGATTGTAAATATGCAAGATGACTCTGATTGAAGTGCCTTCTTAATAACAACCACCGTGCATGAAAACTTTTTAAAGTGAATTTGAAGAAACCACAACATTGTTGAAAAAATGTGCGACAATGGTGGAACCAATAACTCACCATGCACTCTCGCTCACTGATATCATTAGTATTAGGGGTGTAGAAGGGTTCAATAGTGTAGGTAGATGCTCGTGCCGCAAACTAGCTGCTATGCGGAATATAAAACGAAAATTTTCGAAACTCGAGCACGAACACTACAACTTAGAATCGAATTCAAACACTAAACTAGAAATTAATTAGGAGTTAACTACAAAGTTTGTGAGTACAATCTTTGTTGTCGCGTCCTTCGTCTTCTTTCCACTTTCTTAACTCGTAGGTCGCCGGGAATGAGCTTGAGAGTCGGTTTTCCTTATCGAAGATCCATCTCGAAGGAAACCTAACTAAGGCTCTAGCTTCACAAGTGAAGCAACTAGTGATCAAGACTTGCTAAGAATTAATTACTAGATGATATAGTCGCTTATCTCTAATTAATCTCTTTTTCTTTCTTCATTCTCAACTAAAGAAAACTCAAGAAAAGAAGAGGAAACATGGGTGAATGAGCAAGTGAAGAAGCATAGAATGGCAACTCAAGAATAATCATGCATTACCCTTTTTCTCTTTTTTCTTTTATGAATGAGTGGGTTGTGACTCACCATGGTGAGTCACAAGCCCACACCATTCATAAATGTTCAAGAAGAGATGAGAAGAAAAGGAGAGGCCATCTCACTGTACACATACATATGTATGTGTATATATACCATTATATACAAATACACCAATGCAAGTATATGCTATAAATATATACACCCGTATTTGTATCAAAATATGAATACCGTATTCGTACTAAGATACACAATACCCGTATTTGTACCAAGACACAAATACCCGTATTCGTATAAAACGAATACCGAAAAGAGAGATACTAAAAGACATAATACCAGCTCACATTTAATCCAAAATATGATGACCTGGCTATCTTTCAAATTGGCTAGTATTAACAAACCGTCCGATTAAAAGCACGTGCACAAAAACACGTGTTTTAATCGAACGAAGTACGCATCAAAATACGTACACTATATCGTTTCGTCCGAGCTGGGAAAACCCTCTTATGTGACTCGATAATACGCTAGCAGTGGATTTAACCACAAGCACGTCAGCGGCACTTGCTGTACGTAATGGCTATCCTGGTATTGAACGAAAGGGAGGCCGACAAGCAAACTTGTCCGTATCCCTATTGAGCCTGAAAGTGACAATCTCCGTACAGCCTGGTCTGTTCGTCTAAGAGTATAGCATATCGGGTCTAGGGAATGGATACAGCCAGACTCCTAATAACGCGACAAGTCGTGTCGGTGTAAAGTCCACCTACTGAGAACTACCGATTCAAATCAGTAATTCTCGTCCACCTCGGCTGAGAATTTCTGGTGATGGCTACCCGTGTATAGTGTGGCATATACCCCCAATACCGGGAAAGATGAATCCCTAACGATCCGCTCCTTGCCTCCATATGGTCGGAACTGTATCTAATTAAAACATGTTTGCATGACTCAGTAAACTGAGTCGTTGTAGGGTAATAATCAAAGTACAGTGGAAACTCACACGAGACAAATGACGATCTCAGGTCGACAGACTAACATGTACACATGTCACTAAAGAATTTCTATCTGACAATAGATATAATACCGTGTAGCATGTTCCCGGCAAGTCCGTCCATTTTAACTCATGACCCAATGAGCACATGTATACTATCTTCGGTGACTGACTGACACCAATGGCTGGGAGACTGGCCATCGTCCCTCGTCGGGGTCAAAAAAACGTATACACCAGTCTACTTTGGAATATCAATGCCCAGTCTCAATATTCCCACGACTAAGGACATTTAAGGATTTGCTTATATACTATCCAGTTCTCACAGTGTGATCGCCGCAATAACCTTGGTAGTAAAGCAGGAATCCTAAGGGCTCTATCAACATGTAATAGTGATCCGTAATATCATATAATACATGTACATGATGAAAGAGATGAATCAGATAGTATACTATCATTTCGTGTAAGACTGTTCTATTCGTATAGGTCCTCATCCAATTATTATAATCGTCTGCCTGCGATTATAATGATTGCCTTGAGGGTATTATAGCCAACAATCTTCCACTTGTACTTAAGGCTAATTATTGCGGTGTATACCCACCGTCCGTGTGATACCGAATATCCAATTTCTCTGCTAATGAGTTTCGCAAAATGTGTTTGTGAGACACTCGTGTTCGAGAAAAAGCCTCAGTGAGTGGATCCGCTCTAATGTTTCTATCTTAATATCTGTATATCTCAATTTCACGGAGAATGACTGTCTCCCGAAATGAGCGATACCTGCCTTAAAACTTGTCCGGATATCTGATGGGAACAGGTTCATAAATGAACTCCAAATCTAACAAACTTCTTAGACTGTATATTCAACTGAATTTAATCAGTATCCTTCTCTATGCCCACCTCAGTATCCGCTTGGACCACTGTCTAACATGCTACCCCTCAGAAGAGGGTAAACTTTAACTCTGATAGCCACTCTGTCATCCAGTTCATCTCGGAAGCCTTGAATGATAACCGCCTCTTGAAGGAGGCTGCCGTTGCCATATACCAAGAACATTCTCTCATGATCATAACCGTTTTCCTATTATTTCTTCAAGATTGGATTAATATCTGCTTATTGCAGCCAGTGCAAAAGCAATATCTGATGTGGTACTTAACATCTTATGATTGACTCAATTGTCTAAGCAAGTGATATGTCAATCATGCAAATCCTTCCTCATCAGTCCAGAAGGTATCGCTTTAGAGAGGGTAACTTCATCACCTGCGGGTACACCACCACATTAGAAGTCGTCCATTCTAAAACATTTTAGAATAGTGTCAAAGTACCATATTGGGACACTTCCCAAATCTAGATCTAAAACCATAGATTTAGTCATCAGAATATTTGATATTTTATCCAATTTCTATGTGAAGAAACATTTGTGACAACCACAGTCTAACTGATCGAAGTATAGGAAGAACACTTCCTATTAGAAGTATGTCATCCAAAAATCAGGATAGTACTCTCTACTTAATTTTCTTACCAGGTCTATCTGTCATTCTTGAAGAAGTCAAACACTATGACTTCACATCAAGAATCGATGACCCACCTCTGCTATACCTGCTTTAGTTTATAAATAGACATAAGCTACTGGCCCACTACGCTTCCGCTGCTCCCACTGGCTTTAACCCTCTGGCAGAGTCATTACACGTGCACTTCTAAATTAAATTTAGAATGACGTTATAATCATCCACATGCCAGATCTTATAGTCTAGAACAACAGTAGTGATAAGCTTTGGTCATTAAAATCTCCCTGTCACCGTCTTTGATGTAACCAAAATACCTCCCGGATGGTTGAGGTTATCTTCAGAATCTGCGGAGTGGCTAATGTATTGTCGAATCCAATTAAATCTTTATGTTCTATTAAATATTCAGTAACCGTTTATGGTTCTGGAATCACTTACTCCCACTGATGTTTTCTGAAAAGAATTCATTTTACTAAAAGCTGGCGAGTCAAGAACAATATAACTATTGATCCTGCAAATGGTAGAATGTTAATTCTCGTCTAAGCCCGGAAAAACCCACAAACTGCCATTACTGAAGACGTGCTTTAAGTTTATTCGGATTCTGGTTTTAATCATAAGTCGGATAACTATATAATTTAATATCGTTAAGATATGAATCCATTTTATATCTAATATAGAAACAAATGCACTAATTTAATTTGAACCAGATTCAAAAATTATATAGCTGTTTCTAGTGCATATCAACTAAATGGAAGAAGGTCATGCAACATTATTCATCAAAGCGCACCCACGGATGAGTAACTTGAGAGAGAAACAAGTTCTCAAAATTACTATGACGGAATACCTAGCATAAGTATCCAAATCTTCGATCACCTCGAAAAATCCTGAAACTTTCAACGTGTGGTTCTCTACTTTATTTTTATATCTATAACTTTTCAAAATCTGGACTTTGTATTTCAACGAAACGCGTGTCTAAAACTAGAGAAGTCACAAGTAAACGGAATATAGTACGAGCACCAACCCTTTGTCCTAATGGATATCGGACAACATACAATACTTTGTATAAGTTCTCTGAGTTTAATAACTCAAACCATGTGTGCAGTAAGTTGAAAACTGTATTATGATTAAGAAGAATTACACCGTTATTGAATGCACCTTACCTAATCATCAACCGATAAAGGTAAATGTTTTATAACATAATTTCAAAAGTTATATCTCATTTTATAATATAAACGTACAGATATATCAGTTTGAAATTGGTGCATAATAACGGATTTTCAAAACCAAATATTTTCTATTAGGCAAAACCTAGGTGATTTCCTCAAATATCAACAATTACAAAGAATTCTGATTTTTGAGGATCTAATCATCCAATTTCCAATATTCTACTTCTATTCAGCATCTGTAACGCTATACAGATGTAAGAATCAAGCCCGGTAAATACATATCTTGAAGTCAGAATCTTATTGGGAAAACAATTTTCAATTAACACCGCACAGTAAAACTGAAACATAAAAATGTTTCGAGAATGTGGCCGAGTATTCCTAGTAATGCTTCTTCCAATATCTGACTCAGGACATCAGTTACAATTTCTATTGCCTTTACTCCAATCCTTTTATATGTCTTTACTTTTACCTTATGTACACCATGTTTAGGCTAACCGGTTTTCCTCCTTTTCTACCTTTTGACACATGTCTAAAATTTGGAAGAAGACTAACCAATAAACGTAATAGGTGCTCTCCTAATACTATGAGCCCTCGCAACCTGAGAGAAGATAAAGAGAAAAGACGACCGAATAATCTTATTCTATTTCTCCAGATCCGAAATCCATTCTCGATTTGAAATAGATTTCTACGAGTTCATATGTAACTATACGTGATAGATATATCCATTCTAAATGGATTTTCGTACTGATACGGAATGTTTTGGAGAAAGCAAAGGGTAAAGCAGGAGTGGTATGGATATATGTGACTTTGACGTGAATCGTGACAAAACAAAGCCAGGTTTGTAAAAAGATTTTGATCAACTTTGTCTACAGGTTTTAGTTTAAGGCGGGTCATGGTCGCTACCAAAGAGAGAAAGAAAAGAAGCACTCTAACCTAGATTAGGTTGGTCAATCACTTTTTTTAATCAGGATGGCTTCCATTGTTTCCTCAAATTCTCATTCAAACCCTAAAAGAACTAGTCGGGATCATTTACACGTTACAAGTTCGCTAACCGTTTAGCTAGGACAGTATTGGTACTCTGAGGGAGGCTTCCCGTGCTTTCGCACGGACTTAATTAAATAACCATGTTTCCGCAGAGGTGTAACTTCGTTAACATTTTCTAGACACCTAATATGTTAGCTAATTGTGAAGTAAAAATCTCTCGAAGAGTAATACTTACTCACAGTGAGAATCGAGACCCAACTATCACCGTGTGATAGCTTGATGGAAGCCACTCAAGTCACCACACTCCAGAAGGTATGCGTATGTCCGATATATATTTGAAACTCCTGATGTGGATTTTTATCCCCAGGACCTAAGTGACCTTGACAAGGGCAACAAGTCAAAAGGTTCTAGTCAAGTTCAACCCTTCATTATCTTGATTGCATTAGACCCATCCATACAGACCCTTAACAAGGTCAACAAGGTCGAACAACTGTCCTATCCAATTGTCACGACCCAAGTTTGGATGTGACCGGCACTTAGATTGTATCATATCTAAAGATATGCACAAAATCCAAGTAAGCCGAAAACCAAGATCAATTACCTTATTGCGGAATTATTTATAGAAATTTAGTTTTTAAGTAAAAATTCCAAATTATGAAGTTATTTTATTAAACAAGTATAAAGTGTTAGGTTTAGTTGTATCCCTAGTTGGAATCAACACTATTAACAATGAACATGAATCTCAACATATAGAACATCACTATAAATCTCATAAAGAACGAAACTATAATGTAGCGACCAAATGATCTCAACTGTATATAATCTCTCATTCTAAGTCAAAATACAGGTTTGATGGAGACTTTCTAGATACAAAATACAATATCAAAAAGGAAGGTTACTACATGTGTAACCTACCTATCAAAAGATGAAATACAACTGCAAAAGTAGCTCTGCCTCGCAGCTAACCGTTCACTCTACCCCTGCAACGAACTGTGGCACAACGGGGGTGAGTTGCCAACTCAGTGAATATAACTAACATTGTCGGGACCCGGTTCTTGCTCACGGAGCAAAGTGCCACACTGAACAAAGTGCCACACCAAGTGTCGTGTTAAGTGGGCGGGGGCCACCTCTTGAATCCGTGGGGGCCACCTCTTGAGTTCGTGGGACCCACTGTAGAACAATGGGTACTCTTCGGAATACATTCCGAAAGGGGGCAGATCTGTACTATAAATGGAATGATACCACTCTTCAATACAGAGGCGCCTTTTAAGTGAACCGGAACTACAGGAGCTTGAGAACTCCGTAGTTAAGCGTGCTCGGGCCAGGGAAGTCTTGGGATGGGTGACCTCCTGGGAAGTGGCCCCTGGTCGGGTCCGGTTCACTCTAAAGGGAAAAACCGTGCGGTTTCGGCCAAAGCGGACAATACTCTCTGTATTGGAGGTGGGGCGTGACAGAATGGTATCAGAGCTGGTCCCCCAATAGTAGGTCTGTGGTTCGAGGACGAACCATTGTTCAAAGGTGGGGAGAATGTCGGGACCCGGTTCTTGCTCACGGAGCAAAGTGCCACGCCAAGTGTGGTGTTAAGTGGGCGGGGGCCACCTCTTGAATCCGTGGGGGCTACCTCTTGAGTCCGTGGGACCCACTGTAGAACAATGGGTACTCTTCGGAATACATTCCGAAAGGGGGCAGATCTGTACTATAAATGGAATGATACCACTCTTCAATACAGAGGCGTCTTTTAAGTGAACCGGAACTACAGGAGCTTGAGAACTCCGTAGTTAAGCGTGCTCGGGCCAGGGAAGTCGTGGGATGGGTGACCTCCTGGGAAGTGGCCCCTGGTCGGGTTCGGTTTGCTCTAAAGGGAAAAACCGTGCGGTTTCGGCCAAAGCGGACAATACTCTCTGTATTGGAGGTGGGGCGTGACAAACATATAACGGTTAATAATATAAATATGACGATCATATTAACTGAAATGTGAACAAGTATAATATATGATTATGGATGAAATTCATCAATGTATAAAGTAAATCTCATAACACCACTGAAATCTCATCATCTATTTTCAATAAACTCATTTTTTTTCCGTGTCCATCAACGACACAAAACTTTCATTTCTCACAGGCATCATTCCCCGAATGATCCTGAATCAATAATACCGGTCGTTATCATCTAGATACAAGCCG
Source organism: Agapanthus africanus (assembly GCA_030015575.1). Lineage (NCBI taxonomy): Eukaryota > Viridiplantae > Streptophyta > Magnoliopsida > Asparagales > Amaryllidaceae > Agapanthus > Agapanthus africanus. The sequence goes on from CM057345.1 coordinate 66,094,604, forward strand.
TATTTTTACCACTAACTCCGGTATCGAGTAACCTTGCTAGGCTCCCCCGCCTCAATGCGGCTATCCTGCCCCTCGGTCTCGACCGGGTCCACCATGTATCCAACTGTATATCTCCCCCACTCAGTATGGATAACGTAAAATCCGCGATCGTATATCTCCCCCACTCGGTCCGGAATAAAACCAAAACAGAAAACATCTCATGGTGGACATGACACATCAATCATGAAAACACTGGATTTATGTAATAGTATTCAAACTCAAAACCATAAATCCTCAATTCTACATTTACCTCTTATATAAACCAGAAATACACATATATCAACGTGATATAAATGATGCAATTTACTATTATTATGGATATGTGAAATACGATATAATTTCATGTTAACAAGTATTATATTTAAGTGTAAAGTGACATAGCAATATCGACGAGGTGTGTGTAGCATATAAGATGTGCACGTGGCATGACTCGTCGATAATTGTGAAGTGTTCTAACAACTAAGCAATTTATGTGTATATGTTGAATGCAAATTATCAATTGGGCATAACAATATAAAACATTAAGTTAAGTAAAACTACGGGCGAAACACGCCATCTTTACAAAATTCCCCGGTAGATATTTAGTCTACTCACCGGAAAAGTCGAATCTGCTCCGGAATTGCTAATCCTTTCCCTTTCCTCGCTGCTTTCGTAATTCTTGTATTCGAATCTAAATTCACAATTTTAACGTATAAGAAAAACGGCTATTCCGATATGACGGAAAAGACAAACACCCGATCCCACGTATAAGTTAAACACCCGATCCCACGTATAAGTTATATACTATTTGATTATATCAAGTTATCTCACACTTAATCTTGCTGGATTTTAACCTTAATTTGTATTGTTACAGAATTTAAATCGCGACGTATTTTAACCGTGTCGTATTTAGTGTTTTACGATATCCTTTCCGATATATGTTTCCAAATTCTAATTACAGTGAAACTAGCTTAACTAAACAACACCAAAATAACCAAAATTATACACTGGAACCTACCCAACAGAACCAACCCACCTAGCTTCCTACCCGGCCGGCGACGCCGGAATTTCCTTTATGGCCGCCGGCCAAAAACCGGCCCCCTGGGTTCGTGGTCCTATGGTTTGTTCTAGGTGTTTCCTACATTATTTTAACTCTGTTTAGTTCAATTAATTATCTTCTAAACATTAGCAGATTTTAACAGAGCTTAACTTTAAATAAAAATACGATATTATGCTACATGATTAAATCTAAACTGACTAAGCTACAAAATTTAATCCCTACTGTGTTTAAGAGTTTTACCCTTCTAGATTGCTGTAGAAATAACCCTCCAAATTGCTAAGTCCCTCCTAGCTTGATGATGAACAATTCCTAGAATATAGCTTCATTCTCCATCTTCTTCCTCTTGTTCTTTCTTTTCTCTTTTAAAAATTCCCCTTTTCTTTTAAATTCCTTGAGTTTTAATCTTAGTTTTGAACTGAGAATGAGCTATATAAATGAATGGAGGAAGAGATAAGGGAAGGTGGTGGTGTCAAGGTTTAAAGTGTGTGGGTTTCATGCAAGGAGGAGGTGGAAGGTGAGTATGTGCATGCAAGCATGATGTGTTCTTGATTTATCTTCATAATATGTTTTAATTTGAATTAAATTTCAGAACTAAAAATGGTTTCCCCTCCACTTTCACTTATATCCACAACAATCTCTTATTTACATAAGAAAACTTAAACTTTACAAATTAACCCTTCACAACTTAACTTATTATAAAACACACATTTTATTAAAATGAAGCTAAATTTATCATTAAAACCTTTATAATTTATTTAATTTGCATACAAAAATTCTAATTTAAATTGAATTACATATAACTTATAAAGATTGACATATTTGATTTTAACAGTTTTGTGATTTATCAAATTATTATTAATTTAATTAATTTTATTTATTTCTAAATATTCAAAATGCTACACCAATCACATCTAATGCCTACAAATAAGCACCAATTAGCTATCGCACACTACGTCTTGACAAGGTCAACAAACGTATCACGAATACTAACCACTACTCGTAGGAAATGACGGAGGGCTACGACTGGTTTTTGGGGAAAAACCTTTACCGTAATGAACTTGATCTCGTTATAGGAACCAAATGGTTTTGCAAAAGAGTAGCTTAGGCTCTGCTTTTAAAACTAATAACATAAACTTTTGCTTAAGAGCGAACTTCCCGTGAAAGGATCAAGGCTCTTTTCTCGTAGAATGAGGTGTAAGATATTCCTGACCGAATACCTCAATTCAAAGCAAAAGAATATAACTATGGTTTTAAAGAAAACCGAATAGCTTTAAAAATTGGTCCGACAACATCATCTAGGTTTGTTTTTCTTGGATTAGAACTATAATGCTATTCCATCAATTAATAATATCACACCAAAAAGAAACGAAAATAGGCACGCACATATATGTCATCCGCATTCACTACAAGGTCCCGGGTTTTCACCGTAAGGTTACTTAACTTATGGCAGGGCAAGGACATGATTAGGGCGGATGCAAAACATATATAGCGTTTACTATATATATAACACCATTCGTTTCGGGCATGATAATATACCGCAAACTCAGAATCACAGCAGAAGCAAACACTATGAAATAGAGGGTATACAAGGAATTCCGTGTTTCATTTAAGTCATGAATGAAACATGGATTCCACGGTTATGTGAATAGCCAAACCCGTCCTTAGACCCATACGAGTGCGACAAATAATCCCGTCAATTTTAGAATGGGATGACATGTTCTTAACTTTATAAGATGGCCATCTGTTTCCTCCTAGAACCCGACTGCTTGAGCACTCCTCCGGGGTCTATCCTAGATATAAGAGATGAATCAAATATAATATATAGGCGACACAACCTCAACCTGGAAGTACCCATCAAAAGGATATACATCAAGCAGTGACGGAAATTCACAAGTCGGGTCGCTTGCCCCGCAATATGAATATGCAAATGTAAATATAAAATACTCATCTCATAAAAAAACCCGGCTATTCACGACGATGACTGCAACTATTTCAATCCAAATAAGCATCACAGAACTAATAAGTATTTGCAACCCCGTCTAATCGACCTATAGCAATTAGACGGCGGTCACAAACACAAATACGAAACACAAAATATAAACGATTCAAAAATTTCGATTTAAAACTTTCCGTATTTCCCGAATACAAAGATAACTTCAAGTGAAATTTGGGCAAAATCAAACATAACCAAAAACCAAGTGAGATAAAGCGCCAGGAAAAAAAATTGGAGACCAGACTCCATAAGAAAACCGCCAGTGTCGGGGTTTTAGGAAAAAATAGCGGTTTTTTATTGGAATTAGGTCCTCGTTTTTCTTCCCACGTTTTAATATCTCACAACAAGATTTCTGCACTTGTTTAAAAAAATTTCAGAGAACAAAAAAATTTCGACAAAAACATGGTTTTCGGGTTTTTGAAAATACGGAAATTTTTGGTTTCGAAATGTAAATATCGTTTAAATCTAGTTCTAGTCTTCATGCTCGTGCCGCAAACTAGCGTCCATACAGAATATATACGGAATATAAAACAAATTTTTTCGAAATTTGAGCACGAACACTGCAACCTAAAATCGAATCCAAACACTAAACTGGAAACTAATTAGGAGTTAAATACTAGGTTTGTGATTACAATCTTTGTAATCGTGTCTTTCGTTTTCTTTCCACTTTCTTAGCTCTTAGGTCGTCGGGAACGAGTTTGGAAGTTTGCCTTTCTTGTTGAAGATGATCCACCTCGAAGGAAACCTAACTAAGGCTCTAGCTTCACAAGTGAAGTAACTAGTGATCAAGACTTGTTAAGAATTGATTAATAGATGTAGTGACTAATCTCTAATTACTTTCTCTTTTTCTTTCTTCATACTCAAGAAGAGAAGAAGAGGAAACCATGTGTAAATGAGCAAGTGAGGAAGCATAGAATGACAACTCAAGAATAATCATCCATTACCCTTTTTCTTTCTCATTTCTTTTATGAACGAGTCTTTTCTTGCTCTTTTCTTTTCTTTTAGGAATTAGTGGGTTGTGACTCATTATGATGAGTCACAAGCCCATACCATTCATAAATGTTCAAGAAGAGATGAGAAGAAAAGAAGATGCCACCTCATTGGTACACATATACATATGTATGTGTATATATACCAATATATACAAATAAACTAATACAAGTATATGCTATAAATATATGCACACGTATTTATATCAAGATACGAAAGATACAAACACGGTATTCGTATCAAGATCGTATTTTGTCAAAATACGAATACCGAAAAGAGTGATACTAAAAGAGATATATAATACCCGTTTACATTTAATCCAAAATATGATGACCTGGTTATCTTTTAAACCGGCTACTATTAACAAACTGTCCGATTAAAAGCGCGTGCACAAAAGCACGTGGTTTAATCGAACCAAGTACGTATCAAAATACGTACACTATATCGTTTTGCCCGAGCTAGGAAAATTTTCTGTGTGGAACTCTAAAGACTGGACAATACGCTGGCAGTGGATTTAATCACAAGCACGTCAGCGGCACTAGCTGTATGTAACGGCTATCCAGGTATTGAATAAAATGAAGGTCGGCAAGCAAACTTGTCTGTATTCGTACTGAGCCTGAAAGTGACAATCTCCGTACAGTCTGGTTTGTTCATCTAAGCGTATCGCACATCGGGTCTAGGGTGGATACAGTCAAACCCCTAATAACTCGATAAGTCGTGTCGGTATAAACCTATCACCCACCGATAAATTACTGATCCAAATCAGTAATTCTTGTCTATCTCGGCCGAGGATTTCTGGTGATGGTTACTCGTGCACATCGTGACATCTATCCCCAATATCGGGAGAGTCGAATCCCCGACGATCCGCTCACTGCCTCCATGTGGCTCGGGATTGTACCCAATTAAAATCTGTTTGCACGACTCAGTAGAGCCGTGGTAGGGTAATAATCAAAGTAGAGTGGGAACTCACACAAGATAAACGACGATCGACAGACTAACATGTACTCATGTCATCAGAGAACTGCTACTTGACAATAGTTATAATACTATCTAATATGTTTCCGGCGAGTCCGTCCAGTATAACTCATAATCCAATGAGCACATGTATATTATCTTTGGTGACTAACCGACACCAATGGCCGAGACCGGCCATCGCTCCTCGTCGGGATCAAGAAACATATACACTAGTCTACTCTGAAATGTTGATGCCTAGTCTCGATATTCACACGACCAGGGACATTTAAGGATTTGTTTATAGACTACCCAGTTCTCACATGTGTGATCGTCACAATAACCCTGGTAGTCAAACATGAATCCTAAGTGCTTTATCAACATGTAATAGTGATCCGTAATACCACATAATATATGTACATGATGATAGAGATGCACCAGATAGTATACTATCATCTCGTGTAAGACTGTTCTATCCGATCCTCCCTCAATCATTATAATCGTCTGCATGCGATTACAATAATTGTCTTGATGGCACTATAGCCAACAAATAGTTTTTGGATCGGGTGTTTTTTTGTTGTTTTTTTTTTGGGGGGGGGGGCTCCAAACTCGATTAATTTCCCACCTGCAACTGAACCCAACCTACCCATGCCAATTACAGCAAACCCAAAACCACAGTCCACATTATAACTCTTAAGCCTACTTTACCCTACAGAAGTAGTTCATCATGAGACGGACGACTGTGATAGCTTGAGATCCCCTATATACCGCCTCTCAAGTCTACTTTCAACCATACTCCTCATTCATCTCTCTCCTATATGGAGATCCCTTCTCTTCCTTCTCAGGTACTCTCCTCTCCTCTCTAAGCGCTCCATGTCCATGACAAAAAGCTTTATTAATCTTGTCTTCGCCAATCGGATAGCAAAAGCTTCCCTGTTCTCCTCCCCACACAAAGGCAACGATCTTCTATTCTGTCTTCTATTCTGTCATATCTCAACGAGGAAATGTATTTCTGTTTTCCTCTTGATTGCTGGCCTGTTTGATGGATTCTTGCTATGCTAGATTACTTGCTCTTTTTTCCCTAACATTTATGCTATAAAATGTAATATTTTGAATGTCAATTTCTGCAGTTTTCTGGAAATGCAAATTCTGTAAATTTATGCCAAAATTTTAAAATATTTCTTTACTCCTTGTTTGTAATAAGTAAGGATTTATGCTTATTTAAATGGGCAAGCCTGAAACCTAAATCTTGTTACAACCTAACTGCCATTACCGCCATTTAAACTCCGAACTCATTCAAACTTGTATAGTACTGTTTGGATAGGGAATAATAATTTATGGCATCGTCTTTCATATGTTTTTGATAATTTTATAGAAGAATTCCAAGCTCTGGTTCAGTAGTTTTGCCAAAAGAAACTGTTGACAATCCTTTGTTTCCTTTCCATTATTAAAGGTTTTCTTACAATTGGTTAATAGATTATTTGTTTTTCATGCAGGTTTTATTTTCAGATATCAATGCCTATGAGGTAAGCACAGTAACACCATGATTTGCATCCTGTATATGGAGGCTATGCTGCATCAAGATCCATCAAAATTTACCTTATTTACCCCATTTATATCTTTTTTTTCTTTCATTATACACTTCAAGGTTTTTCTAGATTACACTTTGATATCTTCCTATAACAATCGTTTAATGACCAAAATACCACCTTTTCCCATTTCATAAGATATGCTTATCCCGTCTTTGAAACTTGCCTTTTTTTGCTGAGATAAGATTTAAATGCTCTCTCCCCTTAACTTTCACTATTTCAAATTTTCTGGACCAAAAGAAAATTGATAAATTATGATTTCTAATGGAAATGAATGATTCTGGGGGTTTTGATTATTGAGGGGCATTTATGAACAGACATGAATTGGTCCTCAAGGAAAGCTGTTTTGATTATGAAGAATGCACGCGGTAAGTTTTTTTTAATAACAGAAAAAAGTAAGAATTGTTTGAGAGAGTTTTGTATTCCTAATTATAATATGGATAACTTAGGGTTTTTATTAAACAAGAATGAAGAAGAGTAATTTATTAAGGGTAAAGCTGTCCAAAAAAATGCAGGAAGTTATTCTCAGTATATTCGTTTAGAATATTAACAGATGGTATCTTAGCGCAAACTGAGAAAACATAACGGTATTAAGCGCAAGAAAAAATAAGTAATAGGGTAAAGCTGTCAAAAAAATAATATAGGAAGTTATTCTCAGTATATTCATTTACAACAGAAGGTATCTAAGTGCAAACTAAGAAAACTCAACGGTATTAAGCGCAAGAAAAAAAGTAATAGGGTAGAGGTGCAGCGAAAGGTAAACTTTAAGTGATATTATCATTTTAGTGCACTCTAGCCATTGAAGTACACCATAATCTGACTCTGTATACTTCTGTACCGTCTTGATTTGAGTTTATCATATTAATAGAACTTCACATATGTATTTCGGCCGTAAGTCCTTGTTTTAGCATTGGAGTTGGCACTTCACCATTTGTTATAGGATCTCCTCCATATATAACTGCGGTCACATGGTATATTCTCTTCCTGTAATTGGGCCTGGAAACTATAGCTTCAATGTACATACACAGATATCATGAGCCTTGGTTTTTACTTAGACGGGGTTGGTGTCATATTCTGATGCCTTTTTTATTTGTTCCCAGGTTGATCTAGGGACCGATGCAAAACATTGCTTTTGTCGTGCAAGTGAACTCTTGGCCGTGGTTGAGTGATGAGGTCAGATAACTCGCCACTGTCTTCTTCTCATAGCAGCAGTTCCTACAGATTCATCCATTGGTGCTTGCGATGGAATTATGCAATGTTAGCTCATCTACCGAGATTCAAATGCTAGTACTGTGTTTTGAGGCTGTTATCTTTGTAGTCCTGAAATTCTAAAATTAAACTTTGGAAGTTGAACATTTTTTTCTCCGTGCTGAATTTAAGCCTTTAGTGCACTCAGTGTGTGCATGCTTTTGTATTTTCCGAGAGTTTTTTTCCTTCTGATAATTGTTGGAAGGCTGCCTGTGTTCATGAAGTTTGCAGATTTATCAGAGTGGAAGAGTTTCTTGTTGATTGAGTTCCTGATGATATGAAGAGAAACCATGATATTTTTTCGTAACTTCTGCGACGCTGTGCGCATCTACTACTTCTCAATAGTTGTTGTGCATCCACGGATTACTTGGTGGAATTCATGTTCATGTTCTTATCTAACCGGACACATGGCAAAGAATTTAGAGGATTGTTTATACTGTCCTACATTTATTTAATTTTAGAGTATGACAGAGGAAAGGTGCCATAGGTTGGAATTATCTCTTGTGGTGTTGAAAAAATACTCCCTCCATGATTTTTTTCGACGATGAATTCGCTGTTCATCATCGTTATTTTTATCATGTAAGATGTAAATACATCAAATTTCATGTGATTTTATCATCCTTTCACCGTTAATTTAGCGGATGCAAAATTAATGGTTTACCGACATTGGAATTTTTTACACTGCTAATTCAACGGTGAAAAGGTGAATTATATGAAATTTGGTGTATTCACATCTTACATGATAAAGATGGTGGTGGTGGATGCGTCGAATAAACGGTGGATGGTATAGCTTTTTGAAGCAGTGTTTTGAAGCCATATAACGAAAAAGGCTTCTATGCCTCTTTTCTCCATTATTCTTTCTATACATGCTTTTTATAATTTAGAGGTAGAGAGTTGTCCTCGATTTGATATATGCTAGACCCGGAGCGAGCATATACAGGGACGTTATTCAAGAAATAAAATAATAAAAAGTCAGCCTCAAAGGGATAAAGCGAAATTTGTCCTCAGTCTAGGGTCTAGACGTATCTACTCTTAGCTAGTATTATGCACCTATGGGTGCCGAGAAAGTTTTGGACATTCAAAAAAGATGAAAAAATAAAAATGTGAATGAAAAAGGAAATAAAGATTAACAAATCTCTTGAGAATGTTCTTGGCTCCTCTTTTTTCCAGTCTCTGCTTTTGCTGTTGGGTTGTATAAATTTACTCTTAAACTCTAATGATGTTCTTCGCTCCTCTTTTCTCTTCTTTTTCTTGTATTATAATCTAGACATATTTAGTGAGTTATAAATTAATCGAGTATTTCACATGGAAGCTATGATTATATTGGTAGAGATGTCTTTTTTATACCAAAATTAGACATAGATTAATTCACTCTCGCGGGATTCTTTCAAAATAAATGGAATTTAAGAAAGCTTGGTCTTTATTAAAAGCTACGACCCTGGAATAGACGTATGGATGAGTTGGGTTAGATCTCGAACAACATATGTTCCAAATCTTGACTGTTTATCATCAATAGATAAAGACTCTTCAATCGACATGATGCCTTTATACGTAATGGAATCAAATCTATGTCTAATTTTTTTATATTTCACTCGACCCGTATCCGTCGCTGAAACCTGGTCAAACTCGTTTATCCACACTCTTGTATTTCAATATTTATTTTATATTTCAACATAAAGAAAATAAAAAATTTCATATGACGGGATGAAAAATAGGATGGCCGAAGTTAAATAAACCAGTTTGTTTAAATGAGAAAAAATAATGATGTGGTTACCTTCGGAAAGTCCAAAAGTGATAGAGAGACGGGTTCGGGTCTAAATGGACTGTATCAAACAGATCCCGAGCTAAAATATCCAACAAACTAAAACGGGTCCTGGATTTTAGCGACGGATACGGGTCGGGTTCGGGTGGAGACCCGAATCACTACGCTTCTCCTCCAAGTCGAATGCTCTTATATATATATATATAAATAAATAATCTAATAATTTCTCAACAAATCACTTCCTCCATCGATCCGAAAATCCCTTTGCTTGGGTTTTTTCCTCTCCCTCTCTCTCTTCGTTCCTCTCTCCTCCAACAACAACCGCCATGGCCGCAGATCAAAACCCTAGCAGCTCCGCCGCCGCCGCGGAGCAGTCCGATCCCAACCCCCCCTCCAAAGATCCCAAGAAGAAGAAAGACGAGAAGAAGGACGAAGATCTGGTGACGAATCGATCCTTTTACTTCAACTTTTCGACTAATTTTTTGGGTTCATTTCATCGGTTCTTACGTTTGGATCTATGGTTATGTTACAGTCGGATGAGGATTTGGCTTTGAAGCAGCAATTGGAGCTCTATGTCGAGCGAGCTCAGGATTCAGATCCTGGGGTTCAGAAGCTGGCTCTTGAGAGCATGAGGTTTCAATCTTTTCTTTGGATGATTTTTTTTACCAGGGTTTTAGATCTATGATAGTTTGGGATTTTAATTCGAGGTTACTCGCTAGCTTGTGAATGCCTATTCTTGAATTGTAGAAACTAATATATGATAGCCCTACTTACTAAGGGGAAAAAATCGTGCCTTTATCCTGAATTATTGGGTTCATCTATGCGATAACACTCCCCTCAAAAAGTAGGAAATGTGATCTTCTTATTTCCTAGTAAATGTAACCATCATAAAAAAGAATTGAAGCTTGATGGAATTTAAAATTGCCATAAAATTGATTGAGAAATTTTGAATTAGTGGTGTATGACAGAATTGAAGGGCTACTAAATGTATATCCAAAATGTTAGACGAGGTCCATCGCAAAGCCCTAGATGAATGAGTCTATCTAGATGTAAGCTCTTTCCTGATTCAATTCAATATATAAGCATCAACAAAAAAGAGAGTTTATTTGCATAATATTAGAAAGACAACTTGATAATGTGAGATCTTATACCTGAACAAGTTTGATCACATATTACTGTAGAGGTATAAAATCTCAATCCTTAAAGGAATTTATAAAATATAAATACATCTTCTTGGCTGAACATTTTTCATATTCATAGTTCATATGACCAAGTAAAACCATAGTTCCAAATATCTCAAATGTTTTTTGGCTAGAAACCAGAGAATAGAGCTCTGAAGCTTCAAAATTGGAAGAAAAGAATGTTTTTTTTTGTTGGTCCTCATTCTGATCTGGAGTAAAAAATGATTTACGAGGCTATCTTTTAATGCTGGCGCAGTTTTCTTGCTGTTGGCAACGTGTTCTGTAGAGATTTTGTTGTTGGACTGGTTTCCCCCCCTTCTTTAGAGGCAGCAGATATTGGATGTAAAGGCCGTAGATTGACGAGGAGGCTAAGCAATAACAACTTCTGATGAACCATCCATTTCCCAATAAGGAATAACTCCTCTCTTTGATAAACCACATTGCAGAAAGCAAGAAATCTCAGTTTTATCCATTTAGCAAACACATATCATTACATATCATCCTTTTCGTAGAAGCCTAGCCTTTGTAGCGGCTAATACTTGAGAAACATGATTTTTGGAGTTCAAAACAATGCTTCAATATCAAACAAGGCTTTTGAAAACCAAACCTATCAAATAAAACACATAAATACATTTAAACACGATAAAACGTGTCCTTTGGAGTCCTTGTCTAATTTTAATAGAAAATGACTCTCGAACCCCTAATGAAGATATCAATGATCAATTGATAGTCAGGTTTGTAATTAGGTTGCGTTTAATTATTATGGATCGTGACTCCATGATTTTGCCAATTCAGGAAGAAGTATAAATCATCAGATTACAATCTTAGATCACCTGGTGTGGTTGGAATGCAACCATGCAAAATGTTATCAATTGGAATTTCTAATTATGGTAAGATGCATTGGTTCTTGAATCAAAAGGCCTAAATGTTTTGGATGAAATTCTAGATATAATTATCTTGTGTTTTAAAAGCGAAAGGCAACGTCAGGGTGACAAAGCATGTCTATCGCCTGAGGCGAGAGGCGTTAAAAAGATAACCGCTGTTCCTGCAAAAAATGACAGTCCCCATATGCAAAATACGTGAGCGTCAACGCCATGCATATGGCAGCACCTACGAGCGAGGCATGTGAGCGTTGGCCAAGGATATGGCGGCACCCATATGCATGTCACGTGAGCGCCCCTGTCAAGCTTTGAAACACTTGATTCAGATATAATTAAATTCTATACGGAAAAATATCTCCTTAATCTTTCTAAAACAAGAAATATTTGCTCTGTTAAATAGAGAACCTTTGGATCAAAGATCCAATGGTGACTAAAAATCACCGCTCAATTATGAGATAAAATTAAATTCTATGGAAAATATTCCCCCAATCTTGTTAAAGAATAAGAAAGATTTACTCTGTTAAACAGAGAGTTCTTGGATCTAAGATCCACCGGTTATTTAAACACCATTGATTGATTGTGAAATCAATCAAGATCTCTCAATGAGAGATGCTCTCTATTCTTTGTTAAACAAAGAACTCTAGATTAAAGATCCAACGATGATTAAAAAATCACATCTTGATTATGAAATCAATCGAAATATTTAAATAAGATATGTTCTCAACAAATTGATATTTATTTGCTCCTGTAAATAGGTGCTTAAGAGATTGAATCTCAGATGGACAGAGCCCTTATAAGCTTTTGCCTTGCAACCGAGAATTAAATTCTCTGCAGAAATAAGATCATCTCCCTCCTTCCAAAACCTAGGTAAATAATAGAGAAAAATATCTTTTTTTACCCATCTGTTGCATGAAAAAGGGGCTTAGCCCTTCATAAGAACTTTGTTCTTTCTTTAGATTCGAGATTCATAAGTCAAGTCTCTCATAAAAAAGAGAATTAAATTCTCATAGAGAGATCTTGATTTTAAACTCAAGATTCAGAGAACACTGGTATTTTTGCCACCACTATAAAAGAAAAGAAGGAAGAAGAAGAAGAAACGAAGCTTATACGTCTAGAAACTTAATTTTCTCAAAACATATCGAGAATTAATATTTTACATGGACCAGATCTTAAAGATCTTAAAGAAGGAAAAATTTGATGAACCAAAGAGATGTTCTCTCTTGAAAGATTTAATCTTTCGAAATAGAGCTTAATCTGTGCAAATAAATAAATAATGAATATATAGCAGGTCCGCACGTGTTAAACACATGAGCGGCCCACGTGAGCGCCAAATCTCAGCGGCCCATGTGATAGACACGTGAGCGCTCAAGCCTCAACGGTCCATGTGATGAACGCGTGAGCTCCAAAGCTTCAACAGCGCAGCACGTGACACTCACATGATTGAGTGTTAAGCACACATGATTGAGTGTTAAGCACTGTTGGGTGATATAAAATCCTTTACTTGGTCTTAAATGAACCGAGACTCTGAAGTTCTAAATTTTGAGTTTTAAATCAACTGAGCTCATATGCTCAAAATATGTAAGTTGATGTTAGTCCCAAACGAGACTGACGATCCTTAGATAAAATATAAGTCCGCCAAGAAGTCTTTTGGCAAATTGGAGCTTAAGTTTCAACATGTTCTCTCCACTCATAAACGGGATTTGGTTCAAGGGTACATTCTTCCACATCTCTGATGTAGGGCGTTGTAATTCCTCAGCGTTTTCAGAGAGGTGGTGGGTCCCAACAACCAACGAGCCCTCCTTCCTCATCCTATTTTCTTAAAGCTTCGGCTTCTTTGAGTTTTGACTATTGAAAAATTAGTTTTTTTCTTGAAAGATATGCGCACTATCAAAACAAAGAACAGAGCCTTTGTTCTATGAAAGCATATATATGTATTTGTGTATATCTTTGGAGGAACATAAATACTTGCAAATTGGATCGCACCCCAATAATTGAGTGCATCCCTCTTAGATGTTCGCATCATGCGTTTCGTCACGTGATATACATGTGCGCGCAAACTGAAAGAAGCATTTATAAGGATATGTGCACCACATGCCATACACGTGCGCAACGTCAGGGCATAAGTGCCAACCCCTGTCCCATCGTAGACCATGCGAAGTATGCGCATTCAGTGCTATGTACGAGCGCTGATATAGTGTGCAAGCGCACCTGATGACAAGCCAAAGCTCGGAACTTAGCCCAAAATATGCCAAGTATATAAAAACTTATGCTTCATATGTGACAAAATGGTCAATTGAGCCTATATGCTCATTATTTCTAAATTGATAGTCCCAAATATGACTGACGATTTTTAAATCAAACTCAAATATCTTGAACTGATGCTCATCTATATGAGAAGTACAACTTAGGTTCAAGCCGAAATCTAATGTAAGGATTTGGACTAATCTGCGCCCTACGGACGACGACATAAATTAGTCTCCGTATACAATCCAAGAGTAATCCAAAATAAACAAACTATAATACGACATATGAAGTAAACTGGAGCAGAGAAAGTTATCGCTTGGCGATAACGTAATTAACCGTAGGGACTTGCGCCTGCAGAAAAAAGCGTCCCCATAATCAATAAACCCGTCATCCATGAATGGAAATCTGAAAATCAATTTGGTATCGTTCGTGAGGTGGATAGATATGTTCCATATAGTATTTGCCCCCAAATTCAGGCTAAACGTTCCCCCAATATCTCAGACCGGTTTTTCGGCGGTAAACAACCGTCTTAGTGAAGTGAGGTGGCAAACATCTTAACTGTCTACAAGAATTTGCTAGTTTGGTTTGAGAATCAAAGGAAGAATGTGAAAGAAAGGTATACAAGACTTTCTATACAAACCTAGTTTTGTCGTCATTTTGGTTTAATTTTATTTCATAGAAAATTTCTCTATGATTAAGGAGAAATCAAATATATATAAACAAAAAAGAGAGTGAAATAACATGAAATTTATTTTATTTTTATCTCTTAAATTAAAATCACTCAGTTACTCGTTGCAAATCCTTGCTTTGGATGTCTGAGACGAGCGTTCGGGCACTTGAGACGATAGCAGCTCAAATCGCCTCACCAGGACGTTTGAGGCATCATCTTTCAAATACTTACCTTAGGGCATGTTTGGCAATTGGCAAGTGAAAAGAAAGTAGGAAAGTAAGAAAATACTAAGAAAGTGAAATGGGAAGAAAGCGTGAAGTATAAATTCTTGTTAATTTTGGTAAAATGAAATAAGAAAGAAGCTGAGTTGGCGCTTATGTGGTAATGGAAAGTAAGATTGGATTGTTTGGTTCGAATAGTAAAAAGTAGTAAAATAAAAAAGTAGAATAAAATAATAATATAATATCCACTTTATTTCATTTTCTCCCTACTTTCTCTACTTTGAGCAAGAAAGTGTAAAGGCTCAAAATACACATATGGCTTGCAAGTGAGAAAGTACTTCTCATTTACTTTATTGTATCCAAACAAAGAAGAGTAGGAAAGCGATCCTACTTTCCAACTTTCTCTATCACCAAACATGCCCTAATATCCTAATAGAACTATAGAAGGTGAAGTAACCTCTCAAACTATATTATAGTTGGAAATTTTTTAGAAATTATTGTTATTTCATTTCCCTTTTTAGAAGTAATTTTTTTTTTGCTGTTCTTCACTTATTAATTTGAAGTCATGATTCAATCTTCTTAGATTAAAGCTATCAAGTAAAGACTCTTGCAGGGGACTAAAGAGGGGTTTTTGGGAGGGGGTGGACGTGGTGACCGGGGAGGGACTATATATTGTAGGCCCAGATATTAATTATTGAAATCAGGTTTTTGAGAAAGAATTTCCATGCTTTTTGTAATCGGAATCCCCTCCCAAATGAACAAAACTGTGGATTTTCTTACATCCAAAGAACAATTAATAATAATCAAATGGTTACTCTCATGAGTTTCAATTTCATCAATTTCCAAAGCACATGATTTGCAACTAAAAGTAGCTAAGTTTGCACATAATTTGGTACAGAATATTACTGGATAGCCAAGTTTGTGATCTTTTCATCTTAATGCTAGTTAGAATTGATCCTGTATTGCGGTTATTAACGGAGGTATCATTATTTGTAATTAGGCATGAAATTCGTACGTCAACTAGCTCGATGACTTCTGTTCCTAAACCTCTAAAGTTCCTCCGTCCTCACTATGGAACTCTGAAAGCATATTTTGAGACTATGCCAGAGTTTGAATCGAAGGTATGTGCTATTATTAGTACACACTATCATAATAACTGGCATAACACTAACAGTCTGTTTTCAAGTTGCAGAAATACCTAGCAGATATACTGTCAGTGTTGGCCCTGACTATGTCTGCAGATGGGGAAAGGGTATGCAAATTTACTTTTCAGAGTTATTTTTGTTAATACCCTTGAGGGAAGTAACTGGTAGTTATGACTGTGGGAATGAAAAAAAGAAACGAAGTACAGAATGTAGTTTTTAATGCTCTTGATGTATCTATTGTCATTAACTTCACGAGGTATTGCTTACGTATAGATATGAAATATCTGTAGTTCTGAATGTAAACTACATCGTGCTATTACTACTATGCAAATTAAGTCAAACCGTCTGAGAACAAATGCTGGCTTTAAGGTGTAATTCATTTTTTTTACCAGTATATATTTTACTATTGAGTTCTGGGGAATGAACATGATATACATCCCATTCCATTCGATTTTTGTCTTTTCCCTACCGCTTAAAATGCTGGACCTGTTGGCATTGTGTTATTCTCCGCTGGCACTGCTCCAGTCCAAATACTTACAGCATGTTTTCCAGATTGACAGGATTTTTTGGTTACTTGAGGTGGTTGTCAAATGGAATGATTATTTCTTGAAATTTTCCACCACCTAGTGCCCTAGTATGTTTAGCCATTATTATCTCTGTGTCCTTGTGCTTCACAAATTTCATTGCAACTCATCCCTTCATCTGATCAATAAATTTGAAAAATTAAATGGCAACATATTTTTATTTGCCCTTTGCACTGGTTTTGATCCTGAATCATTGGTATCATTAAGTAATCCTTGATCTGGATGTGTTGAAACATTATTTGATTTTTCAAGTTATATCAAGCTTTGTGGAATGATACCAAACTGTAAATTGTGCATTAGGAGAGTTTCTCTGGAAAACTGGTATCCGTAGAAATTATTAATTTTGAGGTTCTAATTATTCTTTTTTAAGCCAGGAGCTGTTTCACATAGTGGCTTGTGCTGAGACATACATGGAATGATTCCTGTTTTAAAAGGAAAACTAATTGTTCAGTGCACTTGATGTTAGAGGAAAACTGGTTGTTGATTTGAACTCTTAGCAATCTTTATTTTTGATTTTCATGTATGCTTTAATACTCAGAAATAGATTGAATTAAGTTATTAAAGTTGCAATATTAATAACAATGTCCAGAAGAGAACTTTTAAAAGAGACATAATATGTCAACCAATGTTGTGCTTCAGTGGACAAGTGAACTTTGAAAGACATTTCAATGTATTTTAAAATAATACAAGAGGTAATGTCATTGTTGATCAATAAAAATATGGTATCCTTGAAGAATGCATATATTGGGCCTTATTATTGTTGAAATGCTCTATTTATTTGCTGACTACAATCCATGTGTTTTTATTGTTTTTACCTGTGATGCATCTTCTAATTAGGAAAGTTGTGACCTTTCATTTTCCTGTCAGGCATCTGAGCTTGTTTATAATCGGCGTCTTATAATTTCTCTCTTTTCAGGAGAGTTTGAAATACAGGCTATTGGGTTCTGAGGGTGACATTGGTTCCTGGGGACATGAATATGTGCGGTAAGGAACTCATGTGGTGTTTCAACTTACACATTCATGGTGATTCTTATTTAAGCACATGTGATTAAGAATTTTATTTTTCTAAAATGACAGTTTAGATGTACATAGAACTGGTTTTTATGGTTTTAGTCAACACATAAAGTCAATGATTGTGTGGTAACTTATTTATAATTATAAGGGTACTGTAGTAATATTACATTGTGCACTCAGCACTTATTAGTTATTGCACAGAAATAGCACAACTTCTAGTGCAATATAAAGGTTAATCCACAGGAATAACCGGGGACATTAAGTTGTGAACTTTATCCATTTACAAGTAGCCTCATGTGGCATAAACTACATAGTTGAATTTCTTTTACTCTCATGTTGATGTAGCATCTAGTGGATAACCAAAAGGCTTTCCTCAGTGCATGGCGTTCTTTTATCAGTTTCAACGTTCTGCATTTTTTAGTTGGTTACATATTTAGTAAACTTTGAGTCATCAATAACATCAGTCAATATTATATGCATGTTATAACTCAATGCAGTGGTCAACAGACTCAACACCCTTGTTGATATATTTGAAAATAAGTGGCCATGTTCAGCGGCTTTAAGTGGGTTTGTTGTATTCATAATCCATCTGATTTGATGGTTAGATGTATAATCAAAAGATCAATGCAAATGAAGTGAGACTATTGAAATCGATGAATGACAAGATTTGCGATGTGAAGGAAATAATATTAGAAGAAAGTAGTGCATTAGAGGGAAATTATCAATCAGTGGTGCTACTAGTACAAGGACATGACTAAATGAATATAGTTTAAGGCTGTAAACAAAGTGCGAGAGCTTGCTACATTACCTGAGGGCAAGGAGCCAAGGATGGAACCAGGTTTCATGGATTTACTTAACCTCGGTAAGGTTGATATAACCTATTCCATCATATAAAATTTTGAACTTCTATTGTGGTTGTTTATATAATAAAATCAGGACTTATAATTTGTGTTTGCGTATACGACTTATGATTAAATTATATGAAGTACTTCGAATTAAAAACAATTCTCTCTAGAATCAGGCCTCTCATCTCCATTTTGACCGGAAAAACTCCATTTGTTCTTTCTTTTACTTTGTCCTTAATATTGGTTTGTTTAGCTATTTTATCTTTCCTTCTTTCCCTTCTTTCTTCCCTTCTTAAATAAGAACAACTTGAAAGCCTATTATTAAAGATCAAGAAAATGAAATTCCAATCTCTTATCTAGGTCTTGTATTAGAATAATTATATGAGTCGTAGGTTTTTATTGTATAATGTGTGAGACGGATTCATTCCAAGCTCTTTCTCAGAAAAAGACTTTAAGTTGTGAAATATAAAACTTCATTTATATAATTAACAGCAAACAATTTCTATGAATTGCATTACAAATCTTGATATATATGTTAAGAATAATTAATTTAGTCAGTGGAAATAAGTTTGGAAATATTCATTTCTTCTATAAATTATAGGAAAAGATTTACAAAATCTAAATTTTAATTCCAAAGTAACCAACCTCCTAAAATTAAGGAGATAAATCCTGGATTTAATTTTTCCTCATCTTCTTAGACTTATTTGGTAACTAATCACATAGAGAAACAAACTCCTGATTATTAGGGAGGGGGGCAATACACCAGCAGGACGAGGGGGGGGCATCCGTGCCTGAGGGGATTACCCTTGGTAGTGTTTAATGGAATGATTAGGGATCATTACTTTACGTGACGTGGTGTGAGCAACATGGTGAAGATGGATCGACACTTTTAGGCAATATAAATGTTTACCCACAATTTAAATGAATAGTGGGATTGAATTTTGAACATTATTCAAGAGAAAAGGGCTATTGGATTAATTTAGATCATGCATGAGAATTTTGATTCATTGGTTTTATATGAAGGCACAATCATAACGATGGATTATATGCGAATTCTTGGCTAATGTTCTAGGACATGGTTGTTAGGTAACTTTAAATTTCCATTTCATGATTAAATGTATTGTTCTAAAAACTAATATTTACAATTTTCTTCTATATACGATCAGTCAATACCAAATAAAATTGGAAGTAGCAAGGTTATGGGATGGGATATGCATCATCATGCGTTTGAGGGTACATATCATATAATGCGGTTACATTGTGGTATCATGATATTTTATCCATTTATGCCTGTCCTTCCATTTTTTCAATCTTATATTTTATTTTATTTTTCCTATCGGTGGTTGGAGTAGCAGCAAGCCAGCATCAGACTTCGGCATCCTGTATTTGCTGTTGAGAAGCCCAAAAAATGAAATGTTGTGAAAATAAGGAATAAACAAGGGAAAAGAGGAAGGATTTAAAAGAAGAGATGCGAGAACATCGCTAGAGTTTTGGTTAGTCGTCAGTTTAACAAAGTCGAATTTAAATAGTTAAGTTTATCAGGTCAGATCAGGTTAGGCAAAAGTTAACCAAACGCACCCACATAATGCCAAGGCTTCCACATAGGTGTCTTCCTTCTTGATAATGTGACCACATGGGTGATCGTGTCTTCGTTAGTCAATTTTACCTCCATGGCTTAGGCAAGCGTATTTTATGCACCAGAGTGGTGCCTTCGCATACAACGGCACATATGAGCTTGCATGGTCCGCTATATATAAACATGGAAACTAGTGACCTATATATAGTGGATGGAAGAGGAAATAAGCCTAATGTTCCAAGAGATCAAACCACCATAAGCACCAGAATTGAGGAACAAATGTAAAAGCTAACCCTGATGGCTTGACCTTTTCCTAAGGTCATCAACTTCGTAAGCATGTCCAAAAAACATTTTGGCATTGCAGCAGAACTGTTTGTTTTCGTGTAATTTATAAAGGTCTAGTAAATTGCAGAGACTTCGAATAAACTAGAGTGCATATAGGTCAAACCTTCATTTTTCACCACCTCTTATGTCCACCCTCATGTTGATGCTCTGGTCATGTAATTCCATCGAACTTCCTCTATTCTTGCAATTTCTCACATGGGATCTGAATGTGAACCTCACTCATCATAGAGTTCCTCTACTGCTCTACAACTCCGGGCAGGGTACTCCAATATTTTCCTCTCATTTCTAAGTTCCACTATCTGTCATTTAGACGGTTTTGATTATTCTTCATGCTGGATATTGGTTGGTGGATATTTAGAAGCAGTTGCATGCTTAGACGTCAATGTTTGCTTATGCTTTCTCTATTGATTTGCATCATTTTCATTAATTTCCCTCAAAACCAATTGTCGAAAAAGAAAATCAAGAATCTTTCGGTCTTTTCTGAAGTGTTTGCTTGCTAATTGCTATAAAGTATTTCCCTTTATAAAAAAGTGGTTATATTTATTCTGATGTGGATAATGATTCCTATTAACATGTTCATCTTGATGGCCGTATTTCTATCTCAGGAACCTTGCTGGAGAAATTTCACAAGAGTTTGCAAAGCGACAGGTTAGGCCAAATCTCTTCGAGACAAAATTCATTTGTTTTCTTTTTGAAAATCATATAGTTGAATTATAACTAATTTGGCAGAACCCCCCCCCCCTCTGCCCTTTTCCCATTCAAGGCATTTCTAACAAGTACCGTTGTCTGCATATTCTATCCGCACCCCCCCCACCACATATTTACACTATCAACCTAATCTCATGTTTACATCAACAGATTACATTACTGTCATAGCTCTTGCGATGCACACACATTCTACTGCATATCAGATCATCAAACTTAACATCTTAATTTCTCTACAGATTCTACTTGTATCAGATAATTGAACTTAACATCTTAATTTCTTTCTATCATCCTGATTAATTCCTAGCTAGTTAAAATTCATTATCGGTGATGCTAAGTTCAGAGTATAATTTTGCATTTACTTCTAATATTCAACGACATTTAGTACTTTGCTATTGTAGACAAATTGTTAATGCTCTAAGAGATTATAGCATGCTGGTTTATGATGTTAAATGAATGATTTGATTTCCTATTGTATCTGTGAATATATTTTAATTTCGAGCTAGTTAAAATTCATCTTAATTTCTTTCTATCATCCTGATTAATTCCTAGCTAGTTAAAATTCATTATCGGTGATGCTAAGTTCAGAGCATAATTTTGCATTTACTTCTAATATTCAGGGACATTTAGTACTTTCTATTGCAGACAAATTGTTAGTGCTCTAAGAGATTATAGCATGCTGTTTTATGATGTTAAATGAATGATTTGATTTCAGTACAACAACAACAACAAGCCTTTGTGCCAAAATTTTTAGGTCGGTTAAATGTATCCCTTTCTTCTATTCTGCTTGTTAAGGGCCGTCTCCGAGGTAAATTTACAATTAAAATATCATTCTTAATTGACTCTATCCATATTTGTTTAGGTCTAATCCTATCCTAGTTGTGCTATTAACTATAATTTTGTCACTTCTCCAAACCGAGGCATTGATTGGTCTCCATTGTACATGACCAAACCATCGCATTTTGTTCTCTCATCTTATCCTCTGTGGAAGAGACCTCTAACTTGTTACGGAATACTCATTTCTTATCATATCTTATAGTGTATTACCACCCATTAATCTTAACAATCTCATTTCAACTACCCATATTTTTTGGACATGTTTCTCAATTACCCAACATTCTGGTTCTTATAAAATTTTCTTTTAATTTCAAAGGCGTCCTACGATCACAAAGCACTCTTGAATCACTTCTCCACTAAAACCATCCTAGATGCATTTCCCTCGATCTCTACATTTTGCTTAATTATAGATCCGAATTAATGAAAATTATTATTTCTAGAAACTTTTTGATGACCATCAATTTGTACCGCATGTCTTCTTTGCTTTGTTTTGCTGAAATTATATTTCATATATCTAGTTTTTTTTTGCTAACTCTAAATCCTTTAGATTCTTAGGTCTCTCTTCAATTTCTACTTAAAAAATTCTCTTTACATTAATCTACGAAAACAATATCATCAACAAACAACATACACCATTATTCTGAATATATCTAGTAAGTTCAACCATCATTAATGCAAAGAGATAATGATTTGATGTCGTTTCTTGGTGTAAATCTATGGTTGTAGGAAATGGCTCTTCTAATCTAGGTTGCACAGACACGTCTTTTTAGTTGCCGTATCCGTGTCGGACACGGATCATGCCCGACACTTGCACGACATATATCCGACATGGAATTTCCGTATCCTGCTTCGAAATGAGATGGTTTTTGATTTTGACATGTATGAGACACGTGTTGAACAAGTTTAAGTGTAGCCACGACACAAAAAGTGATTCCCGTAGTAGCGGCGATCTTATTTTTTCAATTAAAAACGAGAAAAAACATAATCTTCGCGGAACTTTTTTGAATTGTCAACTTTTTGCTGAGTATGTTGTAATGTTATGGTATATTTCTCTTATACCGTGTCCCCGTATTCTATATTTTGGGATTTTGTCATTTCGTCGTGTCATAACGTATTGTGCCCCGTGTCCGTGCAACCTTGCTTTCAATCGTTCACTCTTAAGTAATTGCTTATATATATATATATATATATATATATATATATATAATCACATCAATGTATTTATGAGATACTAGTTCTTTTCTAATGCCCATTACATTTTCTTAGAAACCCTATCATATGCCTTTTCTACATCAATATAAAACCATATATAGATCTCTCTTCTTTTCTTTATATTTCTCCATCAATCACTTTAATAAATAAATCGCGTCCATGGTAGACCGTCGTGGTATAAAACCAAATTGATTTTCAAATTTGGACGTTTTTTTTCCTATTCTATGTTCGATTACTCTTTTCCATAGTTTCATTATTTAACTTATAAGGTCGATTCCATGATAGTTTGAATAATTTTATTTTCATAAATCGGTATCAAGATGCTCGTTCTACCTTCACCAGACAAATTTTTTGTATCTGTAATTTTATTAAATAGCTTCGTTAACCACTTAAAGACTTATCGTTTTTCATGTTTTCATCTTTTTCGAAGTATCTCCTAAATACTTCCAAACTTTGATGGGAATATCATCAGGAGTTCAAGACCTCCTTTTCTTGTTTTCATCCTTTTAAAGCATTCTTCATCTCATTAAGCCTAATCTTATGAGAGTACGTAATGTTCCTAGTCTTACCTAAACTGTTTGTTTCTATATTAAGTTTGTGAATATTATTTGGCTTATTTCTTGAAAACATCCTTGTAGTTTGGTCTAATTCCTGAAAACGTACTTAAACTTTTCTCCTTACCCAATACCTCCTTGTACTTAAATTTTGTTATCTCTTAACCCCTTGCCGTTAACCTCTTACCCCTAACCAAAAGACATATCTGCCCTTCTCTTAAAATGAAATAATACTTGTGTTTTCTAAAGCAACAAAAGATGCCCATGGACTTCCAAAAAGAAGTTGCCCCAATTTGAGAGCTAAGGAACTCGCTCCAATTCAAGCAAGGGTACATGCCCCAGATCCTTAAAGTTTTATATTTCAATTTATATTCTTTCAGTTTTTTCAGCATTGTTTCAACTAATGTCTCAGTTATCTGCTGCATTGCTACAATTCCCATCATGGAAGCACTTGTTTTCAGTTTCGGATTTATGTCAACATTTCATAAAATGCTTCTTCCCAATCCATAACATCATTTTCTTCAAGAGCTTGGTGCAAACAAAGTTGAAATTCTAATTCATACAAGCATTTAATCAACCACTTGGTGAAATAACACAAAGTTCTCATCCCAGCTTTTACAAGCATTTCATCAAACACTAGGTGACAAATAGAAATATCTGCATTCATAAAATGGTCAATACATGGTCATAATACAAACAAAGTTTACATCCAAAACCACAAAGATTACATTCATACCACAAACAAAAGCTTACATGGTCGGAGGATTCACTTCCAAATTAGCACTATTACATGAAGAAAAAAATCAAAACTACAACCAAGTTTAATCATAATGTAACCAAAGCTGCTTACCTAAACAGAGAAACCCATGCCTTTAGCTCGCATCGATTGAACCCACTCTGTGAAAGACATGGATACACTTATTAAAGAAGAGGATGGGTTAGGTGAGTTTTTAATTTGAGGTGAAGAACAGTAAACAAAAAGAAGAGATGGCTCAATATTTAGAAGGGAATAACTGGAAGAAAAATGAACAAATAATATCACGTGTATGACACGTGATACTTTTCTTTGTTTTTACTCACAATTTAATGAAATCAAAGCACAACTTAACGGAATCATAGCATAAGGTATCTAGGAACTAAGGAAACTAAAGTATAGGTTTTTTTAGAGTAATAGAAAAAGTACAAGTACGTTTTTGAGAATTAGGCCAAACCACATGGATGTTTTCAAGAAATAAGCCATATTATTTTTATTAATTTATGAGATTAACTTCTCCATCTTTTTTTTATATAAAAATTTCATTGTCTTTAACTAAAACTCTTTCATTTTCACGCTTAATAGACTTCTCATTACTTAGGTCTTTACTTTTCTTTTCTCTCATCTTAGCAAGTTAATGTATATCTTTCTCCTTTTTTGTTTCTAGCTTTCCATATAAATTACCCATTTAGTTTTACTAAATGTTTTTTACCTTTTTTATTTGCTAATTTTTAAAAAAATTCTTCGTTTTTATATTTTTGCCAATTTCTGTAGGATTCTGTTTTCACTTTAATTATCTTTTGAAGCTCTTTATTTCACCATCAACTTGTTATGTTGTCTGCAGTATTTTAAAAGGCGGTTGTCTAGACGCTTAGGCGTCCAAGGTGGCTGCACCTCATCGCGTTAGGTTGCATAGTTTTGCTGTTATGCTTTTTTATTTTTGTATGTTTACTCTTTCTATTTATGAATTAGGGTATAATTTCTAATAAATATTGTTTTATCACTATTAAAAATATGAAAGCTTTTTACTCCAAATCATTCTAGGGTTTTTTCTCATCGACCCAAACCCTTCTGTCTCGTACTCTCACCACCATCAAGGGTCAGCAATCGCCACCGTCAACCCCAAATCCTTTTTACCCACTACTGTCGATCTCGATCTCGAATCCTTCTCACCCACCGCATTCGATCTCGATTTCAAATCCTTCTCAGCCGCCACACAATCCCGACCCAAATACTTAGCCGCCGCAGACCGCACTCGATCTCGACCCCCAATCCTTTACTTCCCATTCAATAGTCCACTTCAAGCTTCGACTTCATCTAACGTGCTTCAAGCTTTCGACAACAAAGGTTTTTTATTTTCCGTTTCTTTTAGGACTTTGATTCTTCATTTCTGTGTTTAATTATAGTTCAATGTTAATTGAATATTGTATGTGTATTGTAATTGTATTTATGTTATCTTATCGACTTATTGTTATTGTATCAATTGTTATTGACTTCTAGCAAAATTTGCTTCACTTCAGCTATGCGGCTTGCATTTAATTGTTTGTTTACACCTTTGAGAATGCTTATCAAGGCATCCACAAGTGAAAATGAAACCAAAATAGCTAAAAACCCGATTAGAACCAATGTTTAACAAATAAACTTAAAGAAAATAACAAAATTAACGCAAAATACGGCTAAATTGATGTCAATGCGTCCTGGGCGGCCGCCTAGGCGGTCAGACCACTTGGCCGCACCACCTTTTTTTGCGGCTTTTAATCACTGGCTGTCTGCTTTGGTTAGTTTCCCTTACTATTTGACCTCTACCTGCTGCATGTCTGCCTTTTTAACCTTCTTGTTTGAAGGTGTCTGTGTTTCAGCCAGAATTAGTTTTAGTTTTGGCATAGATCAGGTATATAACATCTAAAATAGGTTCAGGGAATATTTATAAAGTAACATGTGATGATAGGCCTTGTTACTGATCTTACTTGATTTTGATAATAGTTCTAATAGATCATGAAAGATAATCCTTTGTCATGATTTATTCTTATTGGTCATCTGCAATCTTATTTATTCAAATAGTGCACATTCCACTACTGATATAGGACTTATGTTTAGACACAGACTAAAACCCATCCACCCCCTAAAAGAAGAATAGGGAATTCAATGCCATACATCAGTCTGCATGCTCTTCATTTTCAATTGGATATGTCCTTGAGTAGTAAGCTTATAGGAGCCTATCCGACTCTGGATTTATCTGAATTACATTTTCTGATTAACTTGCTATTCTTTCTTAAAGCAGTATGATGATGTGCCCAATGATGCATTGATGGAACTTGTGCAACAGATTGTTGCTTTTCATATGAAGGTACAGACTTGAAGAGTGATTTAAAGCTCAAGTTTTCTGGCTTGTCAATTTTACGAGGCTGACCATTTCTCTTACATTCCATTCAAATTTAAGTTGTCGAGTCGATCACTTATTTTTCTTGGTTTTTAAACTATGTGCAGCATAATGCTGAACCTGAAGCTGTAGATCTTTTAATGGAGGTATATCCATACCTTTTCTTCATTTTATAATGTCAGTTGTATATTGCCAATGCTTTTATATTGACCGGTACAGGTTGAAGATCTTGATTTGTTAGTTGAGCATGTTGACCGCACAAACTATAAGAGGACATGCTTGTATCTGATTAGTTCTTCTAGGTATGCATAGTGATTCATGATATTAGTATATTATCAAATTCTTGTATAATTTTTTCATTGCAACCATGTTTGCTCACAGCCACTTTAGTCATTGGCAAACTTCTTTTTGCTCATTTTTTTTGTTATTGACCGTTTGGCTACCCCGTTGACAGATTTTGAACCTTTATACGCAAGGTTCGAGAACTCGGTTTCGGTCTCTCATAATTTTATTAGTTTTGTTGGGTTTCGGCTAGTTTCGCTAATCTCGGTTTGGGTTTCAGTTTCGACGGTAATACAACATACATAAGTATAGATATATTAAATACTTAAATTTATGCTTCTATATTACAAGACAATGATCCCAGTATTTAAAAATCCGGTCATGATGCAAAATATATTGAAAAGTGTACTTAGATAAGTATTAATATAGAATTTGGGTTTACTTTTTTACGGTTTTCTAACAACGAAGGCCTACAATAATCACAATGACAGTAAAAATGGTTTAAAAAATAAGTTTTTAAAGGTTTTGGCCAAAACAATATTGTATTGTTGGTTTCTTATCGGTCTCCACCGAAACCGATACGAAACCACCATGTATCGGTGGTTTCGGCCGAAATCTTGAACCTTGTTTATACGCTTACACTTTGTCTATATGATACCGCGTCTCTAATATTGAATTTGTTGCTTAGAGGAATAACGATATCCTCGACCCCCAGTCATAGCTAGGACCCCTATGAAGCACGGACACGGACACCGAACATGGCAAGTTGGTAAAAAGGAGGGCACGAGGACACGGCTATATTATTTATCTATATATTTAATTATATATATTTAACAAAATATAGTAAACTATAAGAAAAAACATGTATCAATACAACCTTAAAAGCATAATAAAAAAACAAAGGTTATAAGTTATCTAAAACTGTAAGTTTTTTTAGCACAAACAAACACACATAAAACTAAAAGTAAAATACATAAGAATACAATCCTGAAGAGTGTAAACAAATAAAATACTAACCCTTTTTAATTAGAACCGACTTTCATATACCCGATCATCAATATGGACATTTACCTTTTCTAATTATAGTCCGTCATTAAAGAAATTTAATCCCCCACTCTATCTAGAAGTGTCGGGCACGTCCAATATTGACGGACAACGGCCTAAGTGTGTCCGCAAGTGTGTCCGGCGGAGTGTTCAAGTGTCCAATACGTGTCGGAGTGCCGGACACGGACACGGCAAGCAAATAGAAGTGTTAGCTGGGACCTTAACCTGAGACTTCCTTCCACAACCCTTCGCAATCCTTTACTAGCTGAGGCAGGTCTCAAAAGCAGAGGAACAAGAGCTTGATTCATGGCCTAAATTTTCTCTTTTTTGATAATACAATGCATGTGCAACATATCACTCAATTAGGATACAACATTATGCATGTGTGCCATATAATATATCAGGGTCAATAAATCTATTACATTAGTGAATCCTGATTATTCATGAAAATGTATTTTCAGTTTTAAAGTACTGATGTGCATCTTCATTGAGGGCTATAATATTAATTATTTTCTTTACTTGATGAGAGCGTGCACACCATTGATCTTGTTGTTTAGTTAAAAAAGAAGGGGGGGGGGGTTGTGGTGGTAAAATATTAAAGTAGATTGTCCTGCTTGGGAATTGCCATGACATCATTTTGTTTCTCATATGTTTGCAGATTTGATAAAATCATTTCCAATTTTTGTATTAATTTTCATCCTTCGAATTAAATATTCTAGCAATCGAGTAATAAATTGTCTTGTCTAATAGTGCCCAAATCTTCTTGGACATTATAATGGGCGTTTTTTCGGGCCATAAACAACAATGATAAGCTTTAGTGCCAAACTTTTGGGGTCTCTCTTCTTCTATTTTGTGTCGTTTAGGGCCGTCCCCTTGGTTAAATTGACACCTAACATATCTGTCTTAACTCTCCCTGTCCATATATGTTTAGGTGGTCTACCCGTTGCCCTCATTGCACTAATGACTAAAGTTTTTCTTATTAGAAATTTCTTTTAGATATTAGTAGGAAGAAATATACTAGTCTCGATTTACCTCTATGTGTAGACTTTTTTTTCATAGACACGGAGTGACTTCTTACCATAAGCATGGGAAGCGTCTTTTTGTTCAATGATCAGCCTTCTGTGTTAACTTTAAATTACATACTAGACACATGCTAAAAACCATTCTATTGTGTAAACACGCTGGTACTTTAAGATTAGTAGCTAACCTTATGCTTCTTGAGCCTGAGAGAAATCTACTACCGCTTCATGATTTCTTTTCTATATGATTGTCATATCATTTCTTGTGTACTGAGGTTTCAGTCAAGTTCCATCCAGTTATAGCTGGGCAGTTTCAGCATAGCCTTCATTTTTCATCGATAAGTATGATTTAACTCATACTATGAAATTTAGTGGTATGCCATACTGTAAATCTGTGCATTCATTATCCTACTTGGGATTATCAAATTCCACCATTGATGATCTGGTTAAATTAGTTAAAGAAACATCCTAAAAATAACTTCCTTCAAATATATTCGTGCTGTTTTACTCGAGTTACCGTATTTGCTTTATCAAACTTTGATGCTAAGATGATGTAGAGTATTCATTTTTTCAGATATTTTTGTATGTAGATGATTCTAATAGAAGATAGTGTTTGAAGATCATGATTGTTAAATAGGCTATTCTTTGTAAATTATATCGCTAATAATTTGGGATCATTTACAGCTTTCTTCCCAGTCCGGATGATATGTTGGCACTTGACATAGCATTTACTATTTATGTAAAGTTTGAAGACTTGGCAAGTGCCCTACGCATTGCTCTCTTCCTAGATAATATCCAGGTCAGTTTGGGGACCGTTCTGCTTAACTTATTATTTACTTTATTCTCGTTGCATTACTATTGATTAAGTTCAATTTGTTGTGAACACGCCCGTGATTCCGTCTCATTGTAACAGTATGTGAAGCAAGTGTTTACATCCACTGAGGATCTCTTGCTGAAGAAGCAATTTTGTTATAATGTAGCTCGCCATGTAAGTATGAACACAACAATGACCAAGGATATGCTAGGTTTCTACCTTCAATCCTCATAGTTCTTTTACTTAAACTGTCAATTGTATTCAGCTATATGCCTGCTTTATCTAAAAATTTAGACAATATACCTAATCCTTATATAATAAATTAATGCTGTTGAGTTTTGTTTTTATACCTCAGGTTGCCTTATAAAATATGGCCCCTTGCTATATTTCAGTACTTTCTCCATGAGTCAATTTTTTGATGTGCTATTCATTACCATATTTTGTAATTCCAGGGTTTCGTAGTGGAGCTTGATGATGAGATGGTTGCAGACGACGACGACAGAGAGGCACTTCAGGATATAATCAACAATGTAAAATTGAGTGAAGGGTACCTTACCCTTGCGCGTGATATTGAAGTCATGGAACCCAAATCGCCTGAAGACATCTACAAGGTAACTAACCTTTTGGTGAAAACTGAATTGTGTTGAGTCTGGTGGATATTTAGTCAAGCTGCACTACCTAGTGAAAAGTTAATCCCTTGTTTGGCTTTGGAGATACTATAGCCGGCTTTTTAGCTAATTCTAAAACTCTGTCCTGCCTCATTTGTCCAGAGAAAGGGAAGAAAAACAACCTTTTTAGAATTGAAATAACTGATACCTCCAGTTGATAACTGTAGTTATCATAACCCATGTTGCATATTACCGTTAGATCTGTATGCGCACCTCTCTTGCATTGCTAAATAGATCTGTACAATTCCGCGTAACACTCATATCAGATTTGTTGTACAAGCAACTATTTTTTTTGCAATGTTAACATAATCAATTAAGGTTGACTGATTCGTGTGACACGGTAGCACTACAATTTTTGAGTTCCTGAATCCTGGACGATATATATATATATATATATATATATATATATATATATATATATATATATATATATACTACGTTTTCAATGTTATTTAGAACTGCTACCTACTTTAGGAAATAATTAATGTGACTTGTCCCGTTATGCTTAGGATGTATTTTGCTTATTGAAAAGTAAAATCTATGATCTAATTTGTTGATACTCATATCTTTGAATTGTATTTGTCAGTCTTGATTCTCTTTATCTACTGATTTAGACAAATTTGAATTATTAGGTTCACTTGATTGAAGGTCGAGCTAATACAAGTTCCAGTCTAGATTCAGCAAGACAGAATTTGGCAGCTACTTTTGTGAATGCATTTGTAAATGCTGGATTTGGACAGGTAGAATTTAAGTTCTGCTTATTATCTTTGAATGGAATTATTTGGTTAAAACCAAGCATCTGCAAATATCTGTTAAACCTTTTTTAAATCCTTATTTGCAGGATAAATTGATGACCGCCCCTCCAGAATCTTCAAGTGGATCCTCTGGTAGTTGGTTATTTAAAAACAAAGAACATGGGAAGACCAGTGCAGCAGCTAGTCTGGTATGGGTATTCTTGTATGTTGTCCGATATTAAATTCTCAGTGACAGTTGAAAATCAATATGTTATGTAATTGTAACAGGGAATGATTCTGTTGTGGGATGTTGACTCTGGGCTAGCACAAATCGATAAGTATCTGCACAGTGCTGATACCCATGTAGCAGCAGGAGCTTTATTAGGTGTTGGAATTGTCAACTGTGGTATCAAGAACGACTGTGACCCTGTGAGTTAAATTTAATGTAGTGTAGCTCAAGCAACTCTTCTTTAAGTTCCCAACACTGGCCAAAAACTCTGAAGTTGAGGTGAGGGTTTAGGCATATATTGTATTCTCATGCCACAAAGGTTGATTGCCATTTACTATGAATAACATCATTGCTTGTGGACAGCAGTATTTTATATAATCAACCTGTAATTAAATACATTCCTAGAGGGATTTGAACCTTGGTTCCATCTTAAAATTTCTAACTGGGCCAAAACTCTTCTAAGTTGTAATATTTGACAGTTATATATTTTTATATTCTAACACTGTTGGCCTGAACTAAATTCTAAATTACTTAAAACGAAGACATAGTTTTATTTTTGAATGAAATAACAGGACACCGTTATTCTTGTGACTACATTACAATTTACTACTTTATTTAACTTAAATATTGCACTAATAATCGTTCAGAACCAACAGAATTGGCCCATCTCACACTAAATGAATCGTTTTTATTTCATACTTCTTTTTCAGGCACTGGCACTTTTGATTGATTATGTTAATAAGGAGGATGCATCCATTCGAATTGGGGCAATTTTGGGACTTGGTATTGCATATGCTGGTTCACATAAAGAAGAGGTGAGAAAACTCTTTTTTTATTTTTGGATCCTGATTTTATGACCTTTTAGATTGGCTGACTAGTTCTCTGAATACCAGATAAAAATCCGTCTGGCACAAATCCTGGGAGATCCAAAAACACCTCTTGATGTTCTTGTTTTTTCTGCAATCACCCTAGGATTAGTGTTTGTTGGTTCATGTAATGAAGAGGTTACTCAAACTATCATACTAGCTATAATGGAGCGGAGTGAGGCCGAATTCGGTGAAGCCTTAACTCGCCTGCTCCCTGTTGCCCTTGGCCTTCTGTATCTTGGAAAGCAGGTAAAATATTAGATAATTTTTATCTTTCTAACCTTCATTTTGAGCCTCTGTAGACTATATACGTATGCTTGTTCTTATTCTAACTGTACTTCTGGTTTTGAGTATGTGAAAATTGCATCATGCCCATCTCGAGAGCATGTCCTTCCTAAATAAGTAGCATGGATTCAGATACAAGGGACATAACATGAGTCGGGTTTGCGTATACGTAATTCGTAAAAAATCTAGGATACTGTTCATTGGGATTTGCTAATCTCTTGCTGTTTTAATATATATAAATTTTCACAAAAAAATCATCATTTTAGGAAACCTAAACCAAGAACAGAACCAATTTTCCAGTGGTGGTGCGCAAATTATTGATGTTTTAGCCGTTAATACTTGTTTGATACATCTAGCATACAAATATAAAATTTTAGAATGTGCAAAAAGGAGTTCGACATATGGAGATGAAAGAATCCGATATGCATGTGATACAGATAGTTCCTCATCGACGAACCCTTGCAACATAGCTCCTATTCTACGTACAAATTTTTATTCTTGCCTAATTCAGGATCCTCAAGAGAACTGCTTCTGCGAACATTCATATCATTTATCTATGCTGAATTTTACTAAACCTATGTACCAAGTTTTCTTATCTCTTTTTAGCATGTTATTGTGTCTTCTTCCTGCATATTATATGTTATTTTGTCAATAAAAATTGTTACATTGTGGCTTTGGCATTGGACAGGAAAGTGTCGAGGCTACAGCAGAGGTTTCTAAAACATTTAACGAAAAGATCAGGAAGCATTGTGACGTGATACTGCTGTCTATGGCATATGCTGGGACTGGGAACGTACTCAAAGTTCAAAAACTTCTAGAATATTGTTCTCCACATCTGGAGAAGGGAGAAACCCATCAGGGACCCGCTGTTCTCGGAATAGCGCTGGTTGCAATGGCTGAAGAGTTGGGTCTTGAAATGGCCATCCGGTCTCTGGAGCACCTTCTACAGTATGGAGAGCAGAATATCAGACGAGCTGTGCCCCTTGCACTTGGCATCCTTTGCATATCCAATCCCAAGGTATTCTTCGTAGCTCCTCTCATCAAAAGTAGCAATGTAGGGGACTTAAATGATTCTTTCCAACAGAGGATATTATTTTTGCTTTTGGTCTATGTATAGGTACATTATGTTGTTTCAGTAAATTGTGCTGATTGCTGTAGCTATAGACAGTGCTAGGGGTGAGCAATTGGTTGGCTCAGTTCGGTTTTGTCAAAACAAAATTGACAAAAGTTTCGTTAAATTTTTTTTTGATGAAAGCATAGTTGCACGAAGCGGGAGCGGGGGCTCGCCAAAATCTAAAAGAATCTTATGTTAGGAGCATCGGGTATATATATGAGAATAATAAAGGAAATGTTTCATAAGAGGGAATTTCTTTCTATGGCGTCGAAAAAATACACCCTCCATAATTATTTTCGATGGTCGGCTTGTATCATCTTTATCATCTAAGATGTGGATACACCAAATTTTATATGGTTTTATCACCGTTGATTTAGTGTATGCAAAATTAGCAGTTTACCGACAATAGAAATTTTTACATTGCTAATTCAACGGTAGAAAGATGGTAGAATCACATGAAATTTGGTGTATCCACATCTTAGATTATAAAGATGATCGGTGCCGATCGTTGAATAAAATGTTGGAAGGTGTATATTTTCGACCCCAACTGGCAAAAAACCCTTCTAGGGCCTCTTTCATATATATATATATATATATACATATATATATATATAGAGAGAGAGAGAGAGAGAGTAATAGAGAAAAGGTGCCATATGAGGTAATTTCCTCCTATGGCGTCGAAAAAATTCCCTCTATTTTTTTCGACGACCGACGTTCATTATCTTCATCTTTATCATCCAAGCCATGGATACACCAAATTTTATATGATTCTACCACTTTTGCACTATTGATTTAGTGGGTGCAAAATTAACGGTTTACCGACAATAGAACTTTTTACACTGCGAATTCTACGGTGAAAAATGGTAGAATCATATGAAATTTGGTGTATCCACATCTGAGGTGATAACAATATTGATGATGGGTGCCGATTGTCGGAAAAAATGTTGAATGATTGATTTTCATTGACTCCATAAGAGGATACACACACACAGTGCGGATCCATTGGGGTGAGTGTTTTTCAAATTCACGATTTTTTTTCGTGTGACGTCCTTCCGATAATCCGCTCCGTTCAAA
Source organism: Agapanthus africanus (assembly GCA_030015575.1). Taxonomy (NCBI): domain Eukaryota; kingdom Viridiplantae; phylum Streptophyta; class Magnoliopsida; order Asparagales; family Amaryllidaceae; genus Agapanthus; species Agapanthus africanus. The sequence continues at coordinate 66,129,492 of CM057345.1, forward strand.
TTCTACACGTCTTAGTGTATGAATGAAAAATCACGTTGATCGAAGATGTTTTGCATGTACAAAACCAAGTTTTAAAATCTTTAAAACTATACAGCTGAAATAAACTCGCATATTTTGCACATGCAAAACACCTTCGATCAACGTGATCTTTCATTCGTATACTATCTAAGACGTATAGAACATCTAAGACGTATAGAACAACTTGAATGGTGCGGATCGTTTGAAAGACGTCACACGAAAAAGTTCGTGAATTTGAAAATATGCGAACATGTCTTAACGGATCCCCCCCCACTATATATATATATATATATATATATATATATATATGGAATTGATCAATTGAGGCTGGTGCTCATTTATAAAATGATGACAACTTTTCAAATACACAACCCTTCGTGTTTACACGGGTCCAAACCGGTCATCTTGATCTACAAGTTTTAGATAGCCCATGTATCGAATTTCACAAGATTTGGAAACCTTTATTATATCAATCTAGTGATCGGATTTTTCATATACCGAAGAACCGTTAATTATTTACTCCACTTAATGGATGTGTTGGAGATCTCCAAATCTTGTGAAATTTGACACAAGCAATCGAAAATATATAGATCATAGTGACCAGTTTGGATCAGTGTAAAACACGAGGGTTGCGTGTTTGAAAAGTTGGTATCATTTTATAAAATGAGCACCGGCCTCAATTGATCAGCTTCATATATGTATATGTTTGTGTATATGTATATTGATTGATGTGCTAAAAAGTGTGTTCGTAAAGTAACCGCAATCAAGACGGTGTCGCTAATAGCTAGTCGTGATGAGTACGGGTCGTCCGTAAGGAAACGTGAACTTTTTTTCTTGTTTTAGACGAGTTGATTGAAAAATGGTGATTGTTTATCGTTACGGATATAAGATTTATGAAGAGAAGCCTTGTAGGGTTCATAGTACTTAGTAGTAATAGATGAATAATTAAAAATGACTTTTTTTTTAATAGTTTAAAACTAGATTGATAGTGATGAATGTAGATTAGGTTTTTTTTGAAGAAACTAGGGTTTCCTTGCTACTAACCCTTGTCCTTGCATTGATCTTTATTCATGTCTAGCTCTTAACAAAACAAGTGTTAAACCAATCTCAAAACACGGTCGTGACTTGGTAGCACGCCCGATAATGATGTTAACATTTATTTTGCTAAAATTTACACACTTTAAAATATATAAAAGAGATTAAATGATTTTATCATCTATTGATCTACCCTAGCCTACGAACCCTAGCAAGCTAGGAATTACTCACTCATGATTTGGGATTTAGAAGGAAGGTTGAAAAATGAAAACATGATTAAGATACATAAAGTAGTGCAGAAAGTAAGTGCGGAAATTAATTGCAAAAAGAATAATAAAAACACTATCTTTATTAATCAACTATTTCATGCAACTCTCCCTTTTGAAAGTAGATTACAAAGAACCCTAGTTCTTGCTTCCCCCCTCTCTTGTTGGAGGTAGATAACTGGCTGATGATCATCTGGATGCGCGGATCAGTTTGGACCTTTTGATCTCTTCGGTGGATCCTCTTGAATGTGAAGCTCTCGGCCCTATATATAGTCCCAAAACCAGAAACCTTAGATACCATCTGTGATTATATTCTGATATGATCAAAACCATAAAATATCACATCCTAAGGCTCTACTTAAGCCGCGGATCCGCCGCAAATCCTTGCATTTGGCTGTCCAACCGCGGCGCTTTGGTGGGATCAAGTTCTGGAATTTTTTGTGCTGTCTTGTTTTGATATTTGAAGATCCTCTAAATGTCTATATTCTGATAACGATGCTCTGAGTCTCTGTCGTTGCTAGATTTCTCGATTGCTTCAATATTTTGACAGATTTGATTTCGACATCTCGGATCTCTTGGATTCCAGTCCTTATCTAATATCTGCACAATATCTCAAGTCATGGTATTAGTAGTATTTGGTATTTTTGAGATATTATCCTAACCATTTTATATGATATTATATGTTAAGAATATTGATTAGAAATATTTGTTATGATATGCATATTTTAATTACTAATAATTTATATAAATATATATGCATGTATTTTCCCTCATTATGTTAAATATAATGTAGAAGTATATGATAATAAACTTTTTACACATAAACCCTCATATGTTATATAATTACAATAAATATCTTTTAGTACTTAACAATAGTGGAATAAATAATTATTTAAATGTGCAATATTTTAGACTAATCAAATATGTATGTATATGGGAGTGATCCATTGCAAACCGGTCTGTGTTTTTTTAAAAACGAGAACTTTTGGTCTACGACATGTTTGAACGATCTGATCCGTTCAAGTTGATCATCCTACCTTCAGATATACGCGTATGAAAAATCGAAGGATTTAAAGACCTCAACATATGCATCGATGGATACAAAAATGAACGTGTTTCGATAATGCAACATAAACTTCATCCGATGCATATCTTAGAAGTCTTTAAATCCTTTGATTTTTCATACACGTATATCTGAAGGTAGGGTGATCAACTTGAACGGATCAGATCGTTCAAATATGTCGTATACCGAGAGTTCATGTTTTTAAAAAACGCGGACTGGTTTAAAATGGATCACTCCTATATATGTAATGCCATAAAATTGTACCATGAATTGATTAATTACAAGCCCTATAATAATTCATTAAGTTATAAGCCCAATATTTCATTAAAAACCAAGAAGCTGTAGAGACAATAACCCGGCCGAAGAGATTCGAAACTGAATCGTGATTATGCTGTATGAGAGTCGTGATTTAGTTTCGAATCTCAGTAAGAACCGCAAATTCGAGGTTTTAGGGAGAGTTCGTGACATACCCCACAAGGTTCCCGCAACCAAGGATGAAAGTTTTGTCAAAAATAAGAGGGGATTTTAGATATTTGGCTCCCAAAACATTGGGATTAATAAAATAAAGCCCCCCCCCCCCCCCAAATAATTAAAAAAACAGGTTGTTTCCATTAGGTTAGGTTAGGGAGTTGGGTTAGTTACCTAGGTTTGTTTAATTCACCAATGTCCCTAACCCCCACCTACCCCAAAACCCCGCCAAATAATTTCCCATTTGACATCATGGTTCTTCAAAGGGGACCACAAAGAAGACGGAGGGTACCATGAAGATCATCCGAGTACATGGTTTTTAGGGTTTGAAATACAACCTCTCTCTCTCTCTCTCACACACACACACATTAAACAAAGGGGTTCATGGGTTAGAGGAGAGGGCAATAGGGCAATTTCACTAGGATAATGCACAGCAACATAGTCTCCTATCATGTTGTGTATAGAACCTTGCACTTGTATGTATAGGGAAATAGGTTATCAAGTCTTTTCAGTTTGTCTAATTTATTACAACCAGGTTTTACTACCCTGCGACAATGCACAGCCTATAATGTTGTTTACAGAACCTTGAACTTGTATGAATTTTTCTGCAATGTGATTTTTATTTGTACATCTATAATTTGTTGTATAGGTGAATGTCATGGATACATTAAGCCGGTTGAGTCATGACACAGATGCTGACGTCTCTATGGTAAGTTTTCTATCAACCGCATTGATCTTTACGACATTATTCGATCTAACTTGTGAGTTGTAGGCTGCCATAATCTCCTTGGGCTTGATAGGAGCCGGCACCAATAATGCTCGAATTGCTGGCTTGTTGAGGAACCTTTCAAGTTATTACTACAAAGAAGCTGGTCATCTGTTCTGTGTAAGCATGTACACCTAGTGTTCTCTTTTTGATAAAATGCCATCAAGTTATTCATTGTTCTATGTATAATATTCAGGTAAGGATTGCTCAAGGGATTGTGCACATGGGGAAGGGGCTGCTAACACTTTCTCCGTACCACTCCGATCGATTTCTATTATCACCGTAAGTGATTTTCTTGTCTTTCTAAGAGTAATATTTCAACCATCACAACTTATGTGTTGCTCCTCTCCAGGACGGCGCTAGCTGGTTTAGCAACGGTGTTGCATGCGTGTTTGGACCTAAAAACTATCATCATGGGGAAATATCATTACATGCTCTACATCCTTGTCCTCGCCATGCAGGTTCCATCTCAGAGCTTCAATTCTTATGTTTTTTGTACTTAATAAATTCTAGGGTAAATTTGCAGCACATCCCCTTTTGTCAGAAGGATGCAGGCCAATAAATAAGTAAATAAAACGAGCATCCTATCATTTTCCCTTTCTGTGGAATTGTATATTTAGCACTTTCATCAAAAGGGTACTATTAGAAGGCTCAAGTTGTAGAATTGTTCGGTGCTTCTATAGTTAGCAGTGCTGCCTGCCATACATGCAAAATTGAGGGGGGTTACCCAAAATATATAGACAAAAGATTGTTATGCCTCATATTTATCGAGTGATTATGCATGCAGCCGAGGATGCTGATGACTGTAGATGAAAATCTTAAGCCTCTCTCTGTACCTGTACGTGTTGGTCAAGCAGTTGATGTGGTGGGTCAGGCTGGACGCCCGAAAACCATCACAGGTTTCCAAACACATTCAACTCCTGTATTACTTGCAGCAGGTGACCGAGCTGAGCTGGCAACTGAGAAGTACAACAACCTAAAACCTCAGATCGTTAATTATGCATCTGTATGCTTCACAGCGGTGCGTTCATTTAATAAATTTGTTTATTTTGCAGGTATATTCCCCTCACGCCGATCCTTGAAGGTTTCGTAATCCTGAAAGAGAATCCAGAATATCAAGATGATCACTAGAGGGATTGTTGGGCACCCTTTCACTTTAGCTTTCAGCGATCGGCATGGAAGGTGGAAAGGCACAAGACATGGTATCTTGAAACCATGGGAGTGAAGTAGGAATAGAGATGCAGTTGTTTCAGTTTTTTCTCAAGGGTCGGTTTAGGATAATATGATGGCCATTTCTGCTGATGCATACCTCACTTTCCGTCCTGTCTTCTTGCTGCCGCATAGTTAACATCCTATTATCATTTTCTCTTGATTATCGATGTATCTACTATTATGTTGGGCAAAAATTTGTTGGGAAGACACGTAATTGTGCATCAGTGGATCAAAAAAATTATTAAATAAGCTTATATTTAGGATTGGAAAGATATTGAAGAAACTGGATGTGCTGATAGCTGCCTGATATTTTTTGTTCAAAATCACTGCCCTCAGTTTTCTTCCGCAAGCTCAGAGTAAAATTGCTGACTAATGTTTTCTAAAATCTTTGGTCCAGGCATATAGAAGTGTATACGGAGATTTAATATCATCAAAAAAAGAATGAAAAAATAATTTCTTATGATGAGACTAGCAACCTGCATCATTTATACGTATTAAAGCATGTACAATGAGAAACCACATCTTCTCCGAAAAACAATTGATTGACTTTTTTGAATTAAAAGTAATCAGTATAATTGGTTATTTGTTCTGCGCGGCAACCTGCATGTGTCTAGAATTTTTCCATAAAAATCAATCAATAATAAATTGTAGGGCAAATTGTCAAAAGCACCCCCCACCCACCCAGGCAGGTCTTTTTAATAAAATCCTTTTGGTTTCGATACGGTTGTCAAAAATCTTTTGGAAAATTTTTTAGTTGTAAAAATCCTTTTGTCGGTAGCTTTATAGATGTGTGTTATATCTAGTTATTATGCGATATCTATACAGTTGCTTGCGATATTCATGCAATTGCTTGTGATATTTATGCTCTATTTAAATATAGTAGGCAACCATATAGACACTGCATGAAATTTTTCAAGGATTTTTTGACAACCGTTTCAAGGCCGGGGGTTTGTCAACGGGAAAAAACTGTTTGGGGGGATTTGGCAATTTATCCCAAATTCTAGCATTCTAATATTCTAGTTTTGACTAATACTATTAAGCAAATTCCAATCTGTTTGGGAGGATTTGGTAATTTATCCCAAATTCTAGCATTCTAATATTCTAGTTTTGACTAACACTATTAAGCAAATTCCAATTCTAAATAATTTGGTATCAACTCGATTTTGCAAATTCGGGAATTGCATTTTCGAATTACTTGAACTAACAGCCCTTTAAAGGTATTTAGTTAGGATAATAGATTTTTAGAGAATTTCTTAATTAAGACAATGAAGATGACAATGAAGATACCATCAAACCTTCCTTTTGATACATACGTGCAACCCACGTGCAAAAACACTAGCATATAAAATTGTAAAGAGGCCCCACTGAAAAGAACAGCAGAACACTTGATCGCATACCTTGTGCATATAATCGATGATTAGGACCGGTAATCCAAACAACCCCCATCCCACCGTTCACAAACCCTGGCCCTAAATTTGGACGGTCGATATCAATCCACCGCTTCCCCCTTCCCTTCTAAATTCCTAGTGTGAATCTGAAGGCAGCGGAAACCGTTACCGAACGCCCCAACAACAAAAAAACACACAAAAGCGAAAGCTTCACCAAAAACCCTCGAACTCGAAACCCTCGCCTTTGGCCTAAAAAAATCGATGGCGGAAGACGAAGAGTACTTGCAGCTCAAGGATCTTAAGGTCAGCCTCGATCAGGGATCGCTGCTTGAAGGCGAGAGCGATTTCTCCCTCTGCCTCTGGCTCTATCTCTCGAGCTCAGCTCGCGCCTCTTCGATCATCATTCGTCAGGTTTGCGATCCTTTTTATTTGGTTTTTTGATGGAGATTGGATGCTATGAAAGTGTTTGTTTGGGGATTGTTTGGTGTTTTGGTTTGAAAATTTTGGTAGGATAAGAGATTGTTGGGATTAGATTGATCATGCTCGCCCTTTTTCGAGTGCGGGGAAAATTTGGATCTTGGTTTAGGTTTCTAATGTAAGGTAAAACGAACGCTTGCGTGGAGCTTAGGACAATGGTAATTAGGATGAAGAGAGGATCATGTAGTTGTCCTTAATCTTTTTATTAGCCCACAACTCAGTAATTGCAGAAAGATCATCAGCCCTAAGTCTAAACTAGGATCTTCCTACTTTCAACTATAGTTAGAGGCTTAGAGCTAGTGGTCTCTCGCTAATCTCCCTTGCTCTAATGTTGAGATCTATTTGACGGTCTCGGCCACGTTAGACGAAATTACTTATCTTGCTTGGGATAGGGTTCGAAAATAGGGGAATTTCGATGGTTATCACTTCTCATATACGAGGGGGTAACATTCTACCATCGCTTTCAAGAATTTCTTCTCATTTATTGTACCCATATATTGGGAACCTAAGTTCTAGGTGTCGATGTTTTTGCAACCCCTATTGTTGTACCACATCTGCTCTGCTGAATGAGGGATTACCAAGGATTGCCAGTACGTTGATTAACCTTGCATGTTCCAATGTAAAAACGACTTGTCACTGCTGTTTATGTGGTAACCAGAAACCGAACTGATTGAAGTCCTCACAGGAATACACAATACAAAGATATGAACTGGGTAAACAGGAAGGAAACGGTATGCACTTGAAACATAACAATGTGGAAAGAATCGGTGCTGTATACTGTACAAAGTCGGTACCCAAACGAAGTGTGCCAGTTACAGTGGTGTATTATTGAACCTTCTGGGAATTGTGATGCTCATGTTATTGTTGGTTTTGCCATTTCATATAATATAGCATACTGATGTAGTCACAGAGTCATAGCAGTGTAATAGTCGCAGAAAACTATATGACAGGTCTGTGTTTTTATGTAAGAATACTGTTTTGAATATTATTTTGATTCTGAAGTAATTGATACATGTTTTGGATGTTTAAACTGCAGTAATGACTTGTTAAAACTAGCAGCTGTAAATAAGATTGGCTACGCATTTTTTCACCAAAGCACTGCATGCATGTTCTGGTATATGAGGATGGCATATCATATACCTAGACGAGAATTTTATTTGATCTTTTCTTTTTTCGCATCCTGTTATCGCAACAATGAGACATTTCATTTGCTGGCTACCTTATCCATAATCTATTAGGCGCTAATACCTGATGTTTTCTCCTGAGTCCTGGCTCTTGTGGTAGGAAGTGGAGTGGGTATCAGGAAGTCACAGGTTCTACGTTTGATTTACACATAAAAATTTTGACATTATCTCTATTTGATTTTTTCCCCCCTTCCATGTTGAGAGACTGTGTGACCATACTTGAGAATAGACGTGACATCCTAGCTGCTTCTTTCTCCTTTTGATTCTCACCCATCAGGGCCATCACCAACTTCATGTAGGTATTTACTATGAGACATACCTTCCCTCTGATCCCTCCACAATCATATACTATTAAGAATTGATGACTTACAACATTAATATGCACTTCATAAATATCATTCTGAGCACTAATTCTTTCTTTCTTCATACAATGCAAAAATGGAATCCTTATCAAGTTGTATTTGACCCTATTTGCTGATAACAGCGCGACTTCAAACTGTTTCCATAACATAACAGAAATGATGACCTATTTCTGCCAACCTACATATTTACTAAGGCTGATGGGTGAAATGCAGTTTTTTCATGCAAAAGAACCTGTGCCTTGTATATTAACTATTATGTATGTTCAAATTTCACAAAACGAAATGTTTATCAAACATAAACTTAACCATGTTAAGTAGACCAGAACAAAATAGGGATCAATTTGATCTTCTCCAAGGGATGTAGGGAAGTATTTATTATTCAAATCTTCTCCAAGGGATGTAGGGAAGTATTTATTATTCAAACATGTGTGTAAGAGAGTGGGACTCCCTTTAGTTGGGAAAGAATGTTGATCCTGTGTTTTGTTTTTTATCATGAAAAGGGACACAGTTGCATGTAGAGCCCTTAATCGATTATTTTTGTCATCATGCAGATGCTTTCAGAAGAAGTTGAAATTCCATTCCTTGCCCTGGATGAGGACAATAAATTGAGCCTCTTCCCTTTGATGTTCTTATACAAGGAAGCTCCATCTTATGACAGTTACTCTGTGTGGATGGACATACCACACATACGTGCCGAGACTGATTGCCCTCGGGAAAAATGGGTTCATATTGGATGTGAGGTATGCTGTATCATAATATTACTTTAAGCTACATATTAAGAGACTTGACCTTCAAAGGTAAAGATATATTTGCCTTTTGTTCTTTGAACCTTACTGTATCAAATGGTTCATAAAGATCTACCCAAACTGGTGGCTATCTTATTAGTAGTGATCGCATAATTGCGAGGCATCTTATGCAGAAAAGATCAAATATGATGAATCATATTATTATGCAATTCTTTTGCAGAATATAAATAAATAATTATTGTGACTTGTGAGACATCATAAACGAAAAGTTCTGAATATGACTGATCCTAATATGTTTGCAGAATATGAATAATACCATTAATGTGAGGGATCGGTTGGGGAAAGGATCGAATCTGAATGTTCATATATTTACAGAATATTTATTGTTGTTTCTTTATACATGATCTTTGGACCTGGCAATAATTTTTAGCGTTTATTTATTACTATAGACTATAGTGCTTTTACCATGAGTACAAATAAGGACACACACACACACACACGTACCTGCTTTGATAAATCATTATGTCCTTAAAATGCCTTATTTATAGCCATTTCTTATATATGTATAATAAGTGATAACGGAGCCTCAGCCACCACAGGAGAAATTTGCTTTGTACGGCAGCCCAAAAAGTTAAGTTTACGCTGTTTAGTTCGATGATCAACAATTCAACACCGTGTATGTTAATCTACATGGCCTAAAATTTATAGACACCAAACATTATGTGATTTCCATGCTTTTCTATCAAGGATCTATAAGTGTGATTATTCTAATATAGACAAACCGTTAAATTTGCTACAATCCAATGAATGCTAAAACATCATGTTAATCCCAACATGTTTGGTGTACATTGGTTTTAGGCCATGTAGATCAACATAAACCGGTGATGATCTTCGAACTAAAATGTGTAAAGTTGACTTTTGACCGCCATAGGATGAAATTTCCTCTTATGGTAGCCGAGGCTTCGTTCATGTACGATAGAGTTGCAATATCCTTATAAATTGGCAATTTAATGCTTGGTGATATTCCTGATATCTATAGTGAGGAAAACTGATCTCGTAAACTATATCTATTCAGCTCATTTAATAATATAACAACACTAGCTCTCGATTTTTTAGGAAGAAAATCATGATTATCCTTTTTTATTTTCTTGCAGCTTATATAAAACTTACCAATTTGCCCCATGATTTTTAGAGAGAAGAAAATGTTTTCTACATTGCGATATAGGATTTGAAGAGTCCTTTCAATTACCATAGCTAAATTACCTTTGGTTTACCAAATATTCTATGCTCATTTTTCATTTCCAAAACAATTATCAAAGAGAGGTGGGAAATAATCGACTGTGGTAGGCAGTGACTTTACGATACTCTGCATTGATTAGATGCCAGCAGAATAAATGGGTGTCTCACTTCTATTCCCACATATGGCAGAAATTTTATCATAGATTATTTGTCTTCTTCAATCAGGGAGTTCATCTTTTCTTTATCATCCTTCTATAAAAACCCCAAGGATCATAGATTCACGAAAGTCTTCTAAATATCATAGATGAATTCCAGTTATTAAATTTGATCTCCTGGTTTAACAATGCTAAACTTACATGAGAGATTTTGTTGCTAAGGTTAGAATGAACTAGTCAACCTTCATTAATATAATACATTGAAGGGGTTTCTTGGGCATATTCCACTTAAAAGGGAATATTCCCTCAAAACACTATTTTCTCAAGTTCCCATACTACCCTTATGTTTAATATGTTTTTCCAATTTTGCCATTGACTTTGGTTTTGGAAATTTTGGGAATTTTAATAGCAAAATAAAATAATATCATGACATGTGATCTTTTCTTCTACTTACATTTAAATATCTTAAAGCTAATAAATTACGCCCAGGCACAACAAAGAATTTGTATCCTCTTTCATTTTTTACCAAATTACTCAATATTTTTTGTTTGGCCCTTTTCTTTAATTTATGCAAGAAGTAGATTTTTTAGGTGAAAAATATGAAATTATCGGTAATTAATTTTAAAACTAAATTCAATTTATCTTTTCTTCACAATTTGATATATGACATCTTCTAGTCAAGCTAAAGACCTAAAAATAACCATAAACTTTTTTAACTTTCATTATTGTAGGATATCTAGAGCAGATTCTTTTTAAATACATTTTAAAGAAAAATGTATATATATTGGCAACCAAATCTTCCATTGGGCCAAACCATCAATAGCATTACTCGGACAATAATTTTGTCTTTTAGTATTGAGGTTTAAAATTTCGGTACTCGGACATTAATTTGAGATCAAAATTGGTCATTTTGATCAAGATTGACCATTTTGGATAATGACAAACAAGACCTTAAACCATGACTGTTTGCATTTAATGTTAATTACATGGCATCCAAAAAAATGTTAACTGCATTCGAAATTAATTTCTAAAGATTTTTTTTTATATTAAATATCAAAATATAAATATATGAAAAGACCCAAAAATACACACATAAAATCATTTGAATCGGTTTGGAATGTTTTTCTAGTTTTTTAATTTTATCGACGACAATTATCGAAGCATCATTTATACTAAATTCTCTGTACATAAAATTAAATAACAACCTAGCATGGCAACGTCAATGCAAAAATCGGTTGAAAATTGTATTATTTGAGTTGTTTTTATAATTTTTAGCCTTTTCTTTTTCGGTTTTGATGGAACTATGAATCTCCTTCAGATGTTATCTTCCGTTGATCTGCTGCGAGCGCTGATAGACGGCTGAGATTGAGTGGGAGGGTTGACTCCTGAAGCGTGTGGATCTCAATGGGTTTTGTGTGGTTGAGGCCAAGCTACCTGCAATGAAGTCCCGGGGTGGTTGTGCCTCCGAGGACCCTCCGACGATCAAGTTAGACGGGGTATTTTGGCAGAGTAACGGTTTAGTGGCGTAAAAAATGGCTTACCTCGACCGTCTAAGAGAAGGGTTTATATAGCGGCAACGATGGGCAGACGGACGCGAGATTCACGCCAGTCATTATGCCTCTAGCGTCACGCCCGCATGATAGGCGGGATCCCGCATTAATGACGAGACATGCTCGTTAATGGGGGATCGTGATGGCGTGGGACGCGGGATCATGGGCGGTGGATATCTCGCGCATGACGAGATCCGTGGAGCCGTGTCGGGGGCGCCTGTGATCAGCGCTGTGGGTCGGTCGGTGAGACCGAGGAAGATGAGCTCGGTGGGAGGCTCGTGCATGAGCGGGAGGCCGAGGCATCCTGGTTCTGTGATAGCTCGAAGGTGAGCCAAGGGGTGGTCTGGAAGGCCACCGACGGTCGGGAGAATCCTCGGGCCGGAGGCCCGAGGTGTAATCCCAACTGAAGTTCTTAATCCTTTCTTGTAGGTTCTCAGACACGTCATCTGCAACGTGTCAGCATTTGGAGAGTCACCGATATTGAGACTCATCATTAGCCCCCCACTCTCGTCTCGACCCGTTCCTGGATCGGGTCGAGAGTGGTCTGATCGATCACCCGGGGTGAGTTCTCATTCGAAGATATCATCGGCGCGCATTCCTGGGCAAAGATTAGTATTTTCTTGATGACGCCAGCGGATGGGAGAGATCTCGCATTTAAAGGGGAAGCGCCGGATCGTGTGTACGTTCGTCGAAGCGACAGCCCATATGTCTTGCACTGGTTGGCTGGCGAGGCGTGCCGCAGGCGTTCCCGCGCTCGAAGGGACGCGTCCAATGTGAGTGTGACAGGTGGAACGTTCTCGACCGTTGGTTGCGAAACGTTATTTTGGCGGGAGGCGACCGGAGCCGTAGGATGCGAACGCCGACAGCTATAAATAAAGGTGGGATCCCCATTAAGGCTCATACCTCATCATAATTTCCTCGTCCCTAGTCGTGTTAGCTCGGCGCTCTTCTCCTCAGGTCGGATTCCTTGCGTTTGATCTCCTGAGGACATCTCCCTTTGATCAGGTTAGATGTCTTCTTCCGAGAAGTCTGTAGATGTAGTCCGGGTAGAGTCTAGGGAGTCTTCTGAAGCTTCCTCTTCTACTTCTTCCTCCTCTGAGTCGGAGTCCTCCCGGGGAGTTAGGGTTAGTAGTGCTTTCCGGGGTCGTGCGATGGGGGCGATCCCCAGAGCGCAGGTCGCGGGTGTTCTTGGCGTGCGATCCACGCTGAGGCGTGCGGATGAGCTCGACAACATCCGAACTCATTTCCTCATTCCTCCCGGCTATTCGCTTCGTCTGGCCGAGAAAGGGGAGAGGACAGACCAGGTACGGGGTAAGGAGATTGCCTTATACCTGGAAGCCTTTTGGGCCGGAATGCGTCTGTCCTTTTCCCCCGAGGTGAGTGCGGCGTTGATTTGATTTGGGTTAGCCCCGGGCCAGGTAGTGCCGAACTCTTGGAGGATCCTCCTTGGGTTCCTGGTCCGGTTGAGATTGAGTGCGATCCCTTTCAGCCTGAGACTTCTCGTTTCTTCTCTTTGCTACAAAAACCACCCTGGCGCTCGTAGTGGCGAGCCGAGCTGGGTATACCTCTCTTTAAGAAAACAATGGGGGGACGCTGCCAGGTCGGGGATCGTCGTAGTACCTTCTTCCATTCATGAATGGAAGAAGTTTTTCTTTATTGCGCCGTCCGAGGGTAAGAATTGGCCTGTGCCCGCCCGAGGGTGAGGGGTCAGCTGTCCGTGGGTAAGTCGGTCGAATGATCCCGACGCGGTGGTGATGTCGAAGTAGGAGCCTGTCCCCTGGGCTGATGTGCTGCTGTCTGAGCGGGCCCTCAGTTGGGCCGGGCTCAGCCCCGCCTATTTCGCAGGTAAGTTAGGAGGTTTCAGGCGACCTGTTTTAGACTTATGCATTATTTCATTTTTCCTGGTATTGCTGACTCCTTGTATTTTTCCTTATGCAAGACCCATGGACCTAAGCAAGTTCCGGGCGGCGGTGGTTGATGCGCGAAGAAGGGGAAGAAAGCCGGAGGCGCCGGCCCTTCTCGCCCGTCGTCGGCTCCGGCTCCGCCGGCGGCCGCTTCATCCAGGCGCCCAAGTGCACCTCGGGCCCCCGAGTCCAGCCGTGCGCCGGTCCGAAAGCGCCGCTCCCCGGCTTCCCCGATCCTCGTGGACGATGGGGGGTTTCGCTTCGAGGTGCCCTCGGGGCTTTCCGTCGCCGACAGCCTGCTCTCGGAGATGGAGAGATCGGCCGGGGGCAGAATCCCTCGGGGGTCCCTTCGGGCCCAAATGGCGGCCATAGCTCAAGAGGTCGTGCATGTTAGTGTTCGCACCCCACTTGGTTCTTCATTCAGCATTTTTGTTCGCGTGATTGGGTGTCTCCCCTTCCCTTTTAACCCTCTTTCTTTTCTTTAGGTTCTCCAGCACATCGCCCTCGTCGTCAATATGGAGGACGAGGAGATAGTCCCGGCGATGCAGGCCGCGGGCGAGTTCTCCTCGCGGGAGGATAGGTCAAGGCTGGAGCTGGAGGGGCGATGGAGAGGGTTGCTGCCCTTGAAGACCGGGTGGCGGCCGGGAATAGGGAGGTCGTCAAGTGCCGAGAGGCCGCCCGAGCCGACGAGGTCCAGTTGGAAGACTCGCAGGTGCTCGTCGCCACCTTGAAGAAGACGGCGAACACCCTCCAAAGGGAGAATGAGGCGGCTAAGGAAGGGATGAGGCGTGCCGAGCTTCGGACGTCGAAGGCTGAGCTTCTGGCGTCGAAGGCGGTGGAGAGCTACAAGAAATCGGACCAGTTCTACGCTGACCTTGCTGGAGCTGCCGGCGTTATTTGGCACGACGCCCTCGATGCTTTCAAGGCCCAGATGCCGGAGTTCCCTGACGGCAGGCTTCGGGAGGAGTACCCTCGCGAGGATGACGCGCAGGGGAATGCCCCTGGAAATGCTGCAGGGGAAGAGGCCCCCGGTAGGAGCATTGGGGAGAAGTCGGTTCCCCCGGCTACCGGCACCGAGGCTCCTGTGGTGGACGCCGACTTTCAAGACGCCGCCCCGGTTGTCGTAGTGGAGGCGCTGCTCGTCGACGTTCGCCCCAGCCCCGAGGCCTGAACTTCCCTGCCTCCTTATTTTCTTTGTGCCAAAATTTTGTAAGCCTCCGGGCGTTTTTGTAAGGCTGGGGAGCCCAAAATACCTCTGTACAGACTTCTGATTTTTATGAATAGAAAATCCATTTTGCAGTGTTCTTTTGTTTGTGGTAAACATTTTATTTGCGCAGTACTGCTTTCATGTCAGGTTGGTTTTTCGTCTAGCGATAGCACGTCGAGTTGAGAGTTGAAGTCGACCATTTACCAAGTGTGCAAAGACCGGTGAAAGGTCGGTACCTCCATGGCCCCGAAGTCGAGGGGGGAGATCGCTTAGATGTGAATGGACCGAGCAGGGTAGCTGCTCGGTGGGTAAGAAATTACCGACCAAGGATGGACCGAGCAGGGTTGCTGCTCGGTGGCCTCTTGGTGAGGGCTTCGATCCTTGGCGTCGGTGGGTAAGAAATTACCAGTCAAGGATGGTCTGAGCAGGATAGCTGCTCGGTTGCTTCTTGGTGAGGGCTTTGACCCCTGGCGTCGGTGGGTAGGGAACCAACCAAGGATGGACCGAGCAGGGTCGCTGCCCGGTTGTCTCTTGGTGAGGACTTTGACCCCTGGCGTCGGTGGGTAGGGAACCAGCCAGGGATGGACCGAGCATGGTCGCTGCCCGGTTGCCTCTTGGTGAGGGCTTTGACCCCTGGCGTCGGTGGGTAGGGAACTACCAGCCAGGGATAATCGAGCAGGATCGCTGCCCGGTTGCCTCTTTGTGAGGACTTTGATTGTTAGCGCGGGAGGGCATAGAGAGGTCTGCTAAGGATGGACCGAGCAGGGTAACTGCTCGGTTGCCTCTTGGTGAGGGCTTTGACCCCCGGCGTCGGTGGGTAGGGAACTACCGGCCAGGAATGGATCGAGCAGGGTCGCTGCCCGGTTGCCTCTTGGTGAGGGTTTCGATCCTTGGCGTCGGTGGGTAAGAAATTACCAGCCAAGGATAACCGAGCAGGATCGCTGCCTGGTTGACTCTTTGTGAGGGCTTTGATCCATAGCGCGGGAGGGCATAGAGAGGCCTGCTAAGGATGGACCGAGCAGGGTAGATGCTTGGTTGCCTCTTGGTGAGGGCTTTGACCCCTGGCGTCGGTGGGTAGGAAACTACCAGCCAGGGATGGACCGAGCAGGGTCGCTGTCCGGTTGCCTTTTGGTGAGGGATTTGATCATAGCGCGGAAGGGCATAAAGAGGCCTGCTAAGGATGGACCGAGCTGGGTAGCTACTCGGTGGCCTCTTAGCGAGGGCTTGGGTCCTTGGCGTCGTGGGGTAAGAGATTACCAGCCAAGGATGGACCGAGCAGGGTAGCTGCTCAGTTGATTCATGAGGTTTTGTCCGACCTTCCCCGGTGTGAACATCAGGAAGAGGGACCGTCGCGGGCGACACGTGTTATGACCGCGTGGGGAAGGCGAAGCGTAAGAGCAGCGTCGTTTCGAATTCACCGAGAAAAGCGGGATGTCTGCCGCGTGGCGGTACAGTTGTGGGTGAAACGAGCGACTGTTGGACTCTTGAGGGCGCTGTGGGGTTATAAAATGGAGGGCTTGTTGAGCACTCCTTTCTCCATCCCTAAAACGTAAGAATGGAAACTTTTCCTTTCACCATCCCCGAGATCATAAATTTCGAGGACGTGTACTTGTACGACCAGTATTGCACCGAGGATACGGTGTAGTTAGTGATAGGCCGCATTGAGGATCATTTTGGCCGTCTGCTTCCCGGCGCTCACCCCTGCTCCAGTTGCTGACGTACGGTATTTGGAGGAGGTCCCCGGGTTTGGACAACCCCTTCACCGAGGAGCTTCTGAACGAGGCGCTTGACAAGGTGCGTTCAATCTTCCTGCTCGGCCTCATCTCGAAAGCCAGGCACGATCGATCCTTGGTCCTTATTCTGGAGTGCGCACTTGACGGGGTTCAGTTTCATCTCGAACTTGCGGAGGACGTCGAAGGCTTCGCCCAGATCCTTGGTGTGGTCGACCGATGAGACCGATCTGACGAGTATGTCGTCGACATAAACTTCCATGTTCCTGCCGATCTGCGGTTTGAACATGCGATTGACCAAGCGTTGGTATGTAGCTCCGGTGTTCTTGAGGCCGAAAGGCATTACCTTGTAGCAGTATACCCCCGGTCCGTTGTGAATGCGGTGAGATCCTCGTCTGTCGGATTCATACGGATCTGGTTGTAGCCGGAGAAGGCATCCATGAAGCTAAGTAGTTCGTGGCCTGCCGAGCCGTCGACGAGCTGATCTATCCGAGGAAGAGGATAGTTGTCTTTTGGGCAGGCCTTGTTGAGGTCGGTGAAGTCGACGCACATGCGCCACTTCCTGCTTGACTTTCTGACTATGACTATGTTCGCCAGCCATTCTGAGTAAAGCACATTTCGAATGAAGTTGGCGGCGAGGAGCCTGTCTACCTCGTCCTCGATCGCCTTCTGTTTGATCAGGTCGAAGCTTCGCTTCTTCTGCCTGACGGGTCGGGCCGTAGGATCTACCCCGAGCTTGTGAGATATGATTTTGGGGATCTCAGGCATGTCAGCAGGTGCCCAGGCGAACACGTCAGAGTTGTTTCTCAGGAAATGAACCAGGTCGCCTCGCTGAGTCCCTGTCAGAAGCGACCCGATCTGAACGGTTCGTTCGTCGTCCCCTTCTACGAGGGGGACCTCTATCAGTGGCTCCACCGGGGTTCCTCAGACCTTTTTTTGCTCGTCTCGAGTGTCCAGAGAACCCCTGATGTCACCCTCGCCCTCAACATCGTTGTTTGGCCGCTCAGACGAAGATGTTGCGGTGAAGCAAACCTTTGCAGTCCATTGGTCTCCCTAGGCCCGACCTATCCCGCCTTGGTCGAGCGGGAATTTCATCGCCATGTGGAAAGTCGACATCTGGGCCCTGAGGGAGTTCAGTGTAGGACGGCCGAGGAGGATGTTGTAGGCCGACGGGATTCTCGCTACGATGAATTCCAAGGCACGGTGCGCGTACGACCGGCCTTCCCGATGTTAAATTGGAGAGTGATTACCCTTTCCGCCGGGATAGTATGGTTGGTGAACCCTGACAGGACGTGGGTGGTCGGCCTTAGGTCCGACGGGGTGAGTCTTATACGCAGAAAGCAGTCATAAAATAGAATATCTGCCGAGCTTCCGGAGTCGACCAGTATCCTCTGCACCTCGTAGCGGTAGACCTGAACTGTGATCACCAGCGGGTCGTTGTGGGGACAGGGATATACCGTGGAGGTCCTCGTCGTTAAAAACGATCGGCTCGGCTGCTCTGGCCTTCTTCTTCGGGAGGCCTCAGTCTCCTCGATCGGTGAGGGGTGCTGAGCCTCGCAAGTATTCGACGTACCCCCCGCTGACATGACCATGATTTGGCCGATTGTTAATTCACCGGGAGGGGGACGTTGCTCTTGCTCACGGTCAGCTTGCCGCTTGTCCCGCAAGTGCGCTGCCAGGTGTCCTGAACAGATTAGCTCCTCGATGTAGTCTCGGAGCTGCTTGCAGTTCTCCGTGGAGTGACCTTGCGACCGGTGGAAGCCGCAGTAGGGCCCCGGGTGCGCTTTGTTCGAGACTGAGGGAAGCTTGAAGAACCTCCGCCCTTAGCCTCCTCCAGTACCGTCTGGGAGACGTTGAGTGGGATGTACTCCTGAAACTTTGGGGAGTAGGGCTTCGGCCGCTCAATTTTCTTTTTCTCTTCTTGGGCCTTTTTCTTGTGATCAACTTGTTCTGTCCGGGGTAGGTTGGCGTTCACCTCGGATTCAAGCTGGATCTCCCGTTCGGTCCAGGCATTTATCTCAGCCATGGTCTTAGGTTGCGCTAATGCAAAAGAGCGTAATCACTCCTTGTGCCTAAGATCCGACCTAAGCGCCATAATGACCGTCTCGTCCCGGTGTTCTGGGACTTCGAGGAGGGCGTTGTAGAAGCGGGTGACGTACCCTTTGAAGGTTTTTTTATCCCCGCTCTTTATTGTGAAGAGATAGTCGACGGTCCGCTTCTGCCGTCTGTTTCCGACGAAGTGGCCGAGGAATTGGATGGCCAGCTCATCGAAAGTTGAGATCGAGCGTGGCGCGAGTCCTCGGAACCAGTCTCGTCCGGAGCGGATGAGAGTGGCCGGGAAAGCGCGGCATTGGGCGGCGTCGGAACAGTCCTGGAAACTCATCCCGGCTGTGAACGTGTCCAAATGGTCCTTCGGGTCAGACTTCCTGTCGAAAAGTGAGACCTTCGGGGGCTTGTTCCGGGAGAAGATATTGACGGCGAGTAGCTCTTCGGTGAAGGGCTTCATGAGCGAGTCGGCGGCGTATTTAGCCCCGTCGCTCAAATGATGACCTTCCCGATACATACCCTCGATCTTCTTTTCGAGGGCGTCGAGTCGGCTGTGGTATCCCGATGAGTCGACATACTCTGATTTTTGGCCTCTGCTGCCGGAGACCTCTGCCTGACCATGATCCCGATTCCGTTCGATTACGTTCCTCAGGTCTCCTAGCGAGGTCGTTTTCGAGCCGCCGTGGCGAGCCCCGTGGCGCGACTCCGTCGAGGGAGGGGGTGCCGGTCATGCCTAGGCGCAGGTGAGTTGACCGACACCTCCTAGGGAGGGACAGAGGCGCGATGGGGCTCGGGGCGAGGCGCTCTGGCGTAAGACCTCGAAGTTAAACTGTACGGCGCCCACCGGGTCATTGAATATGTCGGCCTGGGGGATCTGCGGCCGCCGGAGACAGCGAGGTGGTGATCGGTCGTGCCAACGCGGGCAGAGTCTTCTCTCTCTCTGTAGGGGTCCCGGTCCCGCGAAGGGGGAGCAGTGACCTGGGGAGCTTGCTCGGCTGCTTGGACACGGACGAGCGCATCCACGACGGACGTGAGTCGATCTATCCGAGCGGATAGGGCGTGATTGGCGTTTGGTGGAGGAGGGGATTCTCCCTCGTCTCCACTGTGGGGAGGCCGACGGCTGGTGCTTGAATCGTCGTAGTGACCGCTCGCCATGAAGTCGAGATCGGAAGATGATCTTTTAGTTGAGTGGAACTATTTTCTCACAGACGGCGCCAACTGATGGAATTCTGGATCTCCTTCAGATGTTATCTTCCGTTGATCTGCTGCGAGCGTTGATGGACGACTGAGATTGAGTTGGAGGGTTGGCTCCTGGAGCGTGTGGATCTCAATGGGTTTTGTGTGGTTGAGGCCGAGCTACCTGTAAAGAAGTCCCGGGATAGTTGTGCCACCGAGGACCCTCCGACGAACAAGTTAGATGGGGTATTTTGGCAGAGTAACGGCCTAGTGGTGTAAAAAATGGCTTATCTCGACCATCTGATAGAGGGGTTTATATAGCGGCAGCGATGAGCAGGCGGGCGCGAGATTCACGTCTGCCGTTATGCCCCTGGCGTCACGCCCGCGTGATAGGCGGGATCCCACATTAATGACGAGACAGGCTCGTTAATGGGGGATCGTGATGGCTTGGGACGCGGGATCATAGGCGGCGGATATCTCGCGCATGGCGAGATTCGCGGAGCCGTAGCGGGGGCGCCTGTGATCAGCGCTGTGGGTCGGTCGGTGAGACCGAGGAAGATGAGCTCGGCGGGAGGCTCGGACACAAGCGGGAGGCCGAGGCATTCTGGTTTTGTGATAGCTCGGAGGCGAGCCGGGGGTGGTCTGGAAGGCCACCGAAGGTCGGGTGACTCCTCGGACCGGATGCCCGAGGTGTGATCCCAACTGAAGTTCTTGATCCTTTCTTGTAGGTTCTGGGACACGTCATCTGTAACGTGTGAGCATCTGGAGAGTCACCGATATCAAGCCTCATCAGGTTTCAATTGGGTTAACTTCCCACGCATTATGCGTGGGGTTGACGCAACTGCATATTTAATGTTAAGTGTTTTATTGATTGACCATTGAGTTAATCACCGTTATACTATTTTGTTCAATTCATCCCGCTGATCACTGAAATTTTGTGTTCTATTGTCAATTAGGAAGTCCATACCATTAAACCTATGGTATAACATCAGTATCATGCCCCAAACAAACTTACGTGAGATATTTTCTTTGCTAAGACTACAAAGAAATAGTATAATTAGTGGTGATTCAACCTAGAAGTTGAATGTGAAGCATTTCATTACTGAGTCGCTGACTATGATGAGTCAAATGTGAAGAATTTCATTGCTGACTTTGATGGAGTATGAAGTTAATCTCATTCCTAAACTTTTGTTGAGTTCATTGATTTCATTCCACTGATAATAGAAACTATGATTCTAATTATCAATTAGGATTCTAAAACGTTAATTTTACTTTTAATAAAAAGACACCAAACGGGACAAACCTTTGTTTGTCTATCATTCCATACTGCTGTTGCTGCTGCTACAAAGACTTGTATGAAACATTTAAACTGCTACATGAAAACCTTTCCTTTATTCAGCCCAGCAACGGCCATCTCCTTGATTGAAGTTAATTTCATATTCCTTTACATTATCCTTGTCCATTTAGCCCTAACTCTGGTATTCTAATTGTTCCATTCACTAAAATGGCCATTTCTCCTAATTGGCACACTTCATGGTCTCTGCTTCATGTGCCCATTTCATTTCAATCATTTCATCATCGTTTTATCCTTGGTGGAAGCTACGTCTAACATTCCACCTATGAATCATTCAATTTTGTTCTCTCTTATTGTATTCCCACTCATCCAAATGAATGTTCCCATTTTAAGTAAACCTGCCTTCATGCGATGAATACTAAAGCATGCAAGATCACTGAGGTAACTCATGCCTTCTTGAAACATTCTGCAAGTAAAAAATTTGGGCTTGTCTGTTGTTTCTCCACAGAAATATTTTTCTCATTTAGAGCTCAAGGAAGTGCACCCAGGTAGCTCACAGCCTGATCTCCAATTAGACTGAGTTTTGGCTTTCTCAGGCTTAAGGCCAGGCTTCTAAGGGAATTTAGCAGCTCATTCTAGTTCATTAACTGGTTCCTCTATTCTGTTTCCATTTAACATGTACAAGAAATCATCATGATTATCTCATTTAGTTTAGATTTTTTTAATCCTTTTCATAAGCAAAAAGTTTGGATAGTTTTCTTTGTGGTCTTTTGTACTCATTGACAATGTTCTTCCAAATGTATGAAGCACTAACACAGATACATGGCTGATATATTGAGGCAAATAGAGAAAAGCTAGTATAAGGATATGATCTGGACACATATATTTTGTGTCCACGCACACATGCGTAAGCCTTGAAGGCAGCAAACAAGTTCTGCATACTACCTGGAACACTCAATATAACAACCATCTCAAGCTGGCCATATCAGGTTTGGAGCTCAAATATAGTTAATGGCTGACATGTGCTTGTGAGGGGTAATAAGGTTCTAAAATCCTGCTTGAAAAGATACACTATATAGAAGATGCTTTCTCATGCGCTAACAATCTTTATCTTATTACTAACGAAATATATGTTCCAAGTCAGTTTTTGGCCAATTCAGATCTTTAAAACAAAGGCAGGCCAAGGCAGAACTTCCTAGTAATAGCAGAAAATTATCAAGCAATTGCGTTGAAGATACAGCTCGTTTGAGACATGTTCATTCACCATAGATCCAAAACAACACTTTTGATCTTGTTTTTAATATCTCTTGAAGTAATATTTATCGATTGTTATGCTAACCTTTGACCGCGTACTAAAATCTTGCACGTTCATATTGTTACAGCACAGATCAAAATCTATTGGCTATAAATATAGTTTGGTCGACTTGGTTCTAAAACATAAAGCCACTCATTAGGTTGTAAGCAATCTATTGCAATATTTTGGATCATGGATGTTCTATATCCTGGGTAATATCATGTTCCATGTGACTGCCAATTATTTTTCAACACAACATGCCACTGGACTTTTAAAACTTGCTTCAGATTCTGGTCTTTTTAAATTCTTCTCCAATTCAACCTGCCTTCAAAATTCAGTTACATGATACAACAATAACAAAACCTATATGTCAAATAATCGTTTTCTGCTGCAGTAGTAATTTTATCTTTTTGGATTAAGATCGCCTCTTCTATCAAATTGGCATCTGTCGTTAAATTATGTACTTCCTCAATTAGGTTATCTGCGGTTCTAATGTAAAATTTGTTGCAATTATCCTTTTCAGGATATTTTTAAATACAAGTGATGGTTAATTAATAATTTTCATGACATGCCAACATCAGGTAGCTGCAAACCGCATGCGTCTTCATGTTGATGGAACTCTAGTCAGAGAGAAACCTCTATCTATTTTATCAGATGAACATAATTATCAGGAAATTTTGAAAAGGACATCTTTAATTGGTAATGATGGAAAGAATGGGAAGCTCCAGGCCTATGTTTATGATCTTCGAGTTTTACCTGTATCAGCTTCGACAAAGGATCATTTTATAAAGGTGTGTATGAGAAAAACGATTCTCTTTAACCAGGTTATTTATGATTTTCTTTTTTGTGTATGCCAATGACTCTTTTAGCATATAAACCATACCCTATTGATTTATCTGCAGAACCCACCAGTGAAGTTGACTCTTGATGATTCTTGCATCTCTGATGGAATTGAAGAAGGTGATGATGGTGTCTGGAACGTTGTTGGTGGCAAGGTTAGAAAATTAAAACTCCTTAGCAACGTCCATCATTTTCTTTCCTAATTAAGCATTTTTTCAGTAGGCATTGGATATTGGTGTGACAAGTTATCATCAAGATGTGCAATCATTAGTATGAGAAGGAAAAGAAAATAACTGAATTATGAAATAATGACAACTTTCATTGTCCAAATGGTCAACCCCCTTTGGTTTGCATTATTATTTAGCTTCTTTCATTGTCGATATTTTCCACTATAAGTCATAGTTGCCTCACGTATGGGAGTGGTGTTCGATATTTTCCACTATAAGTCATAGTTGCCTCACGTATGGGAGTGGTGTCTCTAGTTAAATAGTTGAGTAGAGTCCATTGTCAGGGAATTGTCTTAATTTCATGGATGGTAAAATTAAATAATAGTGAAGTTTCAGACATTGAACATTATGGATGGACAAAATGATTATTCTTGTCAGTATTCTTTTCCTGAGTATACGGGAGTCTGCCCAGAAATTCCATTAAAGAGGTGATAATTAATAAGCAGAGTACAAATTATGGATGGTAAACTTCTTTTCGAAATAGACCCACATCAACTTCTATAGCAAATCAGAATTACCTTCAAATGAACAACTCCAGTAAAGAGTTTTCCCAAATGGCCAATAAGGCAAAAACAAGTGTATGTACACAACTAGAAAGACTATCAAAATACCAATATGGCCCCAAAAGGTATCCTGATATCATATGAAAGCTAACCCGAATTGGTGTCCTATGACGTCTGATGCGCTTTGTCATGCTGATTTTTAAAAGGTCCTTCATGGTCTGGTAGGACAGCAGCAGTTAGCAATAATTGTTTCTGCCAGATCTATTTAATAAGAGATCAAGCTGAAGATGAGAGAGAAAAGTGTATGTAGGCCCTTCATATGCTTCTAAAGTATCGAGGATTGGAATCCACCAACATGACCTTAGGAGTCCTACTGCGATATCCTAGATTACCTTTCTCCAGATATTGCAATGGTTCTACGATCGTATTCCTACGAGCACCAAATGTTTCCAAAAATCTTTCCAAATGTGGAGTGTCCTCTTGCACTTGAGAGGTAGGTGGTCTAGGCGTCTACCGCAACACTGCATTTCCTAATTAGCATCCATTGGACTTTTTCTTAATGTGTTCTTTCCTGTGAGATTATGTTATTTATTTGAATACAATAGATGCTTTAATCATAAGGACACTTTGACTCTCTAAATACGTTGGCAACACCACAAAATTCAGGCATTAGTAGGTCGACTTAGCCAACATTGAATTTCAGCCACTCACGTGCACGCCCGCATTATTCAACCACCTGTAGATCAACTTAGCTAAAAATGAAGTTGAGCTACTCGTACTGCAGACTTATAGATTAGCTGTAGTCCCTAGTTGTCCAACATGCAGAACACCGTCAAATTCTTGCCTAAGAGGTGTACCCCTATGTTTCAACATTACGGCCTAACATAGAGTATAAATGGGCCGGTGCAAGTATGCCTCACTAATATCACTCCATGTGCCTCTATGTTTTGATAATTGTCCGTTGACTCTATCCCATCCAAACTCACCTGACTTAAAAACAAACATCCTCCATAGAATTATTTGGTAGACTATTTCTGTAACTGTAGTCTGGGCATCTCATCGTACTGCAGAGATTCTTGTTAATGTTAATGGTAATGCTCATGACAGTTGAGCTGGTGAGCTTGATTGGTGCAACTGCTAGGGAGAATCTCTTTCTTGGCTTCTGGTTTTAGAGTTTGCTGAAACTTTTGGCCCGCTTAAGCCATTAAGTTGTGCACATCTGCACAATGTTCCCTTTCTTCAGCCTGAAAGCCCGGATAGATTACTTGAATTGCTCAAATGGCACTGAGTTTCGTTGTGAAGGTAGTAGTTGGGAAGCTTGATTATTCCATATGTATAGATTATTATGCTTTGGTTTCAAGGTAAAGAAATCAATTAGCGGTTGTACTTCATAGTTCATAGACAACACAATCAGAAAATAATCGGAGAAGTACGATCTGAATACATATCAAATGATATTGTAAGGCTTATTTGAGCTCAAAATACTGTATAAGGTTTTTTCATGTACCGATCAATATGTAATTTATTTTTGAGTTATCTATTCAATACATAAACAGCCAAGGCAAAAAAGGAAACTATAACATACAACAGATCAACTATCTGATGTCATGAAGATGTCACATGTATCAAATATTATTGCTACCAAGTTACAAAATACATAATAAAATCACAATCGCTTGCCTATTGGCATATGTCTAAGATCGCAAGACTCACATTAATGGTTGTCATTGAAAAAGTTGTGAAATACAATTATAAATAATAAGATTTGTCGATGCTAAATTGCTCAACTACTATGTGGGCTCACTTTAACTTGTTTTTCTTACGATCACAAACAATGCGTGGGTGAATGGTGCGTATTGGGCCAAAAATCCAGATAAAGGTTCTTGTAGCATGTTAAGCTGAGTATGTTTCACCATATCTGTTGTCGGTCGTATTATAGCTGTTAGTGTCATTCACATTTCCATCACCATGACCTGCTCTCTTAAGCATCCATTATTCAATAGCTATCTTTAATCTGCAATCGATTGTCGCTATTCTATAGACCACTGTTGAAAATGACTTAAAACTATTGAGCTGCCTAAAAAGACCCTATTTAAATCAGCCCAGAAAAAAGTCCGGCCTGGTCCAAGAATTTGACGCATATGCTGACGAACGATCAACACATGCGGGCGGTGGTCAAATACTGCATGAATTCAAATGGGGGACAAGGAAAGACATCGATTTATGGATGAAAGTGACACGGAGAAAATTATGCATGCTTGAGTAGAGAACATGAACAAATTACATTAAGTGAGGCATGCGAGGAAGATTTTTTCTTTGATTCGTTTGAAAAACAAAGAAGAGGACAAAGTGCATTAAATGCACTGAAGAAATTTGCAAAGGCAAACGACAAACACAAAACATGTGTAGGAAAGAAAGGCCATGCTTAATTTATCACATCAATTTATAAACCAAGGGGTCGGCTGCCTATATAATGAATGTTATGTTGACAAAAAGGATATCCCAATCACGAAGAATAAGTGTGTATTTTTCAGAAAGAAAAGAAACTGCAAGTTTGCAGTGAGAGAAAATTATTTGTAATTTTGTATCCTATATAAGAAAGAGCAAAAGAAAAGTGCGGCAAAGTGGACTAGGCAAATTGCTGAACCGCTATAAAAATCATGTGTCCATTATTTGTGCAATTGTTTCCTTTATCCGTCGTTTTCCCCATATATTCGGTGGATATATTCCTAACAACTAGTATCAGAGTGTGATTAGGGAACCAAAGGGTCGTTCAATTCTACCATCTAGGTTAACGGTGGGTAACGACGCTTATGTCCTCTTTCCCATATTCTTAAATTGTAGTTTTGAAGGTGTTGGTTCAGATCCGAAGGAGAAGTTTAGTTTGCTGTGGCGGTAGATGAAGATGGTGTCAGATGAAAGAAAACTAAAAATCGATAAATTTGATGGGAAAGATTTTAGGTTCTGAAAGATGCGGATTGAAGATTATTTCTATCAGAAAAAGTTCCATGAACCCTTGTTGGGTATGAAGACAGCAGATACAAAGAAAGTAGATTGGGATCTATTAGATCGTCAGGCCTTGAGTGTGATTTGTCTAACGTTGGCAAAGAATGTTGCGTTCAACATCATCAACGATAAGACTACAGTAGATCTGATGAAGACACTATCAAATATGTACGAAAAACTATCTGCCTCTAACGAAGTACATTTGATGCGTCGTCTATTTAATCTGAAGATGAGAGAAGGTGCATCTGTTGCAGATCACATTAATGATTTTAATGTGATTATAACTCAATTGTGTTCTGTGGAAATAAACTTCGATGATGAGACAAAATTTGATCATGTTATCCTCCTTACCTGAAAGCTGGGCCGCAACTGTGGCTGTGGTGAGCAGTTCTTCAGAAAGTAAGAAGTTAAAACTTGATGAAGTCTGAGATTTGATTCTCAGCGAGGATGTTCGCAAGAGAGAGGCAGGAGAATCTTCGGGATATGCTTTGAGTATTCAAAGTAGAGAAGGGAGTTTTCAACGAGGACATAGGCCGAGCAATGACAGATCTAAGTCCAAAGCGAGGAGTAAATCAAAACCTTGCAAAGATATCAACTGCTTGAATTGTGGTATTCAGAGCCACTTTTCTAATGATTGGACTAAACCAAAGAAGAACAAGAAATTTCAAAAGTACCATAAGTGATCATCAGGAAAAAGCGTCTTCTTCTGCAAATATTGCTATTGAAGAGATTCATGATACTCTTATCTGTAGCGTTGATAGTCCTATTGAGTCCTGAATTCTGGACTCTGGTGCTTCGTTCCATTCAACTCCGTGCAAAGAGTTATTGCACAACTTTGCTGCAGGAAAATTTGGAAAGGTTTATTTGACTGATGATAAACCTTTAGAGATCACCAGGAAAGGTGATGTTCACATAAAGACTGCAAATGGAACTCAGTGGAAGTTGCGGGATGTTAGATATGTTCCTGGCCTGAAGAGAAATCTTATCTCCATGAGTCGGCTAGAAAGTATGGGATATACAACAATATTTGGAGGTGGTGCTTGGAAGATATCCAAATGTGCTATGGTCGTAGCAAGGGGCATTAAGTTGGGAACCTTGTATATGACTGCAAAATGCAAAGATACAGTGGCAATAGCCAAAGATTGTTGTGATTCTAAACTATGACACCAAAGGATCGGGCATATAAGCGAGAAAGTAATGAAGTTTCTAGTATCAAAGGGACGACTACCTAAAATGAAGACTGTAGATAACGGATTGTGTGAGGATTGTGTATATGGCAAGCAGAAAAGAGTTAGTTTCTTAAAAGTTGGAAGGTCACCAAAGAAAGAGAAGTTGGAGCTGGTGCATACAGACGTATGGGGGCCAACCCCGGTTCAGTCTCTTGAAGGTTCTCGCTATTATGTCATCTTCATTGACGATTTCACTAGAAAGGTATGGGTTTATTTTTTGAAAAATAAATCCGATGTGTTTGCTACTTTTAAAAGGTGGAAAGCTGAGGATGAAAATCAGACTGGTCTAAAATCAAGTGTCTGAAATCTGAAAATGGTGGTGAGTATAAGAGCATGGAGTTGAAGGCATTTTGTGCAGAAAACGGAATCAGGATGATAAAAACGATTCCAGAAACTCCAAAACAGAATGGTGTCGCTGAATGAATGAATAGAACCTTGAACGAGCGTGCTAGAAACATGAGACTACATATAAGGTTGCCAAAGCATTTTGGGCAGATGCAGTCAACACAACAGCTTACTTAATAAATCAAGGATCTTTAGTTTCGTTGGGTTTCCTGATACTAGAAGAGCTATGGACTGGGAATAAGGTAAATATTTCTCATTTGAGAGGTTTTGGTTGTTTTATATGTACAAATAGATTCTGATAAAAGAGACAAACTTGATACTAAGGCTAGAAAATGTTATTTCATTGGTTATGGTTCTGACTATTTTGGTTATCGGTTTTGAGATGATCAAAATAGAAAAATCATAAAACACAAAGATGTAAGCTTCAATAAAAATGTACTGTATAAAAACAGACTTGTAGCCGGATCTGATAGGACAGAAAAACAGCCAGAAGAACGTGAAAAGGCTGTGTTAGAAGAAATAACAGATAGTGATGTAGCTATGAAATCTCAAGAAAATCCTGAAAACACTACAACAGAACATGAAGTACAAGAACAAACCACTCCTCAAATGGTTGTAAGGAGATCGAAAAGGGTGTCTAGACCCACACAACAGTATTCTCCATCCTTACATTATTTACCGTTGACTGATGTTGGCAACTTCCTTAAAAGAATTTCTTCATCTTCATGACAAATCGGATTATTAACTGATTCCTCTCATCTTTCTTATATATCCTAGTTCGATGGAAAGATGGTATAATACAAGCCACTCCGTGTAAGGGACATGGGGACAGGTAGAAGCTCAGGAGGTCGGGGGACCACTCTCTTGTCCGAGCTCACCGGACAGGAAGATGATTTCCAGAAGTAGCTCTCCTCAATCGGCCCCTTTGAGTTTTCGCTTCCGAACAAGAGTGAAGCAAACGATCCTTTGGGAACCGACCCTGGCGCGTAGCCCTGCAGGGCCGAGCGCAACAAAAATTGATTCATGAAGGTTTAGTTACCGAATCACTTCCCAACGGCATGTCTGTTCACTCGAGCAAGCAATCCGGACTTAAGGCGTTGGGAAGAGAATGTGATCTCCGACCGCATACTTGCTGAAGAATGAGCCGGCGACTCATAAGCAGATCCGATTTAAGGTCTCCCTTCTCTTCGTGAACCGGAATATTTTGATGAAGCAATGCAGGTGAAAGATTCTGTCAAGTGGGAGTTAGCCATGAGAGATGAGATGGATTCTCTAGAGAAAAACAAAACAAGGGTACTATCTCAGTTGCCAGAAGGAAATAAAGCCTTGCAGAATAAATGGGTTTACCGGATCAAAGAAGAGAATGATGGCAACACGAGATACAAAGCAAGATTAGTAGTGAAGGGTTTTCAGCAGAAGAAAGGTATTGACTACACCGAATTTCTCTCTCCTGTAATCAAATTAACTACTATCAGATTGGTGTTTAGTATTGTTGCTGCCAAGGATTTACATCTGAAACTATATGTGAAAACGGCTTTTCTCCATGGTGATCTAGATGATGACATATATATGGTGTAACCAGAAGGTTTTCAAGTTCTTGGAAAAAAAAATCTTGAGTGTAGTTTAAAGAAGAGTTTGTATGATTTGAAACAAGCTTCCAGGAAGTGGTACAAGAAATTTGATTATTTCATGTGTGATAATGGTTTCATAAGAAGTGAGATGGACCATTGTTGTTACTTCAAGAATTTTGAGGACTCCTATATTATTTTGTTTTTATATGTGAATGGCATGCTTGTTGCAGAATCTAGCATGAAAAAGATCAACAAGCTAAAGATACAATTTTCAAAAGAATTTGAGATGAAGGACTTCGGACTATCAAAACAAATACTTGGGATGAGGATCACCAGAGATAAAGCAGGAGGAACTCTGGAGTTATCCCAAGAGAAGTACATAGAGAAGATACTGAGCATGTTCAATCTTCATGATGCAAAACCTAGAAGCACACCTTTGGAAATTCAATTCAAACTTACCAAGAAACAGTCGTCAAAGACAGATGAGGAGCGAAACATATAGAAAAAGCTCCATATGCCTCAGCGGTTGGGAGTTTGATATATGCTATGGTTTGTACCAGACCTGACATAGCACATGCAGTAGGAGTAGTAAGCAGATCTATGGCGAAACCTGAAAGGATACATTGGAAAGCCGTGAAGTGGTTTCTACAATATCTCAAAGGCACCTCAGATATGGCACTTCAGTTCAAGAAAAACAGTGTAACATTGCAGGGATTCACCGATGCAGATTTAGGTGGTGACTTGGATGGCCGGAAGAGTACATTAGGTTACATGTTTACTTTGGACGGTACGGCTGTAAATTGGATGTCTAAACTTCAGAAAAGTGTTGTTTTATCAACCACTAAAGCAGAATATATGACTATATCTGAAGCCGCAAAGGAAATGATTTGATTGAAGAATTTTCTGAAGGAGTTAGGCAAAAAGCAAAACAACAATGCTCTTTTCAGAAATAGTCAGAGTGTTATTCATCTTGTAAAGAATCCAATGTTTCATTCAAGAACAAAACACATTCAATTAAGGCATCACTTTATTCGCGAGCTTGTAGACAGTGGAACATTGACATTAGAAATGATTCTTGGATCAAAGAATCCGGCATATATGTTTACCAAGGTTGTTACCATTGAGAAATTGAGATTGTGCAATGCCTCAATTGGCCTCCATAGTTAATGATGAGGGACGCCGCATTAGGAAGTAATTTTCTTAAGAAAATAAGATTACGGTAAAAATTCTTTTTACTTGATTTGCCTAAATTGTTAAAGTCCAGGGCAACGAAAATGACATTTCAAAAAAGTGTCAAGATTCACTAATTATTAATTCAAGGTGGTGATTGTTGAAAATGATTTAAAACTATTGAGCTGCCCAAAAAGTCCTTATTTAAATCAGCCCAGAAAAAAGTCTGGCCCGGTCCAGGAATTTGACGCATGCGCTGACGAACGATCAAAACACGTGGACGGTTGCCAAATGCTGCATGAATTCAAATGAAGGACAAGGAAATACATACATTTATGGGATAAAAGTAACATGGAGGAAATTAAGCATGCATGAATAGAGAACATGGACAAATTATATTAAGTGAGGCATTCGAGGAAGATTTTTTTTTTTGATTCGTTTGAAAAATAAAGAAGAGGACAAAGTGCATTAAATGCACTGAAGAAATTTGTAAAGGCAAACGGTAAAAACAAAACATGTGTAGGAAAGAAAGACCACACTTAATTTATCATATCAATTTGTAAACCAAGGGGTCTGCTGCCTATATAATGAATGTTATGCAGACAGAAAGGATATCCCTATCACGAAGAAGTGTGTGTAATTTTTAGAAAGAAAAGAAACTGCAAGTTTGGAGTGAGAGAATTATTTGTACTCTTGTATCCTGTATAAGAAAGAAGAAAAGAAAACTAGTGCGGTAAAGCGGATTAGGCAAATTGCTGAACCACTATAAAAATCATGTGTCTACATTATTTGTGTGATTATTTCCTTTATCCGTCGTTTTCCCCACATATTCGGTGGATATATTCCTAACAACCACGACCCACTGGATGACCATCAGTTTGCCATCCTTTTCCTTAAAGAGAATTTAGGTCAATGAGTTCTCAATATTAGGATTACACCTTTCTTCACTCTATTTATTACAACCATGACAAGTTTTTTATCCAAACTTTTGAGGTTGGAATATGAATCCTTTTCCATTCAGCACAATTAAAATCCATCTCTGTTAAATTTAACAGCGAACATATCCTTTTTAATGGTCTCTGTTCAAGTTTGTTTGGGTCTATATCCAACCCTCGTTCCTCCAATAACTACATTTTTTTCCATTAGTCCTAACTGGCTCACTCATCGAACATAGTTGTATATATATGAAACATTTCAATCAGTTCTTTATCATTTTATCCTGTATGGGTGCCACTCTAAGTTGTTACAAAATGCACGAATTACTCATCCATCTCAACCTACTCGTTTAAGCCGCATCCTCTTTTTTGGACATGTTTCTGAATTGCAACATTCTAAAACATTAAGCAACACTGATTTTATGTATGTACTGCAGAACTTTTCCTTCCATCTCATGGGTTTGTGATAATCATAAAATACTTTAGAATCCCTTAAAAAAAGCTGATTTTAGAGCTGTCATGTAGAATTACATGTATTCGACAATCACAAAGTAATCTTTAATTGGGAAGAACGGTGTTATAAAATGCGTTCTATGCGGAGCATGAAAATGGGCATGTTGTTTGATATGTGCAGTAAATAAGTATGCTTTGGCACATACAAATTGTTATGCGGACGCATATTGCCTTATGCGGCCGCATATTGGATTATGCTGCCGCATTTTGCAATATGTGGTTGCATAAAATGCATATCAACTAAAGGATAGCGTGGGGTTATGAAGCGGGTTTGGGATTTTTATTATACATGTATCTCAACCCAATAACTTAAGGGCAACTATAAATCCTTAAGAGGTATCATAATGAAGTTGAAAAAGGTTATGGAAGATCAATCTGATGAGGTGGTGGACACGTTGAACGAATACGAAGAACTTCCTCTTAAACACTTGACGACACCAACGAGTGATTGTTTGAATCGTTGGACGATAAGTAAATTCTATTTTGCTAGTTTGTAAAGATAATAATGATTCAATTGCCTCTTTTGAACTATTTAGTAATTATGATGATTGATGAACTTATGGTCTTGGAATTTTTCACATTTTGATTTTTCAATTTTAGGAATCAATTTAGTATTCTGTTATGAATCTACAATTAAATTACATGGATTTATGTATAGACATGTGTTCTTTTTTCTAGTATTGCATTATTATTATAATATCCTTATCTTGCATATTTGAAATAAGTTGATGACTTATATAGCTCATCAATATTCATGACATTGAAATTATGGACACTAAATATTTTATATGCATGTTTAGTATTTTTTATATTTCTCATTTTGCCTTCATTTATATATTTGGATTTTATTAATTTAAATAATGCAAATCGCATATGCAACTCATAATTTATTTATGCATTATGCGGTCCTCTGGCGCATAAATCCGCATATCGCATTCCATAACATTGGGGAAGAAAGTGCACATATGTGACACAGAATGTATGCATATTTGCACATGTTTGTAGATGCGTGTATCATTCTTCACAAGCGAATGTTTTAATTGTTTGCAGGCATCGTGCCGCAGAAATCTTTCCTTGGAAGTCGTTCTTTTAGATGCTCTTGGCCGGTCAGTACACAAGGAGATGGAGGTATCGTTTCTTCTCCTGCTGTAATTTCCTTCGACACTCCTGCAGTTTGGTTAAAATTTTAACTCTCCAATTGATTCTTGGTTTATTTTCCAGATCTTTGCTTCACTTGTTTATGCTGACAGTGGAGCTCCTGTTGAGAACATTAAAGACAATACAGAAGCTCCATTACTGACAAGCTGTGATGGACTAGAGTTCCCTGCAGCAGATAAACCAGTTGCACTTCTCCGTGGCCGGGCAACTTTTAAACTTAAAATGTCTCAGGTAGTTTCTGAGAGGCATATGCATCACTTTTGAAATTTGAACTTGCTTAAAAATAACATTGACACGTCATCACTCACCCGCACACGTTCACACACACAGATTCCTTCCATTAGTTTGTGTGCATTATAGATTCTACATAGCGGAACATCTTGACATGGGGTTCCAAACTGGGTTGGGATCTCCCCTTAAAATGATCAACATTGTGTCCGTGCCATATGTGCCAACTTTCTGATCACACCAAAATAAGTTCTAGTAGATACCAACTTTCATTACTTGCTGAAGCCATTGATCTGAAGAAATCTATCCCTAATAAAATTCATATTACTGATCCAACTTAAGGTCAGGTTTGGTTTTAGGAACAGAAACTGTGGAATGAGTTGGATTGGTGCCAAACCTGCTTGTGTTGCACACAATCTACTGCTGATATGTTAAGTTTCTGTGCTATTGCCTGGTGCAATGTTTTAAGACATCTAGACTGTTTAAATGTTGAAAGAATGAGTAGTCAAGCTAAGTTCTACATACTTCACATTCTTTCATGGATGAGCTTTTTGTTGCAACCTTCCTCATTTTAAAACTTGGCTTCTTTTGATCTTTGGAGCTGACATGCATATTTCTTCTTGTTACAGCTCTCTTCCAAATCTGACAATAGGCTGTTTCGTGTTCGTTTTCACACAACTGCAACTCAACAACACCCATTTCTTGAAGCATATTCATGCCCGATTCGCTGCATATCTAGGAATCGGATTCTACGTCCGTCTATAATAGGGAGAAGGCCATTCTCTTCTCCACCTCTTCTAAATGAAACTCGTTCACCTGCAAGCAATGATAAGCCCCATGCAGCTCATGATGCCAATGGAGGTGGTCCCTTCCGAGTATCAAATCGGAGTGAATTGAAGTGCAGTCCATCACTAAAACGCTTTAAAATAGGTCATGACAAACCATCAGCATTTGTTGATGCTAATGGAACCTCAAAACAGGTAAATACAGGTGAACTATCACTTTCTTCCACCTACGTGTTACTTTAATACATCAAACTATAGATTTTTTCCCCCAATATACTTACCCAGTAGAAGATAATGACATAGGAAGACACGGTGTCAAAGAGATGTGTCGAAATAAAATCAAAGAACCTTGAAGGAACAGACAATGCCCAATCTGACTCCGAGAGCACTGATGCGAGGAATTCTCATTCCAGACGTACATTGCATACAATTATGCCAATTACTGATGCCACAATTTTCAGATATTGCTTAGAATCCACAAATGAGCGTGCAATGCTGCTCAAATTGATTATAAATTCTTCCAGCAATGAAGATACAGCCAATTTTGCTGAGCAGATTTGCCTGTATGCTGGCTGTTCTCATCACCGGTAATCATCCTATAATGAAGATTCTCACTGAACCGAGTATTATGTATCTTCTTATATGCTTGACCTACTCATTCATTATTTCTTGTTTTCTTTAGATACCAAATACTAATGTCAAAGCAATTGATCCAAGAAGGTGCTGATACTTGGATTTCAATTTCTGGCAACAGGCCTCGTGTTCTTTGGACAGATGCAGTTCCAGAAATAAATAAAAGGTTCATGAAGATTTCTCGTTCTACTACTAGGAGTTTGTCAGGAAAGGTTGCTCTCATTCTTTAAAGAAGATGTTCACGTTAATATGTATGATTTTTAAATGAGTTAAAACATCTTTATATAATGATTTAGGACTTGGAAATATTGAGGGAAATTGCTGGATGTGGCGAAGACTTGGGGCGTGAAAACTTTGAGAAGATGTGGTACTGGCTATACCCTGTCGCTTTTTCTTTGTCGAAAATTCAAATCCATGGGTTGTGGGAATGCGCAAATCCCCTATGGATAGAAGGGTTGATTACAAAGGAAGAGGCTGAAAATTCACTGAAAGGCCCCAGAGCACTGCAAAAGCCAGGAACATTTGTGCTCAGGTTTCCAACATCTCGCAGCTGGCCTCATCCAGATGCCGGTAGCTTGGTCGTTACCTACCTTGGTGCTGATTCTACTATCCACCATAAACTCCTTTCTCTTGATCTTAGGTAAGCTAATTTTAATATCTAAACAAATGTTCTTGTCGAATGATTCTCTGTTAAATTCTTTTGGTTAGCTTTATATATTGTAATCCCACAACCCAATAACGTAATCTTTTGGGTTAAACAGTTTTTAGCATTTCCCTTTCCAATTTTTATACTTGACAAATGCAACTTTGTACAAATAGAAAAAAATAGTAAATCATTTTCTTGGCAGATAAAAAAATATGCTACTTCAGACACTTACGGCTGAGCCTAATGAGGCCCTTAATACCGTTTCGTTGTCTGTGCCTGTAGTTTGAGAACATTGAGCTCTGACTCGACATTGTCAATTTGGGATGATATTCAAGTCCAATTTCCAATTGTTTGCTTTAATCACCAAGTCTGATTTTCTTTTTCTTTTTTTTCGTCTTCCTTTTCTTCTGCTCCAGTTCCGAGGATGACAGGGTAGGTAATTCAAAACATCTGCAGGCCATGCTTTTGGAAGAGCCCGTACTGTCCCAACTGGCAAGGTAAATATCATTATCTGAATCATGTTTGGTATATGGGAATGGTTTGGCTACTGCATTTCAAATTTTGAATTCGGAAATAAGATTTATATATTGGTAAAAAGTTTTTATAATTCTTCCATGCATGATGAACCCTGAGAAAGCCATAATTCCATAACATAGAAGCATAAATCTCTGCTTTCTATATATGCATTACTGCAATAATTTCCTCTCTTTTTACTACTGCATGGCATGCACAAAGAGTAGACTAACATTGCGGAACGCATAAATCTCAGGCACATTGTTAATTAATTTATCATAAAGTTCTGTCTTGCACCAGACTAATCTCTGATGAAACAAGGTAAGATTCTGATGTTTGTATTCTTCAAAGCATGAGCACAATATGAGAAAGATCATAATACAGCTCTAAGTGATGGATAAAATTTGAGGGTCTTATCAACATGATCTGAAACGTTCTTAATAACTCATATGAAGTTCCTTACTTTTTTGAATGATTTGAGATTATGATAACTGGGCAATAACGCAAGAGCTTATTAAACTGTTTTTTGACAATTCTGAGAATATTGTAATGCATCGACCCCTGAATTTTGGTATATCTGTAACTATACCTAATGCTTGTGCAGGGTTACTCGACACGGCTTCCTGCCTGCATAGAAACCTTATTAGCTATATTGACATATTAGTGCCCCCCTTCGAGTTTGTAATTTGATAGCGATCGGAATATTCTTAGGAGTTTTGTACAAAACAAGAAACCTAATCAATATATAAACTTTCTTTTTGGTGCATGTCCTTAAATAGATGCAACTGCAGGAATTGATTGATGCATAGATGTGGACACTGATTATACTTTAAAAATCAACAATGACTTTTGGCATAAATTCATTGGTCTCCTGGATGCATGGCTGCGTTGGATGCATGAGTTAGGCTTGCGGACCAGTTCCAAAAGAAGAAGAAGAAATTCTTTGATCTAATTCATAAAGTCCTTAATTGTCGTTACTTTTATTGCAATTTTTCTTTTGTACAAAATGATTAAAATCAAAATGTGTGGTATTCTAGTGTAAATTTTGAAGTTCAAGCTAGTGATTGAAAAACATTGATATTTCATGGGTATTGTTTATACTATTGTTATAACCATAAATGTTTCACTAAATTAATGTAATAACTAGTTTTACCGTTGGTAAAGCCATTGCATCATTTAGTATACCAAGGAAACAATTAAATGTAAGTATACCAAAGAACGATTCCGTCGTGAAATCTCTGGAAGGCGTCTTTCCTTTTGCAATCGCTCAAATTGCACGACGAACCCTCTTGTTCCAGGTATTCGACCCCGAGTCCATGCATACAACCCCGAGACATGGCGGTGTCACTTTTCCTCCACGGTCAAGTAAAATTATTAAGATTAAGAACGATAGGAGCTAGGATTCAGGTCTTAAATTCGAAACCCTTATATTTGGCCACAACTACCGAGAATGCAATATTTATTGCAGTCAACCTTTTGATGTGTTTCTAAGGGCAACAAACCAAGCATTACAAGAGCTGCCGTAGCATCATAGTAAAATTAAGCAATAGATCTGAAATTCAAATCCCACATGCACCAAATCACAGCTTATTGTAATTCAAGAAAAAGAAAACAAAGAATAAAGGGGGAAAAAGAGAAGAGAAACCAGGAAACCTTGAACCAAAAGATAAGAGACAACCTCAACAAGTAGAAATCATCATTAGCTAAAACAATAACATTTACGTAGAATTTAAAATCACACCCCTTAGGATTTACCGAAAAATAATAAAATAAAGGACATAATGTAGAAACACCAAAAGATAAACTTCTGTATTTCACATGAAAACAAACCATTGCATTTGATTAAGGTGTAGGTTAGAGCCAGCTTGCTGTAACCAGAACAGGAATAAGAAAAAAGAAAAAGAGGAAAAGAAGAGGGTGTTGTAACTTGTAACACCCAGTATAATACAATTCTGTTAAATATAATACAAAATAAATTTAACAACACATGTTAAATATAATACAATTCTGTTAAATATAATACAAAAGAAAAAGAGGAAAAGAAGAGGGGGTTGGATCGCTGCCATATAAGCTGGAAATTAATACAAGGTCCCTGCAATAATACACCAGGAAGAAACAAACATTAAAATTGTAGCCCAATAACCAAATGAAGAAAGAAAAAGTTAAGGAAAGAACAGTAGACATATGAAACCATGATTACAGAAAAGCTGCACCCCAATTTTACTCGAAGAAACATCATACATAACTCCGATCGCTCGCTTGAAACTTCTAAAGCAGAAATTAAATATTAGCGCAATAGAAAAAGGTCTCTATTGTTTATGATGTGTGGAAACCATCAGTCATTTCTTCTCCATGAGATGAAATCTCTTAGAGAATCTGATGCAAGGGATATATTGAAAATAAGAAAGTAACTGGGAAGGAAGAAATGAATCATCATCAATCAGTTTTCACAAAATTATCAAGCTTCAGTGATCAACAAGAAAGTAGATTTCCTTTCTTATAGAAAAATAAGGCCTTGTCTGAAGATTTACGACTGTGAAGAAGGAATGCCACTAGCAAAGGAAACCATTGTTCAAGATATATCCCACCAATAGGGTAAATTTTATAAAGCACCATTGAACTTTCAAGGTTTTCGAGATAACACCATCTAACTTTGAAAATGTCATGAACTCTCCTTGAATTGGCAATGTTGTATGGAAATTGTTAGTTTCGTCAACTCGTTTAAGACACGAGCGGATTGTATAACCCCAAAATAACGGTATTAATGACATTGCAGGTGGACTGGATAGCCCCAAAATGAACAGAATATGGCATTTTTTGGCGAAAATACCTGACAAAAATTCTCTTCAAGGGGATTAATGAAATTTTTAAGGTTCGATGGTGCTATCTCAAAAACTCTAAAAGTTTGATGATGCTTTATGAAATTTACCCCCTCTTATATCTGTTAGTGTTGAATACCTATAACAAGCAAATGCATATGTTCACATCACCACTTCTTTATACACCATTTCTGTTGTAAGACCTATAGCAATAGCAAAGGCCACTTCGATAAGTGTTAGCACATATCGAATAGACTTGGAAGTGGGTGAAAAAAATAGTTTAATTGGTAAAATCTTGTGCAAATAAACGGTTGGAATTAAAATAATATATTATGCATTATGTTTTGATTATCTTTCAAGAGCCCATAGTCATGTGAATTGGGGATTGTGCCAGTCATGTTATTTAGTGCAGACACTTGATCAGATTAATTATTTATACGGTAAATAAGTAGTAACATAATGTGCGCGGTGATACATCACAATACAGAATTATTCAGTAAAAATTGGTAGCATAGGAAGCTCAAACCAATCCATTGAATTATCGGATATTCCATAATATCATGATGCACGATACATCACAATATGTAAATATTAAGTAAAAAAATTAGCATAGGAAGCCCAAAACAAACTATATTCCATTGAATTGTTAAATATTCTATATTATTATGCGCCAAAATATCCTCAAAAACAAATATATTGGGTAACTATACTAAAAGCCTAAACCTCAGAGTGAATACCAAGTTTCGAAGTTTCATTTGGTCCTAGTTGACAGAGATTGGAGAAGGATGATTTCAAAAGAACGGATACATTAGTTAATAGAAACTAGAGAAGGATCCTCCCGAAGTACAAAGGTGGAAAGAAAACTTAGAATTACATACTTAAACGAAGGTATATGGAATGTGCTTAATTACATTACTCTCGTGGGTGTCAAACAATAAGAAGAAATGACTCCCATGGCAGTAGAAAAGGATATTTGCTTAATTATATTACTCTTATGGGTGCCAAATAATTAGATAAAATGATTCTAATGATATAATAAATTTTAATCCTAAAAGAACATATGGAAAAAAAAGGATTCACGGAACTAACACAAAGATTGGCAATAAAGGAATTTTAAAAAGGGTAAATTGTCAAAAAGCCCCCGGCCAGCTAAGGAGTTGACTAAAACCCTTGGGTATTTTCAAAATGGTTAGGAAGGGCCTACTCTTCAAAATCATTGTAAAAAACCATGGGTTGTATTTCATTAAGACCATGTATTCTCTTTTACAATTACAAAAATACTCCTCCCTCCCACTGTATATCTTCCTTCTCTCCCTCTTAAACCTTCGATCCTTCTTCTTCATCGGCCGATCCTCCCTCCTCCGCCATTGCTCCGCCGCTCCTTCCTCCTCCTTCGTTGCTCCGCCGCTCCTCCCTCCTTCGCTCCTCTCTCCGTTCATCCTCCTTCCTCTCCCTCCTTCGTCATTACTTCGCCACTCTTCTTCCTTCGCTTCTCCATTCATCTCCCCATCCTTCACCTTCTTCCTTCGCGACTCTAAGGTGGTTTTGGTGGAGATGAAGGTGGCGGTACTTAGATATTATAGACAACTGCTTAGATATTACACGCAGATACTTAGAGATTATAGGCAACTGGTTAGATATTACATGTAACTGCTTAGATATTACATGAAATTAGAAAGATATTTTAAAAGCTTTTGATGGGAAAGAAGTATATTTGATGAGAAATTAGATTTTTGGTGGAAAAAAGTATATTTGGCTAGGAAAATGAAACCAGAATAGATATTACATGCAAATCGTTTGTACGGTGACTGTCGTGTATAGGCTGTCAAAGCACATGGACAGAAGCATTATTGGGATATATGAAATTATAAGTCGTCAAAAGTAGGAGAGGTTTTAATTGGGCCCAAGGTTTTTTAACAAGAGCAAAAGGCCTTGGAGTTTTTTGCCAGCGCAAAAGTTGGTCGGAGGCTTTTTGACAGTTTACCCTTTAAAAAAGGTTTGTTAAAGTATATATAAGAGCTGGTTTTCTTTACTGTTACAAGTACTTTTGTAATTCATCTATGAAAGAATTGTTGGATTGTTAGCGATTTTAAATTTTGGAATTGACAAAGCCATGAAAACTATGCAAACCAGACAAATTTCTTTAATTAGATAGTTGGATTTTTTATTGTTTTTTTATTTTTTGGGAGGTTGCTTTTTGGAGATTTAGGGACTCTATTATTACTTCCCTGCTCTTTCCATTCTTTTATTCAATCCTAAGCACATCATAGATCAATTTGAAAAAATTGAATCCTGGTCTCTATATCATTTGACAAGTATTTTTAAAAAATTAGTATTTTAAAATATAAATTCAAGTGGTTGTTTGAAATTTCGCTGCATTTCGCTCGTCGGAGACCTAGGGTTTCGCGATCATTTGTTTCCAGCCTGATCCATGTCCTATTTTTTTTTGTCTTTTGGCCAGTACATAAGTTGAACCTTTGATTACGCATGAGATCTAAAGGTTTGCGATAATTTTGTTTTATTCTTTTCCTTTTTAGCTAATTCTCCATAGACTTCGCTGTTGACGGGAGATTTAGGGTTTTGAGAGGGGTATTTCCTTCGAAATCTTCTCCATTTCTGTTCTAATTTAAGTTTCCTTCTCATTTAATGCCATCTTTTATCTACTTTAACAATAACGATGAATTATGCAAATGTAGCAAAGATCACATAGTTAATTAATTGCCCACGGTCCCGATTCTGCCTAATTTTAGAAGTTGATTTGATTATTCCATTATTTAAGGATGAAATTCACAAATGAATGAACTTCACGTTTCCTCATGCTTCATGTATCCTTTTAACTAATCTTTTCTTTTAGTTTAATTGTGCCATCAACAGAAATCAACAATTGTGAATTTGTTTTTTCTAGCTTATTTTGAACTTTTGTGGTAACGGTTACAATAAAATAAAAAATATAGAGAATTATCTAATTTACGTTTATTGTGATACTTTTTTTTAATTGGCCAAAGGCAACGGCAAAAAACCTAAATTTTATATCTTATACTAAAATATTACGAAAGATATTAATTGCAAACAATAAGATCGAGGCTATTACAAGTGAATAACTCAAGATCTCATCATATCCTTTAAAAAAAAGTAACGCATTCCAATTGTTGAGAAATTGCTCCACTATTAAGGTCCGTAACATTAAAGAACTTTGTTATCCTAAAAGAACTATTGGAGGTAATATCACAAAGAACAATCTCTTCAGACCTATAATAAGATCTAAAAATTCTGTAATCACGTTCTTTCCAAATATGCAAAACGATATTTGCAATCACGATACAAAGAAGTACTCGGGTTGGCTTCTTACTAAAGAACTTTGATTCGATGAAATCTATAATGTGATGTATACTGAGAGATGGATAAAAAACGCTACAACATGCTAATGATGCCTGGACCACCTAATTAAAAAAATGATACTTGAAAAAGAGATGTTTATGGTTTGCGGGTTGTGATTTGCAAAGACGCATTGTTCTCTTTCCCCAATATCTCTTGCTTGAAATAGACCGAGAGTTTTAATTTTTAGAGAATGACTTGACATAGACAATAGGATGTTTTAGGAATCAATTTTGTCACGGCCTGCTTCCAAAATTCGAAGAGCGAGAGCGTACGAGACCCGCAACGTATTCACACCGAGAAGCACTCCTTCTCGACATGAATACGCTATACGTAATTACAAGCAGAAAGATAATAAATAGAAGAATTTAAAATAATAGTAAAGTCCAATAACATTTATTACAGTCCCAAAAACATGGTTGAACACAGTTAGAAAAATTTAAGGAACTAGGAATAAAAAGAACAGCCTTGAACAAAAGAAAGCATACTGCAGCCAAAGTCAACGCTCGGCTCAACTTCATACTAAGCCTAGTCTCTTGCCTCAAAGCCACTGAACACAATGTTGTCTGACGACATTCCTAAGAAAAAACTAGAAAAGTGAAATATCGTCAACGAACTAAAGTTCAGGTAAGCCCCTATTTTAAAGAAAATAAATTTAAAATAATTTAAACACGATATAAAAACAGAAAAAGAAACAATCAAACATATATAAATAGCAGGTAATATGAAGCAATAATGTCACGATATTTGTTATCTAGGTCGCGCTATCGTGTTTTAAGTTATGAGTTCGATTAATGAGGATTTTACACGTAACGAAGATATTATATTTCCCCTCGAATTAACAGAAACACGGATTCAAGAGATTCAAAAGTATTGCAATTGTTCTGTAATACCCAGAACTCATGTATGATCCCCGTTACACATAAATACCCTCATTTGTCGAACTTTCCATCCCCGTATGAATTATTTATTTAAGTTCTAGAGATCGACACAAATGCTGGCACGAATTCATGAATAATTGATAAATTGTACGTTCATGTCAGGTTCATGGATTTACGAGTTTCAAGTATTCAAGTGGTTCGTATCAGGTTCATGGATTCAAGTATTCAAGTGGTTCATGTCAGATTTATGTCAAACAATATGAAATGCAATAGCCGAATTCATTGCAAGTTTCTTGCACACGTTTATACTACTGCTATTCTGAATGAAAAATATAACTAAAATGTCATGATCAGTTATTATAGTATTTTAAGTTATAAGCTCGAATTGTAACAGTTTTACATATAACTATGATATTCCGTAATTCCCACGGAACAACAGAAAAATGAAAGTAGGTTGGCTTCCGTCAATGCCCGGAATCACGGTTACACGACAGGGGGCATCTGAGCAGAGTGTTATTTTATGCCGATGAAACATGGTTACACGACATACG
This sequence comes from Agapanthus africanus, assembly GCA_030015575.1. Lineage (NCBI taxonomy): Eukaryota > Viridiplantae > Streptophyta > Magnoliopsida > Asparagales > Amaryllidaceae > Agapanthus > Agapanthus africanus. Next base: position 66,174,000 of record CM057345.1, read on the forward strand.
ACCATGTAAGTTAGTATTCCGTCTATACCCGAAACCATGGCAATACGAGATTCATGAGATTCAAGATTTATATGTAATGCAAAACAATATATGATCCCTGTCACACATAAATACCCACATTCTTCGAACTATATATATATATATAGTGTTTATTATACATGTCATGTTCACGAGATTCACGTGATTCGAGATTTGTAATTCACGAACTTCATGATAAACACATTAAAAGAGAACATCAATAGTGTGTGTAATAGTATTGTCAAAAAATGATCATGCTTAAAGGTTATGCAGCAAGAATATTGTGTATAAAGTAATAGTAACAGTATATGACAAGTAAATATAATATATAAAGATTGTGCAGTAGTAAATTAAGAATATGACGGTAAGATGTAAAGATACTGGTGCGCTAAGTATAATGTTCAAGAGTTAGATTTATCAACATGTATCAGTTATACATACAATAAATCAAGCAACATTTCTGTACATCAAATACAGTAATAGTAAGTAAGATAAATTAATTAGCAACTCAGTAGAAAGCAATACAGTAAGCAGACTACTCGTCATAACATAGAAAATCAAGATCATTTACATTCTGATGTATTATAAGTTACATAGCACAATTTATAATGTTACAATGTAAGTAGTGATTAGGTGTATAATAATAATTAATAAGTAAAGGATTTTTCGGTCATTAGCACAAAAGACTAATTTCAGCCACAAAATAAGCACAAGTAGCAGTAAACGGATATGAATTAATGATGAATAGAATAATAGTAAGGTTTACTAATTTAAAATAGATGGTGCAATATTAATGGACTGAATTTATAATAGAAGCATGGTATTATTATAAATACCATGTACTTATAATTAGTATGAGATATAAATCATGTATTATTGCACGTCATCTATAGTTGGTTAAGTAGAGTTCACGGTTAGTAAGTTTTATACAGATTATGGACAAATAACGTGTAAGAGGCATCATGATTATAAGCAATTTATTATCTTGTTATAGTAAAGAAATGTAAATTAAAGTATTAGGTATGACAACACATACATGACTATGTACATACATGTCATGGTTAATAAAATATATAAGGTAACTTAATCATTATTGATCATAACACAATATTTATAAAGTGTACAAAATTGATAAGTCTTTATGTTGTCATTCACAAGTCATAAATAGCCAAGTTTTATCCATAAATTAATTAACGGTAGCAAGGTAATAAAAATATAGTACAGTGGTTACACAACAGAAAAATTACAAAGAACAAAGAACGAATATTTAGTATATTATAAAAATATATTATACATGCATATTTGTAACATATGACGTTAAATATTATATAAAGTATTTAATGATTAATTTATCTTATAGAAGGTTAATAGTATATATTTAAGAACACACAATATAAATTTTTTTTAGATCGAGATGAGAGAGATGAGAGGGATGATGTCTTCTTCTCCCTTCGTTCGATTCTCTCGTCGTCGGGTTTCGGATCGGAGATGACAAAGAGAACAGAGGAGATCGTTCTCAAAGTTATGGTGTTTTTGTTTTTACAGAAGAATAAAAGAAAGAAATATTTATTGGAGTAGGAAAATATTTTTGGTTTAATCTTAACAAAAAATAATAATAACAGTAGAATAAAAATCTTATCCTAATAAGTTGAGATAATTAATTAGTTTAAGGAAAAATAACCTAATAAAAATATTTTAACAAAAATATGGTATTCTATAAGATGATTAATTATTTCAATAACAGTAAAATAAATAAAGATAAATAAATATCTTAAAAGATATCATGTCATATATCTTGTCTATGGAATTTAAATTTAGTCTATGTGGCTCGCACGTGAAACTGAAGATGGAAAAAAAACGAAACATAATAAAAAAATCAAGTATTGAAAATACAAGGACTCGAACTTGTAACCTACGAAATAACAATACAATGTGATGACCAGAAGGCACAAGAATTCACCATGCATATAAATAGAAAGAAAATTAATTTATTCACACTTGATTCAATGAAAAGGTTTTTATTAAACAAGAAAAATACTAGGATTTGACGGTCGTTACATATTTGTGTAACCACACAAACTTAACACAAGGATGTATCAAGGAAGGTTGCGATAGAAGTAATTCTTTAGCTGATTTTATTGTGAATTTGCTCGAATGAGAAGGCTTCCAAAATAAGATGCCGCGGATGATGGATCTATCAATATTTATTGTGATGCTTATTACAGAAAAACAGAATTGGATTAGATGTTATTTTTTGCCTATAATATTGTAATATTGGTGCTATTCATGATCCAACGGTGGCCAATAGGATGAAACATGGGGCCCATAGTCTTCTTTCTTTTTTTTTTATCTTGATGTGAGGCAGGATTCAAATATAGCACCAAATTAGCATAGAAGCAATAGCAGCACCCCCAATTTCATGGAGAACCAACATTGAGGCTTTAGGCCTCGTGGAGAGTTGAATCGCACTTGGGTCTTATGAACAACTGGGGTCATGTCATGCATCAATTTTTCGGAAAATCTAGATGATGGGAATTGTTTGATAAATATCAATATTTTCATGTCCATTGGTTCTGGCAATATGAAGAAAAAAATGAAAATTTATGGGATGGGAATTGGCCATTTCGGATCGGCATCGGCCGAGATTTTAAACCAAGGTCATAATATATTTCTACAAGTCATCGGTTTGCAATTGTAGTCCCACTTTTCTAGCCAGATGAATTATACGGGTAAATATTGTATTGGATTGGGTTTTGTTTGCTGGTTATGTAGATTGTAGCAGCATAAATGCAACTTAATGTTACTTCTAAATATGAGGGATTAACCATCTTTCTCAAGGAGAAGCTGCTCTGTAGCACGGGTTCAGATACGGATACGGGATACGATATTATACGGATTCGAGAATTCGCAATTTTCTAAAAACCTAGGATACGAGATACATTTTTATTTCGATTTTTAATTAGATAAATATAAATATATATTAACATATACATATAAATAAAAATGACATTATGTTAAATATTCAAAGCACTTTGAAATTTTTGAGAGACTTAATTTTCGAGAGAAAGAGAAGAAGTGTTTGATTTGAGAGAGCTTGGTGAGACATTACAAGTCCGAGCGAATCCGTAAGAATCCGAAGGTTTCCAAGAGTTTCGGACTCCGATTCGCGATCGGAGAAAGATCTGTGAGATGTTTACAAGTACATATGATTTATAGGGGAGATGTATGTTTTCTTGAAATGGATTTTTAAAGCAACCACGTTTTCTAATATTTCATAAATAATTTATTTTATTCACAATTAAAAGGTTTTGAGCCCATCTTTAGCAGCAATTTAGGTTTCCAAGTACAAGCAGCATCTAGAGTAGATTCCAGTAAATTATAAGTAACAAAAAATTTAATTAATGAAGGATCTATTTATTTCAGAGTTAATTGGTCTAACAATATAGATTAAAAAAATACCAGTGTACAAAAGTTGGGAACGGTACCTCTCAATTCGACAAAGAACTCGAGCACCAAACCACCAACAAGATGCTGAGAATGGCTCTTGAAGCTACATTTTTTCACAGACCCTCCCCTTTTCCTTCCCCCAGCAAACTCGAATGATGTGGAACAAATTTGGCAATCACTAAAAAGGAGGAATTGAAATGCTTGATCAGTGCATGTAAAGATGACAAAGGACATGAGAATCCAATGATTTAGGTGTTGGTACCATTATCCAAGGAGCCATGCAAGTGAAGAAACAATCTGAGAAGAAATTGAAAACTCAACCATCATAAATTGCATCAAACATGTGGCCTCACCCCAATAGGCACTTGTGAAATTTGTGGCTTAAATCCAAAAATACCAAACCAAGGAGACACTTTGTATCTAGTTATAAAACTTAGTAACAAGTTCCGAAACTCACCCATATAGTGCCTGTCTTTTGGGTTGACCTGATCCGATTACTATATACAGCACAAGCAAACCAATTCTAACAAAATTTGCCAGGCCATGTGCTCTAAATGTCATCTCCAAGCTAGAGATCCATCATCGTTTTAAGGAAGTTTACCATACCAATTTAGACATGTGATCAAAGTGTAGCCTCAACTTTCGATCTAAGCCTTCCCTTCCCATCAAATGGGTCAGGGATTAGCTAGAGAGCACAACTCAGACCCCAGGTCAAATAAAACATGATTCAAAAGTGCAGTGTGCGTGCACATGTGTGTGTGTGTGTGGAGAGAGAAATTATCTTCAACTAAATGGGTAGGAATCCATTTGCGACCAATGTTGTGGAATGTGGAATGGAGAACAAGGCTGGCTTCACCTATGGACATTGAACATAAATAGTTTTGGAGGAAACAGAAAAGCCAAGGGTATTTTAAAATTGAACATTGAACATAAATAAAATAACATGAAAAAAGGGAAAGTTTTGGAGGAAACAAAAATCTAAAGAAGAGGTGTTCTTGATGATATATAGTAGTTTAAACGGTTATTTGCAATAATAGAAACATTATTGAAGCACATCAAAGAAAATTATAATAAATATGGCATCAACTTACTGTCTAGGGGAACTATCTTAAAGACTGAAGACAACAATGCACTTAGCAGCATCCAAACATTTTATGTTTCAATGCAATGATTCAAAATTTATCTTACTCAAGCCCGGTCGGATGATGAAGGAATCAAGTTTGTACACCAAGTAATGTTCTATCAACCCAACCAACTTTAATTCCAAACCTTAAAAACAATTTTCTTTTCCTTTCTCAACTTTTCCAACCTCATTTCCTTTTCCTTCCATTTTTCCCCATATCTTTTTTTTCTTACCAAACAAAACTGCAATCTACAAAACATAGTCATGTTTGCAAACAATATTTTGCTGTGATTATCAAGCGTATCAAGTTTAGACTAGTTTCCAAGATGACATCTTTCATATGTTGATTATAGTTAGTTGGTTTCATTTGTCTGTGGTCCCCTTCCCTCTATTAGTTGTGTTTGACGAATATCTCTTCACATGATCATCAAGAGTGGTCGTATACTTTCTCATCTAAATCGTCGTTAAATCTTTTATTACTCAAAATCCATGGCTAAGAATTCTGGAATAGTCAACCTGATGGCTCATTGTTAATTTCAGGAACATTACAACTTTTGATGCAGAGGGAAGCCCAGACATCTTGTAGTAGTCTGCTTCACCTATGGCCAAACCAATTTCCTTGAATGTCGAAGAGATCAGTGAAAGGTATGCATTTCCAATATCTACTCCCCTCCATATGTTTATATGGGTTGTGGGGGGTCTTCTACAATTTGATTTCATTTGTTATATAACGATATAAGTTTCAACAGTTTATTTTGACACCTTCCATGTTATCTGTCTTCCATTATACTGGCATTAGCCTACTCGAAATTTTAAACACTGTCAATACATCTAGGGTTTTCATATGTATTTTTTTCTGTGCACATGCACCAAGAGTTTTTAAATTAACAAAACCCTTATTTTCTTGTGAATCCTAGATTATTGTTGTTATTTGCTTCGACATTGCAGTTCGAAAAAGATCACCAAAATGCACGAACCAAATTGTCAGGTCGAAATTAAGTTGCAAATTGTTACATGGATATATGTATATATTTCTGAAATCAGAATACGGCAAGTTGGCAACTACCCCCATATTTTCTAAGACATTACAATGTAGCCTGCAAGTGATGTGATATATAACATGAGGTGTAGGGCTTACTTGTTGTAGAACACGTAGGCACATTCGGGGAGAAGTGGCTGTTCAAGCTGCAGTAGAACTCTCTCGTACAAGGAGTATCTTGCGATTATCCAAAGCTGGCCATTACTTTATCTGGCAGTCCAAATAACTAGCATCTTTAGGTAAGGAAGCAACCGTCTTCATCTCAGAGGTTCATGTTTAACGTTCTAAACCAACTAATTCCTTTAAAAGCAACCGCGGAATAGAACAGCTGCGGCACACAGAAATAAACTTGGCCTATCGTCAAGACAAAATTTAAATAAAACATAATGTATACCAAATGCTTTTTGTGTCATTAACTTACTCCTCAATCCAAAAACACTGTTCAACCAGCCGGCTCTTCTGCTTTTAGTAATAAATAGAAACACAAATAAAAATCATACACCACCGGCCAATATCCTCACATTTCAGCAGCTTGCACGATGACTCTATTCTCATCATCATCTTCAATCCTGCTTTCATCCGTGTTTGATCCCAAAATCTCTTCTTTAGCTCTCAGGACATCGGCATCCCCTGAAGGGGGCAACATTAGAGCATTCTTTTTGTAATTCCAAACAAACATCGAAACATAGTCCTGCGGAGTAATAAGCCCCTCCTCCCTAAGACACTTCCTCTGCTCCTCCAAAGTCTTAGGGTCCTCGAGCCTTATATATTCCATCAAAACCTTCTCATGATCCGGCATCCAATTGCTCGGAAACGGAGTATAATCTGGATCGGGAACGAGAGACATCCTCGTATATTGAAGCCCGTCCACAGAATCCACCAAACCCATCCTTAACAAATTATGGTACTCTGGCGACAGCCCCTTCTTCTCCTTTAAAGGGCGGCTAAGGTTTCTCGAAGCAATCTTGTAAACCTTCGCCCTCGACCTAAGCTTATACTTGGCAGCGTAGAGCTTTGCTAGAGAACCTCTTACAATGTAAGAACAAAAGTTTACAACCTTCTTTCGGTTATCAGCGTACCGATACCATTCCACCATAGTCGACAAAAACTTGTTCATCTGTGCGTTCGTATGCGCCTGCGTCGCATGGAACATTCTAAAACACGGTTGAGGATCAGGATCCCGATCTCCCTTCAAGAACTGCAGCTTCCTAAACTGCTTGATGCACTGCTTTAAACTAGCCGTGACCGATAACAAGGTCCCCACCCCCTTCTCGCTGATGATCTTCCCGCCGGTCGCGGTGTACCTCAGCGTCGGGTACACCACCCTCCGGCACAAGACATGATCCAAAAACATGATCCCCTTGGTGATATGCTCGATCGGAAGGCCCTCGTTATCCAACTTAAGCTGATACCTCCGATCGCAAAAGTCGATAAGCTCCTTCCTCAACACCGCCGCATCGGCCCTAGGGCCTCTAACACCGATCAAGAAATGTCCGCCGTACCTAACATAATCCATCTTCCTCGTCTTGTCGGGCCCGCTGGTGGGCACAAACTCCGGCCACGACGTGTTCCCTTGCTCCACCTCCCCTTCCTCCCCATTCCATAAAACATCGGACTTGGAGGGCTTATAAAACTCCTTAATCTTCCCGTCCATCCACTTATCCAGCTCGTCTAGATACACATTTGCCAGCAACGGGCTCAGAACCCCGCAATGCCCCCAGTCCGGAAGCTTCTCCGCCTCCTCGGGTGCGAACCCGAAGAACGTCTGCAGCCAGTAAGGGTCCGGCTTCGGCTCGTCCTCCGCCAGCACCCGTTTCTTCTGATGCTTCCTCTTCTTCTTCTTCCTCTTGGCCTCCTCGTCCTCCCCGGGCCTCCCGGTCACCACGGGGGTCACGAGCGCCGACCTAACCAGGTCGACAATCTTCTTGTCCCTGACGTCCCGGATGAGGGCGTTTATGACCAATCCTGGGTTGACACCGTCGAGGATTGTGCTCAAATCGCCCTTCAGGTACCACAGGTACCCGGCGAAGCTCCGCCGGATGACCCTGATGACGGTGTGGGGGGTGCGGCCGGGGCGGAAGGCGAAGGACCTGCGGGAGAACCTGGCCTCGTAGACGGGCTCGAGGAGCATCAGAAGGACCTCTTGGAGGACGCGGTCCTGGAAGGGGGAGGGGCCGGGGACGGTGAGGAGGGCCTTGATCTTGCGCTTGGAGAGGGTGGAGGGGTCGGTGGTGTCGCGGGGGGAGCGGAGGAAGGGGTGGAGGCGGGAGCCCCAGCGGAAGCGGCCGTCGAGGACGGCGTTGCGGAGGGAGAGGAGGGACTCGAGGGCGGGGCGGGTAATGCTGGATTTGGGGAGGTAGGAGCCCGATTCGTCGGCGGAGACTTTTTGGTAGGCGAGGACCCACAGGGAGAGGGGGCGGAGGAGCGGCGACAGTGGCGGAGGAGGAGACGACGAGCTGGGGTTGCGGAAGGAGGAGACCCAGAGGGAGGAGAGGATGGAGACGCCGTCTTCTTTCGTTAGGGATGAGAGCTCGTCGGAGGTGATGGAGGTGGTGGGGGTGGGAGAGGGGCGGTGGAAGGAGGAAGGAGGGATGTAAGGGGAGGTGGAGGAGGCGGAGAACCGGCGGCGGAGGAGGAGGAGGAAGGGGCGGCGATACATTTGTTGAATTGAGTCAGGGATGGGATTGGTTCATGGCGATTCCAGGAGAGAGTGATGATGGAAAGAAAAACCCTAAACCTGGGAATTGGGGACGAGTTGATCCTTGGCCCTGGGTGGAAGTTCGGGGCTACGGGTTTGGGTTCAGATCCTCTCCATTTTTATTTTTATTTTGCCAAATCAGATACCCTCCGTTGCTTAAGGGCCGGATCGGGAAATTTGGATTTCCAAACAGTACAAAGGAAAAATTTTGTATTGACTAATTTTATATTTAGTTAGAATTGGATTCATAATATTGGATTTGTAGATCATTGTAATACTTGTTTGATTGATAAAAAGAAAGCAGGATTTGGAATTGAGGATTTTAGAGAGAGACGGAGAGAAAGTTATTTTTTTAATATATAAAGTGTAGTGGGCCCCACTTAATTTGCTTGAACCCATAAGAATCCGGCCAAAAAAGTAGGGTTTGACCATCTATGTTTTCTTGTGGGCCCCTCATTAAAAACAACCAAATTCAAACTTACATAATCCTCCAACTAGAGGTGTAACCGAGCCAAGCTTGAATGAACCAACTCTTGTCCGAGCTCGACTCGGCTTAGTTTATACTAGCTCAAGCTTGGCCTGAGTTTGTCTTGAGCTGAGCAGGTCTGGCTCATATTCAGCTCGTTAGCTTATCGAACCTTAAGGGAGCCAAAGTCGAGCTCGGATGCATCTTCTCATAGATGATCTGTGAAAGAAAAACGACAAAGAGGCGTTTGGTGGAGGCTGAGAATAGGTCAATGGCCATTACAGGTGTTTTAGAAGAAAATATGAAAGTATTCTGTAAGAGACTAGACTGGAGACAACAATCATAGAGCCTAAAACCCAGGGGTTTGAGATATGGAAAGATTAAAAAAAATTATCTAGAACATGCAATAGCAGAATTATTGTTGCTGGCATTATTGAAAAAATAGGGGAAAAAAATGTTATTTACACAATGATATTCTTTTAAAATAGATCTAATTTCAGAAGTTATATGGAAAGCACCGTGCGGGTATGGAAATTGTCTAAATGCAATAATTCTTTTTTGCAAAAACTAGTCAGAATCCATCTAATGTGCAGTAACACAGATCCAGGGAAGTTCTTTTCTATCCGTCCAAATATCAGAAGTTAATGCAATACCGGTATCTGAAGGAGCAAGAGTAGCAATTAATACCTGTTTACAATAGTTATAGAGGCTAAAACAACGAATAGTCCTTGGAATCCTTTTGAATACCGGTTGTAACGCCGTTTGAACGTACCGCTCAAAAGCCGCGTTTTCTCCAAATCCGATAACTTGTTCATCTGGCATAACATATCTTACCATTTTTGAAATATTTAAATCATGATTATATTGAAAAAGACATTGACCGGCAAAACCAATTTGTGTTTGTGTAGTGGAGGAACCGACCGGGGTTTCTAAGTACATTCTTTGCATGTTTATTCAAACTACCGGTGCTGGCACTATCCTTGTGTTTATATGCATTACTATAATATTTGCAAACGGTGTATGTAACACTGTCCCTAAATTCAATTTTATAGTGATCCCAAACATCACTAGTAGTCGCACGTTTTTTAGTTTCTCTTGATGTATTGATGGATCCTTCCGGTTATTGTTTGGGATGAGGAATTTGGGTTTGTTGCGTATCGGTTGAACCCTCCATATCAATATTTTAACTAAATGTTAAAAAAAAGAGTGTTAGAGTAGAAAATTAGAAACATTAAATTAAAAATAAGAAATAAGAAAGAGAGAAGAATTGGTCGATTGGAGGCTTGGAGGCTCAGAGCTTCGAAAACTCAGAGTTGGACTGTCAGAGGATTGGATCAGAGCTTCTATTCTTTAAAGAGATGGAAATTGCCACAATAATAATAGAGATTAAGATTAAATTTTTTTTAGAGAGATGAGAATTTTTTTTGGAAGAGAAAAGAGTTTGGAATGAGAAGAAATGAGGGTTGGGGGTATTTATAGGTTTTTGGAGGGTTTTGTCATGCCTCGCTTCCCAAAATATGTAAATGCGGCACGTGACAGAGCCAATCATACTACCTATGGTTAGGAATAATCCCTCTATAGTCACATTACGGCTGTCAATCGGATATCAAGAACAGTAAAATACTAAATCTATCTATCACATATCCAATAACCACAAGAACAATAACTGGAAAAGATAGCGGAAACAATAAAAATCTAAGAAATAAGCAACCCGCATAGGAGCTATATCAATGAGGTGGTCCTCACCGATCGGCGATCCGGTCGAATACTCACATTCTATGTCAAGTATCTGGGCCATGCAAAATCCAGACGTCATTACCTCATAAATATCAAAATAATCGTAATAACCGGGATAGGATGTTATGCTTAAACATGAGTATAAATAATAAATACAGGTGTAAAACAGTGAGCTATATATATGTGATGTGTATCCTAAAATCTGTGTTTCTAAGTTATCTATTCTACAGGTCTTTGAAATCAATTTAATGGAATCGTCGATATAACTCAGTAGTATCCCGTACGTACCTGAGACCACGGTCAAGACTCTCGAGCTGAATTCGAGATGTGCCGCTAAGCAGTAAACCGGTAATATGTACAGACGAATGATGTCGGCAGCATCATTCCGGGGCTGCCCGAGCCCGTAAAGACTGATCAATATAAGTATCGAACTGTTGAGTTACAAATCAGGTTTCGTTATTGATTTTCCCTTACCCCCAAGGTTTTGTGTTCAAGTCAGGTATTGATGATATAAATCTAATGCCAATACAGGATCAAACAGGTACATGACTTATCTATACAGACAACAAGTCACGTCCGTTAGGACAACAAGTCAGGATTGTCGGTATTAGTAATAGTATCCAAGAAACAAGTATGGTGGTGTGTCATGAACATGTCATGTAATGTATATGAACCAAAACAGATACCAATGTAAAACTATAATCAATATCGAAACACGACTAATGTCAGGATGCATATGTATCTATCTGTAATAACCGTTATATGTTCATTACCGTGAATGATGCAATCTCGCTAACATATTGACTGATGTAGCAGTATAATAATATCATGACGTTCCGGCATGTAACCAGATATGTTGTTATCAGTATAGATACAGACGGATACTGTAACACTGTAAATCGGTAATTTCTACTGGGTAGTAAAACACATGCATTGTAATTTATTAAATAAATATTGATATAATAATATAGCATGTTGTAAGTTTAAAAACTTGCCTGATCGGATCTCACGTCGAGATACGGATACCACGCCCGACGTCGGAATAACGTTGCGATGCAAACTTACGTGCGCAGGACTGGACCTGACTGAGCAATGACGTGACGTGGTGACCGGCTAGATGACGACGGTGACTGGATCGTCTGGATCATCGGCAACGTGCGCAACTCCGGCGAGACGGCCGGAAAAATCAAGAAAGAAAAGAACAAGAAAAGAAGAAGAAGAAATTGTTGTTGGGGGTTTGCTGGGGTTCTGGAGTTCCGGGGATAGACAGAGGGGATGGTGGCAACGAGACGATGGCGACGAGGTGAAGTCGTCCACGGCGAGGTCATAGGGTGAAAGGTGATCGGGAGAAGAACATAGAAGGGAGAAGAGGGTGCTATAATTTTATTTTATATATATATATATATATATATATATATATATATATATATATATATATATATATATATATTATAGAGAGAGTGAGAGAGAGAGACGGGAGAGAGAAGCAGAGAGGGAGTGAGGGAATTATTAGGTTTAGTTTAATATTTATTTTATATATATATATATATATATATATATATATATATATATTAGAGAGAGAGGAAAAAGATGAGAGAGAGGAAGAGAGAGTTATATTTTATATTAATAATATATAGTTAAAAGTTTAGTTATATATAAAATTATATATATATAGGATTTTATAGGTAATACCAGATTTCTCCGAATATTACCCGGGTCCCTTCTAAAAATCTAGTTTTTCAATATGGAGAATATACGTAAAATTTTAAACCATAATTCAATATCCTGTCAATAAAAATGTATACCCCCGAGTACGAATCTACGTAAATATACATAGCGATCGATTACGAGTCTATTTTAACAATTAGGGTCTGAACAATATATATGGGTGCAACCACATGATATGGGGGGTGATGACATGCTAGGCTAGATGTGAAAATATGTTATTTGATTTTTATTTTGTATTATTAAAAGATATGTGGAATATATTATATATGTGTATAAAATCTAGATATGCATGGATTCTCTGTACCAACGAATATTTGATGTAATCTTGAATCATGATTGGTTTTAAACATGCGGGTCGGGTCAGATAATAACCACAGCTGCTAAATGCACTATCCGTAACCCAAAAGAAATAAAAATAAAAAAATTTACCGCAAGATTTGAAATACCCCAAATAAAATATAGTATACATGCACTAGGGTGTTACAAGTTTTGAATTTTTTGCCCCTTTATAGTCGTTATAAGGCGAGGCGAGGCAAATTCAAAATTCGCCTAGATCCGACCGTTAGTACCCGTTGGATGGGAATTCCAAGGCGAGGCGAAGCGAATCCAAGGCGAGGTGAAGCGATTCGCCGTGTAGGTGGCCGAGTTTGAAGCGAATCCGTGGCGAATCGATCAACGAGGTGAGGCGAATCGGTGAGTCTTGCCGATTCATGGCAAATCGTGGCGATTCCCGAGACGAAGCGAGGCGAGTTGGGCGAGGCAAACTTGTTAGTGTATATGCCCTAGGAGCCATTATTGTATCATACTAGTTTGTATATTACTTAATGGAACCTTGGGATATTCACAGTTATATTAACAGTCTTGCTAAACATAGTAGTATGCTACTTGGTTTATATCTATCTTAATATGTGTATATGTTTCTTTTAGCATATCACGAATACATATTGATAGAGCCCTTAGGATCTTGCTTGACTACCAGCGTTGTGATGGCAGTCACACTAGTGGGAGCTGGGTAGTCTACAAGCACATCCTTTTTCAGGTCCCTAGTCGTAGGATTATCGAGACTGGGCATCGATACTCCAGAGTAGACTAGTGTATACGCTTCTCATCCCAGCAGGAGAAATGGTCTGTCCCACAGCCATTAGTACGTTGTACTGGAGATAGTATGTAGGTGCTCGTTGGGTTACGAGTACACCGGACAGGACTCGCAGGGAACTGTTGGTTGGTATTATACCCGTCGTCAGTTAACAGTTCCCAGGTGACATGAGTACAGTATAGTCCGTAGACTTGACACTGCTGCTTCGTCTCGAGTGTGTTCCCACTGTTCTTAGATTGCTACCCTACCACGGCTCAAAGGAGTCGTGCAAACAGGTAGCAGTTGGGTGCAGTCCCGAAGCACTTGGAGGCAGTGGCAGTTAGAAAGGATTCGTCTCTCTCGGTATTGGGAGTTGATATCGCGCTGTGTTTGGAGATCCATTACGCAAAGTCCCTGGCCAAGGCAAACGAGATTTGCCGGTAGGATTTCCAGTAGCTTCTCAAGGTGTAATGGGCTTCACTCCGACACGACTTATATAGCTTTTAGGGGACTGACGCTTGCCGCCCCCTAGGCCCGATATGCGATAATCTTAAACGAACAGACCGGACTGTACGGAGATTGTCACATCAGACTCAGTAGGAGTTCGGATGGGTTTCCTCATCGGCTTTCTTATCGACATCTATCTGTGGACCGTTACGTACAGCTAGTGCCGCTTGAGACCTATGGTTAAACCCACTGCCAGCATAGTGTCGAGTCTTTAGAGTCCCACACAGAGAGTTTCCTTGCTTCAGGCGAAACGATATAGAGGTCGTATGGTTTTACGACAGGGTTCGGATACATACGCGTATTTATGCACGTACGATATTCGGACAGTTTATACTAGCGGGCTTTAGTTTAAGCCAGATTCTAGTATTGGAATATTGGATTTATACAGTTTCAGTATTTCTGTCACGCCCCGCTTCCCAGAGTACGCTAAAATGGGCACGTGACATAGCCAACCATGCTACCTGTGGGTAGGAAGTATCCATCCACAGTCATATTACGGCTGTAGGGATATCAAGAACAAAATAAAACTAACTAAAACATATCCATAATCCAAAATAACATGAGTCAATAATAAATAAATGCGGAAGCAAAAGATCCAATACAAAATAACTGGAATGTATGTCCCATAATACGGGCTCACATCAGGAAATAAATGCAGGAAATAAAACTAACTACTACTGACACCTCACAGCTCAGCCTGCTGGCTGAAGTACTCCTGCTCGGACTGCAACAGCGGTACGGAATCTGGGCCATGCAAAACCCAGACGTCAGCGCGTCATGTCATCAAGTAATATAATATGAACAGTGTGGCAGGCAATGCAATATAAACATGAATAAAACGAGAGTAACAATAATATGAATCAAGCAGTGCATGGCAGTGTGCAGTGGGTAAACTAAACTGTTCTATCGGGTTTTCTATTCTAGAGTCTTTGAAACCAAATTGATGAATCGTCGATGTAACTCAATAGTATCCCGTGCATGCCTGGGACCACGGTCTAAGACTCTCGGGCTGAAACCGAGACGTGCCGCTAGGCAGTAACAGGTAGTAGGTATAGGCGAGTGATGTCATCATCATCACTCCGGGGCTGGCCTAGCCCGTAAGACTGATCAGAACAGGTATCGAACTGTTGAGTTACAAGTCAGGTTTCACCTTTGATTTCCCCATACCCCCAAGTTATGTATGTCAAGTCAGGTATTCAGTAATCAAGAACTAATGCCAACACAGGATCAGGTAAAAGCAGGTTTGTCTGGATAGACAACAGGAACGGTCCATGAGGACTACATGTCAGGTTTGTTGGCATTAGACACAAGATCAGGTAACGGGTCAGGTCATGGTACATCAGATCAAGTCAACAGTATACGGTACCATGTCAGGTATATCAATATATATGTGTAGCAAGTCAGGTCAAGATATAAACAATATCGTGGGTGTGCTCACAATCAGTTATATAATCAAACATGGGTACCAACAATCATGAGATAAGCAATGAATTAAGTAATAGGCAGTTTCATTCAATTAGCAATACAATTATCAAATTTGTCACAGAGATGATTACAAGAGTGCAGTAAGACAAATATAGCCGTTTAGTCATGTTAACAAGTTTAAGAACCCTTAGAGGTGCAATGATTTGTATAACGGTTCAGTACAGCTATTACAGGTTAAAATGCACACGAGTTTCCGAATGGAACAAAACTATAAAGACAAACGCCATAAGCTATGTTAACATTAAAAATGTGATTAAACAGGTAAATATGGTTATTAGGTTCAATTTGCAACTGTAGGTTCCAAGTTAACGGTAAAATGATATAATGCAATATTGTACACGAAAATGAGAAATGATCGTACCAAGTTAAATTTATAGGTTTAGGGTGTCATAATATATATGTAAATATTGTATAGCATGTAGCAAGGGGTACTTGCCTCGATGGGTCGCGAACCGGGAAAAACGGAACGTAGAAACGTCGGCGGGGAAACTCGCGACGGACGCACGGTTCACGGAATGAACCCAAACGATGAACAATGGAACCACGCGGGAAGGGGTACCTCGCTGGAACGTCGGGTCACGTCGTCGGCACGACCGGATTCCGGCGAGAATGTGAACAGTGAACATGCAATCAAGAATAGAAGAGAAATCAAAGAAGCAAGGAAGAATGAGATGGAGACAAAGGCTTACGGTGGTCTGCAGAGGGTCGTGAGGATCGACGGTCGTCGAAGAAACTCCGGCGATGGCCTACGACGGCGGCGGAAGAGGTCTGCAGATCAAGAATCGTGTTAGAAGAGAAGGATAGAAGAAGGAAAGGAAGGAGGAAAGAGGAGTAGAAGGCTTACAGTGGGTTGTACGAAGGCCGGGTACAGAGGCGAGATCGTCGGTGGCGACAGATCCGGCGGTGAACAGTAGCACCTTCAAGAACCCAAAGCAGTAAACATCCAAGAAGCTAGTATAGATGAAAAAAGGAGAATGAGATGGAGCAAGCGCTCACCGAGGGTTGCACGAGGCAGGGGAGAACGGAGACGGGGTCACCGGCGGCGAGAAGCATAAACGGGCGCAGGTGGTCGCGGCGGGGTGTGCAGGTGGCTGGGAACGCGGGGAAAGGAGGAAGAGGGGCTTGGTGAGGTGAGGATGAGGAGGCGAGGGTCCCGGCGGTGCTGGCGCCGGCGTTGGGCTACGGCAGCGAGGAGGGAGGCGGCGACTAGGGCATCGGCGATGGGTTCTGCGTTCTTTTTGAAAAAGAAGAGGAAGCGGGGCTTTTATATATATAGAGGAGAGAGAGGGTTATCGGTGAGAGAGAGAATAAAGGAGAGAGAGATATATATAATGAGAGAGAGAGAGAGAGAGAGACGGTGAGGGGGGGAGAGAGAGAGATAGAGAGAGACGGTGAGGGGGAGAGAGAGAGATAAGGGATGAGGGGCCCACGGGGTAGATTATGAAGGCTGCGGTTGGTGGAGGGATTTATTTAAAAGATTTAAAATATTTTAGAAATATTATACAGTTAGAATATATATAGGTTTGTTAAAGGAAATTGAATATACGAAATATTAAAATTTTGGGATTTTGGCGCAAAGTAAAACATTTCCAAATCGCGCCCGGGTTGGGTCCAAAAATTTGAAATTGAAATAATAGGATTTTAAGCGGGATCCAAATTTTAAAATGAAGTGTTTTATGATTAAAAAGCATACCCCCAAAACGGACACACGTACGTGCGCGTAGCTGTCCATACTCGCCCGTTTCACTGAACAGGACGAGAACACGATGCACGGACGCTACCACGGGGGTAGGGGTGTCAAGTAGGCCAAGATGAATATTTTTAATTTTATTTTAGATGCTAAAATTTGTTATATGCAGAAATGAATTTACCGGGTAAAATTTACAGTAAGCAACAAACAAGCAAGATAAAGGAAATACGTGACACCTTACGCTCAAACAGTAACAAAAATTAGTAGCATTGGGCTCGGGTGTTACAATTTCCGTGTTTTTACGGATGGGAGGGGCATTCTCGTAATTAGTCGAGAAGCTTCTAGTAGAAAGGTGAGGTGGAGAGCTTATGTGTAATTTGCATTAAATGATTTAGTGACTCATGAAGTGATTCATCCAAATGAGTTAATGAAGCATTTATTGCTTAATGACTCATGAGATGATTCATCCAAAGTGAGTTAATGAAGCATGGTTGATATTATTATTTGTTATTCATTTAGATAATTATCATGTTTCATATATTCACAAATGAGTTATATTTCATCTCATTCTCACAAACACACTCTCTCCCCTCAAGCTCTCCCCTTTTTCAACCTAACCCTAATCCTCTCATGTGTTGAGATCCCAAGGGTTAGAAAAACTAATTAATCCTTAATCCATCTCTATATCCTCTAGGTTACTTTGATTAGCAATCATAACCATCTAGTTACCTCAAGTGAGAGGTTAAAGCTTGGAGAAGGAATTCTCGGGTGGATCTTCTATCACATCGAGAAGGCCGACGAGGAGGTGAACAACAAGAACAAGAAGGACTAGAATCTTGAGGTATAATCATCTATCATAGTAGTTTAATACTTCTAGATAGCTGTTAGTTAGGGTTTAGTAAAGATCCGTCAAGTTAGTCGATATTAATTCAAACAAAATGATTGTTTTACCTATTCCGCCTCCCCGCATCATGTGGGGTGTCTAACGTCGACTTACAGTGGTATCAGAACCTAGCTAAACCATAACTAATATATTGGCAAAGTCTTTAGAAATTCGATCGCAAAATAATCCCGAAAACCCGACATTTTAACCAAGTTTCTGCCGATTTTAAAACGGGGCCTAAAATTTTTTTAGGGACCCTTAAAAATACAAGCAGTGTTTTTTAAGAATTGTGAAGAAATTTGGGATCATGACTCGACTAAACCACCGCGGAAGCACGGCCGATCCAAGCGATCCGCCGTGGATCCGCGGCCTAGTTGACTCCGAGTCAACCCAAATTTGCTCAGTTAATCTTATGTGTTGATGTTGTATTTTCTGGGATGTTTTGTTTCTGCTCAGGTTTTATGTGCACATGGAATTGTTTGGAGTAGATTCATTTGTGTTGCTTGATCGAAATTCTAAGATGTTTGGCTAACTGGATTATATCTGTGTTGTGATTAATGTGTTCGTAAAGCTCCCCTAACTGCTAGTATGTCGGTTAGCAGGGGGTTGCACATTTCTGTAATGGTTTTTACTGGTTTGTGAATATGACCTTGTTGGATTGTCGTGAATGGATAGCCGGGGATGTGAAACGAGTGTTTCTTTTATTCAAATGTAAATTGTAATTTGTTGTAATATTCTTTTGCGGGGCACATCCGGGTTGAGGTTGTAGCCACCATTGTATTATTTCATTTACTGTTTTCTGCTCCTAGGATAGACCCATGATGGGGTGCACAAACTACCGGATACTTTGAAGTGCTTAGTGGCCTACTCACGTCGTTGAGAGAGACCGTTTCACTTCGGGTACTTGACGGGTAGTTTGGCGTACCCGTAAGGGTCTAGGGTGGGGTTTGACTATTCATCGCGACTGTGTAATCCGTCTTTCATTGCAGGCTCAAAAGAAATGCGGATTGCTTGTATATTCAATATGTTCATCTGTGATCTGGAATGCCTATTATTGCGTCCGGCGAATGTACAATATCTATATATGATATCTAGTAGGCGTTACTTATGTTTTGCACCCGCGCTAGCCCAGCCCCCGCTCTGTCGTTAGTTAAGTAACCTAACGGGTGAATAACGGGGCTCAGTGGCGAATGCGGATGGCATAAGAGGACGTTGTATTTTCGTTGTTTTCTGCAATGATAGGTTAATTCATGGGACGCATTATATTAATGCAAAGAAAATATACCAAAGTTGAACCGAGCAAAGGTGAATCACCGTTGATCCTGAGAAGATTGCATCAGTTCAAGATTGGCCGATTCCGAGGAATGTAGCGGAGATCAGAAGTTTTCTGGGACTTGCAAGATACTACAGAAGATTCGTGGAGAATTTTTCTCGATTGGCTGAGCCTTTGACCAAGATCACGCGGAAGGATGTACCGTTCGTTTGGACGGATAGTTGTGCGTCAGCTTTTGAGGCGTTGAAGCAAAGGTTGATAACCGCTCCTATTTTTACCATACCAGACGGTTCCGGAGGATTGGTGATTCACAACGACGCATCTGGGAAAGGTTTGGGATGTGTTTTGATGCAGCATGGGAAAGTTATAGCCTATACATCGAGACAGTTGAAGACCCATGAGAAGAATTACCCAACTCATGATGGAGCTAGCAGCTGTGATTTTCGCTTTGAAGATTTGGAGACACTACTTATTGGGCGAAAGGGTCGAAGTATTCACCGATCACAAAAGCCTAAAGTATGTGTTCACGCAGAAAGATCTTAACATGAGGCAGCGTAGATGGTTGGAGCTGATGGCTGACTATGATCTTGATCTTAAGTACCATCCTGGAAAAGTTAATGTAGTACCGTATGCGCTTAGTCGGTTGCCAGCAATTCGGATGTTGACTGCACAGAATGAGCTTATCGAAGTTTTTCAGAGATTCGAGCTGGAGATCATGTTACCGCATGCTTCAGGACAGTTGATGCAGCTGTAAGTACAGTCGTCGTTGATCGATAATATTAAGGCAGCGCAATCACAGGATCTAAGATTGCAGAAGTTTCAAGAACATGTTGAAGCGGGACTTCGAATGGACTTGTTAATTCATGAAGATGGTTCGTTGCATTATGATAGCCATTTGTGTATGCCGAAAGGAGACATTCGTGAAGAAGTGATGAGGGAGGTGCACGGTTCCGCATATTCTGTACATCCAGGAGGCACAAAAATGTACCGTGATCTACGACAGCATTTCTGGTAGGAGGGCATGAAAAGGGAGATTGCCCGCTTTGTAGCGAAGTGCTTGGTGTGTCAGCAAGTTAAGGCTGAACATCAAAGGGTAGTTGGTTTATTGTAACCACTTCCGATTTCTCAGTGTAAGTGGGAACATATAACCATGGATTCCGTGACAGCTTTACCGTGGAGTCCAAATGGCAACAATGCAGTTTGGGTAATTGTTGATCGATTGACCAAGGCGGCACATTTCATACCGTTTCGTGTTGGTTAGTCGACGGAAGAGTTAGCACAGCGGTACATGCAGGAGATTGTGAGATTGCATGGAGTACCTGTGAGCATCGTTTCCGACCGTGATACCCGATTCTTATCACACTTTTGGAGGAGTCTACAGGAAAATTTAGGGACGCGATTAAAGTTTAGCACTGCTTATCATCCCAGAAAGATGTCCAGTCGGAGAGAACGATCCAAACTCTTGAAGACATGTTGAGACCTTGCATGTTGGACTTCAAGGGTTCATGGAAGGATCATCTACACTTGGTGGAGTTTTCATACAATAACAGCTTCCAGGCGACTATTCAGATGGCTTCATTCGAAGCATTGTATGGTCGCAAGTGTCGCTCACCTGTTTGTTGAGATGATGTTGGAGAATGGAGATTGTTGGGACTGGATCTTGTCGTGCAAACAGTAGAGAGGGTTAATACTATCCGGAATCACATGAAGGCAGCACAGGATTGGCAGAAGAGTTGAGCCGATACCTCGAGAAGACCTCTAGAATTCGCTGTTGGTGTTCTTGTATTCTTGAAGATATCACCGACTAGAGGAGTGATTCGTTTTGGGAGTCGAGGCAAGCTTAGTCCTCGATTCGTGGGGCCTTTCGAGATTATTGAGCGTGTTAGAGAAGTGGCTTATCGATTGGCTTTACCACCATCTTTGGCAAGTGTTCATGATGTGTTTCATGTATCTCAATTCCATAAGTATATTCGATATGAAACACACATGCTAGATCATTCGGAGTTGACTGTAAGGAAGGATTTGACCTATGAAGAACGACCGATGTCGATTGTTGATCGAAGAGAAAAAGTACTCAAGAACAACGTTATCCCTCTAGTACTTATTTCATGAGGAAATCGCTCGCATGGAGAATCGACTTGGGAACGAGATTCGACAGAAGTTTCCACATCTCTTCTCGTAAATTCATGGTTGTTTATCTTTTATTGTTCCTGGAATTTCGAGGATGAAATTCTTTTTGTAGTTGGGTATAATGTAACACCCTAGTTCATTTATACCAGTTCTTTTGGTTATTTCTTTATGGCTATTTCTTGATTTATTGTGTTTTGGGTGCGAATAGTGAAATTGGTATCTGTGTTTGCATTCGATCCGACCCGCATGCTTGAAACCCATCCTGATTCCTGTTTATGATTTATCCCAGTTGGTTATGAGGATCCGTGCACTTTCATGTTGTATGTCCTGTATACCTGTATTATATATGTATTTTTTTAATAAAACAATTATAATCAAATAATATATTTTAAAAATATCTAGCATGGTTTGCATCATACCCTTAACCCTGTCGTAGCATCCGTACATCGTGTTCTCGTTCCGTTTAGTGAAATGGGCTCGTTTAGATAGCTACGTGCACGCTACGTGTATCCGTTCTTGGGGGTATGCATTTTCGTAATCTGGATATCCAATTTTGGTTTTGGTTAATACGTATATTATCCGTATTTTCAAACCGTAATTTTAGACACGACCCGGTCATGTTTTGGACTATTTTTGTATTATCCAGAAAACTCAATTTTACCTAATATTATATTCTTTATATATATTCGGTTTATTATATACGAATATAAAAGTTCTTTTAACTAAAAATATTTTATTTCCAAATCTGAACTAACCCCGAGATCATTCTCTCTCTTTATATATATTCTATATATAATTATTTTACCCTATATTAAAACCGACCCCACGTCTCTTCTTTCTCCCTCCTCTTCTTTATTTTGCTTTCACGCCTTTGCCCTCCTCTGCGAGAACCCACACCGCCGACCACTCTCGTCGATCTCCCCTCGTCTCCTACATTCCCAACTCCTCCTCAACCACCTCCTCCTCACTTCCGTCACCTTCACGACGACCCACGACCGCGAGGAAACCCATGCCTGTCCCAGCCTCATCGTCGCGGCCCCTTGTCGTCGCTGCCTCAATGCCCTCGTCACCACGACATCCTCCTTCCCTCTCTCTCCTTCACCTCTGACTACAACCCTGAGCTCCTCTTCCCTGCACATAACCGAACCCTGCAACCCCGCCTGAACCCTCACCAGAGCTCCGATCACCCCGTAACCTCCTCGTCCTTGCAGCCAGCTTCTTCTCCTCTCTTCTCTCTTCTTCTCAAAACTCGAGCAAGAACCCTTCACATAACCCGATCCCGACTTCAAGAAACCAACAGCCGCCTTGCCGTGAAACCTCTCCAGAAAACCCATGCCTCTCGTCGTCACCCCCTCGCTTCTGTCCCAGAACCCCGGACAACTCTAGTACACCCTGCAACCATCACAGCCCTCTTCTTTTCTTTCTTTCTTTCTTCTTCTACTTCTCTTTCTTTTCTTGTTTCTTGGTTTTCCCGGTCATCGCCGGAACCGTGCCGCCGCAGACAATCCGGGCGACCCGGTGGACATCCCCAGCCAGCGTGGTCGTGTTCTTGCTTTGCTTGGTTCAGTTCTGTACGCCCGCGTGTGCATCGCGACATTTACCGACGTCGGACGCAGCGTACGTACCCGGTCGTGAGATCCGATCAGGCAAGTTTATCTTGCTACATACTATGTTATTATATTTGCATCCATATGAATAAAAATTTCATATGTTTACTGCATTATGCATCCTATGTTACAGTTTTACAATATCCGTTCACATCTGTACAGCTTATTACATATCTAGTCGCAGCAATTTTATCTCGTTACAGGTTATGCAACATATTTTACATCTATAGGTATAGAATTATTACATGATTATGGCATTTCACATCCATGTTACAGTTTTACCGTTTTTCCGATATCCGTTTGTATCCATGTTATTTATTATATATCCAGTTGCATGCCTGTCATATTATATCATGTTACTAGTATATTAGCAGCTCATGCTTGATAATCTGCATCATGCGTAGTCATAGAGTTGTAGATATAATCATAGACATTTGTGCATCCGTACTTGCAACAGTTTTATTATGAGCATCCGTTTAATACCTGTGCACTACCCTTCATGACCTGATATACCACTACTTGACCTGTTACCTGATCCTATTTCTAATGCCGAAAATCCTGACATGTTGTCCTGATGGACATATCCTGTTGTCAATTTAGACAAACCTGTACCTGCTTGATCCTGTGTTGGCATTAGCTCCAGTTTATCAATACCCGACTCGAACACATAACCTTGGGGGTATGGGGAAATCAAAGGTGTAACCGAGTAAAACTTAAAGGATATTACTTGATCCGTGGTCCCGGGGGGTAACAGGACAGAATCATTCATGATTCTTCTTGATCTGTGGTCCCGGGGGGTAACTGGACAGAGTCATTCGTGACTCTTACAACTTGGTCCGTGGTCCCGGGGGGTAACGGGACAGAACCATTCTTGGTTCATATATCTTGATCCATGGTCCCGGGGGGGTAACAGGGCATATTCTTTGAGTTACATGAGGAGTACATCAATTGGTTTCGAATAACTTTAGAATAGATAACCCGGTAGGACAGTTTAGATTATTTACCGCACTTCACCTGCATGTATACACTTCACTGTACTATACCCGTGTTACTTGTTATATTCATGTTATCGTTTATATTCATGCCTGCATATATCGTTGCATCCTGGTTATATTTTATTGTTTGATATTATGACGCACTGACGTCTGGGTTTTGCATGGCCCAGATCCTCTGTCTCTTTCGCAGGCTGACCAGGAGTATTTCAGCCATCAGGCCGAGCAGTGAGGATCCTGTTAGTATTTAGTTTAGTTTAGTTTTATTTCCGTACTTTCATTTCCTGATATGAGCCCGTATTTGGGACGTACTTTCCAGATGTTATTATTTATTGGATTTATTGCTTCTGCATATTATTTCTTGACTCGTTTATTCGGGCATATGGACATGTACTAGATAGTGTATTTTTATTTTTACTGTTCTTGATATCTTATAGACAGTCGTAATGTGACTGTGGAGAGATATTTCCTAGCCACAGGTAACATGGTTGGCTCTGTCACATGCCGATCTTAGCGCACTGTGGGAAGCGGGGCGTAACAGGATTCTTGCTTACGGAACAAAGTACCACACGGAACAAAGTGCCACGCCAAGTGCCGTGTTAAGTGGGCGGGGGCTACCTCTTGAATCTGTGGGGGCCACCTCTTGAGTCCGTGGGACCCACTGTAGAACAATGGGGACTCTTCGGAATACATTCCGAAAGGGGGCAGATTTGTACTATAAATGGAATGATACCACTCTTCAATACAGATGCGCCTTTTAAGTGAACCTGTACTTCAAGATCTTGAGAACTCCTTAGTTAAGCGTGCTCGAGTCAGGGAAGTTCTGGGATGGGTGACCTCCTGGGAAGTGGCCCCTGGTCGGATCCGGTTCGCCCCGAAGGACAAAACCATATGGCTTCGGCCAGAGCGGACAATACTCTCTGTATTGGGGTGGGGCATGATAGAATGGTATCAGAGTCGGTCCCTCAATAGTAGGTCTGTGGTTCGAGGACGAACCATTGTTCAAAGGTGGGGAGAATGTCGGGACCCGGTTCTTGCTCACGGAACAAAGTGCCACACGGAACAATGTGCCACGCCAAGTGTCGTGTTAAGTGGGCGGGGGCCACCTCTTGAGTCCGTGAGACCTACTGTAGAACAATGGGGACTCTTCGGAATACATTCTGAAAGGGGGCAGATGTGTACTATAAATGGAATAATACCACTCTTCAATACAGAGACGCCTTTTAAGTGAACCGGCACTACAAGAGCTTGAGAACTCCATAGTTAAGCATGCTCGAGCCAGGAAAGTTCTGCGATGGGTGACCTCCTGGGAAGTGGCCCCTGGTCGGGTCCGGTTCGCCCCGAAGGACAAAACCGTGCGGTTTCGGACAGAGCGGACAATACTCTCTGTATTGGGGTGGGGCGTGACACGATCGGTGAAGTATTTGTGGACAGAAAATGGAGGTGAATACACGTCAGAGGAATTTACAGATTACTGTAAAGAACAGGGCATACAACGGCAATGGATTGTTCCAGAACACAGTGCAGGATGGGGTATTGGAGTGCGTGAACATGACGCTATTAGAGAGAACAAAAAATATACGGTTGCAATCCGGTCTTTCGGAGGACTTCTGGGTAGAGACGATAAGTCATGCGTGCTATTTAGTCAACAGGTTTCTATCAACGACCATAAATCTTCAGATCCCAAATGAAATATGAAGAGGAGACCTAGTCAGTTACGATTCTCTACGGGTGTTTGGGTACTCTGCCTACTCGTTTGTGAATCAAATATGAGCAAGAGTGAATCAAAGTCAAAGAGGTGTGCTTTCTTAGGATTCAAACTTGGTGTTAAAGGCTACAAGTTATGTGATCTAGAAAACAAAAGGGTGTTCACCGGTAGAGATGTAATCTTCGATGAGGATTCCATGTTGAAAGACGTGGCGGGAGATAATACGGAGGCGGGTGGAGCATTAAGGGACAATGATTCAGTGGAGACAGAGTTATCCGGTGCTCATAAGGATACAGATACTGAAACACAATTTCAGCCTATTGATATGGAGACGGACGGGCAGATTACGAAGATTGAAGGTGAGGACCAACCCCAATAGGACCCACATGCAATAGCAGTAAGGAGATAAACATGTACTCATAAGGCACCGGTCAGGTACGGTTTCGAAGGCATGCTTGTATACGCTTTAGTCATTGAAAGCGGAGATCCTTGCTCTTATCAGGAGGTTATTGGACAAGAGGATAGGGATCGATAGATTGTAGTGATGACAAATGAGATGGAGTCACTTCAAAAGAATGGTACGAGGAGATTGACAGAGCTACTGAAAGGTAAAAGGTCTATTGGCTGCAAGTTGGTATTCAGAAAAAAGGAAGGCGAGCAATACAAGACACGTTTAGTTGCGAGGGGTTTTTCTCAGAAGGAGGGGGTTGACTACAATGAGATTTTCTCACCGGTAGTCAAGATACGTCTATTCGATTGTTGTTAGCGGAGGTGGCTACTCAAGATCTAGAGTTAGAGCAAATGGACGTGAAAACGACATTTCTCGACATTTCTGCATGGTGAGTTGGAAGAGAAGATCTTCATGAAGCAATATGAAGAATTTATAAAGTCCGGCAAGGAGGATCATGTATGTGAGCTCAAGCGATCTTTATATGGGTTGAAGCAGTTTTCCAGGAAGTGGTACAAGTGCTTCGATTCTTTCACAAGGAAGACCAACTACTCGAGATGTGAGTATGATGGTTGTGTGTACTCGAAACGGCTTAAGGATGGATCGACGATATATCCACTTCTATATGTCGATGACATGTTGATCGCGGCTAAAAGTATGGCGGAAATAAAGGCGCTCAAAACTTCACTGAGCGCATAATTTGACATGAAAGACTTATGTGAAGCAAAGAAGATTTTTGGGACAGAAATTATTCGAGACAAGAAGGCTAAAAAGCTGTGACTATTCCAAGTCAGACATATTGAGAATGTGTTGGAGATATTCAACATGAAGGACTTAAGACAGGTGAGCACCTCTATAGCCGATCATTTCAAGCTATCCTCCAAGGAGTGTTCAAAATTAGCGGATGAGAAGGAAAAGTTGTCTTGAGTATCATATGCAAGTGCGGTGGGATCGCTGATGTATGCTATGGTATGCATACGTCAAGATATATCCTATGCGGTAAGTTTGGTTAGCCGGTACATGTCAAATCCATGGAAGCTTTCATTAGGAAGCTGTAAAGTGGATACTTAGGTATCTAAAAAGATCTAAAGATCTCGGTTTATTCTTTCACAAGTCAGAACATAAATCGAGCCAGTTGCAAGGATACGTAGATGCAGATTACGCTGGGGACTTGGACAAGAGAACATCTCTGACATATTATGTATATACAGTTACAGAATCTCCTATCAGTTGGAAGTCGACACTTCAGGATACCGTGACGCTCTCAATAACAGAGGAAGAATACATAACAGCAGTGGAAGCATCTAAGTAGGTCTTGTGGTTAAAGGGCCTAGTTGGCGAGTTCGGGTTCGATAAAAGGCCGGTTCCTTTACTTTGCGACAGTCAAAGTGCTATTCATTTGGCCAAGAATCAAGTATACCACAGTCGAACTAAGTATATCGACTTGCAGTATCACAAGATAAGGGAGTAGGCCAAGAAGGAGATCGATTTGATAAAGATCGATACTAAGGTGAATCCGACAAACATTCTAACGAAGGTCATTCATGCAGAGAAGTTCAAGCCTGTCTTGGCTTCTATTCAAGTACTCAAGTGTGAGGAAGGGCCACCTAGGTAGGAGGGTCACACTAGTTTCTCAAATCTGATTAAAAATTATGACAATACCAGTTTCGCAATTCTGTAGAAAGATTGTGCCTGCAGGGGAAAACGGGAAGAACAACTAAGCATACAAGATAAAGGCAACAAATTATCAAGGTTCTATTTAGATTTAAACTAAGATAGAAATTGTTGAGATTAGTTTAAATTTAAATAGTTAGTTATTATAGATAGAATTAAGATAAATCTCTTATTTAAATATAGATTTAGATAAGAGAAAATATTCTTATAGATAAATCACTTATTTAAGTATAGATTTAGATTTAGATTTAAATAAGAGATAATATTCCATTAGATAAAGATAAAGAAGATTTATGTTAATTCTAATCTAAGTGGGAGAAGGTTTATTCTATGTTATAAATAGAAATGTACTCTCATCAAGGAAAAATATCGACCTGATCATAAGGTTTAAAGAAGATGAGAGACGACTCCATAAGGAATCAAGGCGGTCATTAAGAGATGATTTTGATCATAAAGTAAAAAGAGAGACGAAACTGCGGCTCCATAAAGGATCAAACGATCACAAGGAGATTTTATAGAAGAAGGAGATCTCGTTGGAGATCATAAGGAGAGAATTTTTTGTAATTTTCTGTAAGGTGTTCTTTTTTCAAATTCTAATAATGTTCTCTCTCATCCCCCTCCCCCAATCTATCGTGTTATTTATTTCCGCGGTATTGTATCTAGTGTTTTTTATTATTTGTCTATAAAAAAATCTAGGTTCATAGATCCGTATAAGGTTTTCCGCTGCGTTGCGGTTCTGTGGTCTACAACAGCGTGTGTTCTTCCTTTTTTTTTTCTTGTTTATGGAGAGGGAAGGGGGTGTTTTTTTTGGGTGGGGGTGCGCCGAGGGTTGGGTTGATGAAAAGTGGAGTAGTCATGAAAGCTCATTCATCTCAAAACTTGCATCTGCAAATGCTCCAATTGGGACCATAATATTATTTCAGCTATCCAAGCCGCAAAAGATCTCTGTGTCAGTACCTTACGAAGTAAACAAAGCTCATTCACACAAAAACCACAAAATGAAAGTAAATCAAAGGCAACTCTCAACCAAATTTCTTGAGCAATCTTAATAGGTATCGGTATCAGCTTTTCTTAAATCTTGTTTAAAATCTGAAAAACATGAATCGATCCATTGACATTTTGTATTCTGCCTACTAGTTCAAAGAGAACAAGTGCCATCTAGGCTCATAAAAGGAGGAGGCCCGATTAAGCAACCCGCACCTTTCTCAATGTTGAAGCGCAGGCAATGCAGGTGGCTAATGGCAATCATCAACATCCTCTTTCTCTTAGTTGGCCAGACCGCGGCCATGCTTCTTGGCCGTTTCTATTACGATCAAGTCGGCAATAGCAAATGGATGGCCACTGTATGTAGTCCAAACTGCTGCATTCCCTCTTCTCTTCAGTCCACTCATCATCTTTCGTTCTCCCTCTAACAACAACTACCCTCCAACTCCCATTGCCAAGATCTCTCTAATATACATTGCACCTGGCATCATCATTGCCTTCGACAATTTGATGTACTCCTATGGCCTTCTTTATCTACCGGCCTCAACCTACGCTCTCTCGTGTATATGTGCGACTCAACTAGGCTTCAATGCTATATTCTCATACTTCCTCAACTCTAAAAAATTCACTCCTATGATATTCAATTCGGTCGTTCTCGTTGCTTTCTCTGCGGCTCTTCTTGGAGTTGATGAGGACTCGAGCTCAACAGGATTATCCAGAGGGAATTATGCTATGCCCTCGGCTTCATATTAACAATCAGCGCATCGGCTACTTACTCGCTCATCCTCTCGCTAATGCAATTAACTTTCAAAAAGGTTCAAAAGAGGGAGAATTTCTCGGTTGTATTGGAAATGCACTTGTATACTTCCTTAGTGGCTACTATTGGCTCGATCGTTGGGCTTTTTGCTAGCGGATAGTGGAGAGGATTGAAGGGAGAGACTCTTGTCATTTTTTTTGACCTTTTTATTCACTTACCTCAATGTTTGCTTGCAGTATGTTAGCAATTTCAACCACCGCGAAAGTTTCTTAAAGTATGCGCTTCCAATTTAATAAAGTGCTTGTGTGTTCTTATACTCTAGTAACAAACAGATGATTATTTACTTTTCTCGTGAAGTGTTTGAACATATATATTTTATATTGTAAAGAAATTGGATGTGCATATGACTGAAACAAAGTTGATCAGATTCCTTATTTCTGCATGATAAATCCTAACAATGGTGCAAAATTCTGTCTTTTATTTCATGATTATATACCTTTTGCCGATGGCAGATATATTCTTCCAATACTACTAACTAAGATCGCGGAAGATTTTCTTTATTTAAGATTCTCATGAGGAATGGTTTAGTGAGCGATCAGAAAATTTTGAAGGATAGTTAAGAATTTTGAACACAATATAAGATTTTTTTCTCCAGATTTGTTAATATTTGTCTGGAAGATCCAGTAACAAAGAAGATAAACTTCCATGATGTCCATATGCTATTAGATTTAACCTAATAAAAACAAGGCTAAATTTCTACTTGCTACCATGAACTAAAGACACTTCCATGATGGTATTTACGGTCTTCGTATTATCTGGAGATAGTTAATTATTGCTATTTTAACAGTCCATTTATATTGATAAAGGCAAACACATGACAACAACATAGTCCATCTTTAACTATATATCTGTTTCTTATATCGTGACGTTCCAATTTGGCAGTTGATAGGATTGGGCTAGATGTAAACTCGTTTTTCATCTGTCGAAGTTTAGAATTGTTTTTTTAAGAGAACACGCCGTCTGTGGTGATCATTATAGATCAAGTGGCCATGCAATTACTAAGGAAAGTAAGGTTGTGAACTTTTTGGTTTCTAAATTTATTAATTAATCGCAAAACAAATGTCGAGTTCTGTTATCCTGTAGAGCCAATCATGCCATCCTTACTACAAAACCGTCAAACGCATGATGTTCGAATGCCAAATCACTCCATGAAAACCCGACAAATCATAAGCTATAGTACATTCAAAGTCATTCTTCGTTTCTTGATTTGGCAAATAATTTTACAAATAATACCCTTATTAATTATATCTCCGTTATAGAACCACTTAGAGTCTGAATTTTGAAAATTGCTGTGTATCAAAAAGGTTATTGTTAGAAGCAATCAGAAGGCTACCAGCAGGACCCATGAGATGAAGGCATCAATTTTTACTTGGTTCGGTATTTGCTTGTATATTAAGGGGAAGAAAATTGGAGGAGAATGAGAGAGACACATGATATTTCATTTTCGTTACAGGAAAACTTTCATCAACTTACAATGCAAGATATGGTCCAAGTTCTTTGTCTATATCGTTTTCTCTCGTCCGTTTAACTAAAAAACAAATATAGAAATCTCGATCAATCACTCGTTGGTCCCCTTTTCCCCATTGAACTACAGCCTTTAAATATTGATCTTACAAAACATCAAAAAACCTCTGTTTTGGTTTTAGCATCTTCTTGCGATCTTTCGAATATGACCGCCGCTATGGCGAAAGATTCTGGGATTAATGTTATATAATGCAAATACAAGGAACAAGCTATAGCTCTTCCTAAAGTATCATTAATATTCAATTGTATTTCCTCTTCTTCACCTTTTACTATTTGAGCATGGGTGATATTCAAGACCTCCAGCTCCGGATCAGGGTTCGGTACATTTCTCATATTTATATTGAACAAGTATCTACATAATAGGAAGCGCGTAAGCACAAAGGCGGTGACTGTGAAAGGAAAAATGATGCTTGAGTGGCCCGCTTCATAATTCATAATGATCCGTGGATGCTTTTAGTAATGCTCTATCTTCCTATAGTTAATAAAATAATTAGAATTGTGATAGCGCTCTTGAGTTATAAAGCTGTATCTATTATATAATGTCCGACGTCCATAGTTTATGTTATCAAACCCTTTTCCTGTTTATCCCTTTAGTTAAAATTAATCTGCCCTGCTGTATGTTTCCTACTCTTTCCCAGAATTGTTGGGTAACCCGTATGGTACTTCTGATGTTCACAATTGCGCATTTGATCAAGCTACATAGAAAGCAATTGGTTGATCTAAAAAAGATGATGTAGTCCCAACCGATATCTAGGATCTAGCTCCATTGCTCAATCACAGATAAGAAATGAGTGAGAGAGAATTCTTGGGGTTGTAAACTGATGATACATTCTTTAGGGTTGGACTCGTATTTATGGCCTCAATGGCTAGTTATTTACTTATTTATGGCCTTCACATGGGATTTGGCGCTCGTGGCAGTACACATGCCCTTCACAATGTCTCATGACTTGTTACTTATGGTCCTGTTGAGTGCATACGGTATTGCTAAACATATGCTAAAATAGATCAAGGTCCTGCAATCAAAGAGATTAATTTCTCACAACCAAGCCAATTGAGCACTTGTAACTAAGCGAATCACGCTCTTGCGAACGAGCCTTATCCATTGAGATACCTTATCAATGCCACATTTGGGGCCAAATAACTGAGTTCCCTCTCCTTCATGACTGATGATGCTCAATATTGGCGATCTCCATTATCAGGGCACGTGGCAGATGACGTGTCCCAGAACTCAGAAGAAAGGGCCACGGGGCCGACAAGACTGTCCCTGTACCCGACCTGCAAGCACAAACTGGCTCACCTCAGATCCCCTAAAATTTGGCCTCCTCGGCCTCTTAGCTCTCCCCGAGCTGCCTCAGGACCAAGACTCCTCGGCCCTCTTGCTCATCTCCGAGCTCTCCAGCCGAGGCCGTCTTCCTCGGTCCCTCCGACCGACCAACTTCACCATTCACAGGCATAACCGCCGCTCCGCAAATCTCGCCACGCGTAGATTCTCCGCCAGCAACGTCCTACGTTCCACGCCATCACGATCCCCATTAATGGGCGATCCGCTCTTTACGCGGGCGTGACGTCGGGAGCGTAACTGCCACCGAGATTCTCACGCCTGCTACTGCGTGCCGCCGCCGCTATATAAACCCCCATCAAAGAGGGGTCAAATAAGCCATTTTTTATTCCACTTAGCCGTTACTCTACTCGGATCTCGTACTAACTTGATCGTCAGAGGGTCCTCGGTGGTACCAAACCACCCCGGGACTTCTTTGCAGGTACTCGGCGCTAAGCTCCTCCAAATCACCAATCCCCTCAAAACCCATTGAGACCCACACGCAACGGGTGATCACTTCCAGAATCCACCGGGAGATCGACGGAAGACAGCATCTGAGGGAGACCCGAAAAGGACCTCCATCAGTTGGCGCTGTCTGTGGGAAAAACTCCACGAAAAACTAAGTTGGCCTTCCGATCTCCATCCACATGGCGAGCGACCACCCTGAAGATCCAGGTACCAGCCGCTGCCTCCCTCTCACCGGAGGCGCGGATGAACCTCTCCCGGCGACCATCATCAACACCCTCGCCAGCCGAATAGATCGGCTACAGTCCCTCGTGGAGGCGCTCGTCCGCGTCCAAACAGCCGGGACAGGGCCCCAGATCGCCGCTCCTCCGCCTCCAGAAGGTTCTGCCCTCGTCGGCACGGCCGACCATCGGCAGGCTACGCCCCTGGCCCCAGATCTCACGGGCCGATACTCCCTGAGGCCCGCTGGGCGCCCCACGGCTCCACACCGAGATCCGCCGTCAGAGCGCCCCGCCTCGAGCCTCCTCGCGACCCTTACCCCCCTGAGGAGATGTCGGTCACCTCGCCTGTCCACAGGCGTGATCGACACCCCCTCCCTCGACGGGGTCGCACAGAAGGGGCTCGCCACGACGACTCGAGAGCCACCTCGCCCGGGGATCTGAGGGATCTCATCGAGAGGAACCGGGGCCGCGCCCAGACCCAGGCCTCCCACAGCAGAGGCCAGGGATCACATGGCACCGAATCCTCGGGGTACCACGGCCGACTCGACGCCCTCGAAAAGAAGATCGAGGGCATGCGCCGAGAAGGTAACCTCTCGGGCGACGGGGCTAAGTACGCCGCCGACTCGCTCACCAAGCCATTTACCGAGGGACTGCTCGCTGTCCATGTCTCCTCGCGCAACAAGCCTCCAAAGGTCTCTCTGTTCGACGGGAAAACCGACCCCAAAGACCATTTGGACGCTTTCACCGCGGGGATGAGATTCCAGGACCATTCCGCCGCCGTCCAGTGCAGGGCCTTCCCAGCCACCCTCATCCACTCTGGTCGTGATTGGTTCCGAGGACTCGATCCTCGCTCAATCTCTACCTTCGACGAGCTGGCTACTCAGTTCCTCGGCCACTTCGTTGGGAATCGTAGACAGAAGTGCATGGTCGACTAGCTCTTCACAATTAAGAGCGGGGACAAAGAGACGTTCAAGGCTTACATCACCTGCTTCTACAACGCCCTCCTCGAGGTTCCCGAACACCGGGACAAGACCGTCATCATGGCTCAGATCTGGTCTGAGGCACAAGGAGTGGTTGCGCTCCTTTGCGTTGACACAGCCTAAAACCATGGCCGAGGTCAAGGCGTGAACCGAGCGTGAGGTTCAGCTAGAGTCCGAGGTGAACGCGAACCTCCCCCGAGCAGAACGATCCGACTAGAAGAAGAGGGCATGGGAGGAAAGGCCGGAGTGTCAGCAGCCCTATCACCCGAAGTTCCAGGAGTACACCCCGCTCAACGTCTCCCTTGCAGTGTTACTAGAGGAGGCCCAAAGCGAACCCGGGGCCCTTACTGCGCCTTCCACCGGACACTGGGCCATGCCACGGAGGATTGTAAGCAACTCCGGGACTACATCGAGGAGCTCATCCGATCGGGGCACCTCACCGCCTACTTGAGGGACAAACGACAGGCCGACCGTGAGCAGGAGCAGCGTACCCCTCCCGCCGAGCTGACCATTGGCCAGATCATGCTCGTTTTGACAGATGACCAGTCCGGTGCCCAAGGAGCCCCGTACCCGGTGTCGAGCACGGAGACCAACAAGCCTCCGGGGAGCTCGGGCCACACTGATAAGGTATTAGCATGCACTTTTCTTTTGGGGCGATGTAAACTCTTCCTAGGGTCTGTTGTTAATTTAATAAAGATCAATGGAACATTGCGAAAAAGAAGGAAAGATCTCATTATTCAAAAAAAAGGCATTATGGGCT
The DNA here is from genome assembly GCA_030015575.1 of Agapanthus africanus. Lineage (NCBI taxonomy): Eukaryota > Viridiplantae > Streptophyta > Magnoliopsida > Asparagales > Amaryllidaceae > Agapanthus > Agapanthus africanus. The sequence goes on from CM057345.1 coordinate 66,208,797, forward strand.
CCTCAGCCATACATACAAAAAGAAAAAAATTACTACAGCGGGGGAAGGGGGTGCAGAGAGCGCTGCTCATGATACTCGGTAAAGATCTCCGCCAGCCGAGGCCTCACGAGATCCAACCTCTGCCCTCGGTTCCCCCCGCGCGTGTTGACCCCGAGCCTCAGCTCGTAGCACTCGCGGACGAGTGCCTCTAAGCGAGCCAGTCGGTTCGCGGAGATCAGGCCGAAGCGCCTCAGAGACCGCAGCTTGCCCACGACCTCGTCATATAGCTGCTCAGACAGGGGGTTGTAAAGCCCCGGCGACGCCCTCCAGATGGAGTACATCAGCATCTGCAGCAGGAAGAAGCGTCGAGGGAGCAGCCGGCCGAAGTGGTCCTCGATGTTCCCATAGACCAACTGCACCGTGTCCTCGGTGCAGTTCTGGTCATAGAGGTATACGTCTTCGAAGTGGATGATCTCGGGGATGGTAAAGGGGAAGTCTTGCATTCTCAATGATCTGTTTACGAAGAAAGGAGGGACCAGTGCTCCTTCAGCCTTATATAGCCCACTGCGTCCCAACAGAACTCAAGAGTCGCCCGCCTTCGCCTAAAAATTCGCTGCCACGTGGCGATCAACTAGCCTTCCCTGGAGGAATTGAAACGATGCGACCCTGGCGCTTCGCCTTCCCCACATTCAATGCGCATGCTGCGCGCGCGTTCACCGCGACTGTTCCTGTTCCCCATACCTGCAACTGGATGTTGGGTGAAACCTCATGAAAGATTCAGCCGAGCAGCTACCCTGTCCGGTTATCCTTAGCAGGCCTCATTCGGCCCCTCCGACGCTAAGGATCAAAGTCCTTCGTAGAGGCAGCCGACTGGCTCCCCTGCTCGGCTATCCCTGGCCGGTAGCTTCCTTACTCGCAACGCCAGGGATCAAAGCCCTCGCCAAGAGGCAACCGCGCGGCTTCACTGCCCGGTTATCCTTAGCAGGCTTCATACGGCCCCTCCAACGCTAAGGATCAAAGTCCTCCTTAGAGGCAGCTCAGCAGCTACCCTGCTCAGCTATCCTCGGCTGGTAGCTTCCTACCATGACCGACAGGGATCAAAAGCCCTCCCAGAGGCAGTCGAGCCCGAGGGTCTCTCGCTCGGCTATCCTTCAGGACAAAAGCCCTCTCCAAGAGGCACCGGACGGTAACCCCGCCCGGCCAAGGGTCCTTGGTAGGCTTCTTACAGCCCCTCCCGCGCTAAGGACCAAAGTCCTCCCAGAGGTAGTCGAGTCCTTGCTCGGCTATCCCCGGCCGGTAGCTTCCTACCACAACCGACAGGGATCAAATTCCTTTCCAGTAACCCTACTCGGTCCACGTCCTGAAGGATCAAAAGCCCTCGCAAGAGGTAACCGAACGGCTGCCCTGCTCGGTTAACTCCGGCTGGTAGCTCCCTACCCATGACGCCAGGGATCGAAACCCTCGCAAGAGGCATCCGAGTGGCTACCCCGCTCGGTCGTCCCAGGCTGGTAGTTGCCTACCCACTACGCCAGAGATCAAAGCCCTCGCCAAGAGGCAACTACGCAGCTTCACTGCCTGGTCATCCTTAGTGGGCTTCTTACAGCCCCTCCAACACTAAGGATCAAAGCCCTCACAAGAGGTAACTGAGCGGCTGCCCCGCTCGGTCAACTCCGGCTGGTAGCTCCCTACCCATGACGCCAGGGATCGAAGCCCTCGCAAGAGGCACCCGAGCGGCTACCCCGCTGGTCGTCCCAGGCTGGTAGTTGCCTACCCACGATGCCACAGATCAAAGCCCTCGCCAAGAGGCAACCGCGCAGCTTCACTGCCCGGTCATCCTTAGTAGGCTTCTTACAGCCCGTCCAACGCTAAGGATCAAGGCCCTCGCCAAGGAGCAACCGATCAGCCTCCCGGCTCGTTCATGCCCAACGAACTCTGCGGGCTTGTAGCCCCTATAGCGGGGCCTCTGAGCCCATTCATGCTCGGTACAAATGCGGTGGACGTCCCTCTGCCCATCACATGTAGAGGATCCGTGGCCCCAACAAGGGGCATCAGGTCTATCCACGCCTGAGCGATCCCCCCCTCGACTTTGGGGCCATGGAGATGTCTCCTTCTCGGCAGCGCTTGGCACGCTTGGCAAGTATTCGGAATCAACTCGACGAACGATCGCTGGAAAGATAGCCGACCTGACAAGGAAGCCCCACAGTGCAGGCAGAGATATTTAACGAGCATTCTTCACAAACAAAAGATAAAGGGCAAACCGATGAAACCAAAGAAAAAAGTTTTATTACCGAAGGCAAAGTCTTTACAAAGGGTATTTTGGGGCTCCCCAGCCTCACAAACTGCCCGGAGGCTTACAAAAATTCCAGAAACAACAAAATAAAGGAAAAGAAAGACGGGGGCTTTAGGCCTCGGGTCAGGCACGACCTAGGGATCCTCGACATCCGCCACAAGACGAGCAGGGTCCTCGGCGACCTCCTCGTCAGGAATCTCTTTCCCCTGCTCCTCGACGTCCGCGAGGGGGTATTCGGCCCGGAACTCTTCGTCGGCGAACCCCAGCATCCGGGCCTTAACGGCGTCGAGGGCCTCGTGCCAGATGAGGGTTGTGGCCATGACCAGGTCATCATAGAAGTCCTTCAACTTCTTGTAGCCCTCCACCGCCTTTGCCGCCGAGAGGTCGGCCAACTTCGCCGCTCTCAGGTCGGTCGACTTCACCGACTCGGCCGCCGCCCCCAGCTCCTTCCGGAGGGTCTTCACCGTCTTCTTCAGGTTGCCGGCGAGCACCTGAGCGTCCTCAAGCTTGGCCTCGGCAGCCACGGCGGCCTCGCGGTACCGGGCAACCTCCCGTTTCTCGGCGTCCACCTCGCCCTCCAGGGTGGCGACCCTCGCCATCACCGCCTCCAGCTCCCGCTTGGAGCTCTCCTCCAGCGAGGCGAGCTGGCCAGCAGCCTTCATCGCCGGAGCTATCACCTCGGCCTCCATGCGTAAGACGAGGGCAACGTGCTGGAGAACGTGAAAGATTGGAAAGAGATTATAAAGACGAAGGAGGCGCCGAATTTCAAAAACAACCAAGCACTAATCTGCACGGACTCCTGGGCGATGGACGCCATCCGAGCCCTGAAGGTTCCCCCGGGGATCCTACCCCCTGCCGACTTCTCTATGTCGTGCAGCAGGCTATCCGCAACTGATAGCCCCGAGGGCACCGCGAATTGGAGGCCCCCCTCCTCCACCATGATCGGCGAGGGCGGGCCCCGGGAAGACCTCCGGTAAGGCCTCTTAAGCGGCTTCGTTGGGAGCTGATCTCCTCCTCCGAGGCCAGGTCTTCCAGAATTTGAGCCCAATTTCGGCCCGGCGCTCTGCTCGGCCCCCGGGTGGGATCCGCCCCCGAATGCTCACGGGATGCGGCCACCGGAGGAGAGGGAGCCGGGGCAGGCTTCATACGAGAAGAGTTGGCGCCCCCAGCCTTCGTAACCTTCCTCGGCTGGCGCATGGAAGCTTGAAGCTCGTCCATATCCATGGGTCCTGTACAAACCAAATGCAAAGAAGTCAGCGACATGAGCGATATAAAAGCCAAAAGCAAGCCTAACTTACCGACGAACTCAACGTGGATGAGCCCGGCCCAATTCAGGACCCTCTCAAATAGCAGCACGTCGAATCGGTGGATAGGCTCCCACGACGCCACTCTCACTGCGGCGGGGTCATTGGACTGGTTCCCCGGCAAACATTTCTCCTTCGACCACTTTGTAGGCATGGGCCAGTCCTCGCCCTCGGGAGGGGAAACGAAGAAGAACTTCTTATTCCAGTCGTGAATGGAAGAAGGCAGGGCCATAACCCCTGTCCCGGTGGCCCCCCTGTCGCTTTCTAAAAGAGAGGTAGACCCACCTCGGGTCGCCTGCTCAACCACCACGGTGATTTTTGAAGACGAGGGAAGAATCAAGGAAGGAGAGCCTGAAGGGAACCGCCTGTAACTTCAGGAGGATCAGGAACCCGAGGAGAATCCTCCACGAGTTCGGTACTAACTGGCCAGGGGCTAACCCAAAAAAGTTCAGCACTTCGACAACCTCGGGAAAGAAGGGAAGGCGTATTCCACCCCAAAAAGCTTCCAAATACAGGGCGATCTCCCTGCCCCGTACTTTGTCTGCCCTCTCTCCCTCCTTAGCCAGACAAAGCGTATAGAGTGAGGGGATGTGGAAGCGAGCCTGAGCATTGGCGAGCTCGTCCTCATGCCTCACCCAACACGAGGCGCCGGGGCAGCATCTACCGCCTCCTCCCTGGGGGCTGCCCCCGCTGCACGATCCCGGGAAGAGGATTCGACCCCTACTCCCCGGAAGGACTCAGGCTCAACTAAAGGGTCCCTAGAACCTGCTCCTACGACATCTACTAACTCTACAAAGGAAGACATCTAACCTTGAGAAGAGAGATCCTCGGGAAACGAAAGCGGAAGAGAGAAGACGAGCGCCGAGCAACCAGGACTTAGAACTGGGATATATGAAGGAGTAGGGGCCCTGGAACGGGCCCCACCCCTATTTATCACCGCAAGTGACCTCATCCAACGGCGCCCTTCATCTCCCGCCAAAACGCCTCCTCGCGCCCAACGGCTTCGATTGCTCCACTTGGCGTTCCCACACTGGACCGTGCCCCGTCAGACGCCGTAGGTCTGCACACATCACGTCGACCAACTGACACTCGACACGTAGACCATCACTTCAGTGGTAGGATGCATGAACCGGCGCACCTTCCTTAAATTCAGACATCTCGCTCTGATTCGCTGGAAGAAAATACAGCTGACAGCCCGGGGACACATCCCGACGAAACCCTAGGAGGGAGCTTACCCCGGGCGGCCCGGCAGTCCACTCCTGACCCGACCCGCTAGCTGGTCGGGACAAGAGTGGGGGGCTAATGATGATGCTCAATATTGGCGATCTCCATTATCAGGGCACGTGGCAGATGACGTGTCTCAGAACTCAGAAGAAAGGGCCACAGGGGCCGACCAGGCCGTCCCTGTACCCGACCTGCAAGCACAAGCTGGCTCACCTCAGAGCCCCCTAAAATTTGGCCTCCTCGGCCTCTCAGCTCACCCTGAGCTGCCTTAGGACCAAGACTCCTCGACCCTCTTGCTCATCTCCGAGCTCCCCAGCCGAGGCCGTCTTCCTCGGTCCTCCCGACCGACCAACTCCACCACTCACAGGCGTAACCGTCGCTCCGCAAATCTCACCACGCGCAGATTCTCCGCCAGCAACGTCCCACATTCCACGCCATCACGATCCCTATTAATGGGCGATTCGCTCTTTACGTGGGCGTGACGTCGGGAGCGTAACTGCCGGCGAGATTCTCGTGCCTGCTACTGCGTGCTGCCGCCGCTATATAAACCCCCATCACAGAGGGGTCAAGTAAGCCATTTTTTATTCCACTTAGCCGTTACTCTGCTCGGATCTCGTGCTAACTTGATCGTCGGAGAGTTCTCGGTGGTACCAAACCACCCCGGGACTTCTTTGCAGGTATTCAGCGCTAAGCTTCTCCAAATCACCAATCCCCTCAGAACCCATTGAGACCCACACACAACGGGGGATCACTTTCAGAATTCACTGGAAGATAGACGGAAGACAACATCTGAGGGAGACCCGAAAAGGACCTCCATCAATGACTGATATTATCACTGAATTATTGTCATCGTTAACCTTTTCTCATCTTATATTTGATAAGGCCAAAACACTAGTGTCCAGAATCACTAGTCAAAGGCATGTTATTTTATCTTCTACATTATATTTCAATAATAGAGATGTGCAACATGCACATGACCTTGTTTTTATCTACTTCACCTCTTTCTTTTGGATGGTGATGTTTCTTATTTGGCATCTTAATCATTTCAGGCAAAACTATAGTCTAAACTCATTTACTTAAGTTTTTTCCATCATTAACTACAAAACAAGGAAATCGATGTCTTGAGTCACACACTGTGCCTCACTTTATTTGTGAACCACAGCTGCCTATTTTGAATGTTTTGTGATTTTCCTAATATGACCACCACTAAGTAAATGGTTCCAACTTCCAAGTAAATTAATGATTGGGGCTGCATAATGCCAAGACAATGTATGGGGGTTCTGTCAGCTAGCTAGCTGGAGAAAGTAATTAGAGCAGCACAAGCAATTGGTCTTCTTAAGCTCTAATTAATATTAGATAATTATCCTCTTCTTCTCCTTGTACTCTTTCAACATGGATGATGTTCTAGAGTTCAGCTTCAGAATATCAGAGGTCGACACCTTTGCGATAATTCTATTTAGTAACTACATAATAAGAAATGTGAACCAAAACTATAAATGAGATGGCCGTGAAGGTAAAAAGCAATGGTTGAATGGTTTGTTTTTAATTCATTATTATGTGATGATGTAGTTTATAATGCTTTGTCTTCATTGTTAATATAATAAATAGGATTTCCACATTATTCTTCATTTATGTAACTTGTATGTACTATAACATGATGTCATGATCACTATCCACCTTTATATACTGTGTTTCAACATCTTTAAACATTCTTGTCTAAAATATTCGTGTTGTTTTCTATTGTTTTATTAAATTAAAGCTTTCTGCTGCATCGTTTCAATGTTTTTCTACAATTGCTGTTTATTATCTTTAACCCGTACGCCGTATCCATAACTTTATCATGCTTTATTAAGGGTCTCTAAGTCAACTTTATTTATGCTTCAAACTAATTCTTCCTATTACATGATTGAGACATCTGCACCGTTTGCTTTGTCCCAAGCGCCCTACGTGTAGATTTCGATCGGTTCCTACCAAGTTCTCACTTGCTTGAGTCGAATATTCATAAAACATACCCAAATTCTCTTTACAGTTTAATTTGTCTTTCCATTTACTTTTGATATTAAAATTTGTAGCTGCTTTGGAAAACTCTAGAGCATAATTTCATATGGTATCAATTTAACTGATGCCACGAATCAGAATAATTATTTGATTTTGTACTCTTATAGTAGTTTCATACCAATCACTTGTTCAAGGGATAGAAAGCTTTGTATTAGGTTCTCAATTATATTCCACCCACTCCTTGCATTTGTCTCATTGATTGTTGCATGCTGTTATTAACATGGCGTTTAGTTAATCAAACGGGACAAAAGCACAATACGACACGGGGTGACATGGCAGTTTCTTAGAATGTAGGACAAGAGGATACGTATACGCGAGTATAGATTATTATGATATAATAATTGTAAGAATAAACATAGTTATACTAATAAACGGAGTTTGTACATAAATACATGCATATATAGATATATGCACAGTGCACACACATGAAAATGGTCTCCTATAAGACCCTTATATACATGCATCATCGTGTGATGCATCAGTTTGGTACTAACAAAGTTTTTCAAATAGATCTTAGCCCGTCGATTGGCTTTACATCACAAGGTTTGCATGCTATACGACTTAGGAGTTCATAATGCTTATCCATACTTTTTGAAAAGAGATCTTTATTACAGCCGTATATTAAGTTTCACTCGACATACAGCTTTCTGCACTCTATAGTTAAGGCATGTTATGTCCTCTTGGTAGTTATTGTTCGAATCCTAGTAAATTTGTTGGTTCTTACTGTCTTCATCTTAGCTGTAGACGGGAAATTACTCTTAACAGTTGCCGTCCTATATCGATAGAGGCAGTCGTATATCGAAATAATGAAGGCAAGGCACTGGACAAAAAACATTACTTTCAATATATATAAAGTTTCATATATATTGTTCATGACTTGCTGGGAACAAATTGCCAAGTTAGCTTGAATGTGATAGGATTAGTGGAGAAGTGCAAGTTGTTAAGGGAGCTTAATCGCGATAGGACAACAGGTGAGGCCACTGACTGTAGTCATGATATTTTTGTCATCATTAGGCTTTAATAATTGAGATTGATAAACCAATTTGGCAGCTGATTGGGTGGGCCTTGATGAAACATTTTCGGCCTCTCAAAATTTCCAGAACTGTGTGCCACTGGGGCCCACACTGAAGATATTTGTTGGCATTGCTCATTTTCATTATAATTCAAGTTGTTTTTTGTTACAAGAAAAGCAATTTCTTGAGTTAGCTACTGTCCCTATCTTTTGTGAACCACAGGTTTGAATAATGAAGTTGTAAAAAAACAGAAAGTGGTCTATTAAGGATTAATTAGTGTCTTTTGGGTGATTTTTCTAATATGATTATGACCCCTATGGCTAAATTTTCCAAGCAGAATGATTGGGTTACATGCATAATTCCAATACTACAAGGAATGGAGGGGACCATTCTTCTAGCTAGCTGAGGAAAGTACTTAAGAAGCACAAGAAGCAGCTCTTCCTAAACTCTCATTAATATTCAACAAAGCTTTATCCTTTTATTATATGAGCATGGGTGATGTTCAAGAAGTCCAACTCCAGATCAAAGGTCAGTGGCCTTATCATAATATGATAGCTGATCAGTTTGCTTCTAACTGATTTGTTATGATGTCCATGTATCTTACAATTCCGTGATCTTTGTTAACTGAATAATTAATTAGAATTGCCTGCGTTCTTGATTTGCCTACGTTGTAGATATTGCATATGCATGCAGCGCATGTAATCAATGAAACACGAGTTCTGATTTTACTTATTTGCATATGAAATTCTGAACATTTGCTTAACATTGGTATTCTGATTCATTTTAATTCCATCTCGTTTCACTGGCTTATGTGCTCTCTTTTCTCTTTGAAGAGACACGAGGAACATCATCGTGCTCCCCAAAAGACGCAGTTACACAAACCCCAGCTCTATCATCATCATCATCATCATCATCATCATCCAAATTTAAATTGTGGCTGAAGGTGGCTGTCTACACTCTCTTCATCCTCGTCGGCCAAACCGTCGCCACTCTCCTTAGTCGGTTCTACTACGACAAAGGCGGCAACAGCAAATGGCTGTGCACTATCGTCACCACCTCCGGGTTTCTCATTATCCCCGCTCTGCTTCTCTTCTCGCCACCGGTCCCTCCAAACACTCCCTCTCTCAGAAAACTCGCCCCGTTGTACATTTCATTAGGCTTCCTCATCGCCGTCGATAGCCTACTGTACGCCTACGGCATCTTGTATCTCCCGGTCTCAACCTTCTCTCTCGTCTGCGCCACTCAGCTTGCCTTCAACGCCGTATTTTCTTATTTCCTCAACGCTCAGAAATTCACCGCGCTGATATTCAACTCCGTCGTCCTTGTCACTTTCTCATCCGCTCTTCTCGGAGTTAGCTCAGACTCCGACGGCACTGACGGTGTCCCCAAGGATAAGTACCCTCTCGGCTTCATGCTGACCCTGGGGGCGTCCGCCCTGTTCTCTCTCTTCCTCTCCCTGACGCAGCTCACGTTCCAAAAGGTTCTCAAGAGGCAAAACTTTACCGTCGTGCTGAACATGCAGCTGTATATCGGGCTTGTCGCGACCGTCGTCGGGATCGGCGGGCTGTTCGCGAGCGGGGAGTGGAGGGGGCTGAGGAAAGAGATGAAGGGGTTTGAGAAGGGGGAGGTTGCTTATGTGATGACTCTAGTTTGGATTGCTATATGTTGGCAACTCTGTGGCATTGGGAATACGGGATTGACTTTTGCAGTGTCTTCGCTCTTCTCAAATATGATATGCTCTGTTGGGCTGCCTTTGGTGCCTGTGTTTGCTGTGGTGTTCTTTCATGACAGCATGAATGGGATGAAGGTGATGGCCATGTTGATTGCCATTTGGGGTTCCATTTCATACGTCTATCAAGATTATATTGATTATTCAAAAGCCAAGGATATGAAAACTATTGAGAGTTTAGGTTCTGAAATGAACGAGGTTCTGAAATAATCATAGTGATCCCATGCATATATTTTTTTCCCTTTTTTTTTAAAACCCTTTTCGGAAAGAGGGTTCTGAAATGAACAAGTGAAAGTTCGAACGGGGCGGTTTAATTTGAAATTATGTATTATATACAAACATGATGCAATGGATCCTTTGATGAACGGAGTGCTTATTTGAAATAATCATTTTATTCTCGTTACACATACAATCAAGCTCACATGAACAAAGAGCTTAGTTCAAAGAGACTCTTTCTTTATACTTTATATATATTTTTTGTAAAAATCCCTCTTGCCTCAAAATCCCCATGAACAAGGGGCTTACCTAAAAAAAAATCTTTCTTTGTTAGATAATGCCTTCTTCTCTAATAAATATTACGCTCATAATATTGTGACTTATCAAATCGGTTTGGAACAAGTATTGATGAAATTTTTTCAATAATCCTCTCAAAATAAAATAGAAATAGAAATATGTAGAAGTTAAGAATGTTATACAATGGACTAGGCAACAATAAGTCTGCAAAACATTTAATTCTGAAAAATTTACGGAATATCATATGTTACCTTACGTCTCTAACACTATTTGAGAGTTAATTAAAATATATTAATAGATCATCAGTCACATGCATTTGCATGCTTGCAGGGAACCCATTCTCTCCAACGTACATATCTTTCTTAATCTGCACCTAAAGGTATTTTCAACCAATACATTGGAAAATGAATGAGCCATGCAATCATTGATTAAAAAAAATCTAAGTCATGGTTGTCTTTTCAAGAAAACAGTTTTCTACCTAAAGCAATGTTGTACTCTTTCACTGTATTCATAAAAATGGCATCACAGTAATTTCCCCTCACAATTCTTCACTATTTGATAGAACAAGTGTAACGACCATAAAATCCATATACTTTTTTCTTTTTGTATTTCATTTCCTTCAATAAAAAAATACTTTTCTTTAAATATCCATATGTATATTTTCTTTTCAAAATCTATACATGATCATTGTTTGTATCTTATTGCCATCCCACTGGTCTTGAGTTCAATCCAGCCTTTTCAATTTCTTTATTTTATTTTAATTATTTTGCATTATAAAATCTTGTTTTTAAAAGAGAAGAAGAAAAGAATTTTGTTTTAGATTCTATTAGATGTTTTCAAAAGAGAATAAAATATTGAGATTTCAATACAGATTCGATAACAATTTAAATATCATATCTAAACAACCACTTAATATTTGTCTAGATACTATTAATATTTATTGCATATTTTCTTGTTATCTATAAATTTATGTTAAGAATATTCAACTACTTGTATAAAGTTTTAACACCATTTTATAATATAACCATTATCTATTATTTTTGAGTATTTTATTTATCTGTTTCATTTCTCTGGCCACATTACTAGATACACTATTTATTGTACATAGTGACATCAGTTTGATATATTATAACTATTTTCTAAGTATTATATTATATTAAGATTGGCATGTAAAAAGCAATGTTAGTGCTAGCAAATAGTTTATGCGGTTACAACCGTCAAATCATATCTTATATACATACATATGTTTTTATTTTTTTTGTATATTATTTTTTTTGTATATTATTTTTTTTAACAGTAGTTAAGGTTATTTAATTTTGATATGAAAGCCAAACAAATCATAACAATAAATATCATAAATTTTTCTTTCTTTTCATCGTCGTATATTTATTTTTCTTAACTTTGAGAAAACCAAAACCCCTCTGCTTCTTCTATATCATCTTATACTCATTCCTTAAAGAATTAAGGAGATGATCGCTAAGAGAAAAGGAAGGGTTGTCGGTTCACCGACGAGAGTCTTGAAATCGAATTTCGAGGCCAACTCTACACGTTTTTAGGAATTTGATATTGGGTCAAGTTGGTATCTGTAAGTCCCCTCTTCTTTTTCCTTATTGATATTTATTGTTAAAGTTTTATTTTTAATTTTTTTTCTATATATAAATAAATAAAAAAAGATCGTTCGGTATATGAAAACGTCATGAATTGATAAGCCTCTCTCACCCCAAGTTTTACATGCCTTGAATTTATTTCACTAATAAAATCGCGATTAATTATATTACTGCTTAAACATGTGTACTAACAAAACTGAACAAATTTATAACTGTACTGTAGTACAATGAAACACATTTCATATATACTTGCATAAATATATAAATATCATACTTGCTATTTAATACCATATTGAATGTATGTATTGTTTAATAACAAAACAGTATACAACAAAATTATTTATGCATAGTTATGTGTTCATTTTTTCTGAATAATCATGTTTGTACAAATTTTAATATATATTTATATGCTAATGTATCTTACTGCTCATATACCATATCCTATAATTAGATATTCTTATGTTTAGATTTAAGAACTACAAATTCATTTAAATTGTTTAACTGTTAATGCCATACTAATAAAGCTAGAAGATTACATGCACAAAAATTACTGCCAAATATTAACTCTTGAGCCACTACTAAAAAAACTATAATAAGTTACATGAACAATCATAACTAAAATAGTTGTTTGTTTCATTTTATATATGATAATACTGTTTTCATATTTTGTAACAACTTACTAATTTTTACCTTTAACTATATTAGTTATCTAATTTATTGTAACTCTTGTGTATAAACCTATCATATAGTATGATGAATCATTGATATATAATTATTCTCATATTTTTAATATGCTACTTTCATATTTATAGTATGACATATAAGCAACTTTCATATAAACTATCATGTAATAATTTATTATTTTAAATGTAATAGCAACACACTAATAATGTAATCCATTAATTTATTCTACAATCACATTATATAATATGATAGATATTTGAAGATTTTATAACATAAAACAACTTTTATTTGTTATATTTTAATTCAAAACTGTTTTCATTAGTATACTGAAACTGATTTCTCTTGACTTAAAATAGATAAATCTGCTAACCCCGGATTCCAATTTGAGCAAACTCAAGTTGCTGGAATATATAAAGTGAGTTAGATACATTTTAGTTCTAGGTTAATTTACCTAAAAATTATAGAAGTTTATGAAAATAAGATCTTAACAAAATGTGACGAATTTGAACTGCAGCAGAAACTATTTGTGCGGTTGTAGTAAAATAGACATAACTCCTTACTCGATGATCTTAATCAGGATTTTCTTGTTGCGAATCGTTCATGACCCGTAAACGCTCAATTTTCTATTTAATAGAGATAACCAGAATCTGAACCAAAACCTACAAAAAATGTCAATACTATCAATGTATATATTCTGAAATCTGCACTGGCCCGATTTGCGTACTGTTACAAAACTTCCATAACTCTTTTTACTAGGAATCTGATTGAGGCAAACTCAATCACCTTGTTTACACTACACTTTAAACTACAATTTATTACTTGTGTAAGATTCTCAAATTCTAAACCAAAACCATAGATTTTTGCATGCGCACTTATACTTATTTCTGGCCTTAAACTGAATTATTATTACATACTTAGTGTATTTATACATACTTAGAATTATATCTAGGACTGGACCTGTATTCTCAGGAGTTCCATGACCGACTCATGAATGGGCCCATGTTCCCTGGCCCTTAGATGATAGCTTTGGGCCTGTGAATACCCCGGCGGTGGTTGGAGTCCCATTACTCATAAGTAGGCCCGTGTTTCCTTACCCCTAAATGATAACCTTAGGTTTGTCAATACTCCTGCGTTAGATTATACTATTTTGACCTGAACCTGACATAAACCACTTGAATATCTTAAATATCGTGAATCTAATAAATATCTTGATTCTCATGAACATGACATGTACACTATTTATTGGATATATATACACTATATAAATATATATATCATAGGAATGGGGTAGCTCGAAAATGGGGTATTTATGTGTAACGGGAGATCATATCTTGTTTCTCGTGGTACTGAAAGAAAAACGGTACATTGCATTATATATATATATATATATATATATATATATATATATATATATATATATATATATATATATATATTGAATCTCGTGTTGCTGTTGTTCCGTGGCAATATGGAATATCCTGATTACATGATAAAACTCCTACAATCGAGTTTATATTTATACCTTTATTTATACTTATATTTATACTTATACCTATGCTTATAGTTATGCTTATATTTATACTTGTACTTATACTTATTCTTATTTTTATAGTAAATAGCACTGAAATATCGAATGTCGTGATACTCTAGTTATCTTGCATTGATTAATACATGCTTATTTGACTTACACACTACATTTTACTGTGCACAGTTATTCACATATCTTGTACCTATACTACTGATATATGCTACCCATTGCATATCAATTTAGTAATCAATCTATTATATGATTCATACATTGAATAACATAATCCGATAATGCATATTAAAATAATGAATATCACTAACCTTTAACTAGAATATTTATATAAATGTATAAATTGCATAACATTCGATATTAAATAAAATAGAATACCTAGATCATAAAATTGATGTTCAGAACATGATTTACGTATCAATATTGAAACATTATATACTTATTTGATTATACTGTATACTATATTTCATTTCATATACTGTTGTTTCCCCCAATAAAAGAGCAAAGCTCTGTTCAAAATTAATGAGGCAGCGCTTCACGTGCCCTCCATAAGGGCACCAGCGCTAGGGCCAATCTTATAGGATTAAATCTTATGGTGGTGCCCCACATGGTCCTCATGCGGGTGCCAGTGTGTAAAGCACAAAAGAATCTATTAAATTAAATAAGAGTTAAAACTCTCATATAGCGCCGCACGTGCTCCTCATGCGGGCGCTAGTGTGCAAAGCACAAAAAAATCTATTAAATTAAATAAGAGTTAAAACACGTGAGCGCCGGCGCCTCACGTGCACAACACGTGAGCGCCGGCGCCCAGGTGGAATTAAATTCTACTCTCTGTTAAACAGAGCCGTTGGATCAAAAATCCAACAGAGATGATAAATCATCAAAAATACAGAATTAAATTCTGTCGGGAGAAAATATTCCCCAAATCTTTCTAAAAAATAAGAAAGATACATTTGGTTGGATTATAAAATAAAATTCTATTTTGGGATATACTCGCTCAATCTTTCTAAACAAGAAAGATTGCCCTCTGTAAAACAGAAACTTTTGGATCAAAAATCCAATGATGGGTAAAATTCCCCAAATCAATTAGAATCTCTCAATGAGAGATTTTCTCAAAACTAATTAACAAATTGCCTCTACTATATAAAGGATCCAAGACTTCAAATCTGATACAGAAGAACCCTTCCATAAGCTTCTTAAAAAAAGGAGACAGAAGCTTCAAAAGAAACAGAGAATTAAATTCTCAAGGAAGAAGATCTCCCTCCTCAAAACTTTAGGTAAATAAAAAAATAGAGATCGAAATATCTCATTTACTTATTGAAGGGTTTAACCCTTTTAAAAGAACTTAGTTCTTTCTCTGGATCTGAGATCCGCGAGGTAAGTCTCCCACAAGTTGAGAATTTAATTCTAATCGGGAAGAACTTGTTCTTAAGAATCAAAAATTCAGAAAAGAACCAGAAATTGAGTTCCTAAAAAGACAAAAGTACACAAGAGAAACATAATTCTTATAAAAGAACTTAGTGCTTAAAAATGAAACTTGATCCTAGATCTTCAAAACAAAGATCCTGGTGGTCATTAATATGAAAAAAATGCTATCAACAGAGGAGAAAAGAATTCAGCGCCCCACATGCTTCCCACGTGGACGTCTAGCGCTTCACGTGCTCCTCACGTGGGCACCATAAAAGAGAAGAGTGCTTAACACTCATTGGGCAGCGTCTGACGTCCAGCGCCGCACGTGAAAATCACGAGGGCGTCATAAAGTGCTCAGCACTCCATAAAAAAGAGAGAGAGCCAAACGGCTGAGTGTTCAACACTCATTCGGCAGCGCTCAGCGCCTCATGCGCTTTCCACGTGGACGCCTTAAAATGCTCAGCACTCCATAAAAAAAAGAGAGAGCCAAACGGCTGAGTATTCAACACTCATTGGGAAGCGCTCAGCGCCTCACGCTCTCCCCACGTGAACGCCATAAAGAGAGCCTAGCACTCCATATAAAGACAAAATGAGTAAAGTGTTCAACACTCATTGGGCAATGTCCATGACTGAAAGCTCCACATGATTATATGTGGGCGTCAGAACTCATATAAGTGCTCAATACTTTTTGCATATAAAAGAGGGACTGAATAAACAGAGCCTATATAAGTGCTTAGCACTTTTTCAAAAAAATCGGGAGACTACGCAGACTAAAGCCCAAATTGGCTAAGTTGCTAAAGTCTTGCAACTGAATCTAAATGCTCTGTTGCTGGGTCTTAAATAAAGAAGATCCTAAAATGTTATTAAGTGGATCTTAGTCTCAAATTGGACTAACATATCCTAAACAAAGATATCAATCGAGCCCATATGCTCTTGATTTCAAAGATCTCAAATATGACCAAAGATTCTTGAGTCCACCACAACCCTTTTCCCTCAATACGGGATTTGGTTTAAGGGTACATCTCTTCACACCTCTGATACATGTCGTTGTAATTCTTCAACGTCTTCAGAAAGGTGGCGGGTCCCGACAACCAATAATTTCTTCTTATACTTCCAAATTGACGTGCATGCTTCAAATTGGAGCGTGTCCCAAATTGGGCACATTCCATATCAACATCGTTCACTCCGCCACGTGGCAAATACACGTGCGCGTGAGTTGAATAATGGACCGAAATGTCCTTAAACTAATATTCACCCTAAGTACGGCGATAACGGACCGAAATGTCCTTAAACTAATATTCGCCCCTAAATACGGCGACAAAGGACCGAAACATCCTTAAACTAACCTTTCGCCTCAAACATGGCGATAATGGACCTCGACGTCCTTAAACTAAAATAATCGAGCCCGAACGCTCATACATTTTAAGTCGATCTTAATCTCAAACCAGATTGACGATCCTTAAATCAATCCAAACCCAAATCTAAAAATATTCGGATTTAGACTAATCTACACCCTATGGGCGACGACATAAATTGGTCTCCGTATACAATCCACGGGCAACCAAAACAAACAAAAACACACATGACACGAAGTGAAATTCTGGAGTAGGAGAAAGTGCTTATCGCGATGCGGTAACGTAATTAACTGCAGGGGCTTGCGCCTGCAGTGAAGAGCGTCCCCACAATCAAAACCCCTTTACAAATGAGGGGGAATCTGACGAAATCTGCTACAACGGCCGCATCCGTCCAAACCTCCGATATATGGTGCCATAATAAACTTGGCGTATTTGGAGAGGTGGGGGAATAAATCCAACTAACATCTACCCCCAGGATTCAGGACAGACATCCCGACGTCCTAGTCCGTCTTCCGGCAGTGAACAGATTCTGGCACGCCCGGTGGGACCTTTTCCTCTTTCCACTCTACACTTCGTGTGTCGTGTTTTGTGAACAAAATCGTGGTTCGCTATGGTTGCCCTTGGATTCGAGATACTAAGATTTTGTGTCTTGCTCCTGTACAGAAGAAGAAGAAAATCGATGGCTTCCAACTGCACAACTTGCAGCAACAACTCTCGCTCCGCCCCAACTGGAGGAATGACTTATAGGTCCAACGCGACCTCCATATTTTCAATGCCGGTGTGGCAAGTAACTCAAGCCACTACCGGATTGTTCTTCGGGACCATGATCCCACCAACGAATTTCAGCTCCCCAGCGCCGCAAGAAGAAGCCTCCAAGAAGTCGGTCTTCGATCGACTTGCAACCACAATGGCCCCTCTCAACGGGCCGTACAAATCCGATCCTCAGTCTTCAACAGGCTGGCCGAAGCTCAGACGTCTCAGCCTTCAATAGACCGAGCAAGAACTAAAACGGGCCCGTAAAGAGGCTCGTGACATCTGAAGGGGCTGCCCCAAAACGGATAGCCCTCCTAGATTCTCCTGTAGGTGAAGCCGTCAAAAGTGCTCCCCCTACCAGAAGATCGGTCTTCGAGAGGCTGACCATCTCCAATCAAATCTCACCAAGATGTCGGTCTTTAACAGGCTGGCAATTGCTGGAGCTTCTCAACAAAACCAGAGGCAAGCTGCAACCGCTTCCGAAATCGAGGCGGTCCTTTCAGCAAGGCACGCTCGACGTCGTTACCGGCGCCAACTAAAAAAATCTGGGGGCAACATCCCTTCTGGACTTACTCCACCAGCTCCAATGGTGGAAGTCGATGCTGCTGTTCCAACCGGGAACAGCTTTGAACCGCTGAAGAGGGTGCGTAAAAACTCCTCCACAGCGGTATTGAAGAAATTGTTGGCTATAGTGCCCTCAAGGCAATTATTATAGTCGTAGGCAAGTGATTATGATGATTGATGGAGGACCTATACCGGATGAACAGTCTTACTCGAGATGATAGTATACTATCTGGTTTGTCTTTATCATCATGTATATGCTTCATGTGATATTACAGATAACTATTACATATTGATAGAGCCCATAGGATTCTTGCTTGATTACCAGCATTATGATGACGATCATATACGTGAGAACTGGATGGTCTATAAGCACATCCTTTGATGTCCCTAGTCATGGGAGTTTCGAGACTGGGCATTGATACTCCAGAGTAGACTAGTGTATACTGATAGAGACCCCGACGAGGGGAGGTGGCCAGGTCTCACAATCCATTGGTGTTACTTTGTTTACCTAAGATAGTATACAGGTGCTCATTGGATTATGAGTACACTGGACGGACTCGCTGAGAACCTGCTAGTTGGTATTATACATATTGTCAGATAGCAGTTCCCTGGTGATATGTGTAGAGGTTAGTCTGTCAACCTGATATCGTCATTTGTCTCGTGTGAGTTCCCACTGTGCTTTGATTACTACCCTACCACGGCTCAAAGGAGTCGTGTAAACAGGTTTTAGTTGGGTACAGTCTCGAGCCACATAGAGGCAGTGAGCAGATCGTCGGGGATTCGTCTCTCCCGATATTGGGGGTTGATGTCGCATTGCGCACGGGTAGCCATCACCAGAAATCCTCGGCCGGGGTGGACGAGAATTACCGATCTCGGATCGATAGTTTCTTAAGTGGTGATTGGTTTCATACCGACACTAAATGTCGCGTTATTAGGGGTCTGACTTTATCCACCCTCCTAGACTCGATATGTGATACTCTTAGACGAACAAAACGGACTGTACAGATATTGTCACTATAAGGCTCAGTAGGGGTTTGGATGAGTTTGCTCGTCGGCCTTCTTTTTGCTCAAAACCTGGGTAGACGTTACGTATAGTTAGTGCCGCTAACGTGCTTGTGGTTAAACCCATTGCCAGCGTATTGACGAGTCTTTAAAGTCCCACACAGAGGATTTTCACGGTTCAGGTGATATGTTGTAGATGACGTATGTTGGTACATACAGGTGTCCGATTAAATATGTGTACAGGCTGCACAGACTTTAATTGGACGATTGATAATACTAGCGGCTTAGGGTTAAGCCGGACTATTAAATCAGGTTTTGATTTAATAATTTATATATATGTATTTTTATATATGTATTTATATATATGTATTCTAGTATTGTTGTTCACTATTCATTTTCTCTCTTGGCTATTCGTATTTTTGTACGAGTACGCGTATATGTATTTCTATATGTGTACCGGGTTGTATTCCGTATTTATACGGAATAGATTCTAGAAGATTTAACACCTCATTATTTGATTTTCTTTTTAGAAAATCAATTTGGGAAATGAGGTGGAGGGTTAGTTGGCATGAGCATGGGCTTGAGCATGTAAAGAGGTATGGCATGGATTTGTTTATTGAAAAATTGAGATGAGATATTTTTTTGTGTGTGCATGATTGAGAGAGAGGGAGAGACAGCCACTTTCTTAGATGGCTTGCTCATTTTGTTTTCTAGACTTGCTTCATTACTCTTTCTCATTCTCATTCTCACTTGGAAAAAGTTTAGCCATTTTCTTTAGTTGCTCATACCACATGTTTCCTCACCTCCTCTTGATCTTCTTAAGTTGCTCTTGGAACATTTTGATGAGAGAAAAACAATAGTGAGATAATCCTACACCTCCACTCTCCATTGCTAGCAACCTTGGAGCGTCGGTTGCCTCGCTTGGCGAGGTTGAAGCTTGCACCGTTTCCCTCGAGTAGATCATCGTAGATGGAGGAAGACCGGAAACCAAACTCGATCCACGACCACTAGGAGCTTAGGATGATGGTTAAAAACCCGAAGGACTTCGTTCATTCGGTATAACCACTCCTAACTCATTTTATAGCTTGCTAGTATATGGTTTAGGGTAGATCCGGGCATCGGGTTGTGGTAGCGCCAGTTTAGAAAATTTTTGTTTCGCATTTGATCACGGTTTGATAGCCGGGGCGCTGCCGTAACCCAACATGGTATCAGAGCCAACCTTTAAACCCTTATCTATCTAGTTTAAACAATGTTGAGCACTGCTGACTTGCCTATTTCTTTTTGGGGTTATGCGCTTGAAGCAGCGGCATACCTATTGAATCAGGTTCCATCAAAATCTGTACCTACCACACCATATGAGATATGGAGTGGGAAGAGACCATGTCTTAAACGAGTTAATATATGAGGTTGTCCGGCCTATATCAAAAGACAAAATCTGGACAAACTCGAGGCACGATCAGTTCTTGGTAAGTTTGTTGGATATCCTAATCATTCAAATGGATATCTATTCTACCACAGTGAACAACAAAAGGTGTTTGTTGCTCAACATGCCACATTTTAAAGGAATTTCTTGCGAAAGAAATTAGTGGCGAAGAGGTAGAGCTAGAAGAAGTTCCAGCAGAACAAACTACAACTGATGATTTATTGGAACTAGAGGATTCGATAGTTCCTAACGAACCTCAGCCTCTCTGCCGATCTAGTAGGGTTTCTCATCCACCTGAGAGATACTATGGTTTTCTCGTTGATGGTGGGAGCGAGGATTGCATCATGGAAGATGATGACCCAACTAGCTTCAAGCAGGCCATCATGAGTGGGGACTCTGTGAAATGGCTGGATGCAATGCGATCTGAGATGGAATCCATGTACACCAACAAAGTATGGACTTTGGAAGTTTCTCCTGAAGGGGTAAAACCCATCAGGAGCAAATGGATCTTTAAGAAGAAACTTGGTGTAGATGGAAAAGTTGAGACTTTCAAAGCTAGATTTGTTGCAAAAGGATTTCGTCAAAGACCAGGTGTGGACTATGATGAAACCTTTTCTCCAGTAGTTATGCTTAAGTCCATCCGGATCCTGCTTGCCATCGCTGCATACCATGACTATGAAATCTGGCAAATGGATGTTAAGATCGTCTTTCTAAATGGTGATTTAGAGGAGTGCGTGTACATGACCCAGCCAGAGGGCTTCCTACACAGTAGGAGCAGCGGAAAGGTGTGCAAGCTGCTTAAATCCATCTACGGGTTAAAACAGGCATCGCAGAGCTGGAACATCTGTTTTGATGTCATTGTCAAAGAGTTTGACTTCGTCAAAAACGTAGATGAACCTTGTATATACAAGAAGGTGGAAGAGAGTAAGGTTGTCTTCCTCGTATTGTACGTGGATGACATACTCTAGATAGGAAATGATGTTCCTATGCTGCAATCGGTCAAGCTCTTCTTATCACAAAGATTCTCAATGAAAGATCTAGGGGATGCCTCTTACATCTTGGGGATTAAGATCTATAGAGATAGATCTAAACGGATAATGGGATTGTCCCAATCTAGGTACATTGACACCATACTAAAGTGGTTTAGTATGGAAGAATCCAATCGTGGGTTTTTACCCATGATCTCAAGACTCACTCTTTCCAAAAAGATGTCTCCCAAGACTGATTTGGAGAGAGCTCGCATGCAAGGGATATCCTATACTTCGGCAGTAGGCTCTATCATGTACGCGATACTATGTACCAGACCCGATGTAGCATACTCACTAAATTTAGTGAGTAGGTATCAAGCAGATCCAGGAGAGAGTCAATGGACAGCTATGAAGAGTATTCTCAAGTACTTGAGAAGAACTAAAGAGATGCTCTTGGTGTATGGTAATAGAGAACTCTAAGTGGAGTCCTTTACCGATTCGAGCTTCCAGAGTGATAAGGATGACTCTAAGTCAGTCTCGGGATTTGTCTTTACCCTCAATGGAGGGGCGGTTTGTTGGAAGAGTTCCAAACAGGAAACCGTGGCAGACTCGACGATGGAGGCTGAATACATTGCTGCCAACGATGCTGCCAAAGAGGCTGTCTGGATGAAGAAGTTCATAACTGAATATGGAGTGGTTCCGTCCATTGTGCATCCAATACCTTTGTATTGCGATAACAATGGAGCAGGCCTTGGCCAAGGAACCCAGGTCCCATCAGCAATCCAGGCATATTCTGAGGCGGGATCACCTGATCCAGGAGATAGTTGATCGCCGGGTGATCGAGGTCAGGAGAGTTGACATGAAGGAAAACACGGTGGATCCACTCACCAAGGCCATTCCCCAGATATAATTTGAGAGACTCTTCGGGATGTTGGGTATGAGATACTACAACAACCGACCTTAGTGCAAATGGGAGATTGTTAGTTATATGTATGCCCTATAGACCATTATTATACATGTGATGTATATTATAATGGATGCTTGGATATATATAGAGAGGACTTTCTTGCTCGACATGATAGTATGCTATATGGTTGCTCTTTATCTTAACATATTGACTTGTATATGTGATGCTGTCTTGCTATCACATGTTGATAGAGCGCTTAGGTTGTGTACTTGACTATCAGGACTATGATGGAGATCATACTAGTGGGGCCAAGGGTAGTCCACAAGTACATCCTAAAACAGTTCCTAGTCAGAGGTGTATCGAGACAGGGCATCGATATTCCGGAGTAGACTGGCGTATACGCATCTTGACCCATATGATGGGCGATGGATGATCCCACATCCATTGGTGTTTTACATCAAAGATGGTATACGGGTGCTCAGTGGAGACTGGGTACACTGAACGGACTCGCGGAGAACTCCTAGTTGGTATTATATCTATCGTCAGATAGCAGTTCTCTGGTGACACTGGTACATGTTAGTCTATAGACCCGAGATCATCATAGAGTCTTATGTGATTCCCACTATGCTTTGATTTCCACCTTACCACGTTCAAAAGAACGTGCAAAATAGTGGCTTTTGGATACAGTCCCAAATCACACGGAGGCAATGAGTGATAGGAGGGGATTCGTCTCTCCCGGTATTGGGAGTTGATGTTGCGCTGTGCTCGATTGGCCATAACAGGAAAGTCCCTGACCAGGGCTGATACAGAGATTTACTGATAAGTGTTATCAGTTGTTTCTCGACCCGTTATGAGCCTCACATCGGCACGACTTATCGGTTATTGGGGTCTGACATTTACCACCCCTATACTAGATATGCGACATATCAGATGAGGAGACCGGACTGTACGGTAGTGTTACTGACAGGCTTTTGCAGGAGTTTGAGTGGGCCAGCTTTCTGATCTTCTGATCGTTCAATACTCGGGTAGCCGTTACGTCCATCTAGTACCGCTTACGGCTTGTGGGTGCTTGATGTGATCATCACCTACTGCCGGCGTATTGACGAGTCTTTAGAGTCCTACACAGAGGTTTCACTGGCTCAGGCAAAACGAATTAGGAGCACATATGTGATATATGCGGGACCGAGATTAATACGAGTATATGATACCGTATTCTATGCTTATGGGATAAGGTTGTTCCCTGATTAAAAATCAGGAATTACCTCAATGAGGTATCACGTGCTCACAAGTGACCAAGGGTCACGTGTTGACACGTGATAGTTTCTTATGACCTCCAATTTATAGAATAAAACTCTAAAATCAAACAAAAGTGTAAACAGACGGCTAAGGAAAGACCCCAATGGGGCGTCACGTGCTCACACGTGACCAAGGGTCACGTGCTCACACGTGACCAAGGGTCACGTGCTTATACGTGATGGTTCTTTAGCCCAGTTAAAAGACAGAATTTAATTCTGAATAAAGGAGGGTCACGTGCCAACACGTGATAGGCTTTGAAAGCTGTCACGCCCCGCTTCCCAAAATACGGAATACGAGGGGTTGACAAGGCCAGCCATGCTCCTACGGTCAAGGAAATGTCCTGCCATAGTCACACTTCGGCTTCTAGCTTTACGTGGTAAACAGTAAATAATACGCAGGTAATGAGAAATGCAGTAACTGAAACAAAACAATATAAAGAACTGACCTGGTGGGAACAAAAAAGTATAACTCTGGATAGCTAATCAAGATGTCCGTGATGTACGTCTAGTCCTGGTCCCGGCTAAATCTACTCTTCACACTGAGCATGCATACTCAGGTCGTCAGAGCGACACAACAACAATATAATATATAGATACAAGTGACAACCCAAACAGTGATAATAGATATATATGACAGTAAATCAATGACGGTATAGGTATGAACACGCAGTAATCAATGCAGAGGAACAGTAAAAGCAGTGAAATAATATGCCAAGTATGTCAATACAGTGAGTAAGTATGTCGATGCTATCACCCCTATCAGTCTCTAAGTCTCACTGTACAGGTCACTAAGCCTATCGTCAGTGCAAGCGTGAGAGTCAACCACTTGCGAGTGTCCTCCACCCAAGGGTAGAACCCAAGGGCAAGGGACCACGGGCCCAACATGTAACTCACGGTAATAATCATGTACCCTGTAAATCTCCATATATCTCCATATATAAAGCCGGCAAGGGACTCCCGAGATTCTGTTGAACTCACACTCAAACTACCCCACACCCCATGGTCTACATCAAACGCTAACCATAACCCTAAATACCAGTCGGTCTGTGACAAGTCTGCGCGAGAATTGGAGGCAGGACCTCCATCAAGCACGTCCCGACTAATACCTAAGATAAATGGCAGAGTCTGATGTCTTATCTGTGACACCCATGCAAGAGTTTCCATAAGTGTCCCATACCACTTATAGTTACACGTACACGTGTCCCACAGACGTCGACAATGCAATAGAATCATAAGGTTCATTGATTGTGTACAAGTACGTATCACTTTCACTTATTCACTGATACACGAACACTAACGTACTTGCCACAATCATCACTAATACCTAACACTGGGTAATGCACATTATCACTAAGTTATCAATGCAGTGACATATGTATGATATGATGCGTAAACAGTATGTAAAGCACGATTAGGATGTCATGAATCGGTAATCTACCACTTGCAATATTTATCATAAATCAAACGTGTATAGTTTAGCGAAAAGATAAACGGGGAATAAATAGTATGATTGGTTATCTAACCAGCGAATTTGGTTTCACGGCAATCGGGTTTCAGGATCATTAGTTATGGCCATTTCCTTTTAAGAGTTCACGGCTGGAAATCCGGTTTCAGAATCGGAAGTCCATTTCGCAACGCATTTTAATCCCAGTTGGGATCAGAATTTAGCGACGCTACAGTTGAATGAAATATAGGGTTTTCAGTAAGGTTTTCAACGCAATAGAAGGATTCTCAATCGCGTCTGTACGTCAGGAGTTATACACTGTTTAACGCTAGTATGTCAATTCTGATTCTGTTGGGACTGTTATACGTCCCGATCTTTTAAATTACAGATTAAATAGCAAACGATAACGAAACAGAATGAGACCACTTGTGTTGTCTAGCTAACAGATTCACCTTTAATAAACTGTGGAGTTCCGCAACCTACGAGTTAAGGAAACAGGGTGGTGCTCATCACGGGACAGCACACAGTAAACAGAGTCGCTCTGGACTGCAGTCCAGAGTCGCACTCCGATCCAAATATTGACATAGTTTAAGTACAAAAATATTTAGAAACTTGTATAGGGTTATAGTTCGTCGAGTCGTCTTCGATTTGAGCCCTCGAACGCATCATTCCAGTATGAATATAATTTATGGTAATTTTAACGGTTTTCAGGTACAAGAAATTTCCAGTTTTACAGGTATACTTGGGGGTAGTCGTTTTAGTCGTTAATAGTCGTATTATCCAGTGAAATTTATACACAATATTCATCATTACCTAGGCCAACAATAACGATCCAATTCCGTCAAAACAGATGGACAATCTCTTAGGGATCATGCATCGAACAGGTTTATTATATAATCTATTGGATGATGTAAACTTGTAATCTAAATAATATAAGTTCGTAACTCGAATAGATTAGCATGTAGCAAGTAAAAGTACTTGCCTGAAAACGTCTCGGGGATGCACGGCAGCGACGCGGTCTATTGCAATGGCACGACGCGATCACGACGCAAATACGACAAAGATTGGCCTCGGCTCGAGCTTAGCTTGACGGCTAGGTGCAGTGGTTGTTTGCGTGTGCGACGGAGAGGGGCTGTAGAGGAAGAGAGAGGGATTTTGAGAGAGAGAGAGAGAGTTAGGGAGAGAGAGATCAGAAAGAGAGAGAGAGTGAGAACAGAGAGAGGGAGTGAGAAAGAGAGAGAGTGATAGAGGGGATGATGATGATGATGGGAGTCGACTGAAGCGGTTAAGGCTCGCCGGCGTCGGGGTACGGGTGGCCAAGCTCGGGTGTGCAGGGGTTGGGGTTATGGGTTGGGGTGATGGCGAGGTAAGCTCTGGTGAGGGGGTGCGGGTGAGGGTGAGATTGAAGGGAAAAGAGACGGAGGAGAGCTCGGGTTTGGTGAAGGAGTTGATGGTGTGGGGGGTCGTCGGTGCTCAGGGTGTCTGCGGTGGTCGAAGTTCTTGATGGCGGGGCTGCAGTGGGTTGTCGGGGACGAGGGTGACGATGGCGAGCGCAAGCGTGGGCGTGGGCTCGATAGAGGGAGCGGGAAGGAAAGGAGAAAGGGAGGAAGCGAGAGAAGATGAATGGGGGTCGAAGTCGTCGTCGTCGACGGCGGCTAGTGACGAAGGCAGTGGGTTTTCGTGGAGATAGAGATGAGACGAGTTGGAGAGTGAGGGTGTGAGGAAGGTAAGGAGGAGCGAACGTTGGGGGAGCGGGTCGCAGGGGAAACGTGCGCGTCGTGGGCAAGGGCGCGGGCGTGGGCGGAGGAGGCGGGTTGAGGAAACAGTGGGCGGGAAATGGGGGTAGCCGTTGGGAAGAAGGAGAAGTAGGGTTGTTGGGCCAGGTCGGGTTGGGGTGAGCTGCGCGGGCTTGGGCCGGAGAAAAATTTAAATGAAATTTGGTGAGAAATGGAGGGGGAATGGGCCGCAGGGAAAAATTGATAGAAATGAGGGAAAAACAAAGGGCCGGCTTAAAGAAATAAAATGGGAAAATGGGCTTGGGGTTTTTGGAAAGGAAATAAGTTTATAAAAGAATATGGGCTGAGGAAATCAGTTGAAAAATAAGATATAATAGGGTTTGGGTTTTAGGGTTTTATTGATAAAAGGAAAATGGGGTTTTAAAATATTTAAAATGGTTTATAGCTATAAATAAATAAATTTGTAATTAACCCTTCTTATAAAAAAATATGAGTATTGGTGTATAAAAGAACCGGGTATTACAAAAGCCTTATAAGTTAATAGAATTAAATTCTAATTAAGGAAATCAAAGATCCTAACTGGGAAAATATTTCTTTAAATCTTTCTAATCAAAAAAGAACTATGCTCTGTAAAGTGGAGTACCGTTGGATTAAAAATCCAATGGTGATTAAAAATCATCAATTTATGGAAAGATTTTTATACAAAGAAAGATTTCCCTAAAATTTACCAAAAATAACAAAGAGAATATCTTTTGGATTAAAAATCCAATGGTGAATAAAATACACTGTGTGATCTAAAAGATCATATTAGTTATGAAAAACAGAAAAAATCTTTCAATAAAAGATTTACTAAACAAATTGATTCTTTCCCTTCTCCTATAAATAGGAGCTAAGAAGAGAAGAGACAAATAGAATTTTGGGATCTTGAAATTTTCCAAAAGGCAAATAGCAGAGAGAAAAGAAAGGAAAATTTAATTCTCAAGAAAAGAAACCCTAGGTGAGAAAGCAGAAAATGATCAAAACTTTCATAAAACAAAAATAGAATTTAATTCTCAATTTAAGATTTTAACTCTTCTGCAAAAGAAGTTAGTTCTTCCTCTGGTTGAAGATCTACAGAAGCAAATCTCCCCACAGGTTGAGAATTTAATTCTCATCGGGGAGATTCTGCCATGCAGATCTAAAACTTAGAGGGTAAATTGAGTTTAGAGAATTTAATTCTCCCAAATTCACAGGAATTTAATTCCTCCAAGATAAAACTAGGGATCAACCCTATATGAGAATTTAATTCTCCCAAATTCGTGAGAATATAATTCTCCCAAAGATAAAACTAGGGTTTAACCCTATATGAGAATTTAATTCTCCCAATTTACAGGAATTTAATTCCTTCAAGATAAAACTAGGGTTTAACCCTATATGAGAATTTAATTCTCCTAAATTTATAGGAATTTAATTCCTCCTAGACAGACAAAGCTAGGGTTTAACACTATATGAGAATTAAATGCTCCCAAATTCATAAAGAATTCCATTCGTCTAAAGGAAATTAGGGTTTAACTCTACCTAAGAATTCAATTCTTCCACATGCATAGGAATTTAATTCTTTTAAAAATGAAATTAGGGTTTAACCCTACAGAGAATTTAATTCTTAAAAAAAATAAAGAGACTTGAAAGATCTCCATGCATATAAAGAACTAGGTCACGTGTCCCCACGTGACCCCTAAACAGACCCCCCAAAAATGAGAAGAAAAGGCTTGGAGGCAATGCCTCACGTGCTCCCACGTGAACCTTATAACAAAGGGAATAAAAGCAAAGGCAATACTGGCTTTGGGCGCTCTCATGTGCTCCCACGTGACCCTTAATAAACATTCTCAGGGCATGAGTACCCATCACGTGCTCACACATGATGGTTATGGAAGTTAAAAGTGTTTAACACTTATTTGCAATTCTAAGAACAAAGTAAGGGATATCTGGCCCCATCTTTGGGTGCCCTCACGTGTCCTCACGTGACCCCTTCCTCCCTAGTGTTTAACACTAATTTGAGCGTTTCATTTTCAGTGTTTAACACTGTTGTCCTCTAGTGTTTAACACTAATTTGAGCATTTCATTTCTAGTGTTTAGCACTGTTGTCCTCCAATGTTTAACACTATTTTAAAGCCAATCTTAGCCAAATTGGCTAAGTTTCCAGAAGTAAAAAATCTCTTCTTTAACTAAATCTCAAAGTTGAGTAAAACTCAGAGCTGTAATGTTTAATGTTCAGTCAAAGACAAAATGTATCAGGGCCCTCAAAACTCTTGTTTAGCATTGCTAAATGATGAGGGGCTGAACCCAGACAAATGTCTAATGGTCCAACAAAGGGCCAATATTTCAAACTTAATTGGACTTAGCCCAAGATTGGCCATAAGTCCTCAATTCAGACTTAACTGAGCCAATGTGCTCATAATCTAATTGATTGATCTTAGCTCCAAATTAGACCACAGATCACTTAATCCACTTTGGTTCGAGGGTACATCTCTTCACTCCTCTGATATTTGTCGTTGTAATACTTCAACGTCTTCAGAGAGGTGACAGGTCCCGACAACCACACATTTCACAGACTATGATGTCCTTAACCTTGACTGTGAGGTCTTTAAACTCACGTGATGTCCTTAACCTTGACTGTGAGGTCTTTAAACTCACGGACTATGATGTCCTTAACCTCGGCCGCGATGTCTTTAAACTAACATTGGACCGAGATGTCCTTAAACTAACGATGGACCGTAATGTCCTTAAACTAACAGCTGACCGCAATGTCCCTAAACCAAATAACAGAACCCAAATGCTCTCTTGTTGGATCTAAACGATCCCGTTAAGTTGATCTTAGTCTAAAATTAGACTAATGTATCCTTAACAAACGTTTAAGTTGATCTTAGTCTCAAATGAGGCTAACGTATCCTTAAACCCAACTCCCAAACCCAAATCTAAGAAAGATACGGATTTGGACTAGTCCACGCCCTACGGGTGACAACATAAATTATTCTCCGTATACAATCCACGGGCAATCAAAAACAAAACAAACACACATGACACGAAGTGACCATCTGGAGAAGGAGAAAGTTGTTACCGCGATGCGGTAGCGTAATTAACTGCAGGGGTTTGCGCCTGCAGGGAAGAGCGTACCCACAATCAAAAACCCCTCAATGAGGGGGAATCTGACGAAGTCTGCTACATCAGCCGCATCCATTTAAACCTCCGATACATGGTGCCATAAATGAACTTGGCATCTTCGGAGAGGTGGACGGATAGCACCAATTAGCATCTGCCCCAAAATTCAGGAAAGACGTTCGCCGCGTCTTCGCGCGTCTTTCGGCGGGGAACAGATTCTGGCACACCCGGTGGGACCTTTTCCTCTTTCCACTCCACTCTTCGTGTGTTGTGTTCGTGAACGAATCGCGGTTTGCTAATGGTTGCCCTTGGGTTCGAGATACTAAGATTTGGCATCTTGCTTGGTGCAGAAAGCGAAGGATCAATGGCGTCTACTTGCATGAAGTGTTCCGGCTGCAACTGCAACGCACGTTCCGCCTCATCTGGAGGTATAGATTATGGGCCCCAGGCGGCCTCCCTGTTTACAATGCCGATAGAGCAGGTGACACATGCTACCACCGGTTTATTCTTTGGGACCATGCTCCCACCAATGAACATTAACATTCCACTACTGCAAGAAGCCCCCAAGAAGTCGGTCTTTGATCGACTTACCACTACAGCGGCCCCTTTCAACGGGTCGTCCAGCTTCAGTGCCTCAGTTTTCGCTAGATTGGGCCAAAGTTCATGTGGGCCCATGATGAAGCTTGCAATTCCAGAACAGGTTATTCCGAAGAGGATAGCCATCCCTGCTTCCGAAGTCGTCAAGGCAGCTTCTCCTGCCAAAGGGTCGGTCTTCACAAGACTGACTGTTCCGGCTCCCACTCCGGCTCCCGTTCCTGCTCAAAAGTCTGTCTTTGACAGGTTAGACACTGCTGCTCGACGGACCTCGGTCTTCAAGAGGCTGGTACCAGCAGCGCCTCACCGGAACAGGGGGCATGATGAAGTCGCCCCTAAAGTTGAAACAATCCCAACGGCTCGACACGCTCGACGTTGTCACTGGCTCTGAGTAAGGAAGGTTGAGGGTAACTCCCCCTCTGGGCTAACTCCACCAGCCCCAACGGTGGAAATCAATGATGCTGTTCCAACTGGAAACAGCTTCGAGCTGCTGAATAAGGTGCGCAGGAACTCTCCTACTGCCGTACTGAAAAGATTTCCTCCACTCGTGCAGAATGTCACAGAAATGAAGCCGGAACAGTTCCCTCAGTAGCTGTCCTCCAACATCTACAAAGTCTGACGATAGGCTCAGGACTCAGTAATTGATCAAGGTTACCCTCGCCGACAGAAAAAGGTGAAGGTTCAACAAGGAGAGAACCATCTTGCCAAGCCACAAAAGGCAACAGCTGTCTGGGTGCCCGTTGCAACGGCTCCCTCAACGTCAACCGCTCAAAAGAGAAGGAGGCCAGAGAAAGCCCCTGTGACTGCGGCAAACCGCAAAGGTGTTGAGCCCAAACGCCCCAAGTCTGGGGGCATGATGGCGCATACCGTTTATATGGTTTCCGGAAAGGAGGAAAGCCGCACTTCTACGGGTCACCGACCGCTCACCTGATCCGTGACAAAAGTCCAGGAGCAACAACAGAAGCTTTAGGAAATGCTAACGCAAATGGCCGCACTCACCGGGCCAAAAGAAAGCCCGGAGGCGTCATCAGAACAACGTCATGAACAAGAAACCGATGCTGACTTCCTTCGCAGAGTCCGCGAAAAGAAGGACAGAGAAGCAGCAGAACAAGTGGCTAATATAAAACGAATGGCGCTTCTCTTCTAAGGTAAGCCCGCCACAGAAGCATGAACCGAAAGCGACGCGTATAGCGGGAGTAGAACCAGATCAACATCGGTCTTGGAAGCGAGCTCGTACCTGTCACGTGATAGCGCTGTTAGAAGAAGAGCCTGAGAATATGGATGACCTCCCCCGGTGCTTCAAAAACAATGATGACGAAGTAATCTCAGAGTTTCCACCGGCGCCAAAAGAGTTGGAAGATGGAATACACACTACTGCGGATAACCTCAAGAAAATTGATTGGGGGATGGCAAATGACCCGCGACCGACATTCGTCGGTGAGCTGCTTTCTGAAGAAAGGGTGGCTGCACTAAAAGACGTGCTTATGCAGTATAGAGATTGCTTTGCATGGAATTATTCCGAGATGCCAGGACTAGATCCAGAGATTGCTGTCCACAAATTGGAAATATCTCCGGACGTCAAGCCGATCAAACAAGCACCAAGAAGAATGCGGCTCGAGCTTGAGATGAGCATAAACGCCGAGGTCAAGAAACTAATCGACTCTGGCTTCATCCAAGAGGTTCAATATCCCGACTGGATCGCCAACATTGTTCCAGTAATGAAGAAAAATGGGACGGTGCGCATATGTGTGGACTTCCAAGACCTCAACAAAGCTTACCCAAAGGACGACTTTCCAGTACCAGTCACTGAGCTGATGATAGATAGCACGTCCACTCACGAAGTCTTCTCCTTTATGGACGGATCATCAGGATACAATCAGATAAAGATGCATCCAGAAGACCAGAAGCACACCGCTTTCCGGACCCCTCTGGGTATATTTTGCTACAAGGTGATGCCTTTCGGTCTAAAGAACTCTGGTGCCACCTATCAGAGGGCCATGAAGAAGATTTTCGATGAACTCATACATGAAATCTTCGAATTCTATATCGACGACCTCGTAGTTAAAAGCAAATCATACGAGGAACATTTAGAGCATCTGAAGATCGTGTTTCAGCGCCTTCGGAAATACAATTTGAAGACAAACCCTCTCAAATGCGCGTTCGGAGTGTCCTCAGGCAAATTCCTAGGGTTCATCGTCCGAAACCGAGGCATCGAGATAGATCCATCAAAGATCAAGGCGATTATGGAAATGCCTCCACCAAAGACTCTCAAGCAACTGCGGTCTCTCCAAGGAAAGCTCGCGTATATCCGACGATTCATAGCCAATCTCTCCGGCAAGTGACGTCCTTATAGTCACCTAATGAAGAAAGGGACCCATTTCGTTTGGGATCACAAATGCCAAGGCGCACTAGACGAAATTAAGCAATACCTACAGAATCCGCCGGTGCTGACCGCTCCCGTCAAGGGAAAGCCTCTCATTCTGTATACAACCGCTCTCGAAGGTTCTTTAGGCGCGCTGTGGGCCCAAGAGAACGACCAAGGGAAAGAAAGAGCTCTCTACTATCTGAGTCGAGTTCTACTGGGGGCAGAAAGCAATTATTCTCCCATCGAAAAACACTGCCTGGCGTTGATCTTCACAATAACGAAGCTCAGACACTACGCGTTGGCCCATGAGGTCCATCTCATATCAAAAGCGGATCCTCTCAAGTACTTAATGTCAAAAGCTATATTAACGGGGCGTCTCGATAAATGGGCCCTACTCTTGATGAAATTCTCGATAACTTATCGGCCTCTTAAGGCAGTGAAAGGCCAGGCTATCGCCGACTTCCTCGTTGAGCATCCGATACCTGCCGATTCTCCTTTAAATTGCGAACTGCCAGACGAACATGCCTTTGATACGATCGACGGGGGTGATACCCGATGGGAATTCTATTTTGATGGAGCGTCTTCCATGAAGAAGCGCAAACAAAGTACCCCTATAATCAAATCAAGGATAGGCCTCATCTTCGTAACTCCGCAAGGAGGGATAATACGCTTTGCCTTCTCCTTAACAGACCGAGGACAAACAATGAAGCCAAATATGAAGCTTTGATAACAGGTCTCGAGATCGCCATCGACATGGGAATTGAAAACCTGCTCATATACGGAGACTCCCAGCTGGTCGTTAGTCAAATAAACGGCGACTATCAAACGTGCAAGACAGAGTTGGTGAAGTACGGCGAGAGAGTACAATAACTACTGACTCAAATTCCTTTCTACACCTTGGAAAGCATACCGCGTGCGGAAAATAGCAAGGCGGATGCATTATCCAAGCTCGCTAAAGAACTCGCTGACGAGAGCCTCGATGACTTGAGAATCATTGTGCAGAGCCGTCGGGTTCTTGCATCGGCAGAAATATCTCCGGAATCGTCCAAGAAAAAGGGAGCAACTGAGCAAATGGCTCTACAAGTAAAAGACCAATAAAAGATTGAGGATTGGAGGAAAGTCTTTATAGATTACTTCAAATCTCGTCGAACACCTGAAGACGCGTCCTCAAAACATCAGCTCATGAAGCGAGCCCTATCTTTTGCCTTCGTCAATGATACTCTGTACAAGCGGTCATTTGATTCTCTGTGGTTAAGATGCCTGGGACCTGAAGAAGCAAAAAGAGTCGTCCAAGAAACTCACGACGGACTCTGCGGTTCTCACCAAGCCGGCCCGAAGATGAAGCTGAAGATAAAAAAGATGGGCTACTATTGGCCCACGATGATCCAGGACTGCCTCGAATACGCGAAGCAGTGCCATTCGTGCCAGATTCACGGGGACTTTATCCATCAGCATCCGAATCCACTACATCCGACAGTGGCTAGCTGGCCGTTTGAAATGTGGGGAACTGACATAATCGGCCCCATCGAACCAGTATCGTCCAGAGGACATCGATTCATTTTGGCGTCAACTGATTACTTCTCCAAATAGGCAGAAGCTGTACCGCTGAGGTAAGTGAAGACGGAAAATATCCTCCATTTCTTCAAAACACACGTCATTTATCGGTTTGGAACTCCGAGACGGATCATCTCCAATAACGGGCCAGCCTACAGAAACTACAAAATCAGCCGCTTTGCACAACAACATAACATAGACTGGAGATACTCTTCGGTCTATAATCCCCGAGCTAACGGTCTAGCTGAGGCCTTTAACAAGACCTTGACGAAGATCGTGAAAAAGACGATGTCTCGAAATAAGAAGGACTGGCATGAGAGACTGCATGAAGCTCTCTGGGCGTATCGAACTACGTTCAAAACGGCCACGAAAACGACGCCGTACGCATTGGTATTCGGTACAGAAGAGGTACCGCCCTCGAGATAGAGTTACCCTCTCTACGAATGGAAGTTCACTACGAGCTAACAGACGAAGAATATGCCCATCTTCGACTTGAGGAGCTCGATGCCCTTGATGAAACCTGGCTCATAGCGCAAAAAAATCTGGAGGCTCATAAAGCAAAGATGACGCGTTCATATAAGAGATTGACTAGGCCGAGAGCATTCCGCCAAGGCGAACTCGTGCTAGTGGTCAAAAGACCTATGATCCTCAACCGTGCCAAACGAGAGAAATTCGAGCCGAACTATGAAGGCCCGTATATCATAGACAAGGTCTACCAGGGTGGAGCCTATCTACTCATAGACATGCATGGCAAAAGGCCCTTCAGACCAATAAATGGTCGCTTCCTAAAAAAGTACTACGCCTGACGAGTCACGACCTAGGTTAATGATAGATGACGACGACTATGTCCGCTCGCTATCTTCCTAAGCCCAAACTCTATAAGTAGTAGCCGGCGCCATGTACCGAAATGTCCTTAAACTAATAGTAGACCAAAACGTCCTTAAACTAATAGCGGATCGAAACGTCCTTAAACTAACAACGGACCAAAACGTCCTTAAACTAACAATGGACCATTATGTCCTAAAACTAGTTGTTGACCGAGACGTCGATAAACGACTGTGGATTTCAGCATCCCAAGGCTGGTATAAAAAAAAGAAAATAAAAGGATAAAAAAATAGAAAAAAATAAAACGGTATGTCCATAAGCAAAATGGGCACGGATGAAAACCCGAAATGGCTCCGTGAGTAAAAACAGCAGGGCTACCGGCGAGTATTTGTGAAAACCGGAAAGGGCGCAATCTCGTTAAAAGACATTTGCAGGGTCCTCTCGACCTTGTAAGGAGAAACCACCTGCGTGAGATCCTTACGACTCACAAGGGAGCAACACACTCAGGGATCCCCACGATTTCTAAGGAGAAATTACACTTGCGAGATCCTCACGACTCGCAAGGAGAACCCTCTTATGTGACCCTCACGGCTCATAAGATTCAAAAGTCTTAAGCTACAGAGGTCTGAACCTATTCTTAAGCAGCCACCACAACCTCCGATACTGCCCTACAAGCGGCTCAATACTGACCCTTGTATACAATCCACGGGCATGAATAAACGTTTCCCTAACAAAGTCCCATCCGTGACTAGGGATATGTTTGCACAGTGAACCCCCTTGTAAGCCCTCTCGACTTATGAGGAGAAAGCACTCTTGTAAGATCCTTACGACTTATAAGAGGTCATGTACTTAGGAATCCTCACGATTCCTAAGGAGAAATTACACCTACGAGATCCTCACGACTCATAGGGAGAAATACTTTTATGAGACCCTTACGGCTCATGAAGTCAAAAGCCTTAGTCGACAGAATCCTAACCCTGTCTACTAAGCCACCTTTGTTCGACATCGAAAGAGGCAAATGATGATTCGCTCTTGGCAATATCCCAGTTGTAGCGGTGCTGATGCCGAAATCAGTGTCTAATCCCAAGCTTGCAGCAAAAAAGCTAGCGAGCCACACATGCATGCAAAATAGCCGAAATGATAGGGCAACTTGCAACAAAATCAGCAAGTAAAAAAATGTATGCATTCAAAATAGCCGAAATGATTGGGCAACTCGCAATAAAAAAGCAGCGAGTAAAAATAAAACAAATAGCCGAAATGATTGGGCACCGCGAAAAATAGCCGAAATGATTGGGCAATCGTGACTTTCGAGATATAAAAGCTGAAATGATAGAGCATCGCGGAAAGAAATAAAATAAATAAAATATATGAATGAAATTTTTTCCCTACAGGTGATATCGCATCAATCCCTGTATACAATCCAGGGGCACAAACAAAGAGGGAATCACACCTTTCCTCCTCATGCTTCATCAGAAGAAGAAGCCAAATCTCAACGGTTCACAGGTAGCCTGGAGATCATCTCAGCATTCATCTCTTTGCAACAGACGCAACATCAAGCAAAGCGGAACCGCGGCAACTCCCAGTTTCATAACTCGGTGGTGCACAAATGACCGAGAGTCAAACCCGGACTCCGTGAAATGTGGATAAAGTCAACCCTTCTTGGTTACGTGGAACACGGCTTATGTCAATCCTGACCCCATGGCAAACGTCCAGAGTGGATCCTGGTCCTCGCAGAGCACGGCAACGACCCCGTGTGAAGCATCCATAGCAGAACTTGGTCCTCGCAGAACACGGCAATGACCCCGTGGGAAGCATCCATAGAAAAATTCCTGGTCACGTGGAATGCGGCTATGTCAATCCTGACCCCGTGGGAAATGTCCAGTGCGGATCCTGGTCCTCGCAGAGCACGGCAATGACCCCGTGTGAAGCATCCAGAGCGGAGCCTGGTCCTCGCAGAACACGGCAATGATCCCGTGGGAAGCATCCAGAGCAAAATTCCTGGTCACGTGGAACGCGGCTATGTCAATCCTGACCCTGTGGGAAACTTCCAGAGCGGATCCTGGTCCTCGCAGAGCACGACAATGACCCCGTGTGAAGCATCCAGAGCGGAGCCTGGTCCTCGCAGAATACGGCAATGACCCCGTGGGAAGTATCCAGAGCAAAATTCCTGGTCACGTGGAACGTGGCTATGTCAATCCTGACCCTGTGGGAAACGTCCAGAGCGGATCCTGGTCCTCGCAGAGCACGGAAACCACCCCGCGTGAAGCATCCAGAGTGGAGCCTGGTCTTCGCAGAACACGACAATGACCCCGTGGGAAGCATCCAGAGCAAAATTCCTGGTCACGTAGAACGCGGCTATGTCAATCCTGACCCCGTGGGAAACGTCCAGAACGGATCCTGGTCCTCGCAGAGCACGGCAACGACCTCGTGTGAAGCATCCAGAGTGGAGCTTGGTCCTCGCAGAGCACGGCAACGACCCTGTGGAAAGCATCCAGAGCAAAATTCCTGGTCACATGGAACGCGGCTTATGTCAAACCTGACCCCGTGGGAAACGTCCAGAGCAGATCCTGGTCCTCGCAGAGCACGGCAACGACCCTGTGTGAAGAATCTAGAGCGGAGCCTGGTCCTCGCAGAACACGGCAATGACCCTGTGGGAAGCATCCAGAGCAAAATTCATGGTCACGTGGAACGTGGCTATGTCAATCCTGACCCCTTGGGAAACGTCCAGAGCGGATCCTGGTCCTCGCAGAGTACGGCAACGACCCCGTGTGAAGCATCCAGAGCGGAGCCTGGTCCTCGCAGAACACGGCAATGACCCCATAGGAAGCATCCAGAGCAAAATTCCTGGTTTCGTGGAGCGCGGCTTATATCAATCCTGACCCCGTGGGAAACGTCCAGAGCGGATCCTGGTCCTCGCAGAGCACGGTAATGATCCCGTGTGAAGCATCCAGAGCGAAGCCTGGTCCTCGCAGAACACGGAAATGACCCCGTGGGAAGCATCCAGAGCAAAATTCCTGGTCACGTGGAATGCGGCTATGTCAATCCTGACTCCGTGGGAAACGTCCAGAGCGGATCCTGGTCCTCGCAGAGCACGGCAACGACCCCGTGTGAAGCATCCAGAGCGGAGCCTGGTCCTCGCAGAACACGGTAATGATCCCGTGGGAAGCATCCAGAGAAAAATTCCTGATTACGTAGAACGCGGCTTATGTCAATCCTGACCCCGTGGGAAACGTCCAGAGCGGATCCTGGTCCTCGCAGAGCATGGCAACGACCCCGTGTGAAGCATCCAGAGCGGAGCCTGGTCCTCGCAGAACACGGCAATGACCCCATGGGAAGCATCCAGAGCAAAATTCCTGGTCACGTGGAACGCGGTTATGTCAATCCTGACCCCGTGGGAAACGTCCAGAGCGGATCCTGGTCCTCGCAGAGCATGGCAATGACCCCGTGTGAAGCATCCAGAGCGGAGCCTGGTCCTCGCAGAACACGGCAATGACCCCGTGGGAAGCATCCAGAGTAAAATTCCTGGTCACGTGGAACGCGGCTATGTCAATCCTGACCCCGTGGGAAACGTCCAGAGCGGATCCTGGTCCTCGCAGAGCAGAGCAACGACCCCGTGTGAAACATCCAGAGCGGAGCCTGGTCCTCGCGGAACACGGCAATGACCCCGTGGGAAGCATCCAGAGCAAAATTCCTGGTCACGTGGAACGCGGATAATGTCAATCCTGACCCCGTGTGAATCATCCAGAGCGGAGCCTGGTCCTCGCAGAACACGGCAATGACCCCGTGGGAAGCATCCAGAGCAAAATTCCTGGTCACGTGGAACGCGGCTATGTCAATCCTGACCCCGTGGGAAACGT
Source organism: Agapanthus africanus (assembly GCA_030015575.1). Classification (NCBI taxonomy): domain Eukaryota; kingdom Viridiplantae; phylum Streptophyta; class Magnoliopsida; order Asparagales; family Amaryllidaceae; genus Agapanthus; species Agapanthus africanus. The sequence goes on from CM057345.1 coordinate 66,247,925, forward strand.
CCAGAGCGGAGCATGGTCCTCGCAAAACACGGCTATGACCCTGTGGGAAGCATCCAGAGCAACTCCTGATTCCGTGAAATGCGGATAAGGGTACCCTCACCCATCACTTGCGGGTCCTCATGACTCGTAAGGGAGCAAACTCTCTTGTGAGATCCTTACGACTTTCAAAAGAAAACACACTTAGGAATCCTCACGATTCTTAAAGAGAAATTACACATACGCGATCCTCTCGACCTGTAAGGAGAAAATTCTTTATGAGACCCTCACGGCTCATAAAGTTGAAAAGTCTTAGGAGGCAGATCTTAACCCTGAATCCTAAGCCATCGTTGTCCTGCAAAGAAATTGTAACAACCCTAATTTTCTTATACACCTTTTTCCTATACAAATTTTTAAATTAAATTTTTTCAAAATCCATAAAGGAGTATTTTAACCTGAGCACTATATATATGTAATTATTTTGTTTTTAAATAACCCCATTTTTATTGTACATAAAATTGTTTTAAAATTAAAGTATACTTGAGATATTTAATGTTGCTGTTACCACTTTAAGTAATTATTTTCCCACAATAATTGCAAGAAGGAGCTTGTAGCTCATTGGTAACACCTTGCACTGCTGAACCAAGGCACCAGAGTTCAAATCCCTTGCACCACATTATTTTTAGATTATTTTTGTTTTAAATTTCTTGGAAGCCCAACAGTCCACAGGCCATAACTCCCAAACTTTGAACTGAACCCTGAAAACTAAAAATACCAGAGCTTACACCACGAGACTCCCCACCCCTCGACCCCCGACTCGGCCGGACGACCGAGTCGTCAACACAAAATTTTTGGCTTTTCGTATTCCTTAACCCTCTGCATACACCATTTATTTGGATCGATACCTGAATCTTAAATATACCCCATTTACTACAATTTTTAATGATTTTTCTATAATTTTTACATTTTTTTAATTAAAAACTTTCACCTACCCTATAAATACACCCCTACCCTCTACTCTCTCATCCCAAAACCTTAAGCTTACTCTCTCAAAATTTTCCAAGAGTGTAATTTGAAAACGAGTGCACGACGAAGCTCCGGCGAAATTCTGGCGGAAATTCCGGCGACGTTTTTAGGAACAACCGGCGACGAAGCAACGCCTCGGCAACCCCTTTAGTCCCCCCTCACTCCTTAGTTTAGATCGAAACCCGTAAGTTCCATCCTAACTCCCTTTCTATTTCTCTAAAATACGAAATTACAAAACCCGACGGAATCGGAACAAATCCGATTTCCGATTCGGTTTTCTATAAAATTTCACTTCTCACCAATACATTCATGCCTAAACATCTTTATGTTGACTATTAAACATTTAACAATCAATTTGAATAAGTTTCGTCACATGAAATGATAACCTTTCCAATTTATCGTATTTTTCACTTTAATACCACAATATTTCGATTTCACATTTAACCCCTTAACTTTGCTATACATTTAAAGTAGAGCATGAGGTAATGACCTACCTCCACACACACGCAAATACAACCCCAAAACGATATCATCAAAACTTAGAATACGATAAAAACAATACTTTCATTTAAATACCATATTCTTAATAAAATCAATTCTAGAAGTTTAGCTTTGATACACTTTTAAATAAATACCTCTTATTAGGAAAACACGATAAGTTGTGGATATCGATCGTTTATCTGAACCTGACTTTGTGGTGTCTAGGCTAGGCAAGTGAGCAAAGGTAACTTTAAAAGGCCCGTCTCACGATTCGTGAGCGGATCTCTCCTTCCTCACTTGTACTTACCTGGCCACAATTGGCGGTGAAGAGGCGATTTGAGGCTTCTAACGACTTGTCATTTAGACCATTAAGAAATAGGCTAGTTGGCTTAGGAAGCCCTAGAATCTAAAATACGGAAACTTACACTTTGCAAATAAATACCTTTTACATTATAAAACCATTTTCTAAAGGATTAGTATTTTACAATCTTTGCAAAGCGCCGCTACAACCCATTTTTGGGGAAGCCGTTCGGGATCGTGCGATTTATCGCGCACCCTCGGGCTAGTAGTGCGAGATTCAAACCTCCGCAAGGAGCATTCGGTCTCGAAAGGTTTAAAATACGACATCTTAAGAAAATGAGATTTTTGGAATATAAAATATTTATTAAAATTATTTTTGTATAAACATAAGTATATTTATCATTTAAATATCTATTTTATTATAATATAAATTTTCCACCTTTTCCTAAAAATCACAAGAATAAATTTTACAATAAAATACCATGAACTTCAAATAATTCAATATTATAGATAAATACCTTTATAAAATCTAGGATATTTTCACTAGAAATGTCACAATATAAAATCCACCCTCATTACAATCCCAAAGACGAATAATAAATACTTGAGGTGTATTTTGAAAAGTATATAAAAGTATTTTTACACAAAACCCCTCAAGTTTTATAAATTACCCTAAGGACCCTAGCAATTATATGACTTCGATTCACATTTCTGATTGTCTGACTCGGGTTTGAGTCTGATTAATCTGACTTGAATATGATTCAAGTCAATCTATAATTTACAAATTTCCACTTCAATATGAACTCATGAACTCATGAATCCAATATCAATCTATACATCTTGACCGAACCGAACCATGGATATACCTATTCCTTTTACATGATTCTCAGTTATTCCATTTACATGACTCTATGGTTACAACCGCTTATTGATAACATGGTTTCGGTCAGTCAATCAATCTTACAATCAATACAATTTACAAGATAACAATACAAACAAGACATCGCGGGGTTTAAGGGGTAGACTAGAACGGAATATGTTAAAGGTGGCACGAGATGGTCACTTAAGACGTAATTACATCCATGTCGTTGTTCCGTGGTATTATCGACGGAGCCTTGTACTACAGGTTACCAAGGTCCCCGGTGTAAGTGGGACTCCCCTCGTATACACTGGCATCTTCTATGCCAGGCTACAAACAACAGCGTTAATACAACATTACAATATTATAATACAACATTAAAAACTACTCTCTCTCTCTCTCTTACTCTCTGTCTATTTCTCTCTTATCTTTAGGACTTACCGAGCGACCTGTTCGCTGACGACATTCTATTTCTTTCTTTTTTGAATGTCGTCAGGTGGTTTGGACCCGACGGAGATCGAGCCATCTTAAGAAGACTTGAAGCAGTTTGCCGAAGACCCTGCACTTTAGTTTCATTGTACACTTTTCCTTTCTGTATTTTTCATTTCCTGTTATGCCACTTGTTTCCCCCAATCAGAGCAAAGCTCTGTTTGAATTTCAAAATTCAAAATTCGAAGCAACGCTTCAGATTCTTTGCGCTGCGCGCAACGCGCCACGTGTCAAAAGCTGATACATCAACGCAGCGCCCAATCAGAGCAAAGCTCTATTTAAAACAAAATTAAAGGAAGCAACGCTTCAGTTGTGCAAGCGCTGTGCTGCGCGACACGTGTCAGCGTAGATGCGCTGCACCGTGCGCTGCGCGACACGTGTCAGCGCAGATGCGCAAGCACACGGCGCTGCATGACACGTGTCGGTGCAGATGCGCTAGCGCAGATACGCTGCGCCGTGCGCTGCGCGACACGTGTCTGCGCAGATGCGCTAGCGCAGTTGCGCTGCGCCGTGCGCTGCGCGACACGTGTCAGCGCAGTTGCGCAAGCGCAGTTGCGCTGCGTCTGCGCTGCTTGACACGTGTCACGCGCTGGGGCGTTTGCGCCAAACAGAATTAAATTCTAGCAAGATTTTTCTGTTCTTGTTAAAACAAGAAAATTGCCTTCTGTAAAACAGAAGCCCTTGGATCGAAGATCCAACGGTGGGGAAAATTCCCCAAATCACTCAGAGAAAGATCTCTCTAACAAATTTTAACAAATTTATGGGCACTATATAAAGGCCCCTAGACCCCAAATCAAAAGGCATCAACATCATCATTGAGAACTCTGAAGAATTGGAGAGAATTCCTCAAGAACAAAAAAAAGGTAAAACCTTTAGAAAAAAGAGAAAATTCTCTTATGAACAGATCGTTGATCTGAGAACAAGATCAATGATCTTCAATAAGAAGAAAAATAAATAATAATAAGTGTTTTGCACTTTTTTATGAACCACTGGTTTCCTGAAATAAGAAAAACAAGAGAAACTTGTTTTCTTTGATCTAAATTAGATCAAGAAAACAAACAGTGCTTTGCACTTTTTTATGAACCATTGGTTCTGGAATCTAAAAGATTCTCAAGTTAATAGTGCCTTGCACTTGCAAAACTGCACTGTTGCGCTCTTGGGTTGGCGCAAGCCACCAGAGAGCGCCACGTGTCAGCATCTGAACCACTTGCGCTATGCGCTTTTGAAATAGAGCTTTGCTCTCTGAAACTGGCGCAACTCACCACAGCGCGCCACGTGTCAGCAGCGCAAGCGCAGCGCACTGTGCTTACGTGACACGTGTCATCACCGTAAGCACTTGCGCTCATTGAGTAGCGCAAAGCGCCTGACAAATGCAATGCATTTCTTTTGATAAAGGGGCAGGCCCAAATCAAAGGACCTAGCAGGCCAAAATAAATTGCAAAGCAATAAATGGACAGAGCCCAGGTAAAATTGATGCTCTGCATCATTTAGAAATGGGAAGAGCCCAAGTAAAATTGATGCTCTGCATCATTTATAAATGGGCAGTGCCCAAACAAAATTAATGCTCTGCATCCTTTATGGGCAGAGCCCAAACAAAAATAAAAAGTAGTGCAATGCATTATTTAAACCAGGGCAAAGCCCTAGCACAGGTCTAATAGACCAAAAGCAAATAAAAGCGTTGAATATTTTTCAACTGGACTTAGCCCAATCATGGCCGTAAGTCCTCAAATTAAATTGACTGAGCACAGCTGCTCTCTTAAATCAATTTACATCCGGTTCGAGGGTACATCTCCGAACTCCTTTGACTCCTATCATTGTAATCCTTCAACGACGTCAGAGAGGTGACGGGTCCCGATAACCACACATCAACACGGACTGTGGGGTCCTTAAACTCATGGACTTAAGCGTCCTTAAACTAAAACACGGATTGTGGGATTCTTAAACCCCCGGACTTATGCGTCCTTAAACTAAAACACGGACTGTGGAGTCCTTAAACCCGCGGACTTATGCGTCCTTAAACTAACGGACTAATTCGTCCTTAAACTACCAATGGACCGCAATGTCCTTAAACTACCAATGGACCACTATGTCTTTAAACTAGCGATGGACCACTATGTCCCTAAACTGGAACAATAGAGCCCTCAAATGCTCTTTTGTCGGATCTAAACGGTCCCGTTTAAGTTGATCTTAGCCTCAAATATGGCTAACGTATCCTTAAACATTCAAACAGATTTTAGTCCCAAATTGGACTATAAGACCCCCAATCAACTTTGGTTCAAGGGTACATCTCCGAACTCCTCTGACACCTGTCGTTGTAATCCTTCAACGTCTTCAGAGAGGTGACGGGTCCCGACAGCCATATATTAAATGGACCACCATGTCTCTAAACTAGAAATGGATCTAGACGATCCCGTTAAGTCGATCTTAGTCTCAAATCAGACTAACGTATCCTTAACAAACGTTTAAGTTGATCTTAGCCTCAATATGACTAACGTATCCCTAAACTATAACACCAAACCCAAATCTAAGTAAATACGGATTTGGACTAATCCACGTCCTACGGGCGACGGCATTACTTAGTCTCCGTATACAATCCACGGGCATCCACAAACAAAACAAACACACACGACACGAAGTGAAATTCTGGAGAAGGAGAAAGTTGTTACCGCGACGCGGTAGCGTAATTAACTGCAGGGGCTTGCGCCTGTAGGGAAGAGCGTCCCCATAATCAAAACCCCCTCAAACGAGGGGGAATCTGACGAAGTCTGCTACATCGGCCGCATCCGTCTAAACCTCCGATACACGGTGCCATAAATCAACTTGGCATCTTCGGAGAGGTAGACGGATAAAACCACATAGTATCTGTCCCGAACCTCAGGCAAGACGTCCTAACGTTGCGGCCGCCGTTCGGAGGGGAACAGATTCTGGCACGCCCGGTGGGACCTTTTCCTCTTTCCACTCCACACTTCGTGTGTCGTGATTCGCGAATCAATCACGGTTTGTTAATAGTTGCCCTTAGGTTTCAAGTTACTAAGATTTGGTCTCTTATTTTGCGCAGAAAGTAAAACAGCAATGGCATCCACCTGTTCGAAGTGCTCCAACTGCAGCTGCAACTCGCGTCCTGCCTCAACTGGGGGCATAACCTACGGGCCCCAAGCGGCCTCTTTGTTCACCATGCCCGTGGAGCAGATTACTCAAGCTACCACATGGCTGTTTTTCGGAACCATGCTTCCGCCAACAAGCTTCAGCACCCCTGTGCCCGTACAAGAAGCTCCTAAGAAGTCGGTCTTCGATCGACTTGCAGTTACTGTGGCCCCTCTCAACGGGTCACCCAACACCAGTGCCTCGGTCTTCTCCAGACTGGGCCAAAACTCCTGCGGGCCCACAATGAAGCTTGCAGTCCCAGAAAAGGTTATTCCAAAAAGAGTAGCCAAACCTGTTCCTGAAGTCGTCAAGGCGGCTTCTCCGGCTAAGAGATTGGTCTTTACAAGACTGACCGTCCCAACTCCCACTCCTGCTGCTCAAAAGACATCAGTCTTCAATAGGCTGACGTCGGCAATAGCCCCACACCTGAACAGGGGGCAAGAGGAGGCTGTTCCTGTCTCTGAGCCAATACCGACAACTCGTCGCGCCTGACGACGTCATTGGCGCCGGGTAAGGAAGACCGTGGGCAACTCCCCTTCTGGGATAACTCCACCAGCTCCAACGGTGGAAGTCAATGCTGCTGTTCCAACTGGGAACAGCTTTGAGCTGCTGAATAGGGTACGCAGAAATTCGCCAACTGCGGTGCTCAAAAGATCTCCTCCACCGGTAGAGACTGCCGTGGAAACAGGAAAGCCGGAGCAGTCTCCTCAATCGCTATCCTCCAGGATCTATAAGACATGGCGACGAGTCCGAGAATCTGTGATTGATCCTAATTTCTCTCGCCAACACAAAAAGTCGAAAGGCCGACAGGAAGAAAATCCTCCGGTCAAACAACGAAAGGCGACGACCACTTGGGTGCCCAAAGCAGCGGCCCCCTCAACTTCAATGCCCCATAAGAGAAGAAGGCCAGAGAAAGTCCCTACACCTGTGGCGAATATCAAAGGTGGTGAACCCAAACGCTCTAAGTCTGGGGGCATGGTAGTTCATACCGTCCATATGGTGTCTGGTAAAGAGGACAGCCGCATATCAACAGGTCATAGACCACTCACACGGTCAGTGACCAAAGCACATGAGCAGCAGCAGAAGCTCCAAGAGATGATGAACGCAATGGCCGCACTTACTGGGCCGAAAGAAAACCCTGAAACGTCTTCGGATGAACGCTAGGAGCAAGAAACTGACGCCGAATTCCTTCGTCGAATATTGGAGAAGAAGGATAAAGAGGCTGCTGAATAAGCAGCCAACATAAAGCGTATGGGCCTCCTTTTCCAAGACATGGTAGGGATGATGATCCAGCAAGATCCCCCGGCCGAAGATCCCCCGATCGTCCTTGAAGACGATAGGGGAGAAACGTCGAATCCTGCACCAACTCTATCAACAGCTAAGGAGGATACAATCTCCAAAGCTGATTTGGAAGAGTACATAGCCCAACAAATATGGGTTCATCATGCAACTGAAGCAGCCGGCCAGGTCTTAAAAACAGGACGACCATATCCAAGTTGGTACGATCAAATCAAGTACCCGCCCGGCTACACAATTCCCAAATTCCATGTCTATAAGGGGACGGGCAATCCCCACCAGCATGTTGCTCAGTTCAGGGCGCTCTGCGGCAACACCGGCGGTGATGACAAACTGTTGCTTAGCCAGTTTGTTGGAAGCTTATCAGATACGGCGTTCGAGTGGTACTCTGAGCTCCCGAATGACTCTATCAAGACCTTCGCGGAGATGGAGCTGCTGTTTACCCAGCGTTTTGCAAGCGCCAGTGAACGCACCCCGATGACGGCACTGATTAACGCCAGGGTAAAGCCAGGCGAGACATGGGTTCAATATGCTATACGGTAGCGGAACTTATGGTCGAAGTGCGAGCAGCGCATTGAAGAAGCTCCCGCGGTGGGTATGTTTGTGGGAACCCTTGATCCGCAAGCAACCATCTCGCAATTTATGATGTTTTTCAAGCCGACTACCTTCCAGGACTTGATTGACAAGCAAGCGCAAATGGATCAGATGGGCCATAGACCCCCTCTTCCAAAGCCGGACTCCCGAAACGACAAGGGGAAGGGAAAAGCGATCGTTGTCGCTAATGCTCAACAACAACCGAGCAACTCAAAGCCGGTTGTTCGTCAAAATAATATGCGCCCATACGTAGCCCTTGAGGAGAGGCTAGGACGTCCTTACTCATTTCCCCGAGATAAAACGAGAAGGTTATTCGAGCTGGCGTTGCGCAACCGACTCATAAATCTGCCGGATCCAAAACGTCCGTCGCAACCAAATGATGTCAATGGGCCCAACTACTGTCCTTATCATCGAGTACTGGGTCATCCGATCGAATATTGCTACGTCTTCAAAAATTGGCTTGAAGACCAGTACCAACAGGGCAAGTTCGCGTTATCTGACAAATGGAAGGTGAATCCCCCACAGCCCCACACCTCTAAGAGGATGAATACGCCGGGGGCAACATGCTCTGTCGTTGAAGAAGCTCCTTGGGAGGTTGTATTATCAGCCAAGACAAAGAGGATGCTAAACGATTTTCAAACATGCCCAGCGATTAGATGGAAGAACCCGTTGGAACCTCAAATCATTGAAGGAATGTTGAAGCCACGTCCAACTCTAAAGACCGATGGTGGTGGCCCAAGCACTCACAACCAGCCGTCAAAATCTTCAAAGAGGAAAAAGAAGAAATCCAAGAAGCCTGTTGTTCCCCTCCGAACGGCGGCGCACAGGACCGCGATGTCCTGACGCTGGGATTCAGGACAGATGCTATTTGGTTTTATCCGTCCACCTCTCCGAAGATGCCAAGTTGATTTATGGCACCGTGTATCGGAGGTTTTGACGGATGCGGCCAATGTAGCAGACTTCGTCAGATTCCCCCTCGTTTGAGGGGTTTTTGATCATGGGGACGCTCTTCCCTGCAGGCGCAAGCCCCTGCAGTTAATTACGCTACCGCATCGCGGTAACCGCTTTCTCCTTATCCAGAATTTCACTTCGTGTCGTGTATGTTTGTTTTGTTTGTGGTTGCCCATGGATTGTATACGGAGACTGAGTAATGCCGTCGCCCATATGACGTGGATTAGTCCAAATCCGTATTTACTCAGATTTAGGTTTGGTGTTTTGGTTTAAGGATGTGTTAGCCGTATTTAGGCTAAGATCAACTTAAACGTTCGTTAAGGATACGTTAGTCTTGTTTGAGACTAAGATCAACTTAACGTAGTGATTCGTTTAACATATGGCCGTCAGGACTCATCACCTCTCTAACGTCGTTGAAGGATTACAACGACAGGTGTCAGAGGGGCTCGGAGATGTACCCTCGAACCAGAGTTGATTTGGAATTTTATAGTCCATTTAAATGTCTAAGGATACGTTAGCCGTATTTGGGGCTAAGATCAACTTAAACGGGACCGTTTAGATCCGGCAAAAGAGCATTTGGCGGCTCTATTGTTCCATTTTAGGGACGTAGGGGTCCATATTCCAGTTTAGGGACGTAAGGGTCCATGTTCCAGTTTAGGGACGTGGTGGTCTATCACCAGTTTAAGGACGTGGTGGTCTATGTTCTAGTTTAGAGACGTGGTGGTCCATATTCCAGTTTAGGGACGTAGGATCTGTTCCCGTCCGAACGGCGGCGCACAGGACCGCGATGTCCTGACGCTGGGATTCGGGGTAGATGCTATTTGGTTTTATCCGTCCACCTCTCCGAAGATGCCAAGTTGATTTATGGCACCGTGTATCGGAGGTTTAGACGGATGCGGCCAATGTAGCAGACTTCGTCAGATTCCCCCTCATTTGAGGGGTTTTTGATTGTGGGGACGCTCTTCCCTGCAGGCGCAAGCCCCCGCAGTTAATTACGCTACCGCATCGCGATAACCACTTTCTCCTTCTCCAGAATTTCACTTCGTGTCGTGTATGTTTGTTTTGTTTGTGGTTGCCCGTGGATTGTATACGGAGACTGAGTAATGCCGTCGCCCGTAGGACGTGGATTAGTCCAAATCCGTATTTACTCAGATTTGGGTTTGGTGTTTTGGTTTAAGGATGCGTTAGCCCTATTTAGGCTAAGATCAACTTAAACATTCGTTAAGGATATGTTAGTCTTGTTTGAGACTAAGATCAACTTAACGTAGTGATTCGTTTAACATATGGCCGTCAGGACTCATCACCTCTCTGACGTCATTGAAGGATTACAACGACAGGTGTCAGAGGAGCTCGGAGATGTACCCTCGAACCAGAGTTGATTTGGAATTTTATAGTCCATTTAAATGTCTAAGGATACGTTAGCCGTATTTGGGGCTAAGATCAACTTAAACGGGACCGTTTAGATCCGGCAAAAGAGCATTTGGAGGCTCTATTGTCCCAGTTTAGGGACATAATGGTCCATAGGTAGTTTAGGGACGTTGCGGTCCATGCTTCAGTTTAGGGACGTGGTGGTCCATATTCCAGTTTAAAGACGTGGTGGTCCATATTACAGTTTAAAGACGTGGTGGCCCGTTATTAGTTTAAGGACGTTTCGGTCCGATATTAGTTTAAGGACGTTTCGGTCCAATATTAGTTTAAGGACGTTTCGGTCTACGAGTTTAAGGACCCCGCAGTCCATATACGTGTGTGGTCGTCGGGACCCGTCACCTCTTTGACGTCGTTGAAGGATTACAACGACGGGGGTCAGAGGAGTTCGGAGATGTACCCTCGAACCGGAGGTAAATTGATTTAAGAGAGCAATCTTGCTCAGTCAATTTAATTTAAGGACTTACGGCCAAAATTGGGCTAAGTCCAGTTGAAAATGTTTAACATTTTATTTGCTTTTGCATTGCATTTCTTTTTATTTTTATTTGGGCTTTGCCCAGAAAGGATGCAGAGCATCAATTTGTTTTGGGCTCTGCCCTTTATAAATGATGCAGAGCATCAATTTTATTTGGGCTCTGCCCTTTTATTGCTTTGCAATTTATTTTGGCCTGCTTGGTCTTTTTGATCTGGGCCTGGCCCTTTTAGGAAATGCATTGCATTTATCAGGCGCTTTGCGCCAATCAGAGAGCGCAAGCGCTTGTAGTGTTGACACGTGTCGCGCAAGCGTAGTGCGCTGCGCTAGTGCGCTGCGCTTGCGCTGCTGACACGTGGCGCACTCTGGTGAGTTGCGCCAATTACAGAGAGCAAAGCTCTATCTCAAAGCGCATAGCGCAAGTGGTTCAGATGCTGACACGTAGAGCTCTCTCAAGAGTGCAACAGCGCAGTTTGCAAGTGCGAAGCATTAAGAATCTTTTAGATTCAAGAACAGAAGTGCAAAGCACTATTTGATTTCTTGATTTAATTTAGATCAAAGAAAAATAAGTTTTTCTTGTTTTTCTTATCTTAGAGAACCAAAGGTTCATAAGAAGTGCAAAGCACTATTTTATTTTATTTTATTTTTATTAAAGATCATTGATCTTGTTTTTAGATCTATGATCTGTTCATAAGAGAACTTTCTCTTTCGCTAAAGGTTTTTACCTTTTTGTTCTTGAGGAGTTTTTCAGAGTTCTCTTTCTCTCTTTTTTTTAGAAAATGTTGATCCCTTTGAATTGAGGCCTAGGGTCCTTTTATAGTGCCCATAAATTAGTTAAATTTGTTAAAGAGATTTTTCTCTGAGTGATTTGGGGAATCTCCCTCACCGTTGGATCTTTGATCCAAAGGCCTCTGCTTTACAGAAGAAAATCTTCTTGTTTTAACAAGAACAGAAAGATTTCTCAGAATTTTAATTCTGTTTGGTGCAAATGCTCCAGAGCGTGACACGTGTCAAGCAGCGCACAGCGCGGCGCATCAGCGCTGACACGTGTCGCGCGGCGCAACTGCGCTAGCGCATCTGCGCTGACACGTGTCGCGCAGCGCAGTGCTTGCGCAACTGCGCTGACACGTGTCGCGCAGCGCAGTGCTTGCGCAACTGAAGCGTTGCTTCCTTTGATTTTGCCTTGAACAGAGCTTTGCTCTGATTGGGTGTGCTGCCTTGGGCGCTGCGCTGATACGTCTGCGCCAGACACGTGGCGCGTTGCGCCCGGGATTTGAAGCGTTGCTTCAAAATTTTGAATTTTAAATTTCAACAGAGCTTTGCTCTGATTGGGGGAAACAAATGCCCCCCCACCGTTGCGCTCACGTGGCGCGCACGTGAGTGCAGCGGTGGCAAACTCCTGATCGTTGGATCAAGGGGTGAGCTGAAGGGGCGCAAGCGCCTTATAAATAGGACCTCTGGTCCTTAAAAAAAATCTTCACCCTTTTCCAAGATTTTGATTTCAACAGAGCTTTGCTCTTGCTTAAGAACTTCAGAGCTTTGCTCATCTCCAAAAGTTAGAAACTTTAGGTAAAAATTAATTTAAATCAAATTAATTTAAATTAATCTTAACCAAAGAGCTTTGCTCTCACAGATCTTTTGATCTAAAGAGATCCCCATTGGGGTTTCATAAACAGAGCTTTGCTCTCAAAAACTTATAGATCTGCAGAGATCTTGTTCATGGGTTCTAACCCATGAACAGAGCTTTGCTCCTGGATCAAGTGTGGATCTTTTAGATCTGCAAAATGAAGAATTTTTTTTATAAGTTTTTCATGGATTTTTCAAGATTCCAAAAATTTTAATTCTTTTAAGTGTTAAATTTTTTTTTTCTGATGGACCTTTCCATTATTACCATAGAGCTGTGCTCTTTTAAGGAATCTTATTTCCCTGAGACCAGAGTTTGACAAGTGTCACTCTGTGACAGAGCTTTGCTCTGAAAGAGGAGATTTTCTCCTTGTCTCTAGGGATTCTTCCCTTTTTTTTATTAATGGGAATGTTTTCCAATGATGAGGTTGTCTTATTAACTGACGTCTTGTCATCCAGATTTTGTGGGTCCCCCTTCGGTCTCCTACCCACTGCACTGCTGTGTGGTGTAATTAATTAATTTTAATTTAATTAATGTATTTTCTTTTTTAAATGCCAAGCGTTGGAATTACAACACTAACGGCTAAATTGTTCTTTTGCAGCAATCATGTCTCTCGACACCTCGTTTCCGTTCGTCCGCTCGGAGGAGGGATTTCCCGAGGCGCCCTTGGACCGTGAAGTCCTGGCCATGATTAAAGAGTACGACCCGGAGTACAAGAGTCTCCACCTTTGGGGGTCGTGGTATAACCAGATCATTATCGGTCGACGCAGCTTCACATGCGCAGTGCCGTCCGAGCCCATCACGGCGATTCACTATGCTACCCCACCCTCGATGCAGTATGCCGTGGAGATGGTGGATTGGACCGCGAACAGCTTTCTTCATCCCGCTATGGATGCGGTTCCGGTCCAGCGTCCCATGGTTTTGGATATCCTAGGACGCCGTATCTGTCAAGGTGAAGCACGACCCTGGGGGCAATCATATAACCTTGGTCTGATTCCCCGCCACCCGATCGGCTATCTGCCGTGGGCCCGGTACATCCTGTCGACGAAGAAGTCGCAGTTGATAAGATTAGGACTATACACCACGGTCTACGTCTCTCTCTTCCAGTATCCTACGCTCCCCACCTGGTAGTTCAAGGCTTTCCTGGAGCAGTGGAATATTCCTACCCACACTTTCCTTGCCATGGATCGGGAAGTGTCCATCTCTTTGGAGGAGTTCACGGAGGTATCCGGTCTGCCAGTCATGGGAGAACATTATGAGGAGCTGCTCCCGACAGATGTGTACGTCTTTGGTGCTAGGCCGGTGGTAAGGGGGGTCACACCGGAGAACGCTGTTCAACATCAATTCCCAAGCTTGATTAAGGTGTTGAACATCTATGAATCTCTTTTTATCGAACGTGGGAGTCGGGGAGTTAACTTTGAGGATTTCATCGCTCGGTTCCTTCGCCCAAGCGTCCTCTCATCAGAGGCTGCCAAGTTTGCCACTCTGGATGACCCTTTCGGTCTAGGCGCGGATAACCTACCGGAGAAGGAGATAGATCAAAAGGGTTTTTTCCTTCCGGACTTCCCTACTATGTCATTTGCAGAAATTGCGGCCCCTGGAATGGATGAGGAGGCCTTTTTCTTAGGATTTCTTATATTGTGGCTGAGCTGGTTTGCGATCCCAATGCACTCTCATCGTATGCGGCCCTCTGTCTTTTACCCAGCCCACCGGATGGCCATCGGGGTAAAGGTAGCTGTTTGGATTGCTGGCTTGGCGCACCTATATCATGGCCTCAGCCGAGCAACGGATGCTAATGAGCCCGTGGTACTGCACGTGGTCTTCCCGATGCACTACTTTGCATCGTGGCTCGAGCTACACACGGCGGGTGTCTTCGGCATGCATAAAAGGCCTTCGTTCTTTGACGAGTGCGGTTTTCCTCGCATTATACAGTTGATCGGCGCATCAATTGTAACCCCATCACCGCGAAACGCCAGGGGTTTGCTCCTTCACCCTTATACCGTTGGAGCCGGGATGTCCTTTGTCGATAAGGTATTGACCATTGGAAAGGTGTCTACCACTGCGATGCGGCCATTACAAGATGTCTTTAAGGATGGAGCCTCAGTTTTGACGGCTCGGGAGACTCTTCACTTGTATTCTATTAGACCGGGCTTCCTAGTCTTCAGGCAGGACGGTGCGGCAATTTTCATGAGATATAACCCACATCGTTTCGCCCAACAACTAGGCTACGATCAAGGGGTACCCTTAGAAGCTTTCTTACTGGAACCGGCTGCCAATGAAGAAGGGATAGAGAATGCGTTACATCACTTCATGCGCCTGAACACGGGTTCTCATTTTTTTATCAGTGCGCTGGCCTGCGCTCCAAGACTCCTTAATGTATATAAAGACTGGTATAATCATGCAACATGAGCCGTTATAAAGGAGGAAAGGCGACTGCTGGTTGATCGTAAGGGTACGCCTCCAGGCAGCGACCGCAACGCTCCTTTGGTTCCTAGGACTCCAGTAGTTGCTCCTCTAAAAGAGGTTAGAACCGGGCCCTCGCGTGTGCAGAGTCCTCCGCACGGATTGCCACTCCCTGATATTGCGGATGCACCACCAGCGTCCTGTGCTCCAGTGGAGACAGTGGTTATAGCCTCACCGGAATCTGGCGTGGGTGCGGACATCGGGACCCGCCGTCCCAAGGTGGCTGCTAAACGGAAGTCGATCCCACGTGCACCTCGGGTCGGAGGGCAGAAGAAAAAGAAGTCGCTCTTCGCTGCGGACGTCGTGTTCGGTCAGGAACCCCATGCTCCCTATGCCGAGGGCCTGATCGAATACGGGACTAACGAAGGATTAGTGATGCCGCCGCCGGACGATACAGACTTGGAGGCTGCTCTCGAAGCTTCAGCGTGGTTGGCGAGGCGTGACGCG
Source organism: Agapanthus africanus (assembly GCA_030015575.1). Taxonomy (NCBI): domain Eukaryota; kingdom Viridiplantae; phylum Streptophyta; class Magnoliopsida; order Asparagales; family Amaryllidaceae; genus Agapanthus; species Agapanthus africanus. The sequence continues at coordinate 66,263,471 of CM057345.1, forward strand.
TGGCTAGCTAAGCTTGCGCAATCAGGTAACTACTAGTCGCCTTTTCTTTATTGCAACATATCCTCTTCATTGCCTTTGACTAACGCTTTTCTTTCTTTTCTTTCAACAGGCATCACTGATGAAGAAGCCATTGCCGCTTCTCTGAAGACTTTCCAGGAGGAGGAACGTCTTAGAGCATCCATGGGCCTTAGTAAGTTTCAATTCATCAAGTTTTCATTTCCCTTGTGTTATGGTCGATCTAACCTTTCCCTTTTAATCATAGGAACCTCAATGCCTTTCCCTTCAAGTGACGCAGATGTTCTACCAGTTGCCGATGTTCCTGCTTCCTCAGGGTTACTGCAGGAGGTTCGTCTTGAAGAGCCGATGAGAGACGCCTTAAAGGATCTGGAGGCATCTCTGAACGAGGACGACGACGCCCTGAAGGAAGCGTCACAGAGGTCCATCGTGACAGCCCGGGAGGAACGGAAGCGGTCGAAGCGCGAAGCAAAGGCACGGAGGGTTGCCTTGGCTATGGGAGCGGGCCCCAGCACCGTCCCTCGTGCTGATACCCCTTCCGAAGAGGCCCCTGTCGCCCTCCTATCCACTGCTCGCAGACAAGTGGCACGCGCAGCTCGGAGCGCAAATGATAAATCCACTTCAGGTAATATTTCTCCCAAGATTTTGTTGTAGGAGTTATAATGCCATCGATTCTTATATATTTTATCTTATAGGGCAAAGTCCGACCGAGGGGGAGGCGGAGACCATTGAATCCAAGGAAGCAGAGGAGGCGGTACCTGCCGAACTCGAGCCGACGGTGGGCAACGTCGTTGTGGCTTTGGAGCCTGAGGTGGAGGTCGAGGGGCCTGCAGCCAAGAAGGTCATTGATGCCGAACCTGAAGTGGTGGCAGAAGAAATGATCATTATAACTGAGCCTAGGGTGGTGGCGGATGAGGCGCTCGAGGCCGGCGATCTCGTGGTGATGGTGGACGAGACAACCGCGACTACTGAACCTGAGAGAGTAGTGGGTGAGGTGGCCATGATTCCCGAGGACGAGCCAACCGCTCCTTTTCTGGAATATGGCAATGCTCCAGTCATAGCCCTCCCCGTCTATGGTCCTCCGCCGTCTCCAGGTCTCGCGAGCACAACAGCGGTTCTCATTGAGTCGGGTGATGAGGCCACGGGCGGTGGTCTCATGTCAGTAGAGGAGGGAATCGCCTCCGTTTCAGCCGGCAGCTCATCAGGTAAATCCCAAGTTGCTATCTTCTTTATCTTACAATCCTTTCTGACAAATTCGCATTTGTTGTAACGCAGGTGCAGCCAGCGCCGATGCTCCACTGCTTGAGGGAGCGTCTTCAACGACTGCCTTGGCGGTGGTCACCTCTCAACCCTCTCTCATACCATCTAAGATGTTGGAAGGTATGGGTTTGCAATTTATTAATCCTATACTTCAGACATATAATTTGTGTACTAAAGTCATATTGTTGTGTCTTTTCAGGAGTGCTCTTTGATCATGTATATCAAATGTTGCTCCCACACTTCTCTTTCCCATCCGAACTTGCTTCTTCCCCTGGTGGCATTGGTGAGTATGATTTCCATTGACATCTTTCTTTTTTCATTGATGGAGTTACCTTTAACCCCCCTTTTTTTTTATCTCGACTGCAGTGCTACAGATTGAAGGAGGGGATAAAAGATCAGCTGCGCCACCGGCCCTTCCGACCTTGCCACCTATCTCGACTGGTACAACGACTATCACGTTGATAGCTTCCCTCTCTTTATTTTGTGTACGGTTATCTGACCGCATCCTGTTTCTTTTCAGCTGTCGTTCCGGCCTCGCCGCCCTTCGAGCCTCGTATTACAATGCCGGCGGGTCCTTATCTGAGAAGTACGTTTTCAAAAGGCGCCGCGAATAGTCTGCGCATGTTGAGTGACTACATCGAGGAACTCGACGTTGAAACTCCTACATCTGCCGCAGACTTCGCTATGGTGGTTAACCCGATGCTAGCAATACTCGTGAACTTTCATGATGAGGGCATCATCGCATCCTGGGTTAACCATTGCAGGGAGATCGAGGGCCGCCTATATCAGTTGGAGTCGCTACGTCCCGCTCCCGAGACCTTGGCTGCCAGCAATCAAAGGACAGCGTGGATTGAGCAGAGCGCTTCTTACTTCCGCCACCTCGAACAAGAAGTCATTTCAAGGCGTAAGGAGCGTGGTGAGACTTCGAGCAAGTCTGCCCAACCGCATGCTCGGGTGGAGGCCAACGCCACACGGCTGAAGGTTGTCTTTGAGGGCCTTCTGCAATGTCTTTCTGAAGGGTTATCATTGAGGCAACAACTTGACGTTGTCGAGCGAGATGCACCCAGCCAGGAAGCAGCCCAGAAGGCGGCGGAGGAGCAACTTTCATCCTTCTTGCAACAGCGGGCCCAGGTGAAGGCGGAGGTGGCTGCGGCTGTCACTCAGGAGGAGGCGCTGAAGGAAGTGCGAGAGCAGCTTGTGGATTTACTAAAGACACTTCCTCCTCAGTAGCTATCCCTCTTTGTATCGTTTGTACTTGTAGATAAAAGAATGTGTATATATATTTTTTTTATTCTTTGGCATAGTGTATCCTGTACCCAATCAAGCTTATGAATAAAAGATACACATTTGTTTTGTAATGTGTCATTTTCTCGGTCTTCTCTTTCTTTTATTATCAGCATACCACCTTAGCAAACATGGTTGACGGATGATTAGAACGAGTATTCCGACTTTCTTAAGAAGTAGCGATGGCTTAGGCCGCAGGTTCAGATCTGCTGCCTAAGACTTTTCAACTCCATGAGCCGTGAGGGTCTCATAGAGACTTTTCTCCCTACGGATCGAGAGGATCTTGTAGGTGAGTTTTTCTCCTTAGGAATCGTGAGGATTCCTAAGTGTAGTTTTCTCTTATAAGTCGTAAGGATCCTATAAGAGAATTTTCCCTCTTACGAGTCGAGAGGACTCGTAAGCGGTTGTTTCCCTCCTTGTTGAAACTCGACCTTGGAGAGTGAGACCCGTGAATAGTATACAAGAGACCATTTTGGATTGACTTGCAGGGTCCCATTGTTCAGGAAGCAAGTTTTTTAGTCCCTGCTGCCTGAGGCTTCATTTGCAAGTTGAGACGAATCGGGATTTTCCCGCGGAGACACTGGTCTCTCTGCGAGCCGACGCGAATCAGGAGGCTCTCGTCAAGGAGTGTTTGTATCCGTGAGTCGAGGAATTTGCTAGGGATTATTTATTTCCCAAGCGCCAAGGATTATTTGTTTCCTTGGGGTTTGAAACGAGTCAAGGATTTCCCACGGAGGCACTGGTGGCTCTGCGAGTCGACGCGGATCAGGAGGCTCTCATCAAGGAGTGTTTGTATCCGTGAGTCAAGGAGTTTGCTAGGGATTATTTGTTTCCCTAGCGTCAAGGATTATTTGTTTCCTTGGGGTTTGAAACGAGTCGAGGATTTCCCACGGAGGCACTGGTGGCTCTGCAAGTCAACGCGGATCAGGAGGCTCTCGTCAAGAAGTGTTTGTATCCGTGAGTCGAGGAATTTGCTAGGGATTATTTGTTTCCCAAGCGCCAAGGATTATTTGTTTCCTTGGGGTTTGAAACGAGTCGAGGATTTCCCACGGAGGCACTGGTGGCTCTGCGAGTCGACGCGGATCAGGAGGCTCTCGTCAAGGAGTGTTTGTATCCGTGAGTCGAGGAATTTGCTAGGGATTATTTGTTTCCCAAGCGCCAAGGATTATTTGTTTCTTTGGGGTTTGAAACGAGTCGAGAATTTCCCACGGAGGCACTGGTGGCTCTGCGAATCGACGCGGATTAGGAGGCTCTCGTCAAGGAGTGTTTGTATCTGTGAGTCGAGGAGTTTGCTAGGGATTATTTGTTTCCCAAGCGCCAAGGATTATTTATTTCCTCGGGGTTTGAAACGAGTCGAGGATTTCCCACGGAGGCACTGGTGGCTCTGCGAGTCGACGCGGATCAGGAGGCTCTCGTCAAGGAGTGTTTGTATCTGTGAGTCGAGGAGTTTGCTAGGGATTATTTGTTTCCCAAGCGCCAAGGATTATTTGTTTCCTTGGGGTTTGAAACGAGTCGAGGATTTCCCACGGAGGCACTGGTGGCTCTGCGAGTCGACGCGGATCAGGAGGCTCTCGTCAAGGAGTGTTTGTATCTGTGAGTCGAGGAGTTTGCTAGGGATTATTTGTTTCCCAAGCGCCAAGGATTATTTGTTTCCTCGGGGTTTGAAACGAGTCGAGGATTTCCCACGGAGGCACGGGTGGCTCTGCGAGTCGACGCGGATCAGGAGGCTCTCGTCAAGGAGTGTTTGTATCCGTGAGTCGAGGAGTTTGCTAGGGATTATTTGTTTCCCTAGCGCCAAGGATTATTTGTTTCCTTGGGGTTTGAAACGAGTCGAGGATTTCCCACGGAGGCACTGGTGGCTCTGCGAGTCGACGCGGATCAGGAGGCTCTCGTCAAGGAGTGTTTGTATCCGTGAGTCGAGGAATTTTCTAGGAATTATTTGTTTCCCAAGCTCCAAGGATTATTTGTTTCCTTGGGGTTTGAAACGAGTCGAGGATTTCCCACGGAGGCACTGGTGGCTCTGCGAATCGACTCGGATCAGGAGGCTATCGTCAAGGAGTGTTTGTATCCGTGAGTCGAGGAGTTTGCTAGGGATTATTTGTTTCCCAAGCGCCAGGGATTATTTGTTTCCTCGGGGTTTGAAACGAGTCGAGGATTTCCCACGGAGGCACTGGTGGCTCTGCGAGTCGACGCGGATCAGGAGGCTCTCGTCAAGGAGTGTTTGTATCCGTGAGTCGAGGAGTTTGCTGAAGACACTGGTTTCTTCGGAGTTGGACTGAACCGTCGAGATTTGGCTTCGTTTTCTGGCGGAGCTTGTTGGGAAAGTATGGTTCCCTCTTTGTTTACGCCCTTGGATTGTATACAGGGATCGATGTGATCTTAACTATAGGGCCAAAGTTTTATCATTTCTTTTTTTTTATTTTATTTCCACGATGCTCTATCATTTCAGCTTTTATATCGCGAAGGTCGCGATTGCCCAATCATTTTGGTTGTTTATTTTGTTTTCACTCGCTGCATTTTATTGCGATTTGCCCAATCATTTCGGCTATTTTGCATGCATACATTTTTACTTGCTGCTTTTTATTGCAAGTTGCCCTATCATTTCGGCTATTTCGTATGCATGTGCGGCCTATTGGCTTTTTGCTGTAGACCAATTTCGGCATCAGCACCACTGCAACTGGGATATTACCAGGAGCGAATCATTATCTGTCTCTGTCGATGTCGAACAAAGGTGGCTTAGCGACCAGGGTTAGGGTCCTGTCGGCTAAGTCTTTTGACTTCACGAGCCGTGAGGGTTTCACGAAGTTATTTCTCCCTACAAGTCGTGAGGATCTCGTAGGGGTATTTTCTCCTTAGGACTCGTGAGGATTCCTAAGTGTTCGTTTCCTCTGTAAGTCGTAAGGATCCTACAGGAGGGTTTTCTCCTCATAAATCAAGAGGATTTACAAGGGTTGTTTACCATGCGAACATATCCCCAGTCATGGATGGGACTTGGTTAGGGAAATGTTTATTCGCGCCCGTGGATTGTATACAAGGGTCAGTATTGAGCCACTTGTAGGGCAGTATCGAAGGTTGTGGGGGTTGCTTAAGCACAGGTTTAGGTCTCTGTAACTTAAGACTTTCAAATCTTATGAGCCGTGAGGGTCCCATAAGAGAGTTCTCCTTACGAGTCGTGAGGATCTCGCAAGTGTATTTTCTCCCTAGGAATCGTGAGGATCCCTAAGTGTGTTGCTCCCTTGTGAGTCGTAAGGATCTCACGCGGGTGGTTTCTCCTTACAAGGTCGAGAGGACCCTATAAGTGTCCTTTTAACGAGGTTGCGCCCTTTCAGGTTTTCACAAACACTCGCCGGTAGCCCTGCTGTTTTTACTCACGGAGCCCTTTCGGGTTTTCATCCGTGCCCATTTTGCTTATGGACATACCTTTTTTTTATTCTTTTTATTTTTATATATTTTTTTTACGAGGTCGCGCCCTTTCGGGTTTTCACGAACACTCGCCGGTAGCCCTGCTGTTTTTACTCACGGAGCCCTTTCGGGTTTTCATCCGTGCCCTTTTTGCTTATGGACCTACCCTTTTTTTATCTTATTATTTTTATGTGTTTTATCTTTTTTATTTATATCTCATCAGCCTAAAAGATGCTGCGGTAGTAGTTTAAAGACGTTTCGGTCTGCTGTTAGTTTAAGGACATTTCGGTCCGATATTTGAGAAGGCTGGCTACTGCTGATAGAGTTTGAGCTTAGGAAGATAGCGAGCAGACATAGTCGTCGTCATCTACCATTGACCTAGGCTGTGGCTCATTAAGTATAGTATTTCTTTAGGAAGCGACCGTTTATTGGCCTGAAAGGCCTTTCACCGTGCATGTCCATAAGTAGATAGGCCCCACCCTGGTAGACCTTATCTATGATGTATGGGCCTTCATAGTTTGGCTCGAATTTTCCTCGCTTGGCGCGATTGGGGATCATAGGCCTTTTGACCACTAACACAAGTTCGCCTTGGCGGAATGTCCTCGGCCGGATCAATCTTTCATATGAGCGCGTCATCTTTGCTTTATAAGCTTCCAGATTTTGCTGTGCTATGAGCCGGGTTTCATCAAGGGCGTCAAGCTCCTCAAGCCGAAGGTGAGCATTTTCTTCATCCGTTAGCTAGTAGTGGACTGCCACTCGTAGAGAGGGTAACTCTATCTCGAGGGGGAGTACTGCTTCTGTACCGAACACCAATGCGTACGGCGTTGTGTTCGTGGCCGTCTTGAACGTAGTTCGATATGCCCAAAGAGCTTCTTGCAGTCTTTCGTGCCAGTCTTTCTTATTTCGGGACACCGTTTTCTTTATGATCTTTGTCAAGGTCTTGTTGAAGGCTTCAGCTAGACCATTAGCTCGCGGATTGTAAACTGAAGAATATCTCCAGTCTATATTATGCTGTTGCGCGAAGCGACTAATCTTGTGGCTTCTGTAAGCTGGCCCGTTATCGGAGATGATCCGTCGCGGAGTTCCAAACCGATATATGACGTGCGTCTTGAAGAAGTGGAGGATATTTTCCGTCTTCACTTCTCTTAACGTTATCGCTTTTGCCTATTTAGAGAAGTAGTCAGTCATTGCTAGGATGAAACGATGTCCTCTAGACGATGCTGGTTCGATGGGGCCGACTATATCAGTCCCCCACATTTCGAATGGCCAGCTAGCCACCGTTGGATGTAGTGGATTTGGATGCTGGTGGATGAAGTCCCCATGAATTTGGCATGAGTGGCATTGCTTCGCATATTTGAGGCAGTCCTGGATCATCGTGGGCCAGTAGTAGCCCATCCGTTTGATCTTCAACTTCATCTTTGGGCCTGCTTGGTGAGAACCGCAGAGTCCGTCGTGAACTTCCTGGACGACCCTTTTTGCTTCATCAGGTCCTAAGCATCTCAGCCACAAAGAATCAAATGATCTCTTGTACAGAGTATCGTTGACGAAGGCGAAAGACAGGGCTCTTCTCATGAGCTGATGTCTTGTGGACGCTTCTTCAGGCATTCGGTGGGACTTGAAGTAATCTATGAAGATTTCTCTCCAATCCTCGGTATTTTCCCAATCTTTTACTTGCAGGGTTGTCTGCTCGTTCGCTTCTTTTTCTTCGGATGATTCCGGAGATATTTCTGCCGGGGCAAGCACTCGACGGCTTTGTACCACGATTCTAACGTCATCGAGGTTCTCGTCAGCCAGTTCTTTAGCAATTTTGGCCAACGCGTCTGCTTTGCTGTTTTCCGCACGCGGTATGTTTTCTAAAGTATAAGAGGGGATTTGGGCCAAAAATTGTTGTACCTTTTCGCCGTACTTTACCAATTCTGGCTTGCACGTTTGGTAGTCGCCGTTTACTTGACTAACGACCCGTTGAGAATCTTCGTATATGAGGAGGTTTTCAATTCCCATGTCAATGGCGATCTCGAGGCCCGCTATCAGAGCTTCGTATTCGGCTTCATTGTTTGTCCTTGGCTCTGTTAAGGAGAAAGCGAAACGCATTATCCCTCCTTGTGGAGTCACGAAGATGAGGCCTACCCCCGATTTGATTACAGGGGTACTTTGTTTGCGCTTCTTCATGGAAGATGCTCCGTCGAAATAAAGCTCCCATCGGGTATTATCACCGTCGATCGCATCAAACGCATGTTCGTCTGGTAAATCACAATTCAGAGGAGAATCGGAGAGTATCGGATGCTCAGCGAGGAAATCGGCGATGGCCTGGCCTTTCACTGCCTTGAGAGGTTGATATGTTATCGAGAACTCCATCAAGAGCAGAGCCCATTTGGCGAGTCGACCTGTCAATATGGCCTTTGACATTAGATATTTGAGAGGATCCACCTTCGAAATAAGACGGACTTCATGCGCCAACGCATAGTGCCTGAGCTTTGTTATCGCAAAGATCAACGCTAGGCAGTGTTTCTCAATGGGGGAGTAGTTGCTTTCTGCCCCCAGCAGAACTCGACTTAAGTAGTAGAGTGCCCTTTCCTTCCCTTGGTTGTTCTCTTGCGCCCATAATGCGCCTAAGGAACCTTCGAGGGCGGTCGTGTAAAGAATAAGAGGCTTTCCCTTAACTGGAGCAGCCAATACTGGAGGGTTCTGCAGGTACTGCTTGATCTCGTCTAGTGCGCCTTGGCATCTGTGATCCCAGACAAATGGGGTTCCCTTCTTCATCAGGTGGCTATAGGGACATCACTTGCCTGAAAGGTTGGCTATAAATCGCCGTATGTATGCGAGCTTCCCTTGGAGAGATCGCAACTGTTTAAGAGTTCTCGGCGGAGGCATTTCCATGATCGCTTTGATCTTTGACGGATCTATTTCAATACCTCGGTGTCGAACAATGAATCCCAGGAAGTTGCCTGAGGAAACTCCGAATGCACACTTGAGCGGGTTCATCTTCAAGTTGTATTGTCGAAGGCGTTGAAATACGGTCTTCAAATGCTCAAGATGTTCCTCGTATGATTTGCTTTTAACCACGAGATCGTCGATATAGCATTCGACGATTTCGTGTATAAGGTCATCGAAGATCTTCGTCACGGCCCTTTGGTAGGTGGTACCGGCGTTCTTTAAACCGAATGGCATCACCTTGTAACAAAATATTCCTAGAGGGGTCCTGAAGGCTGTGTGCTTCTGGTCTTCTGGATGCATTTTTATCTGATTATATCCTGACGAGCCGTCCATGAAGGAGAAAATCTCATGAGTGGACGTATTGTCTATCATCAGTTCGGTGACTGGCACTGGCAAATCGTCCTTCGGGCAAGCTTTATTGAGATCTCGGAAGTCTATGCATATGCGCACTGTCCCATTTTTCTTCATCACCGGGACGATGTTGACGATCCATTCAGGGTATTGAACTTCCTGGATGAAGCCAGAGTCGATCAGCTTTTTGACTTCAGCATTGATACTCATTTCAAGCTCGAGCCGCATTCTTCTCGGCACCTGTTTGACTGGCTTGACGTCCGGAGATATCGCCAATCTGTGCACAGCAATTTCTGGATTTAATCCCGGCATTTCGGAGTAGTTCAATGCGAAACAATCTTTATGCTGTAGGAGCACGTCCTTTAACGTAGATACCCTTTCTTCAGATAGTAGCTCGCTGATGAATGTCGGTCGTGGATCGTTTGCCATCCCCAACTCAATTTTCTTGAGGTTATCTGCAGTGGTATGGATTCCGTCTTCCAGCTCTTTTGGCGCTGGTGGGAATTCTGAGATTATCTCGTCGTTGCTGTTTTCAAAGCACCAGGGAAGGTCGTCCAAGTTCTCGGGCTCTTCCCTTGATATCATTATCACGTGACAAGTATGAATTCGCTTCCAATCCCAATGCAGAACTGGTTCTTCTTTCGTGGCCTTGGGCTCGTGCTTTTGTGGTGGTGCTACCCTCCAGTTGTCGGACAGAGCGAACTTGCCAAGCTGATACTGATCTTCGACCCAATTCTTGAAGGTGAAGCAGTCCTCGAGAGGGTGCCCTATTACTCGATGGTAAGAGCAATAGTCCGAGTGTGAGACTTCGCCCGCTCGTCCGGGATGTTTAGACTCCGGCAATGTAAGCATTTGATGTTTTAGAGCAAGGTCAAGTATCTTCTTCGTCTTATCCCGAGGAAATGAGTACGCTCGACCCATTTTCTTCATGAGGGATAGATCAATGACCCTCGACTCTCGTTTGCGTGGCTTCTTAGCCCTGCTTTGTTGTTGTTGAGCGCCTTTTTGGCCTTTCGACTTATTTCTGCTTTTGTGTCGAGCCTTCTTTATAACAGGTCGACATGGAGCGGCCTTTTCATCTTTCACGGCCTGTTGGAGAAGGCGTTGCGTCTTGGCTTTCTCATAGATGACCATTTCGCGGTTATGATCATCTCGGACCTTTTGACCCGCTTCCCTTATAAGCTTGTCCATTTGTTCTTTGAACGACGGACTGGGCACTTTTGCATCCGGAACTTTCATTGTCTCAGGATTAGCGTCCTCCCATTGAGCATCCGCTTCTTCATCGAAGTCATACACGACATAGCAGCTGTTTAGTAGCTCTCGTTTCTTTGACCGGACGTATCCAAGCCCAATTGTTTCCATTCTCCCATTATGCAGTTTGCGTTGAGTCCCGGGAACGTTCCAGACTTTGTCATAGAACTTGGCTTTTTGAACGATCTGCTTGAAGGATATCCCCTGGCGTTTCAGCAGCTTTTTCAAACCCTCTGTATAATATCTGGGAAGACGGATAGGCTGAAACCTGTCGAGTGTAGGATCCGCGCCATGCCAAATTTCTTTTTCCACCTTGGTTTCTTCAGAGCGGTAGAACATAATTGCTTTCTCGCTTTCTCGCCTGGGAGGGATGTAGAATGTTTGTAGCTCTTCTACATTGTAAATATTAAGTGCATCCAGTTCCTTATGGTGTTTAAGCGGCACTATGGCGACTTGTAGACTTTGCTCTTCGTCAGCGGACGTTCGTATTGAAGGTCGAGCAGAGAATACAACACGGATCTCATCTTCCGAGTCGCTACCAAAGATCAACGTAGGAGCGGACGATCCTGGCTTGTTGTGTTGGGGCGGACCCGAATACACTATCTCCTCTTCCTCCTCGGTATCACTGCCAAAGACAGGGATGGTGGCGTTAGCTTTATTCTCCGGTTTGTGACACTTCTCCGTATCTTCGAAATCCGGTAAGAAATATTTGGCATCTTCATATTTGCAGACCTCGTTCACGGAGAACGGGTTCAGTTCTCCCGTCACGGTATACTCGAAACCATCCTTAAAATACTTCATACACTGATGTTGTGTAGAAGGGATGATGTTGTACTCGTGTAACCATGGCCGGCCGAGCAAAGCGTTGTAGCATGTCTTGGCGTCTATGACGTGGAACTTAATGTCCATGACGAGTAGCCCGAAGCGTAGCGTCAGTATCACAGATCCAAGAGTCTTTGACGATTGGGAGTCGAACCCGGAGATGGTGATCTTGTCCCGAGCAAGGTGCTGGACGCTCATGCAGATTTCTTTTAACACCCGCACGTTGAGGAGATTAACGGAGGACCCGTTATCGATCAGGATTTTGCCTATCTTTATATCATGGCAGTATCCCGAGACATAGAGAGGGCGATTGTGTTCGCACGTCCCAAGTAGAAGGTCTTCATCGCCAAAAGTAACATCGGCCGTGTGCACTTCCTCCAATTCATCCTTCATCTTTTCCTCGGCCAGGCATGCTTGGAATTGTTCTGGGTCTTGGAGCGCCTTAATCAACGAATCTCTCGACTCTTTTGATAGCAAAAGGGCGTCAAAAATGCTGAGTTATGAGGGCAGCTTTCTCAGATGTGCTAAGACGTTGTAATCCATCTTATTCTTCTTCGGCGGGTTGTTGGCGTTTAGCTCTTCCAGAACTTGGTCATCTAAGACGATATCTTCAGAGACCTTTTCTTTCCCTTTATCTTTTCTGTTTGAGGGTCCGAGGTTCTTTTCAGGCAGCGTCCGATTCCCTAGCCGAATATTTTCGCAGACCTTCGGCTCTTCTTCTTTTCCCGAAGTGGACTCTTTAAAGAGAGGGGCAAGTTCCAGCTCCACATCAGAATCGCTCCCGAATGTAGGCACTTGTGACCCGCTAGTGTTAACCATGCGACAATCGCCGGTAGTTCTTTCAAGCCCTTCGGTCGTATTTCTTGGCTCCCGACGAGTTTTACGCTTTTCCCGTTTAAAGTGTTGTCGATGAGCAACGTATCCTTGCCACCATCTATCAAAAGCTTTGCACTCTTGAGTGCGGTGCGAAACCTTCTGATGATATAAGCAATAGGAGGGGTGCATTTCCAATTCACCGGTGATGTTTCCTTCAGAGGATGGTAGCTTCATGCCCATTGATATGGCCTTAGCAAACCTTTTCCTTATCTTGAATTGGTTTTTGTCAACGGTGGAGGCATTTTGCTCCAGCGGGATCGTCTCAGCTCTTTCATCAAGTCGCTGGCGCTTGGCCCTTTCAAATATAGCCGTCTCGCGTTCTCGATCAGCCTTACTTTTCAATCGAGCTTCGTTAAGGAATGCGTCAATTACTTCATCTGATGGCCCCAGAATTTTTGGTTCAGGATCTTCCCCCAGCGTTTCAGTACAAGGAGTCTCCTCATCGTCCATGAACGAATGGGAAATCACATGACAGCTCGCCACATATTCTTCAGATTCATCTGACGAACTTTCTCCCTCACCTTCCTCTTGAAAGACGTGGTTGAGAAACTCTTGGAACGTAATGGGAGTCCGTGCCTTCTGGTTGTATTCCTCCAGCGCGTCAATTTGTTTTTGCAAGTCCGTGCGCTTGTTGCTAGGCTTCACGGGCTTCTTTGATTTCTTCTTCTTCTTCTTCGAGGATTTTGACGGCTGGTTGCGAGTGCTTGAGCCACCACCATCGGTCTTCGGAGTTGGACGTGGCTTCAACATCCCTTCAATGACCTGCGGTTCCAGCGGGTTCTTCCACTTGATCGCTGGACATGTCTGAAGATCGTTTAACATCCTCTTTGTCTTGGCTGATAATACAACCTCCCAAGGAGCTTCTTCAATGACAGAGCATCTTGCCCCCGGCGTATTCGTCCCCTTAGAGGTGTGGGGCTGCGGGGGATTCACCTTCCATTTGTCAGATAACGCGAACTTGCCATGTCGGTACTGGTTTTCAAGCCAATTCTTGAAAACGTAGCAATCTTCGATCGGATGGCCCAGTACTCGATGATAAGGACAGTAGTTGGGCTCATTGACGTCACTTGGTTGCAACGGACGTTTTGGATCCGGCAGATTTATAAGTCTGTTGCGCAACGCCATCTCGAATAACCTCTTCGTTTTATCATGGGAAAAGGAATAAGGACGTCCCATCCTATCCTCAAGGGGTACGTACGGGCGCATATTTTGACGAGCAACCAGCTTTGAGTCGCTCGGTTGTTGTTGAGCATTAGCGACGACGATCGCTTTTCCCTTCCCTTTGTCATTTCAGGAGTCCGGCCTTGGAAGAGGGGGTTTATGGCCCATTTGATCCATTTGCGCTAGTTTGTCAATCAAGGCCTGGAAGGTAGTTGGCTTGAAAAACATCATAAATTGTGAGATGGTCGCTTGCGGATCAAGGGTTCCCACAAATATACCCACCGCATGAGCATCTTCAATGCGCTGCTCGCACTTCGACCATAAGTTCCGCCACCGTATAGCATACTGAACCCACGTCTCGCCTGGCTTTACCCTGGCGTTAATCAGTGCTGACATCGGGGTGCGTTCACTGGCGCTCGCAAAACGCTGAGTAAACAGCAGCTCCATCTCCGCGAAGGTTTTAATAGAGTCGTTCGGGAGCTCAGAGTACCATTCGAACGCCGTATCTGATAAGCTTCCAACAAACTGGCGAAGCAACAGCTTGTCATCACCGCCGGTGTTGCTGCAGAGTGCCCTGAACTGGGCAACATGTTGATGAGGATTGCCCGTCCCTTTGTAGACATGGAACTTGGGAATTGTATAACCTGGCGGGTACTTGATTTGATCGTACCAACTTGGATATGGCCGCCCCGTTTTTACGACCTGGCCGGCTGCTTCGGTCGCATGATGAACCCGTATTTGTTGGGCGATGTACTCATCCAAATCAGCTTTGGAGATTGTATCCTCTTTAGCCGTCGACAGAGCTGGCGGAGGATTTGATGTCTCTCCCCTATCGTCTCCAAGGACGATCGGGGGCTCCTCGGCTGGAGGATCTTGTTGTATCATCATCCCTATCATGTCTTGGAAGAGGAGGCCCATACGCTGTATGTTGGCTGCTTATTCAGCAGCCTCTTTGTCCTTCTTCTCCAATATCCGACGAAGGAATTCAGTGTCAGTTTCTTCCTCCTGACGTTCGTCTGAGGACGTTTCAGGGCTTTCTTTTGGTCCGGTAAGTGCAGCGATAGCATTCATCATTTCTTAGAGCTTTTGTTGTTGCTCCTGTGCCTTGGTCACTGATCGGGTGAGCGGTCGATGACCCGTAGATATGCGGCTATCTTCTTTACCAGATGCCACGTAGACGGTATGAACTATCATGCCCCCTGACTTAGGGCATTTGGGTTCACCATCTCTGATATTTGTCGCCGGCGCGGGGGTTTTCTCCGGCCTCCTTCTTTTGTGGGCCGTTGAAGTTGAAGGGGCCATTGCAGTCACCCTAGCGATTGTTGTCCCTTGCTGTTCGATAGGACGATCTTTTCCTTTTTGCACCTTCTTCTTCTTTCGTTGACGAGAGTGATCTGGGTCGATCACGGAGTCTTGAACCCTCCGCCAAACTTTATAAAGTCTTGAGGACAGCCGTTGAGGGGGTTGTTCTTGCTTCGTTTCCGGAACTCTCTCCGCAGGCGGAGGAGATCTTTTCAGTGTAGCGGTTGGAGAGTTCTTCCGTACCCTCCTCAGCAGTTCAAAGCTGTTTCCAGTTGGAACAGTAGCGTTGACTTCCACCACTGGAGCCGGTGGAGTTAGCCCTGAGGGGGAGTTGCCCCCTGCCTTTCACACTCATTGCTAATGGCGACGTCGAGCACGACGAGCCGTTGGGACTGGCTCGGAGATAGAGATAGCTTCTTTTTGCCCCCTGTTTTAATGAGGCGCTGCCAGTATTAACCTCTTAAAGACTGAGGTTGTCTTCTGAGGGGTGATATTCAACCTGTCGAAGACGGATCCTCGAGCAGGGGCGGGAGCAGGAATCGTCAGTCTTGAAAAGACTGACTCTTTGACAGGGGAAGCCGCCTTGACAACTTCTGGAGCAGCAGTTATTGCTTTCCTTGGGACAGCCAGTTTAGAGTTCTGATTTAGCCTGGTGAAAACAGAGGCTATTGGTTTGGCATTGTGCGACCCGTTGACAGGGGTCGTCGTAGCAGTGAGCCGGTCGAAGACCGACTTTTTGTTCACTTCTGGTGCAGGTATTGACGCAGAGAAGCTTGTAGGTGGGATCATGGTCCCGAAGAACAGGCCAGTGGTGGCTTGGGTCACCTGGTCTACTGGCAGAGTGAGGAAGGAAGCCGCTTGGGGCCCATATGCTACACCTCCGGGGGAGGTGGAGTGTCCATTGCAGTGGCACTTCGAGCAGTTGGTGCAGTTAGAGGCCATTGAATCTTGAGTTCTGCGCCAGGCAAGAGACCAAATCTTAGTAACTTGAAATCCGAAGGCAACCATTAACAAACCGCGATTGGTTCGCGAAGACGACATACGAAGTGTGGAGTGGAAAGAGGAAAAGGACCCACCGGGCGTGCCAGAATCTGTTCCCCTCCGAACGGCGGCGCACAGGACCGCGATGTCCTGACGCTGGGATTCGGGGCAGATGCTGTTTGGTTTTATCCGTCCACCTCTCCGAAGATGCCAAGTTGATTTATGGCACCGTGTATCGGAGGTTTAGACGAATGCGGCCGATGTAGCATACTTCGTCAGATTCCCCCTCGTTTGAGGGGGTTTTGATTGTGGGGACGCTCTTCCCTGCAGGCGCAAGCCCCTGCAGTTAATTACGCTACCGCATCGCGGTAACCACTTTCTCCTTCTCCAGAATTTCACTTCGTGTCGTGTATGTTTGTTTTGTTTGTGGTTTCCCGTGGATTGTATACGGAGACTGAGTTATGCCGTCGCCCGTAGGACGTGGATTAGTCCAAATCCGTATTTACTCAGATTTGGGTTTGGTGTTTTGGTTTAAGGATGCGTTAGCCGTATTTAGGCTAAGATCAACTTAAACGTTCGTTAAGGATACGTTAGTCTTGTTTGAGACTAAGATCAACTTAACGTAGTGATTCGTTTAACATATGGCCGTCAGGACTCATCACCTCTCTAACTTCGTTGAAGGATTACAACGACAGGTGTCAGAGGAGCTCGGAGATGTACCCTCGAACCAGAGTTGATTTGGAATTTTATAGTCCATTTAAATGTCTAAGGATACGTTAGCCGTATTTGGGGCTAAGATCAACTTAAACGGGACCGTTTAGATCCGGCAAAAGAGCATGTGGAGGCTCTATTGTTCCAGTTTAGGGACATACTGGTCCATAGGTAGTTTAGGGACGTTGCGGTCCATGCTCCAGTTTAGGGACGTGGTGGTCCATATTCCAGTTTAAAGACGTGGTGGTCCATATTCCAGTTTAAAGACGTGGTGGTCCATATTCCAGTTTAAAGACGTGGTGGTCCGTTATTAGTTTAAGGACGTTTCGGCCCGATATTAGTTTAAGGATGTTTCGGTCCAATATTAGTTTAAGGACGTTTCGGTCTACGAGTTTAAGGACCCCGCAGTCCATATACGTGTGTGGTCGTTGGGACTCGTCACCTCTCTGACGTCGTTGAAGGATTACAACGACGGGGGTCAGAGGAGTTCGGAGATGTACCCTCGAACCGGAGGTAAATTGATTTAAGAGAGCAATCTTGCTCAGTCAATTTAATTTAAGGACTTACGGCCAAAATTGGCCTAAGTCCAGTTGAAAATGTTCAACATTTTATTTGCTTTTGCATTGCATTTCTTTTTATTTTTATTTGGGCTTTGCCCAGAAAGGATGTAGAGCATCAATTTGTTTTGGGCTCTGCCCTTTATAAATGATGCAGAGCATCAATTTTATTTGGGCTCTGCCTTTTTATTGCTTTGCAATTTATTTTGGCCTGCTTGGTCTTTTTGATTTGGGCCTGGCCCTTTTAGGAAATGCATTACATTTATCAGGCGCTTTGCGCCAATCAGAGAGCGCAAACGCTTGTAGTGTTGACACGTGTCGCGCAAGCGTAGTGCGCTGCGCTTGTGCTGCTGACACGTGGCGCACTCTGGTGAGTTGCGCCAATTACAGAGAGCAAAGCTCTATCTCAAAGCGTATAGCGCAAGTGGTTCAGATGCTGACACGTAGCGCTCTCTCAAGAGTTCAACAGCGCAGTTTGCAAGTGCGAAGCACTAAGAATCTTTTAGATTCAAGAACAGAAGTGCAAAGCACTATTTGATTTCTTGATCTAATTTAGATCAAAGAAAAATAAGTTTTTCTTGTTTTCTTATCTTAGAGAACCAAAGGTTCATAAGAAGTGCAAAGCACTATTTTATTTTATTTTGATTAAAGATCATTGATCTTGTTTTTAGATCTATGATCTGTTCATAAGAGAACTTTCTCTTTCGCTAAAGGTTTTTACCTTTTTGTTCTTAAGGAGTTTTTCAGAGTTCTCTTTCTCTCTTTTTTTTAGAAAATGTTGATCTCTTTGAATTGAGGCCTAGGGTCCTTTTTATAGTGCCCATAAATTAGTTAAATTTGTTAAAGAGATCTTTCTCTGAGTGATTTGGGGAATCTCCCTCACCGTTGGATCTTTGATCCAAAGGCCTCTGCTTTACAGAAGAAAATCTTCTTGTTTTAACAAGAACAGAAAGATTTCTCAGAATTTTAATTCTGTTTGGTGCAAATGCTCCAGAGCGTGACACGTGTCAAGCAGCGCAACTGCGCTGACACGTGTCGCGCAGCGCACAGCGCGGCGCAACTGCGCTGACACGTGTCGCGCAGCGCAGTGCTTGCGCAACTGCGCTGACACGTGTCGCGCAGCGCAGTGCTTGCGCAACTGAAGCGTTGCTTCCTTTGATTTTGCCTTGAACAGAGCTTTGCTCTGATTGGGTGCGCTGCCTTGGGCGCTGCGCTGATGCATCTGCGCCAGACACGTGGCGCGTTGCGCCCGGGATTTGAAGCGTTGCTTCAAAATTTTGAATTTTGAATTTCAACAGAGCTTTGCTCTGATTGGGGGAAACACCTGTGATGCCTGAAGACAAGCGCACAGACTTACAAAAATAAATTGATGCGCTGGAGGAATATAACCAGAAAGCACGGACTCCCATTACACTCCAAGAGTTTCTCAACCACGTCTTTCAAGAGTAAGATGAGGGAGAAAGTTCGTCGGATGAATCTGAAGAATACGTAGCGAGCAGTCATGTGATTTCCCGTTCGTTCACAGACGATTAGGAAACTCCTTGCACTGAAAAGCTGGGGGCAGATCTTGAACCAAAAATTCTGGGGCCATCAGATGAAGTAATTGACGCATTCCTCAACGAAGCTCTGTTGAAAAGTAAAGCTGATCGGGAACGCGAGACGGCTATATTTGAAAGGGCCAAGCGCCAGCGACTTGACGAAAGAGTTGAGACACTCCCGCTGGAGCAAAATACATCCACTACGGATAAAAGCAAATTCAAGACGAGGAAAAGGTTTGCTAAGGCCATATCAATGTGCATGAAGCTACCGTCCTCTGAAGGAAGAATTACTGGTGAAGTGGAAATGCACCCCTCCTACTGCTTGTATCATCGGAAGATTTTGCACCCCACCGAATAGTGCAAAGCTTTCGATAGATGGTGGCAAGGGTATGTTGCTCACCGACAACAGTTTAAGCGGGAGAAGCGCAAAACTCGTAGGGAGCGGAAAAATACGACCGAAGGGCTTAAAAGAACTACCGGCGATTGTCGCATGGTTAACACCGGCGGGTCACAAGTGCTTACATTCGGGAGTGATTCTGATGAAGAGCTGGAGCTTGGCCCTCTCTTTAAAGAGTCCACTTCGGAAAAAGAAGAAGAGCCGAAGGTTTGCGAAAATATCCGGCTGCGTAATCGGACGCTGCCTGAAAAGAATCTCGGACCCTCAAACAGAAAAGATAAAGGGAAAGAAAAGGTCTCTGAAGATATCGTTTTAGATGACCAAGTGGTGGAGGAGCTATGTGCCAAGGACCCACCGAAGAGGAATAAGGTGGATTACAACGTCTTAGCACATTTGAGGAAGCTACCCTCACAGCTCAGCATTCTTGACGCCCTTTTGCTATCAAAAGAGGAGAGAGATTCGTTAATCAAGGCACTACAGGAGCCGGAGCAATTCCAAGCTTTCCTGGCCGAAGAAAAGATGAAGGATGAATTGGAGGAAGTGCACACGGCCGATGTTACTTTTGGCGATGAAGACCTTCTCCTTGGGACATGCGAACACAATCGCCCCCTCTATGTCTCAGGATACTGCCATGATATAAAGATAGGCAAAATCCTGGTCGACAACGGATCTTCCGTTAATCTCCTCAATGTGCGGGTGTTAAAGGAAATCTGCATGAGCATCCAGCACCTTGCTCGGGATAAGATCACCATCTCCGGGTTCGACTCACAATCATCAAGAACTCTTGGGTCTGTGATACCGACGCTACGCTTTGGGCTGCTCGTCACGGACATTAAATTCCACGTCATAGACGCTAAGACATGCTACAACATCAGTGTATGAAGTATTCTAAGGATGGTCTCGAGTATACCGTGGCGGGAGAACTGAATCCGTTTTCCGTGAACGAAGTTCGCAAATATGAAGATGCCAAATACTTCTTACCGGATTTCGAAGACACGGAGAGGTGTCACAAGCCGGAGAATAAAGCTAATGCCACCATCCCTGTCTTCGGCAGTGATACCGAGGAGGAAGAGGAGATAGTTTACTCTGTGTCATCTCGACACAACAAGCCAGGACCATCCGCTCCTACGTTGATCTTTGGTAGCGACTCGGAAGATGAGGTCCATGCTGTATTCTCTGCTCGACCTTCAATACAAACGTCCGCTGACGAAGGGCAAAGCCTACAAGTCGCCATGGTGCCGCTTAAACACTATAAAGAACTTGATGCACTCGATATCTATAGTGTAGAAGAGCTGCGGACGTTCTATGTCCCTCCCAGGCGAGAAGGCGAAAAGGCAATTTTGTTCTACCGCTCTGAAGAAAAGAAATCTGGCATGGCGCGGATCCTACGCTCGACAGGCTTCAGCCTATCCGTCTCCCCAGATATTATACAGAAGGCCTGAAGAGGCTGCTAAAGCGCCAGGGGATATCCTTCAAGCACACCGTTCGAAAAACCAAGTTCTATGACAAAGTTTGGAACGTTCCCGGGACTCAACACAAACTGCCTAATGGGAGAATGGAAACAATCGGGCTTGGATACATCCGGTCAAAGAAACAAGAGCTACTACACGGTTGCTATGTCGTGTATGACTTCGATAAAGAAGCGGATGCTCAATGGGAGGACGCTAATCCCGAGCCAGTGAAAGTTCCAGATGCAAAAGTGTCCAGTCCGTCATTCGAAGAACAAATGGACAAACTTATAAGGGAAGCTGGTCAAAAAGTTCGAGACGACCATAACCGCGAAATGGCCATCTACGAGAAAGCCAAAACGCAACGCCTCCTCCAACAGGCCGTGAAAGATGAAAATGCCGCTCCTTGTCAACCTGTTATAAAGAAGGCTCGACGCGGAGGCAGAAACAAGTCGAAACGCGAAAAAGGCGCTCAACAGCAACAAAGCGGGACTAAGAGATCACGCAAGCGGGAATCGAACGGTTCCGATCTATCCCTCATAAGAAAAATGGGTCGAGAATATTCTTTTCCTCGGGACAAGACGAAGAAAATACTTGACCTCGCTCTAAAATATCAAATGCTTACACTGCCGGAGTCTAAACATCCCGAACAAGCAGGCGAGGTCTCATACCCAGACTATTGCTCTTATCACCGAGTGGTAGGGCATCCTCTCGAAGACTGCTTCACCTTCAAGAATTGGGTTAAAGATCAGTATCAGCTTGGCAAGTTCGCTCTGTCTGACAAGTGGAGGGTAGCGCCGCCGCAGAAACACGAACCCAAGCCCACAAAAGAAGAACCAGTTCCTCATTGGGATTGGAAGCGAATTCGTACTTGTCACATGATAACAATATCAAAAGAAGAGCCCGAGAACATGAATGACCTTCCCTGGTGCTTTGAAAACAACAACGAGGTAATCTCGGAATTCCCACCAGCGCCAAAAGAGCTGGAGGATGGAATCCATACCACCGCAGATAACCTTAAGAAAATTGAGTTGGGAACGGCGAATAATCCACGACCGACATTCATTAGTTAGCTGTTGTCTGAAGAGAAGGTGGCTTCATTAAAAGACCTGCTTATGCAGCACAAAGATTGCTTCGCATGGAACTATTCCGAAATGCCGGGACTGGATCCAGAAATTGCTGTGCATAAATTGGCGATATCCCCGGACGTCAAGCCGGTCAAACAAGCACCAAGAAGAATGCGGCTCGAGCTTGAGATGAGTATCAACGCCGAGGTCAAGAAGCTGATCGACTCTGGCTTTATCCAGGAGGTTCAATATCCTGAATGGATCGCCAACATCGTCCCGGTAATGAAGAAAAACGGGACAGTGCGCATATGCGTGGACTTCCGGGATCTCAATAAAGCCTGCCCGAAGGACGATTTCCCAGTGCCAGTCACCGAACTGATGATAGACAACACGTCCACTCATGAGGTTTTCTCCTTTATGGATGGCTCGTCAGGGTATAATCAGATAAAGATGCATCCCGAAGACCAGAAGCACACCGCCTTCAGGACTCCTTTGGGTATATTCTGCTACAAGGTGATGCCCTTCGGTTTGAAGAATGCCGGTGCCACCTATCATAGGGCCATGACGAAGATCTTCGATGACCTTATACATGAAATCGTCGAATGCTATATCGACAATCTCGTGGTTAAAAGTAAATCATACGAGGAACATCTCGAGTATCTGAAGACCGTATTTCAACGCCTTCGACAATACAACTTGAAGATGAACCCTCTTAAGTGTGCATTCGGGGTTTCCTCAGGCAAATTCCTAGGATTCATCGTCCGACACCGAGGTATCGAAATAGATCCGTCAAAGATCAAGGCGATCATGGAAATGCCTCCGCCAAGGACTCTCAAACAGCTGCGGTCTCTCCAAGGGAAGCTCGCGTATATAAGGCGATTTATAGCCAACCTTTCAGGCAAGTGCCGTCCTTACAGCCACCTGATGAAGAAGGGAACCCCGTTCGTCTGGGACCAAAAATGCCAAAGCGCGCTAGACGAGATCAAGCAATACCTGCAAAACGCGCCGGTGTTGGCTGCTCCGGTCAAAGGAAAGCCCCTCATTCTTTATACAACCGCCCTCGAAGGTTCCTTAGGCGCATTATGGGCGCAAAAGAATGATCAAGGGAAAGAAAGAGCACTCTACTACTTAAGTCGAGTTTTACTGGGGGCAGAAAGCAACTACTCCCCCATTGAAAAACACTGCCTGGCGTTGATCTTTGCGATAACAAAGCTCAGACATTATGCGTTGGCACATGAAATCCGTCTCATTTCAAAGGTGGACCCTCTTAAATATTTGATGTCGAAGGCCATATTGACGGGGCGACTCGCTAAATGGGCCCTGCTCTTGATGGAGTTCTCAATAACGTATCAACCTCTCAAGGCAGTAAAAGGCCAGGCCATCGCCGATTTTCTCGCTGAGCGTTTGATACCCGCTAATTCTCCTTTAAATTGCGATCTTCCAGACGAACATGCGTTTGATGCGATCGACGGTGGTGATACCCGATGGGAGCTTTATTTCTGTTCAGTCGATAAAACTGCACATTTGTAGTATATTTTTCCTACCATTTTTATATTAAAAAAGGACTATATTATAATATATTATACATATGAGGGTTTATGTGTAAAAACATTATTTTCCATGTGTTAATATATGTTAATTATCATTTGGTAGGAAAATGTATGCAAATAATATTATTGGTATAATCCTAGTAGAACAAAGTCTACTAAAATCTTATTTGAGTTGTTGTGCAGAATATTTCCAAGTTGTTATGAAGGATTTAACAAACAAATCAATTTGTTGAAGAAATCTTGCCAAATTAAGAATCAAAACTTGGAGACCAAGTCTGGCAGTGACTACGAGAAGATTTCAAAGATCCAAAGGTACCAGAGAGCACCACATATCACAAGGAGCAACCCACAGAGATTTGATCAAGGGATCAGATCATATGGCCGCGGATCCGCGGCCATACCCCCCTTGGGCCGCGGATCCGCGGCAGTGTAGGGGATTTAGGAGCTCAGAAATTTGTGGGAGAATCTTTACTGTTAGTTTCCAACTTTGGAAACTAAATTTCTGCCTTTGGGGCTATAAATAAAGACCGAGAGCCTCTTGGAAAAATCATCAAGCCGACGAGATCACGAAGTCCAAGACGGCTCACGCATCCAGGCTGATCATCAACGGTTCATCTACCTCCTTAGAAGAGATCGAGAAGCAAGCTAGGTTTTTGTAATCATTTTCTAAGGAATCAAAGTGTACTTGAATCTTTTTGATTAATAAAGGTAGTTCTTTTTCTTATTCTATTTCTTTGTAGTTTAATTATGCATTTTCTCTCCATCTCTTCTTTTCCCAACATGCGCGAGTAATTCTCCACTTGTTAGGGTTCGTAGGATTAGGGTAGGCTAATGGATGATGAACATCCCTAAACCCTTTTTATGTCCTACAAAGTTTATGAACTTTATTAAAAGAATCATTAACATCCTAATCGGGCGCGCTAACAATTCTTTGTTAGTTCCGACCGCAATTAGAGATTAGATTAATGATTGTTTTGGTAAAGGCTAGATATGAACGGAGTTCCGTGTCGAGATAAGGGTTAAGAGTGGGATTCCTTTTCCCTCCAGAAACCCTAATCTACACGCATCACCGTCGTTCTAGTTCTAAATCTATTAATGGATAAAAATGGTAACTTTTAATTAATCGTCCATAACTACTAAATCCTAACGAACCCTACAAGCCTTCTTATTATATTATCTAAGTCTCTAAAATAATCTAGATCTATATTTTACATTCTTGTTTAACGTAGATCTAGAAACCATTCTATAAAATTCTTTATCCCTCCTCTCTTTCTCAACACATCTAAAATAAAAGTAAAAGGTTCCACGTTTCCCAGAGGACGACCCGTACTCATCTCGGTCTAGCTACACGCGACACCGTTATTGATTGCGGTTAACTACAAAAACACTCTTTTGGAACAATCAAATGGCGCCGTTGCCGGGGAAACGTGCGTAATTTTTTATTTTTACTATTTGTGTTGAATTCTTAGACGAGTCATATCATTATTAAAACAAAACTACAAATTGTATATTTAACGATTATTGTGTGAATTTTTGCGAGGAAATCCGGAGTCACGGACTTGAGGAAACAGGAGATCTAGGATTCACACTTCTCTGGTAAGATTCTAACTCCCTTCTCTCTCCTTTAAAATCCAATAAAATCTATTTTCTGCAGGATTCTTTGCAAAATATCGCCGCTCAAAATTTTTTTTGCAAAGTTTTGTTTTTCGGTTTGTTTTTGCATATTTTAATACGGATCTTTAAGGGGCAAAGACCAAATCAAGATTAGGTGGGGATTTCATCACCCTTCCAAAGCCCCAAAAATCACAAACCGAGCATATAGATCAACCCTTCATTAATTTAAAAAATATCTAGATCAGACTCTAAGGACTGTCGCGCTCAATAAGGACAGAGGAAGGTCGTGGGTAATCTATCGTTTATCCGCATTACTTTTGTAGTGCCTAGGCAAGTGTGACAAAGGCTAGTGGTTTTTAATTAGGCCCACGACGTGGTTCCTTCCCACTTACCTGGCACTTACCTGGCTACAAGGGTAGTACGGAGGCGGTAGAGAATTTATCCTGCGGCTTGTCCTTTGGAAGTCTAGGAGCGGTCTAGAGACTGGACCTAGGTAACCATAGTTCTAGGGTTGTGCATTTTTTTGTGATTTGTCTAAATCCGTCATTTTTCAAAACAAACCAATTACTTTCTCTCCTTTTTACCCCTTCCCCCTTCTTCTCTTCTTATAATGGGTTACCTAAACAGAAAAACACTTGCCGAGCTTTGCTGTCCACAACCAGATATCTCTTGTTTTCGAAATCCCTTCGGTATACCGTCCGGCTCTTCCATGTCCTTAAGAGATCATATAGAACAAGCAGGAAGAAACAGTTGGCCACCTCAGTCTAGGTCTTATCAACCATATCCTAATCCTACACCTGTTTCAGTCCATACCCAGAGTGAGGAAGCCCCTAGACGAATGTCCATTGCTGAGCACATAGCTAGGTCTAGAGGCCAAAGTTTCAACCCGGACCAATATCAACTGTCCGGAGAAGAGTTTGATATGCGGTTTGTGGCATATAAGATGTCTGTTGAAAATAGTCAACCAACCAACCCATATCAATATTCTTCTTATCATAATATTGATCCTACTCCTACCCAAGTTCCGCAACCATTCTATTCCTATCAATCCAATCCGACTTTTCCACCTACTCTAGACAGTTCTTCTAATCAGTCATTTGGGAGTTTTAATTATCCACAGGAATTTCAATCTTATACTGAAACCCCTTATCAGCCCAAGACTAGTCTGGAGCAGACATTAGAAAAATTTATGGAAATGTCGAACCAAATTATGAAGGATTTGGGTAGTAAGACAGAACTGTACCTCCAAACTGAAATCCACAACTCCAGTTTCATAGATTCATCAAGTACACCAAATAGAATGACTGATAAGTCGTGTAACTTTATAGTGTTTGATTTACCCAACTGTGAAGGGTCCCTTTCAAGTGAAATCATACCCAACCCTTGTGATCTCTACACCTCCACTCTTGAACCAAAACTGATTGAAAACCATACTTTTGATGAGGAGTTTGAGAATTTTAACCTTCACTTGAATGAGGTGATTGACGTTGGGGATATTTTGATTGATGAACCCGAAATTTTGGATGATTTTGGCCCACCAATTCATCAAATCCTTTCACTTCCTTATGGTCATCATCTTGAGCCTTTAATTCTTCCCGAATCCCAAATGTGTCTTGAAGTTGATGATAATGGTATACCCGAAGATCAGACCGAAATACAACCTCCATCTTCCACATCTGGTTCAGCAACACTCGACATACCAATTTGTTTACCCATTTCACCTTCTACTTTCTCCGGTTCTTCTTCTGTTCCTATAGTTTCAGTGAGTTTTGATAAATCACAATCTGTTAATTCAAGTTCAATAATACCAGAAATTCAACTTGATTTGGATATTTTTGAAAAAGAGGTAGATGAGTTTTTTGAGTCCTCTACCTCAGTGATTTTTTATGAATCAAGTAGAATAAATTCTGGCATAAAACTCTTTGACAGCAAAATGTTCAATCACACTATTGATAAAAGTTTTGAAGAACTTTTTGCTGACGAACTTGAATTTTTAAACAATACGGATTTTGTGATTGATCAATCTCCACCTCTAGAGGTTGAACCGTCACCATTCCTTCTTTCTAATCATTCACATTCATCCTCATTCTTTCTTTTCTCTAATTTCAAACCCTTTCCAGACCACCTCTTATGCCTTCCCCACTTTTTCTTAAGTCGATACAACACATTCTTCCACCAACCTATACGATATACTGATAAAATCTTTGAATGGTTGGTGTTAACTTTTGGTCTTTGTAAAGCCTTACTTTGACCAAATGACTCACCCCCTCTTAAAATGCTTCATATTGTCTAACTCATGTTTGAGGGGGGGTATATTTTTGGCTCTTGATCATAACTTTTGTCCTCAAATTTGTGAGCCAAAATAAGTTTGGGGGAGCATTTTCACTTTCATATATTCTTGCCCCCATTAATAATTTCCTCCCAAGTCTACAGGTTTTTGAGCTTAACGGATGACATCAGTGAGGACACTGCTGTAAACAGGTTTGGGGGAGGTTTGTGCTTATTTACACATCAATTTGCATCATATTTTGCATAAGCACAACATTTTCAAAAATTAAAAAAAAAAATTCTTTTATAACAAAAGAGTAGAAAGTGAAAAATTACATCCAAAAGATAGGAATAGTTTAAGAAAACCAAGAAAATTAGAAGTTTCTTAAACGAACTTGTAATAAGTAGTTATGAGCTGTTGTCCTAAGGGTTAGTAAGATGAAGGAAGTCACTAATCTGAGGATAAAAATAAGTCTGAAAAATAGTTTCTATTCTGGAAGCCAAACATTTGAATGTTGATACCCTACAATATGCACCTACACATGTCTTGAAACTCGGGATAGTAGAGGATACCTTGAAATGCTCTTGTCTAAAAGCCAAAGTATGAAGGAAGAAAAAAAAAATGAAGAAAATATAAAAATGGTGAAAAGAAAAAAATGAACACTGGTTTTGTTATCGCCAAGGCAGCAATAAAAAAATATAGCGAGGGTGCCTCTTCACCTAGTGCCCTAAGGCCAACTGGTCTGGGAGTCACTGCTAAGCCTTAGGTGGTGCAAGACGAGGAAAATATTATCACCTAATCAGCAAGCACAGGAGTAATCGGTTGGTTAGTACCTCAAGAAGTATTAACGGTCGCATGAAAATGTGTGAGCGAATCTTAGTATTCATAAAATTAAAAAGTACTGAGGTAGATGGACAAGAGTATGATAGCTTGAATTGAATTCTCCGAGTGTAGGGATGTTCTTTACACACACGTGGGGTTATATGATCAATGTTTGGATGAAAGGTAGGAATGAAGAATAAAGACGATGTTTTATTGAGGGATGATGTGATTTCTAACATTTTTTCATGACTATTAAGATAGGGCTCATGACAACTGAAAAGCTAGTATAGTTGGAAACTCTTCTTTTCAAAGTATTTCTTTTATGGTTCTTGTCTTTATATGTAAATTTCACCATCTTTCTTTTGTTATAGGATTTTGTGGGTGTAATCCGCTGAAAACCCTCAGGAGACAACACTCCTCCTACTAGGGACACCTAAAGGTTTAACGGCTTGTTGCACGTGCTCAGTGCAATCGTGTCTGCCTACGAAAGTGTGCTTAGTTTTCTCCTTTTTTTTTCTCCTCTTGAATAAACTAGTTTGCTCGGGATGATCAAAGATAAGTTTGAGGGTATTTGTTCAGTCGATAAAACTGCACATTTGTAGTATATTTTTCCTACCATTTTTATATTAAAAAAGGACTATATTATAATATATTATACATATGAGGGTTTATGTGTAAAAACATTATTTTCCATGTGTTAATATATGTTAATTATCATTTGGTAGGAAAATGTATGCAAATAATATTATTGGTAAATCCTAGTAGAACAAAGTCTACTAAAATCTTATTTGAGTTGTTGTGCAGAATATTTCCAAGTTGTTATGAAGGATTTAACAAACAAATCAATTTGTTGAAGAAATCTTGCCAAATTAAGAATCAAAACTTGGAGACCAAGTCTGGCAGTGACTACGAGAAGATTTCAAAGATCCAAAGGTACCAGAGAGCACCACATATCACAAGGAGCAACCCACAGAGATTTGATCAAGGGATCAGATCATATGGCCGCGGATCCGTGGCCATACCCCCTTTAGGCCGCGGATCCGCGGCAGTGTAGGGGATTTAGGAGCTCAGAAATTTATGGGAGAATCTTTACTGTTAGTTTCCAACTTTGGAAACTAAATTTCTGCCTTTGGGGCTATAAATAAAGACCGAGAGCCTCTTGAAAAAATCATCAAGCCGACGAGATCACGAAGTCCAAGACGGCTCACGCATCCAGACTGATCATCAACGGTTCATCTACCTCCTTAGAAGAGATCGAGAAGCAAGCTAGGTTTTTGTAATCATTTTCTAAGGAATCAAAGTGTACTTGAATCTTGTTGATTAATAAAGGTAGTTCTTTTTCTTATTCTATTTCTTTGTAGTTTAATTATGCATTTTCTCTCCATCTCTTCTTTTCCCAACATGCGCGAGTAATTCTCCACTTATTAGGGTTCGTAGGATTAGGGTAGGCTAATGGATGATGAACATCCCTAAACCCTTTTTATGTCCTATAAAGTTTATGAACTTTATCAAAAGAATCATTAACATCCTAATCGGGCGCGCTAACAATTCTTTGTTAGTTCCGACCGCGATTAGAGATTAGATTAATGATTGTTTTGGTAAAGGCTAGATATGAACGAAGTTCCGTGTCGAGATAAGGGTTAAGAGTGGGATTCCTTTTCCCTCCAGAAACCCTAATCTACACGCATCACCGTCGTTCTAGTTCTAAATCTATTAATGGATAAAAAGGGTAACTTTTAATTAATCGTCCATAACTACTAAATCCTAACGAACCCTACAAGCCTTCTTATTATATTATCTAAGTCTCTAAAATAATCTAGATCTATATTTTACATTCTTGTTTAACGTAGATCTAGAAACCATTCTATAAAATTCTTTATCCCTCCTCTCTTTCTCAACACATCTAAAGTAAAAGTAAAAGGTTCCACGTTTCCCAGAGGACGACCCGTACTCATCTCGGTCTAGCTACACGCGACACCGTTATTGATTGCGGTTAACTACAAAAACACTCTTTTGGAACAATCAATTTCGATGGAGCATATTCCATGAAGAAGCGCAAACAAAGTACCCCTATAATCAAATCGAGGGTAGGACTCATCTTTGTAACTCCACAAGGAGGGATAATGCGCTTTGATTTTTCCCTAACAGAGCCGAGGATAAACAATGAAGCCGAATACGAAGCTTTGATAGCAGGCCTCGAGATCGCCATCGACATGGGAATTGAAAACCTCCTCATATATGGAGACTCCCAGCTGGTCGTTATTCAAGTAAACGGCGACTACCAAACGTGCAAACCAGAGTTGGTGAAGTACGGAGAAAAGGTGCAACAACTGTTGACCCAAATCCCTTCCTACACTTTGGAGAACATACCGCGTGTGGAAAACAGCAAAGCGGACGCGTTGGCCAAGCTCGCTAAAGAATTGGCTGATGAGAACCTCGATGACGTAAGAATCGCAGTACAAAGTCGTCGGGTGCTTGCCCCAGCGGAAATATCGCCGGAATCATCCGAAGAAAAGGGAGCGACTGAGCAGATGACCCTGCAAACAAAAGATCGGGAAAATACCGAGGATTGGAGAGAAATCTTTATAGACTACTTCAAATACCGTCGAATGCCCGAAGATGCGTCCTCAAGACATCAGTTTATGAAACGAGCTCTGTCTTTCGCCTTCGTCAATGATACTCTGTATAAGAGGTCATTTGATTCTCTGTGGTTAAGATATCTGGGACCTGACGAAGCGAAAAGAGTCGTTCAGGAAGTTCATGACGAACTCTGCGGTTCTCACCAAGCGGGCCCGAAGATGAAGCTGAAGATCAAACGGATGGGCTACTACTGGCCCACGATGATTCAGGACTGCCTCGAATATGCGAAGCAATGCCACTCATGCCAAATTCATGGGGACTTCATCCATCAGCATCCAAATCCACTCCATCCAACGGTGGCTAGCTGGCCATTTGAAATGTGGGGAACTGATATAGTCGGCCCTATCGAACCAGCATCGTCCAAAGGACATCGATTCATCCTGGCAACGACTGACTACTTCTCCAAATGGGCAGAAGCAATACCGTTGAGGGAAGTGAAGGCGGAGAATATCCTCCATTTCTTCAAGACGCACGTCATATATCGGTTTGGAACTCCGCGCCGGATCATCTCCGATAACGGTCCAGCTTACAGAAGCCACAAGATCAGTCGCTTCGCGCAACAACACAATATAGACTGGAGATATTCCTCGGTTTATAATCCACGAGCTAATGGTCTAGCTGAAGCCTTCAACAAAACCTTGACAAAGATCATGAAGAAAACGGTGTTCCGAAATAAGAAGGACTGGCATGAGAGGCTACAAGAAGCTCTTTGGGCGTATCGAACTACGTTCAAGACAGCCACAAACACAACGCCATATGCGTTGGTATTCGGTATAGAAGCGGTACTCCCCCTCGAGATAGAGTTACCCTCTCTACGAGTGGCAGTCCATTACGAGCTGACAGACGAGGAAAATGCTCACCTTCGGCTCGAGGAGCTTGATGCCCTTGATGAGACCCGGCTCATAGCGCAACAAAATCTGGAGGCCTATAAAGCAAAGATGACGCGCTCATATGAAAGATTGACCTGGCCAAGGGCATTCCGCCAAGGCGAACTCGTGCTAGTGGTCAAAAGGCCTATGATCCCCAATCGCGCCAGATGGGGAAAATTTGAGCCAAATTATGAAGGCCCGTACATCATAGACAAGGTCTACCAGGGTGGAGCCTATCTACTCATGGATATGCACGGTGAAAGACCTTACAGGCCAATAAATGGTCAATTCCTAAAGAAATACTACGCTTAGCAAGTTACTGCCTAGGTCAATGATAGATGACGACAACTATGTCTGCTCGCTATCTTCCTAAGCTCAAACTTTATAAGCAGTAGCCAGCCCTCTCTTGGACGGACCGAAACGTCCCTAAACTAATGGCGGACTGAAACGTCCTTAAACTAATGGCGGACCGAAACGTCTTTAAACTAATGAAGGGCCGAGACGCCTTTAAACTACTACCACGATATCCTTAGGCTGACGAGATGAATAAAAAAAATAAATAAATAAATAATAATAATAAAAATAATAAACGGTATGTCCATAAGCAAAATGGGCACGAATGAAAACCCGAAAGGGCTCCGTGAGTAAAAACAGCTGGATTACCGGCGAGTGTTTGTGAAAACCTGAGAGGGCGCAACCTCGTTAAAGGACACTTACAGGGTCCTCTCGACCTTGTAAGGAGAAACTACCCGCGTGAGATCCTTACGACTCACAAGGGAGCAACACAATTAGGGATCCCCACGATTCCTAAGAAGAAAATACACTTGTGAGATCCTCACGACTCGTAAGGAGAACTCTCTTATGGGACCCTCACGGCTCATAAGATTTGAAAGTCTTAAGTTACAGAGACCTAAACCTGTGCTTAAGCAACCCCCCACAACTTTCGATATTGCCCTACAAGTGGTTCAATACTGACCCTTGTATACAATCCACGGGCGCGAATAAACATTTCCCTAACCAAATTTCATCCGTGATTGGGGATATGTGCGCATGATGAACAACCCTTATAAGTCCTCTCGACTTACAAGGAGAAAACCCTCTTGTAGGATCCTTATGACTTACAGAGGAATATACACTTAGGAATTCTCACGATTCCTAAGGAGAAAATACACCTACAAGATCCTCACGACTTGTAGGGAGAAATACCTTTGTGAGACCCTTAGGGCTTATGAAGTTAAAAGCCTTAGTCGACAGGACCTTAACCCTGTTCGCTAAGCCAACTTTGTTCGACATCGACAGAGGCAGATGATGATTCGCTCCTGGCAATATCTCAGTTGTAGTGGTGCTGATGCCGAAATCGATGTCTAAATTCAGATTTACGGCGAAAAGCCAGTAGGCCGCACATGCATATGAAATAGCCAAAATGATGGGGCAACTTGCAATAAAAAGCAGCAAGTAAAAATGTATGCATGCAAAATAGCCGAAATGATTGGACAACTCGCAATAAAAAGCAGCGAGTGAAAATAAAATAAATAGCCGAAATGATTGGGCACCGCGTAAAATAGCCGAAATGATTGGGCAATCGCGACCTTCGCGATATAAAAGCTGAAATGATAGAGCATCGCGGAAATAAAACAAAAAAAATTAAATGATAAAACTTTGGCCCTACAGTTAAGATCACATCGATCCCTGTATACAATCCAAGGGCGCAAACAAAGAGGGAACCATACTTTCCCAACAGGCTCCGCCAGAAAATGAAGCCAAATCACGACGGTTCATCCCAACCCCGAAGAAACCAGTGTCTTCTGCAAAAATCCTTCGACTCGAGGAAATAAGTGTCCTTGATGAAGAAAATCCTGATTCGCGTCGACTCGCAGAGAAACCAGTGTCTCCGCGGGAAATTCTCGATTCGTTTCAACACCAGGGAAACAAATATCCTTGGCAAATACCTCAATTCAGGGAAACTAGCATCCTTGATGAGAGCCTCCTGATTCGCGTCGGCTCGCAGAGAAACCAGTGTCTCCGCGGAAAATTCCCGATCCGTCTCAACCCCGAAGAAACCAGTGTCTTCGGCAAATCCTTCGACTCGAGGAAACAAGTGTCCTTGACGAAGAAAATCCTGATTCGCGTCGACTCGCAGAGAAACCAGTGTCTCCGCGGGAAATTCTCGATTCGTTTCAACACCAGGGAAACAAGTGTCCTTGGCAAATACCTCAACTCAGGGAAACTAGCGTCCTTGATGAGAGCCTCCTGATTTGCGTCGGCTCGCAGAGAAACCAGTGTCTCCGCGGGAAATTCCCGATCCGTCTTAACCCCGAAGAAACCAGTGTCTTTGGCAAATCCTTTGACTCAAGGAAACAAGTGTCCTTGACGAAGAAAATCCTGATTCGTGTCGACTCGCAGAGGAACCAGTGTCTCCGCGGGAAATTCTCGATTCGTTTCAACACCAGGGAAACAAGTGTCCTTGGCAAATACCTCAACTCAGGAAAACTAGCGTCCTTGATGAGAGCCTCCTGATTCGCGTCGGCTCGCAGAGAAACCAGTGTCTCTGTGGGAAATTCCCGATCCGTCTCAACCTCGAAGAAATCAGCGTCTTCGGTAAAATCCTTCGACTCAGGGAAACAAGTGTCCTTGACGAAGATAATCCTGATTCGCGTCGACTCGTAGAGAAACCAATGTCTCCACGGGAAATTCTCGATTCGTTTCGA
Source organism: Agapanthus africanus (assembly GCA_030015575.1). NCBI lineage: Eukaryota > Viridiplantae > Streptophyta > Magnoliopsida > Asparagales > Amaryllidaceae > Agapanthus > Agapanthus africanus. The sequence goes on from CM057345.1 coordinate 66,297,300, forward strand.
CACCAGAGAAACAAATATCCTTGGCAAATACCTCAATTCAGGAAAACTAGCGTCCTTGATGAGAGCCTCCTGACTCGCGTCGGCTCGCAGAGAAATCAGTGTCTCCGCGGGAAATTCCCGATTCGTCTCAAATTGCAAAATGAAGCCTCAGGCAGCAGGGATAAAAAAAAATTGTTTCCTGAGCAATGAGACCCTGCAAGTCGCTCTAAAACGGTCTCTTGCATACTATTCATGGGTCTCACTCTCCAAAGTCGAATTTCGACAAGGAGGGAAACAACCACTTACGGGTCCTCTCAACTCGTAAAAGGGAAAAATTCTCTTATAAGATCCTTACGACTTATAAGAGAAAACGCGCTTAGGAATCCTCACGATTCCTAAGGAGAAAATACACCTACGAGATTCTCTCGATCAGTAGGGAGAAAAGTCTCTATAAGACCCTCACGGCTCATAGAGTTGAAAAGTCTTAGGCGGCAGATCTGAACCTGCGGCCTAAGCCATCGCTATCTCTTGGAGAAATCTAGATGCTTACTCTATTATCGGTCAAATGTGTTTATCAAGACAGCATGCTGGTAATAAGAAAAAGGAAAAAGCAAAGAAATAGCACAATACATTGCAAAGAAAAATGTATATCTTTATTGAATGTAATTAAGTACAAGGTGAAGCGTACAAAAGAATAAAGAATGGATACATATTATTTTTAAAAAAAAGAAAAATTTTACAAGTATCTAGATACAAGGGGAATTACTGGGAAGGAAGCATCTTGCATAGCTCTAGCAATTGTGCGCGCACCTCCTTCCCCACTTTCTCCTGATCGGCCACCACTACCAGCTCCACCTCCACTTGAGCCCGCTGCTGTAAAACAGATGCAAGCTTCTCTCTAACGGCCTGATGAGCAGCTTCGCGGCCTGGGGCGTCATGCTCGGCGACATCAAGCTTTCGCTTCAAGTTTAGCCCATGAGAGATGTGTTCCAGGAGACCCTCAAAAATAGCCTTCACTCGGGCAGCATTCGCCTCAACCTCAGCACGCAGACGAGCCGTCTCGCTCGAGATCTCTTGGCATTCTCTCAGCCTTAAAGCCGCTTCTTGTTCCAAGTGGCAGACGTAAAAAGCGCTTTGCTCGATCCACGCTGCTCTTTCATTGCTTGCGGCTAAGGTCTCGGGAGCAGGGCGCATAAACTCCAGTTGATGCAGACGAGCCTCGATCTCTCTATAGTGGTTAACCCAAGACGCGATGATGCCCTCGTCATGGAAGTTTACGAGTATCACCAGCATCGGGTTAACCACCGTAGCGAAGTCTGCAGCAGATGTAGGAGTCTCGACGTCGAGTTCCTCGACGTAGTCACTCAACATGCGCAGACTATTCGCGGCGCCTTTCGAAGACGGACGTCTCAGGAAAGGGCCCGTCGGCATTACGATCTGAGATTCGAAGGGCGCCGAGACCGGAACGACAGCTGAAAAAACAGTTAATGATCAGATAACAGTTCAAGAGATAAAAAAGGGGGAAGTTATCAATGCGATAGTTGCTGTACCAGCTGCGGCAGATGGCAAGGCCGGAAGGGTCGGTGGCGCGGCCGATCTTTCATCCCCTCCTTCGATTTGTAGCACTGCAGTCGTGACGAGAAAAAAGTTAGAAGTAATTCCATCAATGAAAAAGAAAGATATCAATGGAAACCATACTCACCAGCGCCACCAGAGGAAGAAGCGAATTCAGATGGGAAGGAGAAGTGTGGGAGCAACACTTGAAAGAGATGATCAAAAAGCACTCCTGAAAAGACACAGCGGTACGACTTTAGTACATAAATTAGGCGGTTGAAAGACGAAACTAATAGATTGCAAATCCATACCTTCCAGCATCTTCAATGGTATAAGAGAGGGCTGAGAAGTGACCACCGCCAAGGCAGTAGTCGACGGCGCTCCCTCGAGCATGGAGCATCGGTGCTGGCCGCACTTGCGTTAAAAAAAAGGGTAAACCTGTCAGAAGCGATTGCAAGATAAAAAAGAGGGGATGGTAATCCGAAATTTACCTGATGAGCCTGTTCCCCTCCGAACGGCGGCCGAGACGTTAGGACGTCCGTGCCCGAGGTTCGGGGCAGATGCTATGTGGTTTTATCCGTCTACCTTTCCGAAGATGCCAAGTTGATTTATGGCACCGTGGATCGGAGGTTTAGACGGATGCGGCCGATGTAGCAGACTTCGTCAGATTTCCCCTCAGGGTGAGGGGTTTTTGATTGTGGGGACGCTCTTCCCTACAGGCGCAAGCCCCTGCAGTTAATTACGCTACCGCATCGCGGTAACAACTTTCTCCTTCTCCAGAATTTCACTTCGTGTCGTGTGTGTTTGTTTTGTTTGTGGTTGCCCGTGGATTGTATACGGAGACTGAGTAATGCCGTCGCCCGTAGGACGTGGATTAGTCCAAATCCGTATTTACTTAGATTTGGGTTTGGTGTTTTTAGTTTAAGGATGCATTAGTCACGCTGCGGCTAAGATCAACTTAAACGTTCGTTAAGGGTACGATAGTCCTGTTTGAGACTAAGATCAACTTAACGTGATGATTAATTTAATGTATGGCCATCGGGACTCGTCACCTCTCTGACGTCGTTGAAGGATTACAACGACATGTATCAGAAGAGCTCGGAGATGTACCCTTGAACCAGAGTTGATTGGGAATTTTATAATCTATGTGAATGTTTAAGGATACGTTAGCCGTGTTTGGGGCTAAGATCGACTTAAACGGGATCGTTTAGATCCGGCAAAAGAGCATTCGGGCTCTATTGCGCAAGTTTAAGGACGTGGTGGTCCATCGCCAGTTTAGGGACGTGGTGGTCCATTATTAGTTTAGGGACGTCTCGGTCCGATATTAGTTTAGGGACGTCTCGGTCCGATATTAGTTTAGGGACGTCTCGGTCCAATGTTAGTTTAAGGACGTCTCGGTCCACGAGTTTAAGGACCCCGCAGTCCATATCGATGTGTGGTCGTTGGGACCCGTCACCTCTTTGACGTCGTTGAGGAATTACAACGACGAATGTCAAAGAAGTTCGGAGATGTACCCTCGAACCGGATGTAAATTGATTTAAGAGAGCAATCTTTGCTCAACCGATTTAATTTAAGGACTTACGGCCAAAATTGGGCTAAGTCCAGTTGAAAATGTTCAACACCCTTATTTATTTTTAGTCTATTAGACCTGTGCTAGGGCTTTGCCCCCCACTTAAATAATGCATTGCATTACTTCAGATCCTTTATGCCTATTTTGACTGGGCTCCGCCCTTTTTATTATGATGCAGATCATTTGTTTTGGTCCATTGGACCTTTCAGTTGGGCACTGCCCTTTCAAACAATGAACAACATTTTATTTATTAGGCCTGTTAAGCCTTTTAATTGGGCCTGGCCCTTCAGGAAGTGAAATGCCTTGCATTTGTCAGACGCTTTGCGTCTATTACTGAGCGCAAGCGCTTGCGGTGAAGACACGTATCATGCTCTGGCGAGCGCAAGCGCACTAGCGCAGTGCGCTGCGCTGTTGCGCTGGCGACACGTGGCGCTCTCTCAGCGAGTTGCGCCAACTCCAGAGAGCAAAGCTCTATCTTAAGGGCGCTTAGCGCAAGTGGTGTTATAGCCGACACGCGGCGCTCTCTTAAGAGCGCAACGACGCAGTTTGGAAGTGCAAAGCACTAAGAATCTTTTAGATTCAGGAAGGGAAGTACAAAGCACTGTTTAATTTCTCGATCTAAATTAGATCAAAAAAAAGAAAAAAAATAAGTTTTTCTTTGTTTGAAGAACCAGAGGTTCATAAAAGTGCAAAGCACTATTATTTTTTTTATTTTTATTGTTTTTTTCTTTTCTTTTTTTTTTAAAGAACCGGAGGTTCACAAGAAGTGCAGAGCACTGTTTATTATGTAGAGATCATTGATCTTGTTTTTAGATCAATGATCTATTAGAAGGAGTTTCTTCTAATTCATGAAGGTTCTTTACCTTTTTCTTGAAATCTTCTCAGAGTTCTCTCTGTTTTAAGTTCTTGAGTTTTCAAGAAAAATTTTTATATGCCTTTGAATTGAGCCTTAGGGTCCTTTTTATAGTGCTCACAAATTAGTTAAATTTGTTAAAGAGATCATTCTCTGAGTGATCTGGGGAATTTTCCCCACCGTTGGATCTTTAATCCAAAGGCTTCTGCTTTGCAGAAGAAAATCTTCTTGTTTTAACAAGAACAAAAAAGATTTCTTAAAATCTTAATTCAGTTTGGCGCAGATGCCCCAGCGCGTGACACGTGTCGCGCAGCGCACAGCGCAGCGCAACTGCGCTAGCGCATCTGCGCTGACACGTGTCGCGCAGCGCAGAGCGCAGCGCAACTGCGCTAGCGCAACTGCGCTGACACGTGTCGCGCAGCGCAGAGCGCAGCGCAACTGCGCTAGCGCATCTGAAGCGTTGCTCCAGACAAATAGAGCTCTGCTCTGATTGGGCGCGCCTTCTTGGGCGTTGCGCTGACGTATTAGCGCCAGACACGCGGCGCGTTGCGCCCGAGACTTGAAGCGTTGCTTCAAAATTTGAATTTTGAATTCAAACAGATCTTTGCTCTGATTGGGCGAAACAAATGCCCCCCCACCGTTGCGCTCACGTGACGCACACGTGAGTGCAGCGGTGGCAACCCCCCTGACCGTTAGATCAAGGGGGTGAGCTCAAGAGGCGCAAGCGCCTTATAAATAGGGCCTCTGGCCCTTAGAAAACTCTCCACCATTTTCTAGATTTAGATTTTCAGAGCTCTGCTCTTGCTTAAGAATTTCAGAGCTTTGCTCTTGCTTTCAGAACTCTAGAGCTTTGCTCTCATTTCCCAAAGTTTAGAAAACTTTAGGTAATAATTAATTTAAAATTAAGTTAAACTAATTTAAATCAATTTTAACCAACAGAGCTTTGCTCTCATAGATCTTTTGATCTAAAGAAATTCCCTTTGGGGTTTCGTCAACAGAGCTTTGCTCCATAGATCTACAGAGATCTTGTTCATGGGTTCTAACCCATGAACAGAGCTTTGCTCTTGAATCAAATGTAGATCTTTTAGATCTGAAAAATGAAGAATTTTTCTATAAGCTTTCATGAATCTTTTTTCAGGATTCCAGAAATTTTAATTTTAAATTTCTTTTCAAAAACTTTCTTTTTGATGGAGTATTATAAAGCTAAGCTCTTTTTTAAGGAATTTTATTCTTTTGAGACCAGCATTTGACAAGTGTCATTCTGTGACAGAGCTTTGCTCTGAAAGAGGAGATTTTCTCCTTGTCTCTAGGGATTCTTTCCCCCTTTTTTTTATTATGGGAATGTTCTCCCAGGGACCAACTGACAATCTCATCCAATGATGAGTTTGTCTTATTAACTGACGTATTGTCATTTAGATTTTGTGGGTCCCTCTTTGGTCTCCTACTCACTGCACTGTGGTGCGGTGTAATTAATTAATTTTGATTTTAATTTAATTAATGCATTTTCTTCTTTCAATGCCAAACGTTGGGATTACAACACTAACGGCTATATTGCCCTTTTGCAGCGATCATGTCTGAAGACACTACATTCCCGTTCGTCCGCTCGGAGGAGGGATTTCCATAGGCGTCTTTGGACCGTGAGGTCCTGGCCATGATCAAGGCATACGACCCGGAGTACAAGAGTCTCCACCTTTGGGGGTCGTGGTACAATCAGATCATTATGGGTCGACGCAGCTTCACATGCGCGGTGCCGTCCGAGCACATCACGTCGATTCATTATGCTACCCCACCCTCGGTGCAGTATGTCGTGGAGTTGGCGGACTGGACATCGAAAGGCTTTCTACATCCCGCTATAGATGCGATACCAGTTCAGCGTCCTATGGTTTTGGACATCCTAGGACGTCGTATCTGTCAAGGTGAAGCGCGACCTTGGGGGCAATCGTATAACCTTGGTCTGATTCCCCGCCACCCGATTGGCTATCTGCCGTGGGCCCGGTATATCCTGTCGACGAAGAAGTCACAGTTGATAAGATTAGGACTGTACACCGCAGTCTATGTCTCTCTCTTCCAGTATCCCACGCTTCCCACCTGGTGGTTTAAAGCTTTCTTGGAGCAATGGAATATTCCCACCCACACTTTCCTTTCCATGGATCGGGAAGTGTCAATCTCCTTGGAGGAATTTGCGGAGGTATCCGGTTTACCGGTGATAGGGGAACATTATGAGGAGCTGCTCCCAACAGACGTGTACGTCTTCGGTGCTAGGCCGATGGTGAAGGGGGTCACGCCGGATACTGCTGTTCAACACCAGTTTCCAAGCTTGATTAAAGTGTTGAACATATATGAGTCTCTCTTCGTCGAACATGGGAGTCGAGGAGTCAATTTTGAGGATTTCATTGCTCGGTTTCTTCACCCTAACGCCCTCTATGCGGCCAGTGTTGGAGATAGTGCCCTCAGAGTCAATTATTGGATCACAAGCACGTGATTGCAATGATTGAGGGAGGACCTATCCCGGTAGGACAGTCTTGCTCGAGATGATAGTATGCTATCTGGTTTACCTTTATCATCGTGTACTGCTTTAGGTGACCTGACATGTCGCTATTGCACGTTGATAGAGCCCCTTGGATTCTTGCTTGACTGCCAGCAGTATGAGGGCGATCATATAAGTGAGAGCTGGAGTCTATAAGCACATCCTTAAAAGGTCCCTAGTCGTGGGAGTTTCGAGACAGGGCATCGATTCTCCAGAGTAGACTAGTGTATACAGTCGAGACCCCGACGAGGGGCGGTGGCCGGTCTCACAAGCCACTGGTGTCAGTAGGTTCACCTAAGATGTATACAGGTGCTCATTGGGTTATGAGTACACCGGACAGGACTCGCCGGGAACATGCTAGTTGGTCTTATACCTGACGTCAGATAGCAGTTCCCAGGTGACATGTGTACAGGTTAGTTCATCGACCTGGGGATCGTCATTTGTCTCGTGTGAGTTCCCACTGTACTTTGATTACTACCCTACCACGGCTCAAAGGAGTCGTGCAAACAGGTTTTAGTTGGGTACAGTCCCGAGCCACATGGAGGCAGTGAGCGGATCTTCGGGGGTTTCGTCTCTCCCGGTATTGGGGGTGAGGTCGCGCTGTGTCTAGGAGAGCCATTACACAAAGACCTTGGCCAAGGCAGGAGATTTACTGGTAGGTATTCCAGTAGTATCTCAGGGTGTTCTGGGCTACACTCCGACACGACTTGTACCGCTTTTGGGGGTCTGACTTTTACCAACCCCCTAGGCCCGCCATGCGATGCTCATAGACGAACGGACCGGACTGTACGGATATTGTCACTGACAGGCTCAGTTGGGTGTCGGGGTGAGCTTCCTCATCGACGTCCCTTTTGGTCAATAGCTGGTGGCCCGTCACGTATTGGCTTATACCTCTGACGTGCTAGTGGTTAAATCCACAGCCATAGTATTGACGAGTCTTTAGAGTCCACCACACTTTCAGTTACTCAAGCTTTCGGGCGAAACGCTGTAGAGGCCGTATGGAGATATGGCAGGGTCCGATCAGATACGTGCGGTATTGCACGGATCAGGATCGGACGGTTTGTACTAGTGGCCGTATGGTTATATGGCAGGGTTCGATCAGATACGTGCGGTATTGCATGGATCAGGATCGAACGGATATTACTAGCCGGCTTTGGCTTAAGCCGGTCCTAGTTTAGTACAGTGTAGATTTTGTCTCATTGCATTTGTATCCGGACGGAATACAAATGCGGGTGTGTATGCACAGTGTGGGGTTTTCCTGTAATTTATTACGGGACCAGTTTTCTAGAGTTGCCATTTTGCTTTCCGTTCCGGCCGGTTTTTCTTTGTTCTTTCCCGGCCGGACTTTTCAGATGGAGGGGGTAATTTGCAGTTTTGCAAATTACTTTTGTGGAGGGGTTTCATGCATTATGATAGCATCTTTTCTTTTTCCTTCATAATGGTTAGCATCTTTGCTTTATGAGATTTGAAATGGATTTGAGGTTGATTTGAGATTTTGTGATGATTATGTTCTTGGATGTGGTCACCTCTTTTCTTTTCCTACACTCACCTCCCTCTTGATATGATATTGTTCTTCCTCCACCATATTCTACACTTAAGGAAAGAAGGTATTCATGGTTGGAAAAAGAAAGAGAAGAAGAAAAGAAAAGAGAGAAAGAAAAAGATGAGAGAGCTTCACCATGAGAGTTTCATTCTTGATCTTCTTTCCATGCTAGAAAAATGCAAGCACCATTTTTCTAGTCTTGATTCCTCCATCATCTTCAATGGCAACCAACCCCAATGTGAGACATACATTCTACATTACATTCCCTACAGTATATCTTGAGCATGTCGAGTAGCCGGCTTCATGCGCGAGTTGCCTCGGTATTGAGGTGGGAGCCCGTAAAAGTACCCGGCTTCGTGGTGCCCTTTCCGACGAGGAGGAGACGGACGGAGATCCCGCGAGGAGATCGGAGTGGAGATGAAGACCGGAGGACTTGGATCGTCGGTATATCTCTTCCCCTTCTCTTTGTAGTTAGCTAGATTTAGTTTAATGGCCCGATCCGGTTTTAGTGCGCGGTGGTGCCGTTTTGCCAAGTCCGCAAAAATTAAAGTTTATCACCGTTTCCGCATTCCGGCGTCGGATTGACGGCCGGGGCGCCGCCGTGCACTTACAGCCAGTGCCAAGTTTGCCGCCCTTGAGGACCCTTTCGGTTTAGGTTTGGATAACCTGCCGGTGAATGAAATAGGCCAAAAGGATTTTTTTCTTCCTAACTTTCCAACCATGTCTCTTGCAGAAGTAGCGGCCCCTGGGATGGATGAGGAGGCCTTTTTCTTAGGGTTTCTCGGGTTATGGTTGAGTTGGTTCGTTATCCCAATGCACTCTCATCGGATGCGGCCCTCTGTCTTTTATCCAGCACACCGGATGGTCATCGGGGTGAAGGTGGCTGTTGGGATCGCCGGATTGGCACACTTATACCACGGCCTCAGTCGAGCAGCGGATGCTAGCGAGCCCGGGGTGCTGCATGTGGTCTTCCCGATGCATTACTTCGCATCGTGGCTCGAGTTACACACAGCGGGTGTCTTCGGGATGCATAAAAGGCCCTCGTTCTTTGACAAGTGCGGTTTTCCTCGCATTATACAGCTGATCGGCGCATCAATTGTAAACCCCTCACCACGGAACGCCAGGGGCTTACTCCTTCGCCCTCATACCGTCGAAGCCGGGATGTCCTTTGTCGATAAGGTATTGACCGTTGGAAAGGTGTCTACCACTGTGACGCGGCCATTACAAGATATCTTTAAGGATGGAGCTTCAGTTTTAACGGCTCGGGAGACCCTCCACTTATATTCCATTAGACCGGGTTTTTTAGTTTTTAGGCAGAATGGTGTGGCAATTTTTATGAGGTATAACCCACATCGTTTTGCTCAACAGTTGGGCTACGATCAAGGGGTCCCCTTGGAAGCCTTCTTGGTGGAACCCGCTGCCACTAAAGAGGGGATGGAGAATGCATTGCACCATTTCATGCGCGTGAATACGAGCTCTCATTTTTTTATCAATGCGCCGGCTTACGCTCCGAGACTCCTCAATGTGTACAAAGACTGGTACAATCATGCCACATGAGCAGTTATAAAGGAGGAAAGGCGACTGTTGGTCGATCGTAAGGGTGCGCCTCCAGGTACCGATCACACCGCTCCTTTGGTTCCTAGGACCTCAGTAGTCGCTCCTTTAAAAGATGCCGGGGGCAGACCATCACGTGCGCAAAGTCCTCCACGTGAATTGCCGCTCCCTGATATCGCGGATGCACTTCCTGCACCCCGCGCTCAGGCGGAAACAGTGGTTGTACCCTCGCCGGAGTCTGGCGTGGGTGCGGACATCGGGACCCGTCGTCCCAAAGCGGCTGCCAAGCGTAAGTCGCTTCCCCGTGAGCCTAGGGCTGGAAGGCAAAAGAAAAAGAAGTCTCTCTTCGCTGCGGACGTCGTGTTCGGCCAGGAACCCCACGCTCCTTATGCTGAAGGTCTGCTCGAATATGGGACTAACGTAGGGTTGGTGATGCCGCCGCCGGACGATACAGACTTGGAGGCTGCTCTCAGAGCTTCGGCAGGGTTGGCGAGGCATGAAGCGTGGTTAGCTAAGCTTGCGCAGTCAGGTAATTACTAGTCACATTTTCCTTATTACAACATGTCTTCCTCATCGCCCTTGATTAACGCCTTTCTCTCCTTTCTTTCAACAGGTATCACTGATGAAGAAGCCATTGCCGCTTCTTTGAAGACTTTCCAAGAGGAGGAACGTCTTAGAGCATCTATGGGCCTTAGTAAGTTTTAATTCGTCAAGTTTCCATTTCCCTCGTGTTATGGTCGATCTGACCTTCTTTCTTTTTATTGCAGAAACCTCACTGCCGTTCCCACCAAGCGACACAAATGTTCCGCCAGCCGCCGATATTCCTGCTTCCTTTGGGCCACCACAGGAGGTTCGTCTTGAAGAGCCGATGAGAGATGCCTTAAAGGCTTTGGAGGCATCCCTGAATGAAGATGATGTTGCCTTGAAGGAGGCGTCACAGAGGTCCCTCATAACCGCTCGGGAGGAGAGAAAGCGGTTGAGGCGTGAGGCGAAGGCGTGCAGGGCTGCCTTGGCTATGGGAGCGGGCCCCAGCACTGCCCCTCGAGCTGATACTCCCTCCGAAGAGGCCCCTGTCGCCCTATCCACTGCCCGGAGGGAGGTGGCGCGAGCAGTTCGGAGCGCAAACGGTAAATCCGCTTCAGGTAATATTTCTCCCAGAGTTCCTATTATAAGGGTTTTTAATGTCATTGGCCCTTATATTCCTCATCTTGCAGGGCCGAGTCCGATCAAGGGGGATGCGGAAACCGTTGATCCCAAAGAAATAAAGGAAGCGGTACTTGCCGAACTCGAGCCGACGGTGGGCAACATCGTTATGGCTTTGGAGCCTGAGGTGGAGGTTGAGGGGCCTGCCGCTGAGAAGGTCATTGATGCCGAACCTGAAGCGGTGGCAGATGATATGATCATTATAACTGAGTCCAGAGTGGTGGCGGCTGAGGCGCTCGAGGTCGGCGGTCCCTTGGTGACGATAGACGATACAACCACAGCTATTGAACCTGAGAGAGTAGTGGGTGAGGTGGCCATGATTCCCGAGGACGAGCCAACCGTTCCCTCTCTGGAATCTGGCAATACTCCAATCATAGCCCTTCCCATCTATGGCCCTTCGCCGTCCCCAGGTCTTGCTAGCACGACGACGGTCCCCATCGAGTCGGGTGACGAGGCCACGGGTGGTGGTCTCATGTCGGTAGAGGAGGGAGCCGCCTCCGTTTCAGCCGGGAGCTCCTCAGGTAAACCCTAAGTGGCTGCTTTTCTTTATTTTACAACCTTTTCTGACAAGTTCACCTTTTCATAATGCAGGTGCGGCTAGCGCCGATGCCCCACTACTCGAGGGAGCGCCTTCAACGACTGCTTTGGCGGTGGTCACCTCTCAACCTTCTCTCATACCCTCGAAGATGTTGGAAGGTATGTGTTTACGATTTATTAATCTTGTTTTCCAGACATATAATTCGTGTACTAAAGTCACACTGTTGTGTTTTCAGGAGTGCTTTTTGATCATGTATATCAGATGTTGCTCCCACACTTTTCCTTCCCATCTGAGCTTGCTTCTTCCTCTGGTGGCGTTGGTGAGTATGATTTCCGTTGACATCCTTCCCCTCTTTTTTTCTTATTGGTGGAATTGTCTCTAACCTCTTTTTCTCATCTCAACTGTAGTGCTACAGATTGAAGGAGGGGATAAAAGATCAGCTGCGCCACCAGCCCTTCCGACCTTGCCACCTGTCTCAACTGGTACAATGACCATCATATTGGTAACTTTCCTCTCTCTATTTTCTGTACTGTTATCTGATCGCATCCTGTTTCTTTCAGCTGTCGTTCTGGCTTCGGCGTCCTTCGAACCTCGCGTCACAATGCCGGCAGGTCCTTATCTGAGGAGTCTGTGTTCAAAAGGCGCCGCGAATAGTCTGCGCATGTTGAGTGACTATGTCGAGGAACTCGACGTTGAAACTCCTACATCTGCCGCAGACTTCGCTATGGTGGTTAACCCGATGCTAGCAATACTCGTGAACTTTCATGATGAGGGCATCATTGCATCCTGGGTTAACCATTGTAAGGAGATCGAGGGTCGCCTATATCAGTTGGAGTCGCTGCGTCCCGCTCCCGAGACCGTGGCTGCCAGTAATCAGAGGACAGCGTGGATTGAGCAGAGCGCTCCTTACTTCCGCCATCTCGAACAAGAAGTCATTTCAAGGCGTAAGGAGCGTGGTGAGACTTCGAGCAAGTCTGCTCAACTGCATGCTCGGGTGGAGGCCAATGCCGCACGGCTGAAGGTTATCTTTGAGGGCCTCCTGCAATGCCTCTCCGAAGGGTTATCATTGAGGCAAAAACTTGACGTTGTCGAGCGAGCTGCAGCCAGCCAGGAAGCATCCCAGAAGGCGGCAGAGGAGCAAATTTCATCCTTCTTGCAGCAGCGGGCTCAGGTGGAGGCGGAGGTGGCCGCAGCTGTCACTCGAGAGGAAGCGCTGAAGGAAGTGCGAGAGCGGCTTGTGAACTTACTAAAGACACTTCCTCCTCAGTAGCTATCCATTTTTGTATCGTTCGTACTTATAGATAAAAGAATGTATATGTATATATTTTTTATCCTTTGACATAATGTATCCTGTATCCGATCAAGTTTATGAATAAAAGATACACCTTTTTTTTTGTAATGTGTCATTTCCTGGTCTTTTCCTTCTTTTATTATCAGCATATCACCTTAGCGAACATGGTTGACGGATAGTAAGGCACGTATCTTAACTTTCCTAAGAATCAGCGTTGGCTTAGGTCGCAGGTTCAGATCTGCTGCCTAAGACTTTTCAACCCCATAAGCCGTGAGGGTCTCATAGAGAATTTTCTCCCTACGGATCGAGAGGATCTCGTAGGTGGGTTTTCTCCTTAGGAATCGTGAGGATTCCTAAGTGTGGTTTTCTCTTATAAGTCGTAAGGATCCTATAAGAGAATTTTTCCCTCTTACGGGTCGAGAGGACCCACAAGCGGTTGTTTTCCTTCTCGTCGAAATTCGACTTTGGAGAGTGAGACCCGTGAATAGTATGCAAGAGACCAGTTTGGATTGACTTGCAGGGCCCCATTGCTCACAAAGCAAGCTTTTCAATCCTTGCTGTCTGAGACCTCTTCTCACAAATTGAGACAAATCGGGGATCTGTTTGCAATTGTAGCGGAATAGTCGACATGAGTTAGGAAGCTCTCGTCATGGAGTGTTTGTATCCGTGAGTCGAGGAATTTGCTAGGGATTATTTGTTTCCCAAGCGCCAAGGATTATTTGTTTCCTTGGGGTTTGAAACGAGTCGAGGGTTCCCACGGAGGCTCTGGTGGCTCTGCGGGTCGACGCGGATCAGGAAGCTCTCGTCAAGGAGTGTTTGTATCCGTGAGTTGAGGAGTTTGCTGGGATTATTTGTTTCCCAAGCGCCAAGGATTATTTGTTTCCTTGGGGTTTGAAACGAGTCGAGGATTCCTACGGAGGCACTGGTGGCTCTGCGGGTCGACGCGGATCAGGAAGCTCTCGTCAAGGAGTGTTTGTATCCGTGAGTTGAGGAGTTTGCTGGGATTATTTGTTTCCCAAGCGCCAAGGATTATTTGTTTCCTTGGGGTTTGAAACGAGTCGAGGATTCCTACGGAGGCACTGGTGGCTCTGCGGGTCGACGCTGATCAGGAAGCTCTCGTCAAGGAGTGTTTGTATCCGTGAGTTGAGGAATTTGCTGGGATTATTTGTTTCCCAAGCGCCAAGGATTATTTGTTTCCTTGGGGTTTGAAACGAGTCGAGGATTCCTACGGAGGCACTGGTGGCTCTGCGGGTCGACGCGGATCAGGAAGCTCTCGTCAAGGAGTGTTTGTATCCGTGAGTTGAGGAGTTTGCTGGGATTATTTGTTTCCCAAGCGCCAAGGATTATTTGTTTCCTTGGGGTTTGAAACGAGTCGAGGATTCCTACGGAGGCACTGGTGGCTCTGCGGGTCGACGCGGATCAGGAAGCTCTCGTCAAGGAGTGTTTGTATCCGTGAGTTGAGGAGTTTTGCTGAAGTCACTAGCTTCTTCGGTTGAAATGAACCGGTGAGATTTGGGGTTCGTCTTCTGACGGAATCCGCTGGGAAAGTATGGTCCATTCTTTGTTTACGCCCTTGGATTGTATACAGGGATCGATGTGATCTTAACTGTAGGGCCAAAGTTTTATCATTTCTTCTTTTTATTTTATTTTATTTCCGCGATGCTCTATTATTTCAGCTTTTATATCGCGAAGGTCGCGATTGCCCAAACATTTCGGCTATTTTTCGCGGTGCCCAATCATTTCGGCTATTTATTTTATTTTTACTCGCTGCTTTTTTATTGCGAGTTGCCCAATCAATTCGGCTATTTCGCATGCATACATTTTACTTGCTGCTTTTTTATTGCAAGTTGCCCCATCATTTCGGCTATTTCGTATGCATGTGCGGCCTACTGGCTTTTCGCCGTAAGCCGATTTCGGCATCAGCACCGCTACAACTGGGATATTACCAGGAAAGAATCATCATCTGCTTCCGTCGATGTCGAACAAAGGTGGCTTAGCGAACAGGGTTAGGGTCCTGTCGACTAAGGCTTTGACTTCATGAGCCGTAAGGGTCTCACAAAGTTATTTCTCCCTACAAGTCGTGAGGATCTTATAGGTGTATTTTCTTCTTAGGAATCGTGAGGATTCCTAAGTGTTTGTTTCCTCTGTAAGTCGTAAGGATCCTACAGGAGGGTTTTCTCCTTGTAAATCGAGAGGACTTACAAGGGTCGTGCGAACATATCCCCAGTCACGGACGGATCTTGGTTAGGGAAATGTTTATTCGCGTCCATGGATTGTATACAAGGGTCAGTATTGAGCCACTTGTAGGGCAATATCGAAGGTTGTGGGGGTTGCTTAAGCACAGGTTTAGGTCTCTGTAACTTAAGACTTTCAAATCTTATGAGCCGTGAGGGTCCCATAAGAGAGTTCTCCTTACGAGTCGTGAGGATCTCGCAAGTGTATTTTCTCCCTAGGAATCGTGAGGATCCCTAAGTGTGTTGCTCCCTTGTGAGTCGTAAGGATCTCACGCGGGTGGTTTCTCCTTACAAGGTCGAGAGGACCCTATAAGTGTCCTTTAACGAGATTGCGCCCTTTCAGGTTTTCACAAACACTCGCCGGTAGCCCTGCTGTTTTTACTCACGGAGCCCTTTCGGGTTTTCATCCATGCCCTTTTTGCTTATGGACATACCGGTTTTTTTTTATTCTTTTTATTTTTATATTTTTTTTATATCTTGTCAGCCTAAAGATGCTGCGGTAGTAGTTTAAAGACATTTCGATCTGCTATTAGTTTAAGGATATTTCGGTCCATTGTTGAGAAGGTTGGCTATTCTTTATGAAGCTTGAGCTTAGGAGGATAGCGAGCGGACTTAGTCGTCGTCATCCATCATTGACCTAGGCCGTAGCTCGTTAAGCGTAATATTTCTTTAGGAAGCGACCGTTTATCGGCCTGAAAGGCTTTTCACCGTGCATGTCCATGAGTAGATAGGCCCCACCCTGGTAAACTTTATCTATGACGTATGGGCCTTCATAGTTTGGCTCGAATTTTCCCCGCTTGGCGCGATTGGGGATCATAGGACTTTTGACCACTAGCACGAGTTCGCCTTGACAAAATGTCCTCGGTCGGGTCAATCTTTCGTATGAGCGCGTCATCTTTGCTTTATAAGCTTCCAGATTTTGTTGTGCTAGAAGCCGGATTTCATCAAGGGCGTCAAGCTCTTCAAACCGAAGGTGAGCATTTTCTTCGTCTGTCAGCTCGTAGTGGACTGCCACTCGTAGAGAGGGTAATTCTATCTCGAGAGGGAGTACTGCTTCTGTCCCAAATACCAACGCGTATGGCGTTGTGTTTGTGGCCGTTTTAAATGTAGTTCGATACGCCCAAAGAGCCTTTTGCAATCTTTCGTGCCAATCTCTCTTATTTCGTGACATTGTTTTCTTCATGATCTTCGTCAAGGTCTTGTTGAAGGCCTCAGCTAGATCGTTAGCTCGTGGATTATAAACTGAGGAATATCTCCAGTCTATATTGTGCTTCTGTGCGAAGCGGCTAATTTTATGACTTCGGTAGGCTGGCCCATTATCAGAGATGATCCTTCTTGGGGTTCTAAACCGGTATATGACATGCGTTTTGAAGAAATGGAGGATGTTCTCCGTCTTCACTTCCCTCAACGGTACCACCTCTGCCCATTTGGAGAAGTAATCGGTCGTCGCCAAGATGAAACGATGTCCCTTTGACGATGCTGGTTCGATGGAGCCGACTATGTCAGTTCCCCACATTTCGAATGGCCAACTAGCCACTGTTGGATGCAGTGGATTGGGATGCTGATGGATGAAGTCCCCATGAATTTGGCATGAATGACATTGCCTCGCGTATTCCAGGCAATCCTGCATCATCGTGGGCCAGTAGTAGCCTATCCGTTTTATCTTCAACTTCATCTTAGGGCCTGCTTGGTGGGAACCGCAGAGTCCATCGTGAACCTCTTGGACGACCCTTCTCGCTTCGTCAGGTCCTAGGCATCTCAGCCACAGAGAATCGAATGTCCTCTTGTATAGAGTATCGTTGACGAAGGCGAAAGACAGAGCTCGTTTCACGAGCTGATGTCTTATGGACGCTTCTTCAGGCATTCGGTGGAACTTGAAGTAATTTATGAAGACTTCTCTCCAGTCTTCGGTCTTCTCATGGTCTTTTATTTGTAGGGTCGCCTGCTCAGTTGCTCCCTTTTCTTTATATGATTCTGGATGTATTTCTGCTGGGGCGAGCACTCGACGGCTTTGTATCACGATTCTAACGTCATCGAGGTTCTCGTCAGCCAATTCTTTAGCAAGTTTGGCCAGTGCGTCCACTTTGCTGTTTTCCGCGCGCGGTATACTTTCCAACGTGTAGGAGGGAATTTGGGTTAGCAGTTGCTGCACTTTTTCACCGTATTTCACCAATTCTGGTTTGCATGTTTGGTAATCGCCGTTCACTTGACTGACGACCAGTTGGGAGTCCCCATATATGAGGAGGCTTTCAATTCCCATATCAATGGCGATCTCGAGCCTGCTATCAAAGCTTCATATTCAGCTTCATTATTCGTTCTCGGCTCTGTTAAGGAGAAGGCGAAGCGCATTATTCCTCCTTGTGGAGTCACAAAGATGAGTCCTACCCCCGATTTGATCATTGGCGTACTTTGTTTGTGCTTTTTCATGGAAGATGCTCCATCGAAATAAAGCTCCCAACGGGTATCACTACTGTCGATTGCGTCAAACGCATGTCTGTCTGGCAAATCGCAATTTAAAGGAGAATCGGCAGGTATGGGATGCTCAGCAAGGAAGTCGGCGATGGCCTGTCCTTTTACTGCCCTGAGAGGTTGATATGTTATCGAAAATTCCATCAAGAGCAGGGCCCATTTAGCGAGTCGCCCTGTCAATATGGCTTTTGACATTAGATATTTGAGAGGGTCCACTTTTGAAATAAGACGGACCTCGTGCGCCAACGCATAGTGCCTAAGCTTTGTTATTGCGAAGATCAACGCCAGGCAGTGTTTTTCAATGGGAGAGTAGATGCTTTCTGCCCCCAGCAGAACTCGACTTAAGTAGTAGAGTGCTCTTTCTTTCCCTTGATCGTTCTCTTGTGCCCATAATGCGCCTAAGGAACCTTCGAGGGAGGTTGTATAAAGAATGAGAGGCTTCCCCTTAACCGGAGCAGCCAACACCGGCGGGTTCTGCAGGTATTGCTTGATCTCATCCAGTACGCCTTGGTATTTTTGATCCCAAACGAATGGGGTTCCCTTCTTCATCAGGTGACTATAAGGACGCAATTTCCTGAAAGGTTGGCTATAAATCGCCGTATGTATGCGAGTTTCCCTTGGAGAGACCGCAGCTGTTTGAGAGTCCTCGGCGGAGGCATTTCCATGATCGCTTTAATCTTTGACGGATCTATTTCAATACCTCGGTGTCGAACAACGAATCCCAGGAATTTGCCCGAGGAAACCCCGAACGCACATTTAAGAGGATTCATCTTCAAGTTGTATTGCCGAAGGCGTTGAAATACAGTCTTCAGATGCTCGAGATGTTCCTCGTATGATTTGCTTTTAACCACGAGATCGTCGATATAATATTCAACGATTTCGTGTATAAGGTCGTCGAAGATCTTTGTCATGGCCCTCTGATAAGTAGTACCGGCATTCTTCAAACCGAAGGGCATCACTTTATAACAAAATATACCAAGAGGAGTCCTGAAAGCCGTATGTTTCTGATCTTCAGGATGCATTTTTATTTGATTATACCCTGATGAGCCGTCCATGAAGGAGAAAACCTCATGAGTGGATGTATTGTCTATCATCAGTTCAGTGACCGGCACTGGGAAATCATCCTTCGGGCAAGCTTTATTAAGATCCCGGAAGTCTACGCATACGTGCACTGTCCCATTTTTCTTCATCACTGGGACGATGTTGGCAATCCATTCAGGGTACTGAACTTCTTGAATGAAGCCAGAGTCGATTAACTTTTTGACTTCGGTATTTATGCTCATCTCAAGCTCGAGTCGTATTCTTCTCGGCGCCTGTTTGACTGGCTTGATGTTCGGGGATATTGCTAGACTATGTACAGCAACTTCTGGATCTAGTCCTGGCATCTCGGAATAGTTCCATGCGAAGCAATCTTTATGCTGCACAAGGACGTCTTTTAACGCAGCCACCCTCTCTTCAGACAGCAGCTCGCTGACGAATGTCGGTCGCGGATCATTTATTGTCCCCAACTCGATTTTCTTGAGGTTATCTGCAGTAGTATGGATTCCATCCTCCAGTTCTTTCGGAGCTGGGGGAAATTCTGAGATTACCTCATCGCTGCCGTTTTCAAAGCACCAAGGAAGGCTGTTCATGTCCTCGGACTCTTCTTTTAATATTGTTATCACGTGGCAGGTGCGAATTTTCTGCCAATCCCAATGCGGAGTTGGTTTTTCTTTCGCGGCCTCGGGCTCGTACTTCTGTGGTGGTGCTACCCATCCAGTTGTCAGAAAACGCGAATTTGCCTAGCTGATACTGATCTTCAACCCAATTCTTGAAGGTGAAGCAATCTTCAAGAGGGTGTCCCATTGCTCGATGGTAAAAGCAATAATTTGGGTTGAACACCTCGCCTGCGTGCTCGGGGTGCTTGGACTCTGGCAATGTAAGCATTTGGTGTTTTAGAGCGAGATCGAATATCTTCCTTGTTTTGTTCCGAGGAAATGAGTATGCTCGACCCATTTTCTTCCTGAGGGCTAAGTCAATAACGCCCGACTCTCGGATACGTGGTTTCTTAGCTCTGCTTTGTGGTTGTTGAGCGCCTTTTCTGCCCTTTGACTTGTTTTTGCTTTCACGTCGAACCTTTTTTGTAGCAGGTTGACATGGGGCAGCATCTTCGTTCTTTACTGCCTGTTGAAGGAGGCGCTGTGTCTTGGCTTTCTCATAGATTGCCATTTCACGATTGTGATCATCTCGGGCTTTTTGACTTGCATCCCTTATAAGTTTGCTCATCTGGTCTTCAAACGATGGACTGGGCGGTTTTGTATCAGGAACTTTTGCTGGTTCAGGATTAGCATCCTCCCATTGAGCGTCCGCCTCTTCATCGAAGTCATACATGACATAACAGCTGTTTACTAGCTCCCGTTACTTTGACCGGATGTACCCAAGCCCTTTTGTTTCTATTCTCCCATTAGGCAGTTTGCATTGAGTCCCGGGAACGTTCCAGACCTTGTCATAGAATTTGGCCTCTCTAACGGTCTGTGTGAAGGATAACCCCTGGTGTTTTAGCAGTTTCTTCAAACCTTCGGCATAATATATGGGAAGACGGATAGGCTGAAGCCTGTCGAGCGTTGGATCTGCGCCCTGCCAAATTTCTTTTTCCACCTTGTTTTCTTCAGAACGGTAGAATAGGATTGCCTTCTCGCCTTTTCGTCCGGGAGGGATATAGAATGTCTGCAATTCTTCTACGCTGTTGATGTTGAGTGCATCCAGTTCTTTGTAATGTTCAAGCGGCAGCATGGTTATCTGCAGACTTCGCTCTTCATCAGCGGAAACCCGTATTGAAGGCCGAGCAGGGAATACAGCATGAACTTCATCCTCTGAATCACTACCGAAGATCAATGAAGGAACGGATGGTCCTGGCCTGGTGGATTGGGATGGACCTGAATAAATTATATCCTCCTCCTCCTCGGTGTCACTGCCGAAGACAGGGATGGTGGCGTTAGTTTTGTTCTCCGGTTTGTGACACCTTTCCGTGTCTTCGAAACTCGGTAAGAAGTATTTGGCATCTTCATACTTGCGAACTTCGTTTACGGAAAACGGATTCAACTCTCCCGCCACTGTGTACTCGAGGCCATCCCTAGAATACTTCATGCACTGATGCTGTGTAGAAGGGATGATATTGTACTCGTGTAGCCATGGTCGGACGAGCAGGGCATTGTAGCACGTCTTGGCGTCTATAACATGGAATTTGATGCCTGTGACAAGCAACCCGAAGCGTAGCATCAATATCATAGATCCAAGAGTTTTTGATGTTGGGAGTCGAATCCGGAGATGGTGATTTTGTCTCGGGCAAGGTGCTGGACGCTCATGCAGATTTCCTTCAACACTCGCACATTGAGTAAATTAACAGACGACCCGTTATCGACCAAGATTTTACCTATCTTTATGTCATGGCAGTATCCTGAGACATAAAGGGGGCGATTGTGTTCACACGTCCCGAGGAGAAGGTCTTCATCACCAAAAGCAACGTCGGCTGTGTGCACCTCTTCCAATTCATCCTTCATCTTTTGTTCGGCCAGGAAAGCTTGGAATTGGTCCGGATCTTGTAGGGCCTTAATCAAAGAATCCCTCGCCTCTTTTGATAGTAATAGGGCATCGAGAATGCTGAGTTGTGAGGGTAGCTTTCTCAGATGTGCCAAGACATTGTAATCCACTTTACTTCTCTTCGGCGGGTTTTCGGCGTTTAGCTCTTCCAGAACTTGGTCATCTAAGACGATGTCTTCAGAGACCTTTTCTTTCCCTTTATCTTTTCTATTCGGGGGTCCGAGGTTCTTTTCAGGCAGTGTCCGATTCCGCAGCCGGATATTTTCGCAAACCACTGGCTCCTCTTCTTTTCCCGAAATTGACTCTTTAAAGAGAGGGGCAAGTTCTAGCTCCTCATCAGAGTCGCTCCCAAAGGTAGGCACTTGTGACCCGGTAGTGTTAACCATGTGACAATTGCCGGCAGTTCTTTCAAGCTCTTTGGTCGTGTTTCTTTGCTCCCGACGAATCTTACGCTTTTCCCGTTTAAAGCGTTGTTGATTAGCGACGTATCCTTGCCACCATCTATCGAAAGCCTTGCACTCTTGAGTGGGATGCGAGACCTTCTGATGATATAAGCAATAAGAGGGGTGCATTTCTACCACACCAGTCATTTTTCTTTCAGAGGATGGTAGCTTCATGCCCATTGATATGGCCTTAGCAAACCTCTTTTTTTATCTTGAATTGGCTTTTGTCAGCGGTGGAGGCATTTTGCTCCAGCGGGATTATCTCAGCTCTTTCCTCAAGTCGCTGGCGCTTGGCCCTTTCGAATATAGCCGTCTCGCGTTCTCGATCAGCTTTACTTTTCAATCGAGCTTCACTAAGAAACGCGTCAATCATTTCGATTGATAACTCCGGAACCCTTGACTCAGTATCTGCCCCCGGCGTTTTAGTGCCAGAAGTCCCTTCATCGTTCGTGGTCAAATGGGAGATCATATGACAGCTCGCTACATATTCCTCGGATTCATCCGATGAACTTTCCCCCTCATCTTCTTTTTGAAAGACGTGATCCAGGAAATCTTGGAGTGTAATGGGAGTCCGCGCCTTTTGGTTGTACTCATCCAGTGCGTCGATTTGCTTTTGTAAGTCCGTGCGCTTGTCGCCAGGCTTCACGGGCTTCTTAGATTTCTTCTTCTTCTTTTTCGAAGATTTTGACGGCCGGCTATGAATGCTTGAACTACCACCATCGGTTTTCGGAGTCGGTCGTGGCTTCAACATCCCCCCAATAATCTGCGGTTCCAAGGGGTTCTTCCACTTGACCGCTGGACAGGTTTGAAGATCATTTAGCATTCTCCTCGTTTTGGCTGATAATACAACCTCCCAGGGAGCTTCTTCAATAACGGAGCATGTTGCCCCTGGCGTATTCGTCCCCTTAGAGGTGTGGGGCTGCGGGGGATTCACCTTCCATTTGTCGGATAGCGCAAATTTGCCCTGGCGGTACTGGTTTTCAAGCCAATTTTTGAAAACGTAACAGTCTTCGATCGGATGTCCTAGCACTCGATGGTAAGGGCAGTAATTGGGCTCGTTGACGTCGTTCGGTTGCAACGGACGTTTTGGATCTGGCATATTTATGAGTCTGTTGCACAACGCCAGCTCGAATAGCCTCCTCATTTTATCGCGGGGGAAGGAGTAAGGACGTCCCATCCTGTCCTCAAGGGGTACGTATGAGCGTGTATTGTTTGGACGAGCAACCGGCTTCGAGTCGCTCGGTTGTTGTTGGGCATTAGCGACAATGATCGCTTTTCCCTTTCCTTTATCGTTTTGGGAGTCCGGCTTCGGGAGAGGGGGTTTATGGCCCATCTGGTCCATCTGCGCTAATTTGTCGATCAAACCCTGGAAGGTAGTCGGCTTGAAGAACATCATAAACTGTGAGATGGTTGCTTGTGGATCAAGGGTTCCAACAAACATTCCCACCGCAGGGGCTTCTACTATGCGCTGTTCGCACTTAGACCATAGATTACGCCACCGTATAGCGTACTGAACCCATGTCTCGCCGGGTTTTACCCTCGCGTTAATCGGCGCCGTCATCGGGGTACGCTCACTGGCACTTGCAAAGCGTTGGTTGAAGAGCAGCTCCATCTCCGCAAAGGTTTTAATAGAGTCGTTGGGGAGCTCAGAATACCATTCGAACACCGTATCTGATAGGCTTCCAACGAACTGGCGAAGCAAAAGCTTGTCGTCGCCGCCAGTGTTACCGCAAAGCGCCCTGAACTGGGCAACATGTTGATGGGGATTGCCGGTCCCTTTGTAGACATGAAACTTGGGAATTGTGTAACCCGGCGGGTATTTGATTTGGTCATACCAGCCTGGATACGGTCGCCCTGTTTTTACGACGTGGCCGGCTGCTTCGGCCGCGTGATGAACCTTTATTTGCTGGGCTATATATTCATCCAGATCAGTTTTAGAGATTGTATCCTCTTTAGCCGTTGATAGAACGGGCTGAGGATTTGATGTCTCTCCCCTATCATCCCCAAGGACAATCGGGGGTTCTTCAGTCGGGGGATCTTGTTGTATCATCATCCCTATCATGTCCTGGAAGAGGAGGCCCATACGATGTATATTGGCTGCTTGTTCAGCAGCCTCTTTGTCTCTCTTTTCCAGTACTCGGCGGAGGAACTCGGCGTCGGTCTCTTCCTCTTGGCGTTCATCTAAGGACGTCTCAGGATTCTCTTTTGGCTCCGTGAGTGCAGCCATTGTAGTCATCATCTCCTGGAGCTTTTGTTGCTGCTCCTGAGCCTTGGTCACTGATCGGGTAAGTGGTCGGTGACCCGTAGAAGTACGACTTTCTTCCTTTCCAGAAGCCATATAAACCGTATGAATTGTTATTCCCCCTGACTTGGGGCGTTTAGGTTCACCGCTTTTAAACTTTGTCAGTGTCACAGGAGCTTTCTCTGGTCTTTTTCTTTTGTGGACCATTGAGGTTGAAGGAGCCATTGAAGTGGGCATCCTAGCATTTGTTGCCCCCTGCTGTTTAATGGGGTGGTTTTTGTCCTTTTCCACCTTTGCCTTTTTCTGGCGACGAAAGTGGTCTAAGTCAATCACGGAGTCTTGAACCCTCCGCCAAACTTTATAAATTTTTGACGACAGCCGTTGAGAGGGCTGTTCCTGCTTTGTCTCCGGAGCTTTTTCCATAGGCGGAGGAGATCTTTTCAATGTAGCAATTGGAGAGTTCTTTCTCACCTACCTCAGCAATTCAAAGCTGTTCCCAGTTGGAACAGCAGAGTTGACCTCCACCACTAGAGCAGGTGGGGTTAGCCCTGAGGGGGAGCTGCCCCCTGCTTTCCTTACTCGTTGCCAATGGCGACGTCGCGCACGACGAGCCGTTGGGACTGGCTCGGAAATCGAGATGGTTTCTTGTTGCCCCCTGTTTGAGTGTGGGGTAACTGCCGATGTCAGCCTATCGAAGATTGATGCTTTTTGACCAGCTGGGGGAGGAATGGGAACTGTCAATCTTGTGAAGACCGACTCTCTGATGGGAGAAGCCGCTTTAACGACTTCCAAAGCAGCGGCCGTTGCCCTCTCTGGGACGGCCACTTTATAGTTCTGACCTAGCCTGGTGAAAACGGAGGCTGTCGGTTTAGTAGCGGGCGACCCGTTAACAGGGGTCGTGGTAGTAGTGAGCCGGTCGAACACCGACTTCTTGTTCGCTTCCGGTGCGGATATCGGCATAGAGAAGCTTGTAGGTGGGACCATGGTCCCGAAAAACAGGCCGGTGGTGGCCTGGGTCACCTGCTCTACCGGCAGAGCGAGGAAAGAGGCCGCTTGGGGCCCATATATTACACCTCTCGGTGAGGTGGAGCGTCCGTTGCAGTGGTGCTTCGCGCATTTGGTGCAGTCAGAATCCATGGATGCTTGAGTTCTGCACCAGACAAAAGACTAAATCTTAGCAACTTGAAATCCAAAGGCAACCATTTAACAAACCGCGATTGGTTCGCGAAGACGACACACGAAGTGTGGAGTGGAAAGAGGAAAAGGTCCCACCGGGCGTGCCAGAATCTGTTCCCCTCCGAACGGCGGCTAAGATCAACTTAAACGTTCGTTAAGGGTACGATAGTCCTGTTTGAGACTAAGATCAACTTAACGTGATGATTAATTTAATGTATGGCCATCGGGACTCGTCACTTCTCTGACGTCGTTGAAGGATTACAACGACATGTATCAGAAGAGCTCGGAGATGTACCCTTGAACCAGAGTTGATTAGGAATTTTATAATCCATGTGAATGTTTAAGGATACGTTAGCCGTGTTTGGGGCTAAGATCGACTTAAACGGGACCGTTTAGATCCGGCAAAAGAGCATTCGGGCTCTATTGCGCCAGTTTAAGGACGTGGTGGTCCATCGCCAGTTTAGGGACGTGGTGGTCCATTATTAGTTTAGGGACATTTCGGTCCGATATTAGTTTAGGGACGTCTCGGTCCGATATTAGTTTAGGGACGTCTCGGTCCAATGTTAGTTTAAGGACGTCTCGGTCCACGAGTTTAAGGACCCCGCAGTCCATATCGATGTGTGGTCGTTGGGACCCGTCACCTCTTTGACGTCGTTGAGGAATTACAACGACGGATGTCAAAGAAGTTCGGAGATGTACCCTCGAACCGGATGTAAATTGATTTAAGAGAGCAATCTTTGCTCAACCGATTTAATTTAAGGACTTACGGCCAAAATTGGGCTAAGTCCAGTTGAAAATGTTCAACACCCTTATTTATTTTTAGTCTATTAGACCTGTGCTAGGGCTTTTCCCCCCACTTAAATAATGCATTGCATTACTTCAGATCCTTTATGCCTATTTTGACTGGGCTCCGCCCTTTTTATTATGATGCAGATCATTTGTTTTGGTCTATTGGACCTTTCAGTTGGGCACCGCCCTTTCAAACAATGCACAACATTTTATTTATTAGGCCTGTTAAGCCTTTTAATTAGGCCTGGCCCTTCAGGAAGTGAAATGCCTTGCATTTGTCAGACGCTTTGCGTCTATTACTGAGCGCAAGCGCTTGCGGTGAAGACACGTATCATGCTCTGGCGAGCGCAAGCGCATTAGCGCAGTGCGCTGCGCTGCGCTGTTGCGCCGGCGACACGTGGCGCTCTCTCAGCGAGTTGCGCCAACTCCAGAGAGCAAAGCTCTATCTTAAGGGCGCTTAGCGCAAGTGGTGTTATAGCCGACACGCGGCGCTCTCTTAAGAGCGCAACGGCGCAGTTTGGAAGTGCAAAGCACTAAGAATCTTTTAGATTCAGGAAGGGAAGTGCAAAGCACTGTTTAATTTCTCGATCTAAATTAGATCAAAGAAAAGAAAAAAAAATAAGTTTTTCTTTGTTTGAAGAACCAGAGGTTCATAAAAGTGCAAAGCACTATTATTTTTTTTGTTTTTATTGTTTTTTTCTCTTCTTTTTTTTTTAAAGAACCGGAGGTTCACAAGAAGTGCAGAGCACTGTTTATTATGTAGAGATCATTGATCTTGTTTTTAGATCAATGATCTATTAGAAGGAGTTTCTTCTAATTCATGAAGGTTCTTTACCTTTTTCTTGAAATCTTCTCAGAGTTCTCTCTGTTTTAAATTCTTGAGTTTTCAAGAAAAATTTTTATATGCCTTTGAATTGAGGCTTAGGGTCCTTTTTATAGTGCTCACAAATTAGTTAAATTTGTTAAAGAGATCATTCTCTGAGTGATCTGGGGAATTTTCCCCACCGTTAGATCTTTAATCCAAGGGCTTCTGCTTTGCAGAAGAAAATCTTCTTGTTTTAACAAGAACAGAAAAGATTTCTTAAAATCTTAATTCTGTTTGGCGCAGATGCCCCAGCGCGTGACACGTGTCGCGCAGCGCACAGCGCAGCGCAACTGCGCTAGCGCAACTGCGCTGACACGTGTCGCGCAGCGCAGAGCGCAGCGCAACTCCGCTAGCGCATCTGCGCTAGCGAATCTGAAGCGTTGCTCCAGACAAATAGAGCTCTGCTCTGATTGGGCGCGCCTTCTTGGGCGTTGCGCTGACGTATTAGCGCCAGACACGCGGCGCGTTGCGCCCGAGACTTGAAGCGTTGCTTCAAAATTTGAATTTTGAATTCAAACAGAGCTTTGCTCTGATTGGGCAAAACAGAGCCTCCAGCCGAGACGGAGGCGTCTCCCTCCTCCATCGACATAAGACCACCACCCGTGGCCTCATCCCCAGACTCCACGGGGGACGTTGTTGTACTCGCGAGGCCGAGAGACGGCGGGGGACCATAGGCAGGGAGAGCTATGACCGGAGCATTGCCAGACTCCTGAGAAAGAGCGGTTGGCTCGTCCTCAGGAATCATGTCTACTTCACCCGCTACTCCCTCAGGCTCAGCAGTTACGGTTGTCTCGTCCACCGTCACCACGAGGTCATCGGTCTCAGGCACTTCGCCCGCTGCTACCTCGGGCTCGACATCAACCACTTGCTCAGGCATAGTGGACATGACCAGTTCGTCAGCCACTATCTCGGGCCCATCAATCCCAGCTGTGTCATCCGCCACCGGCTTGGGCTCGACTAATGCCTCTTCCCTTAGCCCCTCAGGTTCGACAATCTCCGCCTCCCCCTCGGTTGGGCTTGGCCCTGCAGGGTAGAACATATAAGAACCGACAGCTTTATAATTCTTACAACAAAATTCTGAAAGAAGTATTACCTGAGGTGGACTTGTCGTTAGCCTCCCTATTGGCACGAATCGCCTGTCTATGAGCTATAGACAAGGCGACCGGGGGCTCTTCTGACGGAGTATCGGCATGAGGGACGGTGCTTGGGCCCGCTCCAATGGCCAAGGCAGCCCTGCGTGCCTTTGCTTCGCGCCTCGACCGCTTCCTTTCCTCCCGGGCTGTCGCAATGGACCTCTTCGACGCTTCCTTCATCAAGGCGTCGTCGTCCTCGTTCAGAGATGCCTCCAGAGCCTTTAAGGCATCTCTCATCGGCTTTTCAAGACGGACCTCCCGCGGTAGCCCTGAGGAAGCAGGAACATCGGCAGCTGGCAGAATATCCGCGTCACTTGGAGGGAACGGCATTGAGGTTCCTGCGATGAAAAGGGAGAGGTTAGATCGACCATAACACAAGGAAAATGAAAACTTGATGAATTTAAACTTACTAAGGCCTAAAAACGCTCTTAGGCGTTCCTCCTCTTGGAAGGTCTTGAGGGAAGCGGCAATGGCTTCTTCAGTGGTGATGCCTGTTGGAAGAAAAGAAGGAAAAATGTTAGTCAAAGGCAATAATAAAGATATGATGCAATAGAAAATGCGACTAGTGATTACCTGATTCCGCAAGCTTAGCCAGCCACGCGTTGCGCCTCTCCAACCGCTCCGAATCTTCGAGGGCGGCCTCTAAATCCGTGTCTTCCGGCGGCATGACTAATCCCTCGTTAGTCCCATACTCACTCAGGCTCTCAGCATAGGGAGCGTGGGGTTCCTGACCAAACACGACGTCAGCGGCGAAGAGCGACTTCTTTTTCTTCTTCTGCCCACCAACCCTAGGCGCACCCGGAATCGACTTGCGCTTTGCAGACACCTTGGGGCGGCGGGTCCCGATGTCCGCACCCACGCCAGACTCCGGCGAGGCTACAACTACTGTCTCCACTGGAGCACAGGGCGCTGGTGGTGCATTCGCGATATTGGGGAGCGGCAATTCGTGTAGAGGACTTTGCGCACGCGATGGTTCGGCTCTGGCATCTTTTAAAGGGGGAACTACCGGGGTCCTTGGCACTAAAGGAGCGTTACGGTCACTGCCTGGAGGCGCACCCTTACGGTCGACCAGCAATCGCCTTTCCTCCTTTATGACGGATCCCGTCGAATAACTGTACCATTCTGTATATACCTTGAGGAGTCGTGGGACGCAAGCCGGTTCACTGATAAAGAAGTGGGAGCCCGTGTTTAGACGCATGAAATGATGCAGCGCGCTCTCCATCCCTTCTTCGGTCGCAGCAGGTTCCGAAAGGAAGGCCTCCAGTGGTACCCCTTGATTGTAGCTCAGTTGTTAGGCGAAGCGATGCGGGTTGTACCTCATGAAAATTGCCGCACCGTTCTTCCTGAACACCAGGAAGCCCGTTCTGATAGAATATAAGTGGAGGGTCTCCCTGGCCGTCAAAACTGAGGCTCCATCTTTGAAGGTGTCTTGTAATGGCCGCACTGCAGTGGTAGACACCTTTCCAATAATCAACACCTTGTCAACGAAAGGCACCCCGTCTCCAACGGTGTGGGGGCGAAGGAGTAAACCCCTGGCGTTCCGTGGCGATGGAGTCACAATTGATGCGCCAATCAACTGTATGATGCGGGGGAAGCTGCACCTGTCATAGAACGAGGGCTTTTTGTGCATGCCGAAGACACCCGATGTGTGTAGCTCGAGCCATGATATGAAATAGTGCATCGGGAAGATCACGTGCAGCACCCCAGGCTCATTAGCATCCGCCGCTCGACTGAGGCCGTGATACAAGTGTGCCAAGCCGGCTATCCCAACGGCCACTTTTATCCCGATGGTCATCCGGTGAGCAGGGTAAAAGACGGAGGGCCGCATATGGCGAGAATGCATTGGGAGCGCAAACCAACTCAGCCATAGCCCAAGAAATCCTAAGAAAAAGGCTTCCTCGTCCATCCCAGGGGCCGCAATTTCCGCAAAAGACACAGTCGGGGAGTTAGGAAGGAAAAAACCCTTTTGGTCTATTTCCTTCGCCGGTAGGTTATCCAAACCTAGACCGAAAGGGTCCTCGAGGGTGGCAAACTTGGCAGCTTCTGCTGAGAGGACGCTTGGGTGAAGGAACCGAGCGATGAAATCCTCAAAGCTAACTCCGCGACTCCCACGTTCGATGAAAAGGGCCTCGTAGATGCTCAACACTTTGATCAAACTTGGGAATTGGTGTTGAACAGCATTCTCCGGCGTGAGGCCCCTTACCGCTGGCTTAGCACCGAAGACGTACTCGTCTGTCGAAAGCAACTCCTCATAATGCTCCCCTATAACCGGAAAACCGGAGACCTCTGTGAACTCCTCCAGAGAAATTGACACTTCCCGATCCATTGCGAGGAAAGTGTGAGTAGGAATGTTCCACTGCTCCAAGAAAGCCTTGAACCACCAGATGGGAAGCGTGGGATACTGGAAGAGGGAGACGTAAACCGAAGTATACAACCCTAACCTTATCAACTGCGACTTCTTCGTCGACAGGATATACCGAGCCCAAGGCAGATAGCCGATCGGGTGGCGGAGGATCAGACCTATGTTATATGATTGCCTCCAAGGTCGCGCCTTGCCTTGACAGATACGGCGTCCCAGGATATCCAAAACCATGGGACGCTGAACTGGAATCGCATCCATGGCAGGATGAAGAAATCCCTTCGCGGTCCAATCGATCATCTCCACGGCATACTACACCGGGGGTGGGCTGGCGTAGTGGATCGCTGTAATAGGTTCTGACGGCACTGCGCATGTGAAGCTCCGTCGACCCATGATAATTTGATTATACCACGACCCCCAAAGGTGGAGACTCTTATATTCAGGGTCGTGGTCCTTGATCATGGCTAAGACTTCACGGTTTAAGGGCGCTTCAGCGAACCCTTCCTCCGAGCGAGCGAACGGGAATGAAGTATCGAGAGACATAATCGCTGCAAGTGAACAGAAATTAGCCGTTAGTGTTGTAATTCCGACGCTTAGCGTTTGAAAAAAAGTCATTAATTAATTAATTAAATTAAAATTAATTAATTACACCACACAGCAGTGCAGTGGGTAGGAGACCGAATGGGGACCCACAAAATCTGGATGACAATGCGTCAGTTAATAAGACAACCCCATCATTGGATGAGATTGTCAGTTGATCCCCAAGAAAATATTCCCATTAATAATAATAAAAAACCTAGAGACAAGGAGAAAATCTCCTCTTTCAGAGCAAAGCTCTGTCACAGAGTGACACTTGTCAAACTCTGGTCTCAGGGGAATAAAATTCTTTAAAAAGAGCTTAGCTCTGTAAAAATAAAAAAAATTCATCAAAGAAATTTTTTTTATCAATTAATTCCTAAAAAATTGAAGTTCTGGGATCTTAAAGATCCATAAGAAAAAGCTCTTAAGAGTTCATCATCAGAAGATCAAAAGATCTATATTCTGTCAATGAGCAAAGCTTTGTTCATGGGTTAAGAAACCCTGAAACAAATTTTTTGAGAGCAAAGCTCTGTTTATGAAACCCCAAAGGGAATTTCCTTAGATCAAAAGATCTATGAGAGCAAAGCTCTGTTGGTTAAAATTGATTTAAATTAATTTAACTTAATTTTAAATTAATTTTACCTAAAGTTTTCTAACTTGGAGAATGAGAGCAAAGCTCTAAAGTTCTGGAAACAAGAGCAAAGCTCTGAAGTTCTTAAGCAAGAGCAAAGCTCTGTAAATCAAAATCTAGAAAATGGTGAAGTTTTTCTAAAGGGCCAGAGGTCCTATTTATAAGGCGCTTGCGCCCCTTCAGCTCACCCGTTGATCCAACGGCCAAGATATTGCCACCGCTGCACTCACGTGCGTGCCACGTGAGCGCAATGGTGGGGGGGCATTTGTTTCCCCCAATCAGAGCAAAGCTCTGTTTGAATTTTAAAATTCAAAATTCGAAGCAACGCTTCAGATTCTTTACGCTGCGCGCAACGCGCCACGTGTCAAAAGCTGATACATCAGTGCAGCGCCCAAGGCAGCGCGCCCAATCAGAGCAAAGCTCTATTTAAAACAAAATTAAAGGAAGCAACGCTTCAGTTGCGCAAGCGCTGCACTGTGCGACACGTGTCAATGCAGATGCGCAAGCGCAGATGCGCTGCGCAAAACATGTCAGCGCAGATGCGCTAGCGCAGTTGCGCTGCGCCGTGCGCTGCGCGACACGTGTCAGCTTAGTTGCGCTGCGCCGTGCGCTGCGCGACACGTGTCAGCGCAGTTGCGCTGCGCTCTGCGCTGCGCTGCTTGACACGTGTCATGCGCTGGGGCGTTTGTGCCAAACAGAATTAAATTCTAGCAAGATTTTTCTGTTCTTGTTAAAACAAGAAGATTGCCTTCTGTAAAACAGAAGCCCTTGGATCGAAGATCCAACGGTGGGGAAAATTCCCCAAATCACTCAGAGAAAGATCTCTCTAACAAATTTTAACAAATTTATGGGCAATATATAAATGCCCCTAGACCCCAAATCAAAAGGCATCAACATCATCATTGAGAACTCTGAAGAATTGGAGAGAATTCCTCAAGGAAAAAAAAAGGTAAAAACTTTTAGAAAAAAGAGAAAATTCTCTTATGAACAGATCATTGATCTGAGAACAAGATCAATGATCTTCAATAAGAAGAAAAATAAATAATAATAAATGCTTTGCACTTTTTTATGAACCACTGGTTCCCTGAAATAAGAAAAACAAGAGAAACTTGTTTTCTTTGATCTTAATTAGATCAAGAAAACAAACAGTGCTTTGCACTTTTTTATGAACCATTGGTTCTGGAATCTAAAAGATTCTCAAGTTAATAGTGCCTTGCACTTGCAAAACTGCACTGTTGCGCTCTTGGGTTGGCGCAAGCCACCAGAGAGCGCCACGTGTCAGCATCTGAACCACTTGCGCTATGCGCTTTTGAAATAGAGCTTTGCTCTCTGAAACTGGCGCAACTCACCACAGCGCGCCACGTGTCAGCAGCGCAAGCGCAGCGCACTGGCGCAGCGCACTGTGCTTACGTGACACGTGTCATCACCGCAAGCACTTGCGCTCATTGAGTAGCGCAAAGCGCCTGATAAATGCAATACATTTCTTTTGATAAAGGGGCAGGCCCAAATCAAAGGACCTAGTAGGCCAAAATAAATTGCAAAGCAATAAATGGACAGAGCCCAGATAAAATTGATGCTCTGCATCATTTAGAAATGGGCAGAGCCCAAGTAAAATTAATGCTCTGCATCATTTATAAATGGGCAGAGCCCAAACAAAATTAATGCTCTGCATCCTTTATGGGTAGAGCCCAAACAAAAATAAAAAGTAGTGCAATGCATTATTTAAACCAGGGCAAAGCCCTAGCACAGGTCTAATAGACCAAAAGCAAATAAAAGCGTTGAATATTTTTCAACTGGACTTAGCCCAATCATGGCCGTAAGTCCTCAAATTAAATTGACTGAGCACAGCTGCTCTCTTAAATTAATTTACATCCGGTTCGAGGGTACATCTTCGAACTCCTTTGCCTCCTATCGTTGTAATCCTTCAACGACGTCAGAGAGGTGACGGGTCCCGACAACCACACATCAACACGGACTGTGGGGTCCTTAAACCCGCGGACTTATGCATCCTTAAACTAACGGACTAATGCGTCCTTAAACTACCAATGGACCGCAATGTCCTTAAACTACCAATGGACCACTATGTCCCTAAACTAGCGATGGACCACTACGTCCCTAAACTTGAACAATAGAGCGCCCAAATGCTCTTTTTTCGGATCTAAACGGTCTCGTTTAAGTTGATCTTAGCCTCAAATATGGCTAACGTATCCTTAAACATTCAAACAGACTTTAGTCCTAAATTGGACTATAAGACCCCCAATCAACTTTGGTTCAAGGGTACATCTCCGAACTCCTCTGACACCTGTCGTTGTAATCCTTCAATGTCGTCAGAGAGGTGATGAGTCCCGACGGCCATATATTAAATGGACCACCATGTCCCTAAACTGAAAATGGATCTAGACGATCCCGTTAAGTCGATCTTAGTCTCAAATCAGACTAACGTATCCTTAACAAACGTTTAAGTTGATCTTAGCCTCAATATGACTAACGTATCCCTAAACTAAAACACCAAACCCAAATCTAAGTAAATACGGATTTGGACTAATCCACGTCCTACGGGCGACGGTATTACTTAGTCTCCGTATACAATCCACGGGCATCCACAAACAAAACAAACACACACGACACGAAGTGAAATTCTGGAGAAGGAGAAAGTTGTTACCGCGATGCGGTAGCGTAATTAACTGCAGGGGCTTGCGCCTGCAGGGAAGAGCGTCCCCACAATCAAAAACCCCTCAAACGAGGGGGAATCTGACGAAGTCTGCTACATCGGCCGCATCCGTCTAAACCTCCGATACACGGTGTCATAAATCAACTTGGCATCTTCGGAGAGGTAGACGGATAAAACCGCATAGCATCTGCCCCGAACCTCAGGCAAGACGTCCTAACGTCGCGGCCGCCGTTCGGAGGGGAACACCACTGTTTAGGCATCATTTTATTTCAGTTGTATTTCCTTTCATGCATCGTACAAAGAATGTTAATAAATAAAAGTTGCTGTTCTTTTATATCTTGTCTCTTGTGTATTTATTTTATATTGCTTAGATACGCTTAGCGTATGTCCTTCTGAGTATATACGTAGCGGGCCTCGTCGCGTCCCCTTCGCCGTATACCGGGAAGTAGGGCATGACAGAAATCGAGATAGACTATCCACAGAATACATTTAATAAAAGGGACACACCATCGTGAAGAAAAATATGTCTTTTATTCATTAATCATAATGAATACAAAGTACAATTCGTGAAAGAACAAAAAAATATACTCTTATTCAGGAGTATGTACAGAGGAAGAATAAAAATATATATATATATATATATACAAGTCTTCAAGTCGGCGGGCGATTTAGTAGATTGGCCAGTTCGTCCCTCTTTCGCTGGGCCCCGCCTTCATGATTCAGTATCGTCATGAGACGGGCCTCCGTTTGAGCCTGTTGGGCCTGGTATGAGGCAAGCCGGCCTTCGAGCTCTTTTTCAGTAGCCTTATGGGCCTCAACCATTTCACGAGTGAATACGGCGGCCTTATCAATGGCTACCACCTCCTTGATGGCCTCTTGGAGCACTCGCCAAAGTTCGTATGCTTTAGTGGCCTTGGATGTAAGGTTGGCTTGAAGCTCTCTCAGCGCTTTAGAAGCCAGCTCCCTCTCCGATAACTTGTGGCTGAGCCTTTTCTCACATGATATCAGGTTCGCAACACACTTCTTAATAAGCCCATGTAAGCCCGCTTTCGCGGCCACAACCTCCGAAGGAAGGCGTGTACATTCGAGGACATGCAAGCAAGCCTCCACCTGCCGACAAAACTCAACCCAGACTTGCACCAATGTTTCACTCTGGTAGGTGGAAAGAAAGGGAAGAGAGCCGTTAGCTTCAGCTGCAAATGCTTCGGCCATGATCAGACTACCTTTGCGAAGGTCCTCGATTAGGGATGACAGAGAGGCGAGGCTTAGCTTTTCCATCCGTTCTGAGGCACGCAGAGCATAGGGACCGGGTGGCACGTCGACAAGGCAATAGAATAATAGGGTCACTGATTGTGTACAAGTACGTATCACTTTCACTTAATCATGGATACACGAACACTAACATACTTGCGACAATCATCACTAAAATCTAACACTGGGTAAATGCACGATATCACTAGGTTATCACTACAATGATATGGGTATGATATAATACGTAAACAGTATATGAAGTATGATTAATGTGTCATAAGAAAAATAGTATTCTAACACCTGCACGATTTATCATAAGTGCTATGTTTACAGTTTAATGAAACAATGAACGGGGAAATAAATAGTATGTTCAGTTATCTAACCATTGAATTTAGTTTCATGCCAATCGGGTTCCAGGATCATTAATTATAACCATTTCATTTTAAGCGTTCGCGGCTGGAAATCCGGTTTCAGAATCAGAAGTCCGTTTCGCAACGCATTTTAATCCCAGTTGGGATCAGATTTTAGCGACGCTAAAGTTGGATGAAATATAGGTTTTTCAGTAAGGTTTTCAACGCAATAGACGGATCTTTGATCGCGTCTGTACGTCAGGAGATATACACTATTCAATACCAATATGTCAGTTCTGATTCTGCTGGGACTGTGGTGCGTCCCGATCTATTAAATTACAGAATAAATATCAAACGGTAACGAAACAGAATGAAACCAATTGTGTTGTCTAGCTAACAGATTCACCTACAATAAACAGTAGAGTTCCGCAACCTACAAGTCAAGGAGAATCTTGTAGTACCCATTACGGAACAGCGAGAAACAACTGGAGTCGCTCTGGACTGCAGTCCAGAGTCACACTCCGATCCAATTATCATCACAATTTAAGTACAGGAATACCAGTAAACCAGTATAGGGTTAAAGTTCGTCGAGTCTGATTCGATTTGAGCCCTCGAACGCACCATTCCAGTATGTATATGATTTATGACGATTTTATTAGTTTTCAGGTACAAGAAATTCCAGTTTTACGGTTAAACTTGAGGGTAGTTGTTTTAATCTTTAACGGCCATATTTTCTAATGAAATTCACACACTAGAATCATAGGCTTACGAGCCAAGCTATACAAGTGAGTGCCGTCAATTTAAACGAGAATTTTCATAGGGAACACGCATCGAACAGTTGAGTCGTAATATTTTAACAGAAGGTAAAACATGGAATATATATACGATTATCATTTGTAATTAATAATAAGTAGCATGTAGCAAGTGGGGACTTTCCTGAAGGCGTCTAGGCGATGCACGGCAGTGGTAAAGGCACGAACGCGCGACGACAACAACAAGATTTGGCCTCGGCTTGAACTTGGAGGCACAGGCTCGGTTTTGGCAATTTGTGGTATCGGCCGGTTGATAGGAGAGTGAGAGAGAAAGAGATGGAGTTGTGGAGAGATAGAGATATTGAGAGGGGCAGATAGAGAGAGAGAGAGAGAGTGATATATAGAGAGAGAGGGAATAAGAAAGAGAGATAAAGGGAGCTAGGAGAGGGAGAGAAAGAGAGAGCCAGAGAGTGAGAAAGAGAGATCAGGAGTGAGAGATTTAGAGATATATATATATATAGAGAGAGAGTTGTAGAGAGAGTGTGAGAAGGGAGAGAAACAGAGAGATTGAGAGTTGCAGAGAGAGAGACAGTGATTTGAGAGAGGGGGAGATCGGGAGTGAAGGAGAGAGAGAGAGTAACTGAGATTGAGAGAGGGAGACAAAGAGAGATGATGGCGATGGTGATGATGATGATTATGATGACGGAGTTCAGGGGCGCCGACGATGAGGCGAGAAGCTCACCGACGTCGACAGCGGGCGGTGGTCGAGCTCGGGAGTAATGGGTCGGCTGTGCAGGGTGCTCGGCAGGGGCTCGGGTCGATAAGGGTGGAGTCGTAGAGGAGTCGTGTTGGTGGGGGAGGAGTGAGCGAGGGTTGCCGAGGGTTGTCGAGAGTTGCCGACGAGACGTAGAGAGGGGCTCGCCGGCGAGGGGCGCAGGGCTCATGCTCGGGTGTGCAGGGAAGTGGGAGAGAGGAAGTAGGGTGCTCGTGATCGAGGGTGGAGGTGAGGGAGGTGAGGGTGACGACATTGATGGTGGCGTCAAGATCGAGGATGTGGTGGTCAGAGTCGAAGGTGAGGCGGAGGGGACTGACTTGGGCTCGAGGGAGAGAGGTCGAGACAGAGGAAGAGAGAGGGGAGGAAAATTATGAGAGGAGAGAGAGGCGCGCGTCCTGGCGTCGGTGAAGGCGAGGAGCGTGGCGACGTGGTCGCTGGCGTTAGCGGAGGAGGCGGCGTCGGTTATAGCAAGGAGAGCGTAGGCGCATTAACGAGCGGGAGAACGAGCCGTTGGGGAAGGAAGTGAATAGGAACGGGTCGGGTCGGGTTGGAGAAGCGGCGCTGGGGTGAGTGAGTGGGCCGGGCCGAGGAATTTAAAAAGAAAATAACAAAATAAGTAAGATGAGGGGGGGCCGGGCTGAGTTGGGCTGGGTCAGGGTTTGAGAAGGAAATTCCTGGGAGAAAAAGTGTGGGCTAGGGCTGAGGAGAATAGAGAATAGAATGGGAAAATATAGGGTGGGCCGGAATAAAATTAAAATAAAAGGATTTTAAAAATTATTGGAAGTGGGCCGGCTGCTAGGCTCGCAAAAATAGAAAGAAATTCCATTTCCAAATGATTTGGGCTCGGCCAGAATTAAGATTTTAATATGAAAAAATGGAATAGGTTGGGGTTTTAAGAATAATAGGAAAACTTAAATTTAATAAATAGGGAATGAGCTCACTAGGATAAATGGGCTGAGGGAAAAAGTGGGTTAGGCCGGAATAGAAATAATAGGTAAAGCAAAATGAAGAGACCGGCTGGGAAATAAAATAGGGGAGTGGAGAACTAAAATAGATTGAAAAATTTAAAATAATGAATAGTTATAAATAAAAATTTTATAGGTGAAAAAGAAAATACGGGTATAGACGTACAAAAAGGGCTGGGTATTACATCATACCACCCTTACAAAAATTTTATGCTCGAAATTTAAAACTAAATGATAGGTTATACAAACATAGGCGAAAGCTATTATATTGCAACTAACACATAAGGGTTTATTAGAACTCCGTGGACGAAGAAATTTGAAGGTATAAACATGTAAGGACAGCATACAGAAGATAAGTCTAAATAGGTATAAGGTAGGAATAACTATAAGAGCAACCTACAAGTACACGAGAATATAGATAACAATGATGAACAAAAATAATCAAGGCGTATTCAATAAAAACGAAACCCAAACATGTGCACATACAAGTATATTAAAGGTAGCACGACAGAAAAATAAGTATAAGGTACAAACATTTATAATAGTAATCATAGGCACAAAACCCGAAAATAAAATAACAAGAATAAAATAGTGGAAATCTAGTCGGTAGGTTAAAACATTTTAGGATAATGCATCGGTCAAATAGTTTCAAAATAGCTTAGAAAACTCATATAGTGAAAATAAGAAACATGGAACAAAATGTGCGCGGTGTAAGGTCGCGCTACTGAAAAAGAAAAATAATAATAATGCACTTAAAATACATAAAACAGAGTAATCAATAACACGTACTCTTTGATAAATACAAATTACTAAAACTACATTTTCGAATGATAGTGCCCCTAAATATAGTTGGGGTAACAGGGAAAAGCACAAGTATGTCTAGGCCTAGGTAGGGTAGGGATTACAATGGAATGTGGCTGATACAAAAGGTCGAAGTGTGACGGCTTTAGGCTGAAGATCAAGGAAATTGGGATCGGGTCAGTACAAGAAGTAAGGGTGGGTCACAAAGGACTACAAGGGAAAGTATGGGGAGGGAAACGGTCGGTACATCCTAAGAATCAAAATTTGAAGGGCTAGCGAACTCGGAAATTTCACTATAAATTTCTCCTCCCAGAAGAAATCTCAAACGAGGCACAGACGAAGGATGAAGGGTGGACCTCTAAAAGATCGGGTGCGGTACTAGTTAATCTTAGTGAGGGTTAGAACAATGTAAGGAGTAGGGGTGAACAGATCTCAGTAGGAAAATAATTGTATAGAAGAAATAATCAAGCATCAAGGGAACTAAGAAGATCGAAGGATTAGCGAACTCAGCAATTTATTTCATTCCAGAAAATTTTAAACAAAGCATTCTCAAAGATGGAAGGTGGCCCTAAACTATACACAGTTTTATTTGGCCAGAAGACAACATCCAAAGAAATTCCGTCAGTCGCGGTTGTGGAGATTCAGTAGGTTGCGGTAGGCCCGCGCACTCAGGTAGGGGCGTCCATTTCCATATCGCCTCGCAGGCATCGCCACTGGAAGTTCTTCCACAGCAGGGTCTTGATTTTCTGGTCCTTCTTCCTCGGATGGAGCTTCTTCATCGAGGTCCGATTCCATGTGATTCTCTTCTTCTGGATTTTCTTCCACGAGATTTTCCTCAACTGGATTTTCTTCTATCGGGTCTTCATCGAGATCTTCCTCTATAGGGTTCTCTTCAGGATCTCCTTCTTCTTCGTCGGAATCAGCTATCATGTTAAACCCTGGGGCGACTACTCCTTCGTCCTCTGAATCGTTGTTTCCGAAATTGACCTGGGGACCGTTGATCTCATCGTCAGAACTCATTAATTGTGTGGTCTAAGAAAATACAAGATTGTGCATCCTCATCCAGATGCGGCGCTGCTCCCGGGTGGGCCATGGCCTGAAAGAAAAGAGTCATGATTAGACAATAGAATACATTAAGAAGAATAGCTAAGTGTACGAAGTATAGAAAGATATGCGATGGCAGGAGTCGAAAATCAGGATAATAATGCTGTGATATTGAATAGTATGAATAGGGGGAAAAAGACAAGAGAATAATACATATACTACGATTCAAAGTTTTTTATTTCGTTCAACTAAAAATTCAACGGATACAAGATTTCAAACGGAAAGAAATATTTATAAAAGGATGACCACATTATTACTGAAATTAGAAAACATGAAAATTCCTCTTGGATTGCTAGACCGCTGCATTTTCGTCACGCGAGTTGATTCCTGGGCTGGGTCCGCCTTATCCTTGAAGTTCGAACTATGCATTAATCCTCACTTGGCAGAAGTGGGGAGTGTGGACGAGTTTCCTCCTTGTAGTTCTTTCCTTTCTGGGCAACCGTTGATGAGATGTTCGCTGGATCCACAAATCAGACATTTCCCTTGGGCGCGGCGACAATCCCTCTGAAGATGTCCTGGCCTCTTACAGTACCCACAACATGGGGTCTTCTGCTTCTTCTGTCGCGGGGGAACAAATTGGCGCTTCATCATCTTCTCTTTTCCTCGTCTAGCGGGGATCCCTTTATGATTGGAGACTCCCGCTGGTGCCTGATTCACCTGTCTTCTCAGTCCTTCAGTCAACAAGTCGTTTGTTCGCTCCTGGGCTTCCTTTAGACCTTGCAGTGCACTCAGAATCTCAATGGTCTGATTCTGGGGAGCGGATATAGACGAAGAGTCGTTCGAAGACATGATCCTGAAACAACAATTTTGAAGATGATATAAGGCACAAGCCATAAGATTCAAATATAATAAGGATTGGACAAAGATTCAAAAATACCAGATGTGATGAAATTTATTACAAGCGGAAAAATCAACTGTATGACTCCAAGTCGCTTAAATAAAGTATGGTAGTGTAATCGTGATGTAGTTCACCATTACAACCACGAAACTTTGCCAAGTCACCTGAACCCTAGTGAATGGATAGCTGAACACACGATGTGAATATGGATCAAGAATGACAAGTTTACAACCTAGACCAAGGAATGTCTTAGATTGCCAAGCTATACATGGAAAACTGCAATCCCAACCAAAGCAAAACCTGGGCTCTGATACCAACTAAACCATGTCACGCCCCGCTTCCCAAAATACGGAATACGAGGGGTAGACAAGGCCAGCCATGCTCCTACGGTCAAGGAAAGTCCTGCCGTAGTCACACTTCGGCTTCTAGTTTTTCATGGTAAACAGTAAATAATGCGCAGGTAAAGAGAGATGCAGTAACTGAAGGAAAAAATGTAAAGAACTGACGTGAGGGGGAACAAATATAGATATAACTCTAGATATCAAATCGAGATGTTTGTAATATACGTCTAATCCTGGTCCAGGCTAAATCTTCTCCTCACACTGAGCATGCATACTCAGGTCGTCAGAGCGACACAATAGCGATATAATATATATAAAATCATGTGACAATTCTAACAGTGGTGACAGATATGTGAAACAGTAAATCAATGACAGCATGAATATGAATGTGCAGTAATCAATGCAGCGGAGCAGTAAAGCAGTAGAACGATATGTCACGTATGTCAACACAGTATATAAGGTATATAAATGCCCGTATCCCTATCAGTCTCTAAGTCTCACTGTACAGGTCACTAAGCCCATCGTCAGTCCAAGTATGAGAGTCAACCACTCGCGAGTGTCCTCCACCCAAGGGTAGAACCCAAGGGCAAGGGACCACGGGCCCAACATGTAACATGTATATCACGGTGAATATCACATACCCTGTAAATCTCCATATATCTCCCTAAATATATAAGCCGGCATGGGACTCCCGAGATTCTGTTGAACTCACACTTAAACTATCCCATACCCCGTGGTCTACATCAAACGCCAACCATAACCCTAAATGCCAATCGGTCTGTGACAAGTCTGCGCTAGAGCTGGAGGCAGGACCTCCATTAAGCACATCCCGACTAATACCTAAGATAAATGGCAGTATCTGGTGCCTTATCTGCGACACCTGTGCAAGTGCTTCCATAAGTGTCCCATACCACTTATAGTCACACGTGCACGCATCCCACAGACGTCGACAATGCAATAGAATAATAGGGTCACTGATTGTGTACAAGTACGTATCACTTTCACTTAATCACGGATACACGAACACTGACGTACTTTCCACAATCATCACTAAAATCTAACACTGGGTAAATGCACGATAACACTAGGTTATCACTACAATGATATGGGTATGATATGATACGTAAACAATATATGAAGTATGATTAATGTGTCATAAAAAAATAGTATTCTAACACCTGCACGATTTATCATAAGTCCTATGTTTACAGTTTAATGAAACAATGAACGGGGAAATAAACAGTATGTTCAGTTATCTAACCATTGAATTTAGTTTCATGCCAATCGGGTTCCAGGATCATTAATTATAACCATTTCATTTTAAGCGTTCGCGGCTGGAAATCCGGTTTCAGAATCAGAAGTCCGTTTCGCAACGCATTTTAATCCCAGTTGAGATCAGATTTTAGCGAAGCAACAGTTGGATAAAATATAGGTTTTTCAGTAAGGTTTTCAACGCAACAGACGGATCTTCGATCGCGTCTGTACGTCAGGAGATATACACTATTCAATACCAATATGTCAGTTCTGATTCTGCTGGGACTGTGGTGCGTCCCGATCTATTAAATTACAGAATAAATATCAAACGGTAACGAAACAGAATGAAACCAATTGTGTTGTCTAGCTAACAGATTCATCTACAATAAACAGCGGAGTTCCGCAACCTACGAGTCAAGGAGAATCTTGTAGTACTCATTACGGAACAGCAAGCAACAACTGGAGTCGCTCTGGACTGCAGTCCAGAGTCGCACTCCGATCCAATTATCATCACAATTTAAGTACAGGAATACTAGGAAACCAGTATAGGGTTAAAGTTCGTCGAGTCGGCTTCGATTTGAGCCCTCGAACACACCATTCCAGTATGTATATGATTTATGGCGATTTTATTAGTTTTCAGGTACAAGAAATTCCAGTTTTACGGTTAAACTTGAGGGTAGTTGTTTTAATCTTTAACGGCCATATTTTCTAATGAAATTCACACACTAGAATCATAGGCTTACGGGCCAAGCTATACAAGTGAGTGCCGTCAATTTAAACAAGAATTTTCATAGGGAACACGCATCGAACAGTTGAGTCGTAATATTTTAACAGAAGGTTAAGCATGGAATATATATACGATTATCATTTGTAATTAATAATAAGTAGCATGTAGCAAGTGGGGACTTGCCTGAAGGCGTCTAGGCGATGCACGGCAGTGGTAAAGGCACGAACGCGCGACGACAACAACAAGATTTGGCCTCGGCTTGAACTTGGAGGCACAGGCTCGGTTTTGGCAATTTGTGGTATCGGCCGGTTGATAGGAGAGTGAGAGAGAAAGAGATGGAGTTGTGGAGAGATAGAGATATTGAGAGGGGCAGAGAGAGAGAGAGAGTGATATATAGAGAGAGAGGGAATAAGAAAGAGAGATAAAGGGAGCTAGGAGAGGGAGAGAAAGAGAGAGCCAGAGAGTGAGAAAGAGAGATCAGGATTGAGAGATTTTGAGAGATATATATATAGAGAGAGAGTTGTAGAGATAGAGTGAGAAGGGAGAGAAACAGAGAGATTGAGAGTTGCAGAGAGAGAGACAGGGATTTAAGAGAGGGGGAGATCGGGAGTGAAGGGGAGAGAGAGAGTAACTGAGATTGAGAGAGGGAGACAAAGAGAGATGATGGCGATGGTGATGATGATGATGATGATGACGGAGTTCAGGGGCGCCGACGATGAGGCGAGAAGCTCACCGACGTTGACAGCGGGCGGTGGTCGAGCTCGGGAGTAATGGGTCGGGTGTGCAGGGGTGCTCGGCAGGGGCTCGGGTCGACGATGGTGAAGTCGTAGAGGACTCGTGTTGGTGGGGGAGGAGTGAGCGAGGGTTGCCGAGGGTTGTCGAGGGTTGCCGACGAGACGTAGAGAGGGGCTCGCCGGCGAGGGGCGCATGGCTCGTGCTCGGGTGTGCAGGGAAGTGGGAGAGAGGAAGTGGGGTGCTCGTGATCGAGGGTGGAGGTGAGGGAGGTGAGGGTGACGACGTTGATGGTGGCGTCGAGATCGAGGATGTGGTGGTCGGAGTCGAAGGTGAGGCGGAGGGGACTGACTTGGGCTCGAGGGAGAGAGGTCGAGACAGAGGAAGAGAGAGGGGAGGAAAATTATGAGAGGAGAGAGAGGCGTGCGTCGTGGCGTCGGTGAAGGCGAGGAGCGTGGCGACGTGGTCGCTGGCGTTAGCGGAGGAGGCGGCGTCGGTTACGGCGAGGAAAGCGTAGGCGCAGTAACGAGCTGGAGAACGAGCTGTTGGGGAAGGAAGTGAATAGGAACGGGTCGGGTCGGGTTGGAGAAGCGGCGCTGGGGTGAGTGTGTGGGCCGGGCCGAGGAATTTAAAAAGAAAATAACAAAATAAGTAAGATGAGGGGGGCCGG
The DNA here is from genome assembly GCA_030015575.1 of Agapanthus africanus. Lineage (NCBI taxonomy): Eukaryota > Viridiplantae > Streptophyta > Magnoliopsida > Asparagales > Amaryllidaceae > Agapanthus > Agapanthus africanus. Next base: position 66,341,642 of record CM057345.1, read on the forward strand.
GCTGAGTTGGGCAGGGTCAGGGTTTGAGAAGGAAATTCCTGGGAGAAAAAGTGTGGGCTCGGGCTGAGGAGAATAGAGAATAGAATGGGAAAATATAGGGTGGGCCGGAATAAAATTAAAATAAAAGGATTTTAAAAATTATTGGAAGTGGGCCGGCTGCTAGGCTCGTAAAAATAGAAAGAAATTCCATTTCCAAATGATTTGGGCTCGGCCAGAATTAAGATTTTAATATGAAAAAATGGAATAGGCCGGGGTTTTAAGAATAATAGGAAAACTTAAATTTAATAAATAGGGAATGGGATCACTAGGATAAATGGGCTGAGGGAAAAAGTGGGTTAGGCCGGAATAGAAATAATAGGTAAAGCAAAATGAAGAGACCGTCTGGGAAATAAAATAGGGGAGTGGAGAACTAAAATAGATTGAAAAATTTAAAATAATGAATTGTTATAAATAAAATTTTTATAGGTGAAAAAGAAAATACGGGTATAGACGTACAAAAAGGGCTGGGTATTACAGTCTTTATCAAACTCGGGCGCTTGTGGCGGACGGCGTTCTGGGTAGACAGGCCATCAAGCATTGCAGGCTCGGTTTCGAAGACATACTCATCGGGAGGCAGCAATTCTTCATAAAGTGTCCCCTGACCGGCAACCCCGAGATCTCACGAAATTCCTCCAGAGAAATTGAAACTTCGCGGTCCCCTAGAAGGAAGGTGTTGGTGAGAAGATTCCATTGGTTCAAGAAGGCCTTAACCCACCAGACATGAGGAGATTAGTAGTGGAAAAGAGATGCATATATCGCCTGATAGAGTCCAACCCTTTGCAATCGCACGCGATGCGCAGACAGGATATAACGAGCCCAGAGAAGGTAACCCGTAGGGTGTCGAGGGGTAAACCCTATCTTGTAAATCTGTCCCCATGGCTGGGCTTCACCCTGGCAAATGCGGTGCCCCAAAATATCTATAGCCTGCACCGGATGGTTTGGAATACCAGTTGTTGAAGGCTCAAGCCGTCCCATAGGGGTCTAATTCGGCATCTCCACCGCAAAGGCAGTCTGTGGAGGATCCATCGGCAGGAATGGATAGGTAGGCTCCGTCGGTATCTCGCAAAGAAAACTTCGGCGACCACGGATGATGTGACCGTACCAGGTCCCCCATAAAAGCAAATTGGTGCTATTCGGGTCATGAGCCCTGATTATCGCCATCACTTCCTCGTCAGATGGCGACTGTGGAAAAGCGGCCTCCGAGCGAGTGAAAGGAAAGTATGGAACAGAAGTCATTGCGCCTGAAATAAAAGAAGGGGAAACTGTTAAGCGCAGCTAACACGTGTTTATAAAGGCATATATGAAAAGACAGTGGAAGAAAGCAACAGGGGACTCATTTTATGGGACCATTGGTTACAAAACGCATGGGTGCCACAAAATCAAGATGGCGGCTTGCTAATAATGAGGCAAAGCAATTATTATGAGACAAAAAGAAGATTCTCAATAAATGAACAGTGAATTTCAAATGACCCTACACATTCCCCAAAAAGAAATCCATCTTGGACTCTGCAACAAATCAAGCAGAGCAAGGGAATTAAATTCCCATAAAACACCACTGCAAATCTCTTCTTCTTGGTTGCAAAGAAACAATTCAGGGCAAGAAAACCCCAAGAAGTTCTCTAGGAAGAACCAAGTTCTTCATAAGAATTAAATTCCTTTTGAAAAGGGGAATTAAATTCCCAGAAAACATTTTTTCAGAGCCGAAGCTCTTTGAGGTGGAATTAAATTCCACAGAAAAGACAAGTTTCACCATTGATTTCTTAAGATTAGAGAAATCCTAGCTAAAGGGGTTTATCCTTTAAAAATTGGACATCTCTGAAAAACTTAGAAAGATGGGTTCTTTAAAGGGAAAAACCCTTGGTGTGGATTTAAAATCCAGAGAGTTTTTATATATATATATATATATGAAAGTTCTTCGGCCATTCTGTAACAACCCTAATTTTCTTATACATCTTTTTCCTATACAAATTTTTAAATTAAATTTTTTCACAATCCATAAAGGATTATTTTAACTTGAGCACAATATATATGTAATTATTTTGTTTTTAAATAACCTCCTTTTTAGTGTACATAAAATTGTTTTAAAATTAAAGTATACTTGAGGTATTTGATGTTGCTGTTACCACTTTAAGTAATTATTTTCTCACAATAATTGCAAGAAGGAGCTTGTAGCTCATTGGTAAGACTTTGCACTGCTGAACCAAGCCACCAGAGTTCAAATCCCCTGCCCCACATTATTTTTAGATTATTTTTGTTTTAAATTTCTTGGAAGCCTAACAGTCCATAGGCCATAACTCCCAAACTTTGAACTGAACCCTGAAAACTAAAAATACCAGAGCTTACACCACGAGACTCCCCAAATCCCGGCCGAGTCGGCCGGCGGACCGGCCGACTCGGGCCGGCGCCGCTGGCCGGACTCGGCCGGACGGCTCAGTCGTCAACACAAAAATTTTGGCTTTTCGTATTCCTTAACCCCCTACATACACCATTTATTTGGATCGCTACCCGAATCTTAAATACACCCCATTTACTAAAATTTTTAATGATTTTTCTATAATTTTTACATTTTTTTAATTAAAAACCTTTCACCTACCCTACCCTAGCCTACCCTATAAATACACCCCCTACCCTCTACCCTCTCATCCCAAAACCCTAAGCTTACTCTCTCAAAATTTTCTAAGAGTGTGTAATTTGAAAACGAGTGCACGGCGAAGCTCCGGCGAAATTCCGGCGGAAATTCCGGCGACGTTTTTAGGAACAACCGACGATGAAGCAACGCCTAGGCAACCCCTTTAGTCCCCCCTCACTCCTTAGTTTAGATTGAAACCCGTAAGTCCCATTCTAACTCCCTTTCTATTTCTCTAAAATACGAAATTACAAAACCCGACGGAATCGGAACAAATCCGATTTCCGATTCGGTTTTCTATAAAATTTCACTTTTCACCAATACATTCATGCCTAAACATATTTATGTTGACTATTAAACATTTAACAATCAATTTGAATAAGTTTCATCACATGAAATGATAACCTTTCCAATTTATCGTATTTTTCATTTTAATACCACAATGTTTCGATTTCACATTTAACCCCTTAACGTTTCTATACATTTAAAGTAAAGCACGAGGTAATGACCTACCTCCACACACACGCAAATACAACCCCAAAACGATATCATCAAAACTTAGAATACGATAAAAACAATACTTTCATTTAAATACCATATTCTTAATAAAATCAATTCTAGAAGTTTAGCTTTGATACACTTTTAAATAAATACCTCTTATTAGGAAAACACGATAAGTTGTGGACATCGATCGTTTATCTAAACCTGACTTTGTGGTGTCTAGGCTAGGCAAATGAGCAAAGGTAACTTTAAAAGGCTCGTCTCACGATTCGTGAGCGAATCTCTCCTTCCTCACTTGTACTTACCTGGCCACAATTGGCGGTGAAGAGGCGATTTGAGGTTTCTAACGACTTGTCGTTTAGACCATTTAGAAATAGTCTAGTTGGCTCTAGAATCTAACATACGGAAACTTACACTTTGCAAATAAATACCTTTTACTTTATAAAACCGTTTTCTAAAGGATTAGTATTTTACAATTTTTGCAAAGCGCCGCTACAACCCATTTTTGGGGAACCCGTTCGGGATCGTGCTGTTTATCGCGCACCCTCGGGCTAGTAGTGCGAGATTTAGACCTCCGCAAGGAGCATTCGGTCTCAAAAGGTTTTAAATACGACATCTTAAGAAAATGAGATTTTTGGAATATAAAATATTTATTAAAATTATTTTTGTATAAACATATGTATATTTATAATTTAAATATCTATTTTATTATATATAAATTTTCCACCTTTTCCTAAAAATCACAAGAATAAATTTTACAATAAAATACCATGAACTTCAAATAAATCAATATTATAGATACATACCTTTATAAAAACTAGGATATTTTCACTAGAAATGTCACAATATAAAATCCACGCTCATTACAATCCCAAAGACGAACAATAAATACTTGAGGTGTATTTTGAAAAATATATAAAAGTATTTTTACATAAAACCCCTCAAGTTTTATAAATTACCCTAAGGACCCTAGCAATTATAAGACTTCGATTCACACTTCTGATTGTCTGACTCGGGTTTGAGTCTGATTAATCTGACTTGACTATGATTCAAGTTCAACCTATAATCTACAAGATTCCAATTTAATGTGAACACACGAATCCATGAATACAATTATCAATTTATACAACTTGACCGAACCGAACCATGGATATATATTCCTTTTACATGATTCTCAGTATTTCATTTACATGACTCTACGGTTACAACTGTTACCAGATATCATGGTTTCGGTCAGTTAGTCAATCAACCATACAACCAATACAATTTACAAGATAACACTACAAACAAGACATCGTGGGGTTTAAGGGGTAGATTGGTATGGAAGATGTTAAAAGTGGCATGAGACGGTCAGATTTAAGACACCTAACATGAATCCAATTGCCGTTGTTCCGGGCCTTCTAACGGAGTCTTGTACTCTATATTTCCGTTGCCTTAGTTTCTGGCATATAGAGACCCCCCTCGTATACACTGGCATCCTTCTGTACCAAGCTACAAACAACAGTGTTAACATTACAACAATAGTATACAACTTTAAAAGATATCTTCTTATTCTGTCCTTTCTACTTTCCTCTTACCTTTGGGACTTACCGAGCGACTTGTTCGCTGACGACATTCTATTTCTTTCTTTTTTGAATGTCGTCAGGTGGTTTGGCCCCGGCGGAGATCGAGCCATCTCAAGAAGACTTGGAGCAGTTTGCCGAAGATGCTGCACTTTAGTTTCATTGTACACTTTTCCTTTCTGTATTTTTCATTTCCTGTTATGCCACTGTTTAGGCATCTTTTATTTCAGTTGTATTTCCTTTTCATGCATTGTACAAAAGAATGTTAATAAATAAAAGTTGTTGTTTTTATTATCACTTGTCTCTTGTGTATTTATTTTATATTGCTTAGATACGCTTAGCGTATGTACTTCTGAGTATATACGTAGCGGACCTCGTCGCGTCCCTTTCGCCGTACACTGGGAAGCGGGGTGTGACACATTCAAAGCCATTACCTGAAGAAAAGATTCTTTCTTGAACAGAGTTAAACTCTGAGGATTTTGGAACAGAGAACTGGGCTCTGAGAAAGAGAATTAAATTCTCAAAAGAAAATGAACAAGGAAGAAGATGAAAGAGTGGAGGCGCTTCTGAAGAGACCCCTGCATTTATAGGATGTGATGGGAAACATTTCATCTCCCCTATTCCCTAGACAGATCCAACGTTCACAAAGGTGACAGCGTTGCACTCACGTGCAGACACGTGAGAGCAACGCTGTGGGGGCATTTGTTCCCTGATTAAAAATCAGGAATTACCTCAATGAGGTATCACGTGCTCACACGTGACCAAGGGTCACGTGTTGACACGTGATAGTTTCTTATGACCTCCACTTTATAGAATAAAACTCTAAAATCAAACAAAAGTGTAAACAGACGACTAAGGAAAGACCGCAATGGGGCGTCACGTGCTCACGCGTGACCAAGGGTCACGTGCTTACACGTGATGGTTCTTTAGCCCAGTTAAAAGACAGAATTTAATTCTGAATAAAGGAGGGTCACGCGCCAACACGTGATAGGCTTTGAAAGCCTTATAAGTTAATAGAATTAAATTCTAATTAAGGGAAATCAAAAATTCTAACTGGGAAAGTATTTCTTTAAATCTTTCCAAACAAAAGAGAACTATGCTCTGTAAAGTGGAGCACCGTTGGATTAAAAATCCAATGGTGATTAAAAATCACCAATTTATGGAAAGATTTTTATACAAGGAAAGAATTCCCTAAAATTTACCAACAATAACAAACAGAATATCTTTTGGATTAAAAATCCAATGGTGAATAAAATACACCGAGTGATCTAAAAGATCATATTAGTTATGAAAAACAGAAAAATCTTTCAATAAAATATTTACTAAACAAATTGATTCTTTCCCTTCTCCTATAAATAGGAGCTAAGAAGAGAAGAGATAGATAGAATTTTGGGATCTTGAAATTTTCCAAAAGGCAAATAGCAGAGAGAAAAGAAAGGAAAATTTAATTCTCAAGAAAATAAACCCTATGTGAGAAAGGGGAAAAGGATCAAAACTTTCATAAAACAAAAAAGAGAATTTAATTCTCAATTTAAGAGTTTAACTCTTCTGCAAAAGAACTTAGTTCTTCCTCTGGTTGAAGATCTGCAGAAGCAAATCTCCCCACAGGTTGAGAATTTAACTCTCATCGGGGAGATTCTGCCATGCAGATTTAAAACTTAGAGGGGGAATTGAGTTTAGAGAATTTAATTATCCTAAATTCATAGGAATTTAATTCCTCCAAGATAAAACTAAGGATCAACCCTATATGAGAATTTAATTCTCCCAAATTCATGAGAATTTAATTCTCCCAAAGATAAAAACTAGGGTTTAACCCTATATGAGAATTTAACTCTCCCAATTTACAGGAATTTAATTCCTTCAAGATAAAACTAGGGTTTAACCCTATATGAGAATTTAATTCTCCTAAATTTATAGGAATTTAATTCCTCCAAGACAGACAAAGCTAGGGTTTAACCCTATATTAGAATTCAATTATCCCAAATTCATAAAGAATTCCATTTCTCTAAAGGAAATTAGGGTTTAACCCTACATAAGAATTCAATTCTTCCACATGCATAGGAATTTAATTCCTTTAAAAACGAAATTAGGGTTTAACCCTACAGAGAATTTAATTCTTAAAAAAAAATAAAGAGACTTGAAAGATCTCCATGCATGTAAAGAACTAGGTCACGTGTCCCCACGTGACCCCTAAACAGATCCCCCAAAAATGAGATGAAAAGGCTTGGAGGCAATGCCTCACGTGCTCCCACGTGACCCTCATAACAAAGAGAATAAAAGCAAAGGCAATACTGGCTTTAGGCGCTCTCACGTGCTCTCACGTGACCCCTAATAAACATTCTAATAAATCAGGGCATGAGTACCCATCACGTGCCCACAGGTGATGGTTATGGAAGTTAAAAGTGTTTAACACTTATTTGCAGTTCTAAGAACAAAGTAAGGGATATCTGGCCCTACCTTTGGGTGCCCTCACGTGTCCCCACGTGACCCCTTCCTCCCTAGTGTTTAACATAAATTTGAGCGTTTCATTTCCAGTGTTTAACACTGTTGTCCTCTAGTATTTAACACTAATTTGAACATTTCATTTCCAGTGTTTAGCACTGTTGTCCTCCAGTGTTTAACACTATTTTAAAGCCAATCTTAGCTAAATTGGCTAAGTTTTCAGAAGCAAAAAATCTCTTCTTTAACTAAATCTCAAAGTTGAGAAAAACTCAGAGCTGTAATGTTTAATGTTCAGTCAAAGACAAAATGTATCAGGGCCCTCAAAACTCTTGTTTAGCATTGCTAAATGATGAGGGGCTGAACTCAGACAAATGTCTAATGGTCCAACAAAGGGCCAATATTTCAAACTTAATTGGACTTAGCCCAAGATTGGCCATAAGTCCTCAATTCAGACTTAACTGAGCCAATGTGCTCATAATCTAATTGATTGATCTTAGCTCCAAATTAGACCACAGATCACTTAATCCACTTTGGTTCGAGGGTACATCTCTTCACTCCTCTGATATTTGTCGTTGTAATCCTTCAACGTCTCCAGAGAGGTGACGGGTCCCGACAACCACACATTTCACGGACTATGATGTCCTTAACCTTGACTGTGAGGTCTTTAAACTCACGGACTATGACATACTTAACCTCGACCGCGATGTCTTTAAACTAACATTAGACCGAGATGTCTTTAAACTAACGATGGACCGTAATGTCCTTAAACTAACAACTGATCGCAATGTCCCTAAACTAAACAACAGAACCCAAATGCTCTCTTGTTGGATTTAAACGATCCCGTTAAGTTGATCTTAGTCTAAAATTAGACTAACGTATACTTAACAAACGTTTAAATTGATCTTAGTCTCAACTGAGGCTAACGTATCTTTAAACCCAACCCCCAAACCCAAATCTAAGAAAGATACGGATTTGTACTAGTCCACGCCCTACGGGCGACAACATAAATTAGTCTCCGTATACAATCCATGGTCAATCAAAAACAAAACAAACACACATGACATGAAGTGACCATCTGGAGAAGGAGAAAATTGTTACCGCGATGCGGTAGCGTAATTAACTGCAGGGGCTTGCGCCTGCAGGGAAGAGCGTCCCCACAATCAAAAACCCCTCAACGAGGGGGAATCTGACGAAGTCTTCTACATCGGCCGCATCCGTTTAAACCTCCGATACATGGTGCCATAAATCAACTTGGAATTTTTGGAGAGGTGGACGGATAGCACCAATTAGCATCTGCCCCGAAATTCAGGCAAGACGTTCGCCGCGTCTTCGCACGTCTTTCGGCGGGAACAAAGGTATCGATCGGTTATATGATTTATAGCCGGGTTATTAAATCAAATGTTGATTCGATAAGTCGATACTGTATCGGTCAGTTATATGTGATATAGCTGGGTTATCGAATCAAGAGTTGATTCAATAAGTTGATACAAATAATATTAGTCGGTCATATGAGATATAACCGGATTATTATATCAAGAGTTGATTTACTGATTTAATGTATAATTATATATTTGACATATTAATTAACATTAACTAATATTAGCTCACTTAAGCATTTATTTTCCCACATATGCACACTTAATATATATGTGATATATATTAATTGTGTTTTATTTATGTGTCATGGTTGATGATACATGCAACATGGGTGTATGAGACTTACACCATGATAAAGATAATGCAGGGTTTATTTATTTATTGTAATTCAATTATTAGTTGGAAATTTGTTACATGGCATGAAGCTTTGAGACCCATTGACTTAGTCCACTAGTTTTTTCTTATACTAGATATTTGTTAACTCAACCATTATCTAAACTTATGGTTAAGTCTCTACATGAGTAATATTAGATATTTTCTCACCCATGGTTGCCATTCACTCTCACAACATTATCTATCTTCATCATCTTCTTTAAACTCAAGAGCTTTCTAGTTTTTGTGCAAGTGAGAAATATTAGTGAGAAAATCAATTCTATAGTGAGCAAAAATCCTACTTCATCATCCTCTACTAGATTAGCACTTTAGTATAGGCTATTATCTTCACTAATCTCTCATTAGTGAAGTAGTGGCTTGGGTTAGTGTCTCCTCGACGTAGATCATTTTCGACTTCGAAGACTTCAAGCAAGTTCGTTCCTTTCTTCTTGTGAAGTCATGCAAGAGTCCGGAAGATCACTACTTGGAGCGAAGGGACTACTACACGGAGCTATTGAAGTGAAGAACCGGTCTACAAAGATTATATTCCTAGTTCATTTAGTTGTAATGTAGTTTACAATATGTTTCGTATAATTCTCTAGTTAAACATCCTAAGTTAGAGTTCTTTAGCACGACAAAAATTTAAAAATGGCATGGAAGATGACTCCCGAAACCTTGCCGTTGTGCATAAGACCCTACACTGCCTTCAGGGAGAGTTCATGAGTCGGGTAATCGCCTGTGGCTAATGCCGCCTGAATCTCCGGGTCTAAGCCCTATTAGAATCTTCTAGCCCGAATCTCATCAGTCGGGATCAAATGCACCGCAAACCTGATAAGATATGATGTCAGGATAGAGATGTGCTCTAACGGAACAATATTTGATACGAATTCTTTATCTTCTAAGCATGATAAATTCGGCATCATATTCATGCAGCGATTTTACCCACATAGAATCTTGTTGTAGGTGGATAAATTGTTGTTCCATCTCGAAATGGGCAGTCTCAGGGAAGAACTTCGTATCGAACAGATCGCGAAATGACTTCCACTCTATGGGTTGTGCGAGACGGCTTTTCTCGTCCTTCCACCAGACTCTTACATTGTCGGTCAGTTGCAACTTAGCAACTCTTATCCAGGCAATATTTGACAATTGAGCTGCCGCCAGATCATCTTCAATCGCTTGCGCCCATTCTTCTGCCTTAAGTAAGCTCTCTTTTGCTGAGAAGTGTTTTGGGTGCAATGCCCGAAACTGCTTGACTCCGGGTGCCTCGGCTTCAGGACAGTGCATGAGGATAGCAGTCTGCTGCTGCTAACCCTCCAATACGCTCTTGATAGCCTCAAGCAGTACCGTTTGCTCATTGATAGGAACTGCATAGGTAGGTGGTGGTGGTGGTAGAGTAGGCGGTGGAGTATTGCCATTGACGTTTGTGCTGGTGTTGTTGGGAGAGTCCATTACCTTGATAGAAAAAGGAATGGTTAGGACAGATTCAAGAAATTTGAAATGTAAGGAATATATAGTTGCTGATTCTTATAATTCTTGTAATATATTGCTTAAAATTTCATGCAGAACTGACCTGCATGGGCCACCAACAAAACCTGTCACGCCCCGTTTCCCAGTAGACGGAAACGGTGACTTAGAAGCCCTCAATGTATTTACTATGAAATAAATACGTTAAGCGTAATTAAGCAATGTAACAATGAACAAGAATGACAAGAATAATTAAATGAAACAACAACTTTATTTACATTCAACTTTACATACAACTGTTTGAAAATAAAAGATACAATAAACAAAGCAATGCCTAAACAATGGCAAACAGAAAGTAAATGCAGGCTGGAAGGAGCTAGTAATCTGGCTGGCTGTACAGCAAGCTGGTCCAAGTGCTCCTGGGTCGGCTCTATCTCTTTAGATTTCGGTCCTCCTGACGAACATTCCAAAGAAAGAAACAGAAAGGAATATCGTCAGCGAACTAGCGCTCGGTAAGTCCCAAAAGAAGAAATAGATGATAGTATGTAATGTGAAATGAAAGGTAAAGTTGTATATGATCGTTCACAGGTATAGGATAGTTATTCTAACGTGATTATTTGTAGTTTGATAAAGAAGGTATTCATGTATACGAGAGGAGTCCATCTTACCCCATGGACTATGGTAACATGTAGTACAAGGCCCCGTCATAACCCACGGGACAACGACACATGAATTCATGTAGGTGACTTTTAAAGTGACATCTCGTGCCACGATATACGTTCCGTACCAATCTACCCCTTTATCCCCACGTATTGTATTGTATAGATTATGTTTACAGGTCTTGGCTGAAACCATGGATTTAAAATGTTCAGGTTCATGTTCAGAATGTAATCATGTGTTCAAGTAATCATGCTGAGTTCATGTCAAGTTATAACCATGGTTCGGTCAAGTCGACTCAAGTTTGAGTTTGATGTTTGGATTCGAGTAGTCATGTTCATGATCAAGTATTCAAGTCTGTGTTTGATTTTTTGGATTCGGGTTTGAGTTTGGACTCAGATTGATTCAAACACTTGTAAACGAATTTAACTCTTGAATTCTTAGGTTCGGGAGTAATCGGAAACTGCTGCACATAAACGGCAGGATTTGTGTGTTTTTTCAAGATAATTGTTAGTGATGACTTCGTTAAGTTGTCTAACCTGAATATACAAGCACTCACTTTCTCCGGCTCCCTGGGGATCAAGAGAATTGATCCCGCTTAAACCTATATTTACTATAGTCATTATAATATTGTTTTGTATATCTCGAGGGGATTTTATGAAAAATATTTTTAATATAAATTAAAAATAAAAACCTCAAGGGTGATTTGTATTACTTAGGATTTTCATGAGCATGCGTTTTAATTATTAGGGTATTTTGCTGATATATACTTGGCTTTAACAAGTTTATGGTATTTTATTGAAAACTAGTCCTTTTTAGTAACTTGATGGTATTTTATTCACATTTTTTAATGTAGTTCCCTAATATAATGAAAATTTGGATTTATAATTTTATATAATAAAAAAATTATTTTAAAAATTAGTTTTATTTAGAAAATTCGCATTTCTTTAAAAACCCGTATTTTATATCCTTTCGAGATCAAATACTCCGTGAGAAGTGCTGCATCTCGCTCTACTATCTCTAAGATGTGCGATAATCCGCACCATCCATTAGCGGGTCCCCTAACGAAGGTTGTAGATGTATAATTGTAAAGGAATACAAATACCGCTTTAAAAGAAACCCGGTTTTTAAAATATGTGGTATTTTATCGTAAAGATTATACTTTGAACCAAACATATATATAGATATCGTGCTATGAAAATCGAAGTGTACATGTGGGGTAGGTCATTACCCCGTGAAGTTTTTCCTAAAGGTATTTAACAATTATCGAAAGAGGTGATATTAAAGTTCAATGTATTTTAATGAAAAAGTTCGTTATATGCGTATTGAACATGAAATTTTGGTTTCATAAAAAGACAATAGATGCGGATTTTGTTTTAAAAAGATATTAGGGTGATTATATGACATGTTGACATATCAAGAATGTTAATTTGTTTAGAAACGAACATTGTTACGTGTTAACTCCACTTTTGTCGATATTTTGAAAAAATACGAATTTAGATGAAAAAGAAGAAGAGAAGAAGGACTTACGTTTTAGAAATCTTAAGAAAAGGATAAGGAAGGGAAGGAGTGTCTTCGTGGCATCACAGGAGCTCTGACGGAACAAGCTTGCTTGCTAACTCCACTTTACTCCACTTGCACTTAGAACTTTGTGAGAGTTTTTGCTAGAATTTTCAGAATGGTGCTGAGCTAAAATATGGGGTGATATTTATAGTGGAGAATTAGGGTTTAGGAATTAAAATTTTGAATTAAAAAACATTAAAATGGTGTTAATTGGTGAAATGAAATGTCTCTTTTTGATTGTAGGGAAATCAAATAGTGCAGAGGAGTTAAGAGGAGCTGAAGAGACGACTGTGCAAAGCACGGAGCTCATTGGAGCTAATCCAATCGTCCCCGCCGGCCTTAGGGACAATTCCATCTATCGGATCTGAGGCAAATGCCTCGAGATTCGTGCCATATGATTAATTCTGTGTTCACACCATTTTTCACATGTTTGATTTCTTCTGAACTTTTCATTTCCCCGTGTATTGCACGCGCAACCTTTTGGGCTTCCAAAAAATAAAAAGAAAAATCAGAAAAAAATAATTATGTCTGATGGGAATCGAAAACACAGGCTACGTCACAGCAGTGCAAAGGATTTACCAGTAAGTTACAACTTGCTTCTTATTTTTATTTAAAAGAAATAACTTTTAACTCTTACACAGGCAGTAATAATCTTTTCTTTACATTAACAGGAAAATTTCTGTACAAAAATTTCAGAGTCGTTACACATAATATGATCATGTTATATCTCTTATTGTGTTGGACAATATATTCTAAGGAGAGATGGAATATTTTACAGATACTTATCTGCAACGAAAAGTTGTGATTGCAAGTGGTCTAAATATCATTTATTATGAAGATTTAATTTATTTCAATTTTTTTTGTTCTCAAGTAGATACTCTTATTAATGCATAATAACTTTTGTTTAATTTAAAATCCGTAATATTTTTAATTAATTTATTTTCTCAGATAAGTTTATTCTAGAATCTACATAATTTACACGGTTTCACTATGATATTGATAATGAAGATGTGGTCTTATTCCTTTCTAAATGGTAACTTTCATATATAAACTATCGATGTCAAATATTTCTCAATACATCTATAATATATTGTTAATGAGAATATTAGTATTGTTTGGTATACGATGCAAAACGATTTTAGCAAAACTATTCATGTTTTCCAAACTCTTCCTTATGATCTTATAACTATTCAGTGATTAATCATGCTCACAGACACTCCACCTCCAGCGGACACAGTAAGAAACGATATAATTTATTCAATAAAAATTATATTATATTATGAAATATAAGTTTATTCATCTATATGGTTGTATAGGTATTGAAGTTCAAAATAAAGATTACAGTTACAGAATTTACATCGATACTGTATTTTGATGTAGCATATATTCGCATTGCAATAAGATAGAATATCATGCCTTTTACAATTTAAATTTATGCAATAAATATCGGCATCCGATTGCAAAATTGTTACCAAGGTATAACATAAGCAATATTGCATATGATTGCAACGATCATATTAAAACTACAAATTTAGCAAATTTCGATTCAAATTGTCCTTTTCTCTCAGTTATAAAATTAGAGGCAGGGTTGTTGATCATACAGGTGGAATACATGTTATTCTTTATAATGATCAAACAGAAACCGTGTTTTGCCAGCCTATCAAATAAATGCAGGTTGCAAACTCTCATTTCTACAATTACTACACAAACACACATACATATGTTTATTGATTTTTAAAACTAATTATGCACTACAATGGGAGAAATATATTCAATGAACATGTGCCGACATGTGAATGGTCTTCATTTATAGTGCAGACCAATGTGACCATTAAGAATTTTGGCTCACTACAAATATGTGAATATCCTATATCAAAAGTTTTACGTGTTATTGATCCCTTGAACCTGACAACGAGGATGACGACGACGACAATGATAGTGATAACAATATTGAGATCAATGATAGAAATAAATAATCTGAAAAATATGATATTGTACGACGATGTTTTATTTTTTAGATATTGGACCGTGATGATGTTATAGAATATTGTTTGATTTTCAAGCTGGGCTGTGATGATGTTTAGGTTGTTGTTTCATTGTTAGATTAGGTTGTGGTGATGTAACATATTGTTTTATATCAGGTTGGGCTGTGGCGAATGTTATATGGTATGGTTTTATTTACAGTTTTCTGCGATGATGCAGAATATCTTCATATTAGGCTACTGTGAGATTGTTAGGTTTTGTTTAATTTTTCAGTTTGTTATATAGTATTGTTTAATTTTCTGGTGTAATACGGCTATGGTGATATATTTTGTCTATACTTAGGACATGATTTTTTGCTTATATTATACGTATGTTTCAATAAAATGGATGACTAATAATATGCATTTTTCGAAAAATATCTTTGTGCTTTCACATTTTATATATTTCGGTTAAATAAATATCATGTATCTTATTATGTTATCTTCCATTAGTGCTTTGCATTCATTTTCAATTCAGAGAAACACATATTTTTAATTCTAATTCAAAATAAAAATATTACTTAATTATAGTCTCTTAACTATCTATTAATCATTGAGTATAATCAACATAAGTTGAGAGTGCGAGCATTGAGACTAAATAGAATTTAAATTTTAACCTGAAGACTACTTCAGTATCTTATTGTTCTTGATTCATGTTTTCCCCGTGTGTAGCGCAGGTACAATGCTTGTGTGTGTGTAGGGACAAATATTCCTAAGGCGACATCTTAGGATGCATCCTAAGGAGTCGTCTACATGGCGCTTCATGATAGCCCCTATATAATAAATAAATTCCAATATAATTAATAAAGACCCATGTATTTATGAGCTAAAAACATTCATGTAGTGCAAAATAGACGACTCCTTATGTTGAGTCATCTTAAGGCCATATATATACATATATATATACATATATACATATATATATAGAGAGAGAGAGGCTACAATCCTATCGGTAGGATTTTGAAACAAATCATCATTGAGATGCATGCATGCAACCATGTAATTAATTAGAAAAATGAAATCTCATTTTCATAACTGCATGCACACATCTCAATGCATATCCAATGGATAAAACATGGATAGGATTTGTTTCAAATCTTACATATCAATAGGATTGTAGTCTCTCTCTCTTTCTATATATATATATATATATATATATATATATATGAGAATAATAAAGAAAAGAGACTCCAGGAAGCTTTTTCGTTAAGTGGCATGAAAAATCTATATCCTCTACGGGTTTTTTGACAATCGGCACCCCCCATCATCATCTTTATCATGTAAAATATGGATACACCAAATTTCATGTGATTCCACCATTTTTTCACCGTTTTAGTAATGTAAAAAATTCTATTGTTGGTAAATCGTTAATTTTGCACCCTCTAAGTCCACGGTGAAAAAGTGATGGAATCACATAAAATTTGATGTTTCCATATCTTACATAGTTAAGATGATGATGAAGTGTGTCAATCATAAAGAAATCGTGAAAAGTGTATTTTTTCGATGCTATAGAAAGAAATTCCCTGTTATGCCCCCCCCCCCTCTCTCTCTATATATATATATATGAGAGAATTACCTTCTATGAAAATCGTGAAGGGTCTCTCTTTCTCTCTCTCTCTCTCTATATATATATATATAGAGAGACAGAGAGAGGGGGGGAGATGCTATAGGAGAGAATTTTTCTCCTCTGGCGTCGAAAAAATACACCCTCCCTCATTTTTCCCACGATCGGCATACACCATCTTCATCGTTATCATCTAAGATGTGGGTACACCAAATTTCATGTGATTCTACAATCTTTTCACCGTTGATTTAGTGGGTTCAAAATTAACGGTTTACCGACAATAGAATTTTTTACATTGCTAAATCAATGGTGAAAAGGTTGTAGAATCACATGAAATTTGGTGTACCCACATCTTAGATGATAACGATGAATATGGTGGGTGCCGATCGGCGAAAAAAATGAGAGGGTGTATTTTTTCGATGTCATAGGAGGAAATTCCCTCCTATGGTATCTTTCCTCCATTATTCTTATATATATATATATATATATATATATATATATAGAGAGAGAGAGAGAGAGAGAGAGAGAGAGAGAGAGAGAGAGAGAGGGGGGTTTCGGAATGTGATTTTGTGACTTCACTTTGAGAAATAAGGAAGTTGTTTTTGTGTGAGATTTGTGGTATATTTCGGATAAGGTTTGAGAATCCTTCACCATAATTGTAACTTCACAATTTTTGTGATTAGTAGATAACATCTCCTTCGTCCAAGGGAGTAGGTTAAATTGACCGAACCTCGTCAAATCCTTGTGTTATGTTTGTTATGTTTGTGATGTTTTTGCTTCTCTCTTTATCTTTTTCGTATTATCGTTGTGGTTTATCATGACATTTGTTTATAAAAGCTTATAGCGTGAATTGTTATTTACTTTGATCTTGATGTTTTTAAGAGTTGAACCATCTAGTTACTGGTTGTCAGAAATGAATAGTGGATCTCTTGGATCTGAGCATTATAGCCGAGAGATTCCCTTTCTTGTGTGTGACCTAAGTAATTCAATGATTCAACATGAATTTATCAGTTATGTGAACAACAAGTAGATAGTAGGGATAAAGGCTCGATTGTTGTCGTCGTCATCGTTGTTGTGAACAAAGTAATAGTAGGGATAACTCTCACAGTAACTCATCCAACTGGAAAGAAGAAGAGTTTTCATACTTGAAATTAACACACAACTCACACTTTGTTCTTGATCGAACGAGGACCAACCGGTCCATGGACGGCTGACGGTTCTTGAGCTAGCTCTTCCGCTACTTGTAGGAAGCATTTCACAATTCAAACTAACTTTTTTGAATCCCTTTTATATTTATAACTGATTGGTCTTGTGCACGTGCGATGCACGTATAAAAATTAAGAAGATATTTAACCGTTAACACTCAAAAAAGAACACAACACACATTTTATTGATATTATTTATGCATTAGACACAAATGAAACTATATATTTCCTATGTCCGAATTAAGCTTTAATAATCGAGATATTTTCTTTGCTCATTTCACCTGTTTTCAACATGTCTAAATTTCTTAAATTGTGTGCCACAAGGTCCCATACTGAAGATATTTACTAGCATATTTCATTTTCATTGAAGTAAAACTTTCATGTAACTTACAAAGGAAATTATAGTTCCAACTTTTTTTAATTTTCGTTCTTTTTTCGAAATTATAATAGAAGGAAAGCGATTTCTTGAGTCAACGTCCTGTCTCTATCTTTTGTGAACCGCATGCAGCTTTGAATAATGAAGTTATAAAAACATAAACGGGTCTAGTTTGAATTAATGTCTTTTAGCGATTTTTCTAATATGATTATGACCACATCTATGAACTAAATTTTCCAAGTTGAAAATGATTGGGTTACACGATGCCAATACAATACTACAAGGAATGGAGGGATTCTATCTTAATAATTAAGTACAAGAAGCACAAGCTGTAGCTCCTCTTAAATTTTCATCCATATTCGAACAAGTCTGCTATCTTTTGCTCTCCTTTTATTATATGAGCATGGGTGATGTTCAAGAAGTCCAACTCCAGATCAAAGGTCAGTACCCTTATCATATTTATGCTATTTAGTGTGTACCAATTATTCATATGATAGTTGATTAGTTTGCTTAATTATAATCGATTTGTCATGCATGGTGTCAATGTATTTTACAATTTTTTTTGTTTTTTTTATGATAAAATGGTGGATGATTATTAAGCCGAACTTAATGAAGCATCAGTACACCAGGGTCGTCTAAATTCACATACATCCCACTACAAAATATATCCAAGAACATAGTCTAGGATGATAGCCACACAGCTCAGTTCAGTTCACAATCTTAGCATCCAAATAAAGTAGAAAAAATAAAAAGACAAGGTAATAAAAACCCCAGCATAAACACTGTCTCCAGTAATTCAGCATGGTCTCCTCTATCCCTCGAGCTTGCAATCAAAGACTCATTTCCCCATCCACCTGCTCGTCCCCTCGCCCTTCGTTTTCCTCTTCAGTTTCAAGGCCTGTCTCCTCCTCCTCCTCAGCCTGCGGGATCATTTTTCTGATTTTCAGGCTCGCTTTATCTGAAAGTAGGTGAGACCAATTAAAGATCATGGCAGATATATGATGCAAAATAGAGTATACACTACTACAATATCCACTTGCGCTTACGGATTTAGCCGTAAGGGCAAACCATAGCCCCTACGGATTAATCCGTAGAGACATAAAATAGCTCCGTAGCTCTAAATCCCGAAGGTAAAAGTATTTGCCATGAACATGTCCCTACAGAGTAAATATTGCCCCTGCAGCTTAATCTGTTGGTGCAATTAGCCCTACGGATTATTTCATAGGGACATAATCTTTTTTTAATTTATCTATTTATAAAATAAAATAATTATCTTTACGGAGTTATCCATAGGGTCTTCTAAATGCCCCTACTAATTACACCGTAGGGACAAGTTTTGTCTATGTTACTGAGTCCATGGGAACAAAATATCAGATATTCTAATATTTTGTCCCTGCGGATCAATGTGTAGAGGCAAAACATGCTTTTACGGATTAATCCGTAGAGACAACTGTTTCCCCTACACATTAATCCGTATGGATATTATGTTAGGTTTTTTTTAAAAAGGGGCTTCATGTTTTTTCTCTATCCTGTGCACAATAATATATATATCATATAACCAAATACAGAAATATTCATAAACAACATCACCCGCATAATATATAAAAGAAATAAACAAACATAATACAAAATCAATCTAAAATTATTGTAAACATCCAGACAACCACCGATATCGTCCAAAACATACAATATGTATCAAATAAGTACATCCATCCTCAAAAATATAAATAAACCTATCGTAGCTTGGTCCAGCTTCTCCACCTCTAATAATCGTCGTAATCCGCCATATCTGCTCCTCGGTGCAGCCCTGGGTCGTCAAAAACTCGACCAATGAAGGAGCGATCAGTGCACGTGTCTGAGTGGTCTATGCAAGAGTATGAGTGGGTTGTGGAGCTATAGGAGTGACCTGCGCAGCCTCAGCCGAGATAGTGGCTTGCGGAGCCACAGCTGAAAGAGAGGCATGCGGAGCCGCAGCCGAAAGAGCCTGCCGAATCTGTAAAATTTTGTGTCTGTGTAATAAACGAGTATTAACTGTGTATTAGATTTTAGTCGAATTCGTATCATCATCGGATTATTGCGGAACCGTGAATTTATATATGCTTTGCTGAGATTCCGCACGTTCTGTTGAAATTCATATATTATGTATGAGAATTTATATATATTGAAATTCCACACACTCAGAGTTATGCTTTTTCCCCCAATCTAAAAATACTTAGGGACTTAGGCCTAGTTTAGGTATCTAGTTTGGAAAACCGTAGTTTATTTTAAGTGGAGGTAGAAATGGTGCTTACTCTAACTTGTAAGCCTGTATCTCCCCTTAATTGTTTAAGTTTGATTGGATACTTAGTTTTGAAGTTGTCTAATTTAAAAAGCAATGTTTTCTTCTCAAATTTGGAGTTTGGATAATCATAATTTTTTAAACTCCAAAATGAAGAAAAATGTGGCATGCTTATGATTACAGAGTTCAGTTTAATTAGATGGTTTTATAGAAGTCTGATTAATCAAACTTAAGTATAAAACCAAATAAGCTCATACTACTAATATTGTATATGCCAATATTTATAATGTGATATAATATTTTACTAATAAATAATATACGTACCAGCATCTCCTTCAACTCCTCGACAGTGGTCTTCAATACGGCAATATCATGCTCCAGACGACGCTCACGGGGGTAGGGGAAGTAACAACCGGAGTGGAGACCAACTTCATATGGGTCCTGTTAGGACCAAGTCCCCGGCCTCTCTCCCAACTTCCGTGCTGCCCTCCGTGTGTGGCGTTTAGGACCGGAGCCAGTATAATCGGATCGGTCTGTCCACTAAAATCAATCCCCAATACCTCCGCCTGCTTCGCCACCCACTCCTACACCCACGTTAAGCATTAAAACATAAGTATATATATCATTTAAATTTGAACTTATCAAAATAAAAATTTCATTCGAATTAGAATAAATAATAACACTTACGCAATGCTTCTGGATAGCAGTGGTGGGGAATCGAAGCTCGATGTACCATCCTGTGTCATGGTCTGAGCTCTCTGCAATTCGCTAAAAATTTACATATATTATAAAATAACTCTTAATATTGCATTATATCAAAATAGATCTATTGTAATTTACCGATATCTCTATAGCACGAGTAATGTTCATCGAGCCATCTGTGTAAGTGGGGCAACCCCTCTTCGCCGACTTCCTATTCTTCTTGTTTTGATTGGCTTGTTTCTGCACAACATAATCAGATTTAGTTTACTGATTAACCAACATAAAAAAATTTATATACTAAATAATGAATTACATTTAAATTACAAACATGTTTGCGCTGAGAGTCATAATATTGGCACAAAAGAGTCCATGTATCTACGTCGACTCTGACAAAGGCTGGAGAATGTAGGAGAGCCGCTCTCTCCGCCTCGGGGGGTCTCCAGCCATAGCATGTAGCAATAGATTTTCAGCTCGTTTTTATTATATCGGACCTTAGATTGCATGTTCTTCATGAAACCCAGGTAAAGAGCATGAAGATCGAGCACTTTGTCAGGATGATCAAGGGCGAGTACAGGATGAAAGTCGTAATCCAACTGCAAATACAAAAAAAAAATAATGTATTTAAATTATAAGTGTTAAATAATAAAGAAATTATTTGATAAGTCAAATGAAAATATATATTAATATCCGAGTCTAATCCCAGAAAAGGGCAAAAGAGCGACGGTGCTAATCGCTCCACTCAACGTGCAGAAAATACTTCTTTTGGATGCGGCTCTCATCCTCATATACCGGGCGAAGCTCTCAGCATAACCGCTGGTATAGCGATAATCAGGGGTAAAAAAGAGGGGGAATGGTGCCTCCACTCTATCTCTATTGGGCCTCAGCCTGTGAGACTGATTCGGCCCTCGACTCCCCCTCTCGAGGTGGGGCTGCCCTGCATCTACAAGAAATATCAAGACAAACAATATCAAGACAAAACGGTATTTAGAAATTAAGAATTAACGAAAATTAAAGTGTAGTGTATACTTCCGGCGACAGCAGCACGAACCTGGGCCCAGATAGCAGCACGAGCGAGACGATAGTTCCTCCGGTGAGGAACAACCGGTAACCCGGACATGGACGCATCCCCTCCAACTAGAAAATAAATATTGACGAAAAAATTACATGAAATTCATGGTTATTCTTAAAGAATATGTAAAATGGAAAAAAAACTAATTTTCATAAAAATAAAGGCTGACTGCATGTACTAAAAAAACAAAACTAATTAAGTGCTTAAATCATTTGCATTTGGACATTTTGGATAGGCTACTGTGTCCAGGTCATCGTCTCTTTTGTAAAAAAGATTTTATATTTAAGAATACTTATCTGTAAACTGTGCAGGGGGTACGGAAGTAGCGGGAGTGGCCTCTGCGCCGGATGTGGATGCACCACCTACAATTAAATAATTAAAAATAGATTATATAAATAATTGCAAAAAGAATATGTGTATATCTATAATATAATAATCTAAATCGATATGCATGCAATATACAATATATAAATATACCTGCATGTGCGGTGGTGGCCTCTGCTCAGGATGTGGAGGCACCACCTACAACTAGACAATCAAAAATTGATTATATAAGTAATTGCAAAAAGAATGTGTATATATCTATAATATAACATTCTAAATCAATATGCATGCAGTACAGGATATATAAACATACATGCAAGTGCGGTAATGGCCTTGGCCTCTGATGTGGACGCACCACCTACAGCTAGACAATTAAAAATTGACTATATAAGTAATTTTAAAATAAATATGTGTGCATATCTATAATATTATATTTGAAATGAATATGCGTGCAATATATCTGGAGGTGTGGTAAAGTCCACACGGAAGGAGTCATCCGAAGGGGATACAGATCGGGGTGCAAGACCAGCCCTCTAAAACTCCCTACGCAGCTCTCCGGGCGGTAGAACCGCTATGCCTCTGCCTCTACCGCTGCCACAGCTGGTGCTCCTGCTGCCCCTTGCTGCTCCTAGCGTCGTCATCAGACCTAGATAAAAAAAACACAATCATTACATATGCATGCAATATATGTATAGATCTTAAAATGTGAAGTAATAATATAACATTACTGATAACTTTTTTCATTTCTTAGACGTATTAGACATATCTACTTGGATTTCATCATCGATATCATTCCTAACCCACGTAACTTTACGATCATCCGAAGACAACCCGTCTTTGGAGACAGACGGTCGGAGCACTCTAAGTCTTCTCTCGTCTTCATCATCATTGCTGTCCTCCATACGATCCTCGAATTCTGTGATATCGTAAACATCCATGGGTTTCTAACAGCATACGACACTCCATTCCGGATATTTCAAGCACTGTGAGTAGTATACTTGAAACGCTAGTTGCGGAAAGATAAATGGATCATTCTGACCATAAAATCAAAGTGTGTTTACACTAGTCAATCCATATTCATCTTTCCAAGTCCCAAGATTATTTCTCCACTTATCCATATCGGTTCGTGTATTGTACCAAATACACTGAAATATATAAAATGGTTCTGATCGTCCGGAATATTGGATGCCAAGTATACAATTTAAGTATCCATAATAAATCACACCATCCGATCATATGGTTGCAATCCCACTATTCTGAGTGGTTCGAGATATTTTTATGTTCTTAACTTCAAATTTATATCCAAAGACACTGAATCCTTTATAGTATGCAACCTCCATGCTAGGAAACTGAGTTAAACATCTTGAATATTTCTTTAATGATGCAAACAAGTTCGGATCGTGGATCTGAAAAAACAAATTTTACGGCAAATACATAACGATATAAGCTTAGATTAAGACAGCCCGTCGCAATAAAATTTTATTCAAACAACTTATATGATCTGCAACCCAATCGTTCATCATTCCAATCAGGATGTCCCTCACGTACCTCATCAATATGAATTCTGTTATCAACAATAAATTATGACATCAATATTATATCATTTCACACACACATACATACACACACACACATACAAAT
Organism: Agapanthus africanus; assembly: GCA_030015575.1. Lineage (NCBI taxonomy): Eukaryota > Viridiplantae > Streptophyta > Magnoliopsida > Asparagales > Amaryllidaceae > Agapanthus > Agapanthus africanus. Next base: position 66,365,425 of record CM057345.1, read on the forward strand.
ATAACAATTAATCCAAAAAACTTACTCTCTAATTTCTTCAAGACATACACTATTGAGGAGGATAAACGGATATATTTTGTTGATAAACATGGAGTCTACTCTTTTATAATCAGCTTTATCATATGGCCCGTTCTGAATTCTCTAAGACCGGTTAGGCTTTGTCTCAATGTTCGCATCCGGATAGTGGGAACAAAATGTGGTTATTTCATCTAGAAGATAACATTGTATGATAGACCCTCTGGTTGATTTCTATTGCGTATATACTTTTTTAGAGTGTAGAGCTACCTAAAGAAAAATATGTTAAATAAATAAATACGGCATATAAGACAATAATAATTTTACAAAATACGTGAAACGAAAAATTTAACGAACCTTTCGACGGGATACATCCATCGATATTATACCGGTCTGGCAAACTTAGCATTGGTTGCAAGATGAACCGTCAGGTGTATTATTATATCGAAGAACGACGGCGAGAAAATACACTTAAGCTTGCAAAGTATCAAAGAAATAGAATTTTCCAGATTCTCCAGCGTCACAACATCTAAGATTTTAGCACATAATTTCCTAAAAAAGCAACAAAACCCATTGATTACTAGACCAACCAATTCGGGAAAGGAAGTCCTGAGGGATAATGAAAGAAGGTGCTCCATAATAGCATGGTGGTCATGACTTTTCAGCCCATCGATCTTGTCTTTCACAATCTTTATCTTCTTGCTAAATGATCCTGAGAAATTTATAGGAACTTTCAAATCATGCAACACCTACAGGAATCTTTTCTTCTCCAGTTGTGACATATAATACACGGTATTGGGAAGTACAAACTTGCCTGATTTACCCGCTATCGATTTAGGATGCCGATTGTTCTTTTTTAAAGAAATGTATTTTGTGAATAAAGTAACCGCAATCAGGACGGTGTCGCTAGTAGCTAACCGCGATGAGTACGGGTCGTTCGTAGAGAAACGTAAATCTTTTTCTTGCTTTAGACGAGTCGATTGAAAGATGCGTTGATTGGTTATAGATGTATTTTAATACGGATGTAGATTTTATAAAGAAGAGGCTTGTAGGGTTCATATGACTTAGTATTAATGGATGACTAATTAATAATGACTCATTTTATCTTTTAATAGTTCAAAATTAGATCGATAGTGATGAATGTAAATTAGTGTTCTTTTGGAAGAAACTAGGATTTCCCCACTCTTAACCCTTGTCCTTGCATTGATCTCTATTCATGTCTAGCCCCTAACAAAACAAGTGTTAATCTAATCTCAAATCGTGGTCAAGACTATCAATAAATTGGTAGCGCGTCCGATAAGGATGCTAACATTTATTTTGTTAAAGTTTATAAACTTTAAAATATATAAAAGAAGTTAAAATATTTTATCATCTATTGATCTACCTTAGCCTACGAACCCTAGCAAGTTAGGAATTACTCGTTCATGGTTGGAGAAGAAAGGACGCAGAATGAGATCATAATGTAAGATGAAGAAATTAAATGCAGAAAGTAAATGGAAAAAGACTAATAAAAACTCTACCTTTATTAATCAACTATATCATGTACAAATCCTTTTAAAGTAGAGTACAAGAACTCTATTTTTTGCTCTCGATATCTATCTTGTTGGAAGTAGATGAACAACTGATGATCAACTTGGATCCATGGATCGTCTTAGATCTCTTAATCTCTTCGGTTGATGATTTTTCATGTGAAACTCTCGGTCCTTTAAATAGTCACAGAGACTAGGAACCCTAATTGTCAGATGTTAGGATATGCTGATACGATCTCACACACCAAATCTCAAATCCTATGGCCACACAAGGGCCGCGGATCCGCCCCGAATATAGGTGTTTGGCCGCTAAACCGCGGCGGTTTAGTGGAATCATGGCTTAAGATTTCTTATGGTCTCTGGTGTTAACATGTCGAGATCACTTAGATGTCTATATTCTTCAAATCTTATTCTGAGTCTCTGTCGTTGCTAGATCTTGTGATTTGCTAATATTTCAGCAAATTTGATTCCAACATCTCGGATCTCCTTGATTCCAGACCTGAGCTAATATCTGCACAATATTTCAAATCATAGTGTTAGTAATATTTGGTATTTTTAAGATATTATCCTAACAATTTTATATGATATTATATTTTAAGAATATTGATTAGAATTATTTGATATGATATGCATATTTTAATTACTAATATATTATATAAATATTATATGCATGTATTTTCCCTCATTATGTTAATTATAATGTAGAAACGTATGATGATAAACTTTTTACACATAAACCCTCATATGTTCTATAATTACAATAAACGCCTTTTAAAACTTAACAATAGTGGGGAAAATAATCATTCAAATGTGCAATATTTCAGACTAATCAGATGCGATTCACTTCTAATTTCCCAATCCTGAAGATCCATCCATACACGGAGATTGTCTTTCGATTTTCCGTCTTTACAAAGAAGCAAGTTATGTATATGCTCGGATATTCCCTTCTCTATATGCATGACGTCTAGACAATGACACACTAAATTTGTTGACCAGTACGGAAGCTCGTAGAAAATCCTTAACTTATTCCGGTAAGGTGATTTGTCCTGTTTTATCGGATCGATTCCGAAGATCACGTTATTGTAACCATCCCACTGAGCAATCACGTCCTCTTCGAACAATGAGGCTGGAGGTCCAAGAAGGTCCTGATGACCATTAAAGTGAGCATAGTATAACCTGTAGGGATAGTTTAGTGGCAGGAAACGCCGATGAGCGCAATAATAAACCCTCCTGCTAAAATTCAACCATTTCGATGTTGTATCTTGATGGCAGTAAGGGCATGCAATGTGACCATGTACGGACCAACCTGATAGCATTCCATATGCAGGAAAGTCATTAATTGTCCACATTAAAACCGCACGTATCGTGAAGGTTGTATCTGTGTTTGCATCGTAAGTCTCTACACCATCAATGAATAAAGATTTTAACATATTGATCAGTGGTCGGAGATAGACGTCGATATTGTTTCCCGGTGAGTTTGGTCCGTCAATAAGAAGAGGCATGATAAAGTAGGATTGATCCATAACCAACCAAGGCAACAGATTATAAACCATCATTACAACGGACCATGTGCTGTGGATTCCAACCATATAGTTGAATAGGCAGAATCCATCACTAGCCAGTCCGAGCCTGACATTGCGAGGAACACTACTGAATGTTTGGTGCCTCCTATCGAAATCCTTCCATACCGGTGAATCTCTTGGATGACTCATTTTTTCATTTTTGCTTGGAGCAGCACGGTGATGCCAAATCATTGCCTCGGCTGTTTTCTTGCATCTGAATAGCCTCTGCAGCCTCTGTGTTATGGGAAAATATCATGTTATCTTGACAGGTATATTGAACTTCTTATCAAATTCTTTCGGATTATACCTGACATCTCCGCATGTTGGACATTCTTTCAAATCTGAATCCTCTTTCTGATACAACACGCAATCTTTAGGACATACATGATCTTCTCACAGTTCAGACCCAAATCAGACATCATCTTCTGGGTTTCGTACCAACTCTCGGGCACGTTATTTCTAAGGGACATAGAATCTTTCAGGAACTTCAGAAGTATTGTAAATGACTTATTGCTCGATTCATTTAGGCATTTAATCTGGAAAAGTTAGAAGAATCATGATACGGTGGAATACTTTGCATTCTCATAAATTGGTCTTCTAGTATCATTCATGAACTTTTCATACTTATCCGCACACGGTCCTTGACCGGAAGGAATGTCTTCTTCGGTAGGATTACTATCACCGAGAGCAGACTCTACCATATCCCTCATTTCTTCTCCTGGAAAGAAGTTACCGTTATCTCCTTTTTTTGCCACATTACCGTCATTTCCTTCTTCTTCCGCCGCATTACCGTCTTCTTCTTGTCCTTCCCCGTGATATAACCAAGTTGTATAAAGTCTAGTAAAACCATGTTTAACGATGTGTAACTCTACGATTTCTACCTTCTGCCAGAACTTATTCCTACATCTATCGCACGGACAGAGAATCTTCTCTAATACGATCTTATTATGTGCACATGAAAATTCAATGAAAGCAGCAACTCTTGCGATAAACTTAGATTTCATGCATTGTTGCCAATCCATGTACATCCAGTCCTTAACTCTGATGTACTCATGGGCCATGTTAGACTGTATAACATATAAATTGTAGATTATTGTGACTATATTGAGAAATCTAAGAACGAGATGGTTACTGACAAAGAAGAAAATCCGTAGAGACAAGTTTGTCGTTGAAAAGAATAAATTATCGATTAACAAAGTTAGGTTTGAAGATACCCAAGTATGAGTTGTATTCTGTGTATATGTGTTCCAATTTATGACTTCGCTTAGGTGTAGGGTTGTTAATGTGTATGTGCTCTGTGTGTGCGTGTGTTGTGTATTTATGTTGTATGTGTGTGTTTCAGCTGTCGGGGGTAAGGTTTCTATTCCATTCTGAATGTATAGAGCAGACATCCATTCGCTTGTGCTTTCATCTGTTTCAAGTGAATTTCGACAGCACCTACCCGCTGTTCTCCGAGTACACTGTAATAGAATAGATAATCATTTCAATACTGTGAAACAACATTGAAATGAACATCTAATTTATCTTTGTACATGGAGAACCAACGGAAAAATACCGACAAAATAACTCGAAGCAAATGAAAACACATGTGAATGCAGGTATTTGCTTTATATATTCCTAACTTGTCCAAACTGGACAAATCTATCGGTTATCATATGATTGAATCTTCTCGTTATATAGACTACACGAAGATTGTTAGCACCGAACAATACTGTTTGATATTTAACAACCTTCGTATAGTTGTATGTCACGAAAAATATTGAACGTATATTAACCGATAAACGAGGACTAAGTCACGCTTTGAATTTCACATATGGCGATCGATGAGCATATAAAAATTTCATATTATCATTGATTATCATATATACACTTATTATAAAATTTAACTTGAATTGGTTTTGCGTTTACGTTTCAATTTCAAGGGTTTTAAGTTTGTAGTCTAGCGTAAGTTTTTTAATATTAAGGGTTTTCTTAATCAAGTTTAAAATTTTGGATTTGGTTCTGATGTTAAGTTTAAAATTTTGGATTTAGTTCTGGTGTTAAGTTTAAAATTAGGGTTTGGCCTTGTTTAATATGAGAGATCAACATCATCATTATCACAAACACACACACACAAACACACACATCATCATCAACATTATCTCGCACACGCACACACACATACACTTACACTAATACTAAAATACCCGAACCACAACTCTCACCCTTGACTCTAACCCTAATCCTAGACATAATTAACCCTAATTATCTTAACCCTAACTCTAGACCTAATTAACCCTAACCCTAGACCTAATTACAGCGCAGCCGCCGCCGCCCACCACTACCACCACAGCTGTTGCCGCCGCCCACATCTCCAAACCATAGCCGCTGCCACAGCCGCCACCGACCACTGACCACCACAGCAACCACCATAATTCAAAATCCCCAAATCGAAGCTCTACCCACCAAATTCAATTTACGAAAATAAAAATTTAAATTTATCAATAAATTAACTAACCTGTTGACAATTTCGATGGTGACGAGGAAGCCAGGGAGGAGTTCAACATTGATGAAAAGAGGCGCTAGAGGTGATGGAAGCGGCGTTGGAGGTCGTAGGAGGTCAAAGAAGAAGACGAGGGAGGAAGCAACGCAGTTAGAGGAGGCGATGAGGTCGAAGGAGGGGCCGAGAGCTCGGAGGAAGCGACGAGATGTCGGAAGAGGCGACGAGGAGGGAGGAGGCAATGAGGTCGGAGGCGACGAGGAGGTCGGAGGCGACGAGCGAGCGTGCGTAGGGGGAATTAGGGTGTGGTGATGGGGACGATAACCTTTGGTTTTTATTTTTTTTAATCTTAAAATTTACCCCTACGGATATATCTGTAGGATCTTATCTTGCAGCACCGTATGGGCAACTACAAAAGTTAAATTTTAACAAATTTTTATTTATATCTGTCCCTACGGTGTTATTCATGGGGGCATTAGTTGCCCCTACAGATTAATCCATAGAGGCATTCGTTAGTTGCCCTTACAGATTATATTATTCGTAAGGGCAAGCTATCTTTGTATTAGTAATAGATTATTAATTTTTCCCCTAAAAATTCGTTCATTTCGTTTTCGACATAAACCCCACATAACTCTCATGACTATAATATCCCAATTTCTCTTATTACTTCCTCTACCCAATTTTTCCCTCCAATTCCCCCAACACATCCATAATCGATGTTGAGAGTATTGGTACTCCGTTTTTAGCACAAAAATGTGGGGAAAATCTGGTATGCATAGGCTTGCACAATGTAAGCCCTTGCATAGCCCTTGGATGGGCTTCCCTTTTATGCAAAGGAAGCCCATCCAAAGGCTCTAGAGAGGCTTGCATGATGCGAGCCCTTCTAGAAAAGATTTTTCCAAAAATGTGCCCACTCATCTTTCTCAAGTAGGCATTCAAAGAATAAGTGGTTTTCCCTGTAATCACAAACAGCACACTCTCTTAGCCCTTAACATTTCCTTTTGACTAAGTTATCCCTAATTAGTATAGCCTTTCTTGCCGTTAGCCACCCAAACTCTTTGATTTTAAGCGGCACCTTCGCCTTCCAAATTGGCATTATAGCCCCCCACCACCACCACCATCCCTCCTACATTAATGATCTCATACAGAAATTTCACGGTAAATTTTCTACCATAGTTCCACCTCCATTTAGGCTGATCCATACCAGTTTCATACAGCTTCCATTCCTCTAGATAGGCCTTGCATTCTTTTAGTTCAACTCTTTCTCTTGCCGCCAAATTTTCTTTGTGATGGAGGTCGGAATCTCTCTCAGATGTTGTCCTTCGTCAATCTGGTTGCGAGCGGTTTCGAGCGGTTGAAGTTGGATATGAGAATTTTTGTGTAGACCTCAATAGGTTGTTGGATGTTGTCGACGCCGAGCTACCTGCAAGGGAAGTCCCGGGGTGGGAAACCACCATAGGACCCTCCGACGATCAAGTTAGCACCGTGGAATAAGAGCAGGGTAGCGGCGTATTAGAATGAGTTCGAGTTACCCGAGTCGTCTAAAAGTGGGGTTTATTTAGTGGTCGCATGGAGCGAGCCGGCGTGAGATCCTCGCCGTTCGTTACGCCCCTGCGTTACGCCCGCATCGATGGCGGGATCCATCCATTAATGGAAGGATACGCTCATTAATAGAGGGACGTGCCAGCATGGGACGCAAAATGTGGGGCGGTGGATATCTCGCTTTGGCGAGATACATGGAGCCGTGGCGGGGGCGCTTAGGCTCTGCGCTCTCGGTTGGTCAAGGAAGTCGAGGAAACTCAGCTCGGTGGATGGCTCAGAGATGAGCAAAGGGGTGTAAGCTCGGTTGCTGGATTGTGTCGGGCCGAGGAAAATCCCCAATGCACCACATTGATTCTACTTCCGCAGCCACCAAGAGCCAAGTGGGTTTACGTGGACGACACGTCATCTGTTAAGTGTCGTAATATGGGGAATTCCCGTTCATGAGCCTTATCATTGGCCCCTGTTCCCCTCCGAAAGACGGCGCACAAGACTGCGATGTCTTGGCACTGAGATTCGGGGCAGATGCTAATTGGTGCTATCCGTTCACCTCTCCGAAGATGCCAAGTTGATTTATGGCACCATGTATCGAAGGTTTAAACGGATGCGTCCGATGTAGCAGACTTCATCAGATTCCCCCTCGTTTGAGGGGTTTTTGATTGTGGGGACGCTCTTCCCTGCAGGCGCAAGCCCCTGCAGTTAATTACGCTACCGCATCGTGGTAACAACTTTCTCCTTCTCCAGCTGGTCACTTCGTGTCGTGGGTGTTTGTTTTGTGTTTTGTTGCCCGTGGATTGTTTACGGAGACTGAGTTATGTCGTCGCCCGTAGGGCGTGGACTAGTCCAAATCCGTATTATCTTAGATTTGGGTTTGGGGGTTTGGTTTGAGGATACGTTAGCCATATTTGAGGCTAAGATCAACTCAAACGTTTGTTAAGGATACCTTAGTCTAATTTGAGACTAAGATCAACTTAACGGGATCGTTTAGATCCGACAAAAGAGCATTTGGGCTCTATTGTTCCAGTTTAGGGACATAGTGGTCCATCGTATGTGTGGCCGTCAGGACCCGTCACCTCTCTAACGACGTTGAAGGATTACAACGACGGATGTCAGAGGAGTTCAGAGATATACCCTCGAGCCAAAGTTAATTTGGGGGATTCATAGTCCAGTCTGTTTGAAGGTTTAAGGATACGTTAGCCATCTTTAAGGCTAAGATCAACTTAAACGGGACCGTTTAGATCCGACAAAAGAGCATATGGGGCTCTATTGTTCTAGTTTAAGGACATTGCGGTCCATGGGTAGTTTAAGGACATTGCGGTCCATTGTTAGTTTTAAGACATCTCGGTCGAGGTTAAGGACGTCATAGTCCATGGGTTTAAGGACTCCACAGTCCGGTATGTGCTCTGGATGCTTCACACGGGTTCACTGTCGTGCTTGGCGAGGACCAGGCTCCGCTCTGGGCATTTTCCGCGGGGTCAAAGAGTGACGTTATCCACGTTCCACGTAACCAGGAATTTTGCACTAGATGCTTCACACGGGTTCACTGCCGTGCTCGGCGAGGACTAGGCTCCGCTCTGGATGCTTCACACGGGTTCACTGCCGTGCTCTGCGAGGACCAGGATCCGCTCTGGACGTTTTCCACGGGGTCAAAGAATGACGTTATCCGCGTTCCACGTAGCCAGGAAGTTTGCACTAGATGCTTCACACGGGTTCACTGCCGTGCTCTGCGAGGACTAGGCTCCGCTCTGGATGCTTCACACGGGTTCACTGCCGTGCTCTGCGAGGACCAGGATCCGCTCTGGACGTTTTCCACGGGGTCAAAGAGTGTCGTTATCCGCGTTCCACGTAACCAGGAATTTTGCACTAGATGCTTCACACGGGTTCACTGCCGTGCTCGGCGAGGACTAGGCTCCGCTCTGGACGTTTTCCGCGGGGTCAAAGAGTGACGTTATCCACGTTCCACGTAACCAGGAATTTTGCATTAGGCATGGGTTTAAGGACCCCACAGTCCATATCATGAGTGGTCGTCGGGACCCGTCACCTCTTTGAAGACATTGAGGGATTACAATGCCAAGTATCAAAGGAGTGAAGAGATGTACCCTAGGACCGGAATGGATTAAATAGTCCCTGGCCCAATTTAGGATCAAGACCCATTAAATATATTATGAGCCCATTGGCCCAGTTAATTACGAATTGAGGACTTATGGCCAGCTTGGGCTAAGTCCTATCATGTCTGGAATATTGATTTCTTGTGGATCCATTGAGGGAGAGGCTTTGCCTCTATCCCTTTAGCCAATTGGGCCAAAGCCTAGTGTTTAAACACTTCAGAGCAATCAGTGTTGAACACTGGGAATGAGGTTGACAAGTTAGTGTTTAACACTAAAAGATAATTGGTGTTAAACACCAGCAACAAGGCTTTCAGATTAGTGTTAAACACTAAAACAGATCGGTATCAAGCATCGGCAACAGAGCTCTCAAATTAGTGTTAAACACTAAGGTAGTCAGTGTTGAACACTACAATGGAGATCTCGGATTAGTGTCAAACACTAAGGTAATCAGTGTTGAACACTGTAAATAAGGTTCTCTGATTAGTGTTGAACACTAAGGCCCAACAGTGTTTCAGTACTGTGTTCAAGAATCCCAACTTAGTGTTGAACACTAAGGCAAAAGGGGTCACGTGGCAACACGTGAGAACGCCCTCTTTCCATTTATTCTGATGAAATCGCTGCATCTTTCAGAACATCACGTGCCATCACGTGACGGGCATTCATATGCCTATGTATTAGAGTTTCTGTCAAGGGTCACGTGGGTCACGTGGGGGACTGCCTCAAAGGGCTTTCTGTAGCTCTTTTGAGGGGGTCACGTGGTGACACGTGACCCTGCCTCTATGTATATCTGTTGATCTTTCTCAGGAATTAAATTCCTCGAGCTTTAAATTTCAGAGGAATTAAATTCCTACTTCCTTTTGAAGACTTATATTCTGGAACAGAGTTGAACTCTGAATTTTCTGTAGGAATTAAATTCCTCATATATGCGAAGAACTGAATAGGGTTAAACCCTAATAAAAGCTTTTAAGGAATTGAACTCCCATTCTCTGTTAAATTATGATTAAGGGAATTAGATTCCCGCTGTTTCAACAGAACCAGGTTCTTAATTAGGGTTAAACCCTGTTTCTCTTTGTTCTGAAAGAATTAAATTCCCATGATATAGGGTCAAGCCCTAATTTTATTTTAAAGGAATTAAATTCCTATAGTTTTGTGAGAATTAAATTCTCGTGCTTGCATTCCCTCTCTAAGTTTTGGATCTGCATGGCAGGATCTCAACCCATCGAGAATTAAATTCTCAACTTCAAGGGGAGATGTGCTCTTTACAGATCCTCTATCAAAGAGAGAAGAAATCTGTTCTTCTGTTTCATATATCAGAGTTAAACTCTGTTGAGAATTGAATTCTCTTTCTTTCAGAAAGCCTTCCCTTTCTTACCTAGGGTTTTCTTTTGCAGAAGATCCAAGTTCCTTCAAAGTATCAAGGCTCTCTCCTTTTTCTTCTCTCTGCGTATATCTCCCCCTTTTTTGTGTGTCTTGGCTCCTATTTATAGGAGAAGCAGCCGAATCAATCAGTTTTCGATGAATCTTCATTGAGAGATTTGATTTGCATCCTTCATTCGTTCTGGACCTTTGGATTATTAGGTGAATTTTATCCACCATTGGATTTTAAATCCAGGGATTCTCCTTTGTTATTTCGGTTAGATTTAAAGGGGAAATCTTTCCAAACCCGAGATTTTTCCATAGATAGATGATATTTAATCATCTCTGAATCTTTAATTTGATCGGTTCCAGATAATTGCTTTCCTTTGGGAAGATTTGAATCTCTTTCAGAACTTAATTCTGTTAGCAAAATGGGCTTTGAAAGCCGGTCACGTGTGACCACGTGACCCATGGTCACGTGTGGACACGTGACTCTCTTGGAACGAGCCTTTCTCCTCTTTTGCACTCTGCCTTCTTCTGCTGCTTAGCCGTCACGTGCTACCACGTGACCCCTGTCTGGCGCCTCTTTCCTTGGTTCAACTGGAGAGCGAGTCTGCTGCTTTGAACGTCACGTGCCAACACGTGACTCTGGTCACGTGGGAGCACGTGACTTCTTCTGAAGCCCTTTTCCTTGACTTGATCAGGGAACCAATGTGCCCTCTTCCTTTGCTTTTATATGTCACGTGTCAACACGTGACTGCTGGTCACGTGTAAGCACGTGGCCCCTTTTTGAAGCTTTTCCCAGAAGCTTTCCTGATTTTAAATCAGGAAACAAATGTCCCCACAGCGTTGTTCTCACGTGTCTGCACGTGAGTGCAACGCTGTCACCTCTTGGGACCGTTGGATTCCTCTAGGGATCTGGGGAGATGAAACGTTTCCACTGCCTTCTATAAATACCTCTGTCTCTTCATAGGAGCCTTCACTTTGTTCATCTTCTTCTTCTGAGAACTTTTTCCTTGAGAATTTAATTCTTGCTTCCAGAGCTTAGTTCTCTGTCTCAGACGTTTCCCAGAGTTTAACTCTGTTGACGGATCCCTTTTCCTCAGGTAATAACGTTGAACGGCCAAAGCGCCTTCGTCTTTAAAAGAACTCTTTGGATTTTAAATCCGCATTAAGGGTTTCGCAGAGAACCCATTTTTCTTCAAGTTTTTTCATAAGAACAGGAAACCACCTAACTTTCGAACTGTAGATCGCTTAGGGTTTAGGTGATCTTTGAGGAGATGACGATGGCGTTTCAACCCATGGAATTTAATTCCATCAAAAATATTTCCGGGAATTTAATTCCCTTTTCTTAATAAGGAATTTAATTCCTATGAAGAACTCAGTCTCTTCGCATGGAGGCTTCCTGATGTCTCTTGGCCCTAGGTTGTTCTTCCTGCCATTAATGTAACGGGGGCTTTGTAATGATGTCTCGTGACTTTTATTTCAGGTATCATGGACGCCCATCTGTATAGTCTTGACGAGATCATTTCCTATGGGAATATTCGTGCGCTGGGCCGCAGTCAGAACCAGGAGTTCACCGATGCGCAGTGTACCGATATCATGAGCCGCTTTGACGAGTACAACCATCGGCTACTCCCCCGTCGCTCTTCTCTTCTGAGGCTGATCGTGCTGGCGATCAGGGAGGCTCTCCCTTTATTTTGTGCTGGTGTGCCGCTTGGGTCATTGGACGCCACCGAGGATAAAGTACACTCGGTGTATCTGATGCACTTGATTTCAAAGAGAAGGCGGGATAATCTCATTGATCTCCTGCATCAGATTTTTCAGCGATCGGCCATACTTGCCGCCTACCGGAGGGCAGAGGACATTCGCGGGGACCCCGATGCCTGTGACCGTGAGAGAAAGCATACTCGGGAGGTTCGCAATGCTTGGAAGATCTTGAATAAAGTTAATTTCGAATTTCTCAACCCGTGCCCTGCGTCTGAAGCTTTACCATTGTAAAAGTTTTCTTTTTATTTTGTATAGCCTTCTTGAAGTCTGGATGATAAGTTCTGTTGTGTCTTTGTATGTTTGCATGCTTTTCCTCTGAGATTTTATTATTCTTCTACTATTGTTGTTTGTGCTTTTTAATATGCAGGGTACTACTCCATATTTTTCCTTTTAAGTGCACATCAGGTTTGGGCCTCGCGTGTTCCACACGTGGGATCTCTTGATGCGGTTGTTCACAAGATTTTCTTCATGCCATATTTTCAGTGCACAATGTTAGGTGCTGAAAAAGTGCCTTGGAAATAGTTCCATCTCCTTGATTTTCGACGCCTTTCCTTTTTTAGGCCTTGGAAATAAATTCACCATGCAAGATTTTCCACGCTCAGCACTTAATGCACTTCATTATATATGAGGCTATAGCTTTCTTTTCCTTTCACAGAGAGATTCATATCATATATATATTTTTTCTTGAGAGGGAAACGAGTGCCATGGCTTGTAATTGTCCTCATGCTCGTCGACAGCCATGGGAAGTTTCTCTTGAGGAGATGATCCCCCGCTTTGCTGCTCGGTTGGTGGACCCCCTCCTTTCTGACAACGAATGTGACTTGGCCATGCACGAGCTCTCGATCCGTAAAGGGTCTCCCCTCCCGATGGGTTCCCTCTGGCTCCAGATGATTCTCGCGGCCGTGCTTGCCGACATCCCTCCTCACCCAGCAGAGATGACTCTGGCGATGCTTGATGCGGCGGAAGAGAAGCTCGAGGGCTTTCATGAAGCGTGCCTGATTACTCAGGCCTTGAAGGACTACTCAATTCATCTGCTGAGCGAGATAAAGGCCCGACGGGCTATTATGTTTGCTTTCGCAGACGAGCCTGACGCCAACCGATGGGGAGCGACTTCTCGCGAGAATCGTCGCTTCGATGTGCTGGAGAGAGCGGAGAGGGAGATGGAGAATTTTGTTCTTTGCTTTGTTAACCCTCGTGCCATTGATCCGGTGTTTGGTGACCTTTTCCGTTAGCGTAGTGTATTTAAATTAGTCCTCTCTTTTGTATGCTTTATGCTGAACCCTCATGTAGGCTGGGTACTCGTATGCATGTTTTCGCTTGCATGAATAAACATTGTGTTCTTCTTATGAAAGCTTCCTCTAATTATCAACATTGTCATCATGTCGCATGCAAATTAATGCCTTGAATTTTATTTCTTTTTCGGATGCTCATATAATCGCGAACACATGCTCGATAGGATAAACATTGGAAATTTTCTCATTGCTTTTCATACCAGGTGATGTGAACGCGTTTCAGGTCGATTATCGCTGTCGACCGGAAGCCCATTTATGTGATCTTAAGCGTGTATGTCCTCTTTCCAAGGTTGTGGTCACGAAAGTGAGCTTACATGGCCTGACAGGGCGACACGTGGTAAACATATTGTTGTGCGAGAAAAAGGGGCTCGGTCGCTGAGCGAGCTTCAGGCGAGTCTTACTGCCAAGGCCAACAAAGCGTATGAACTCTGGCGGGTGCTTCAGGAGTCCATAAAAGAGGTGGTGGCTCTCGATAAGGCTGCCACGTTTACTCGTGAGAGGGTCGAGGCTCATAAAGCCACCGAGAAAGAGCACGAAGCTCGGCTCGCTTCGTATCAGGCTCAGCAGGCTCAGGCGGAGGCTCGTCTTCTGGAGATCTTGCGTCATGAAGCCGTGGCTCAGCAACAGAATGATGAGCTGGTAAAATTACTGCATCGCCCGCCGGCTTGAGGACTTGTATCTTTTCTCTCTTTTTTTTTGTACATACTCATGAGAGTATCTTTCTTTTTGTTTCTTTCATGAATCGCGCCTTGTATCCATTTTGGCTTATGAATAAAAGATACAATTTTCCTTTCAACGGTGTGTCCTCTTTTTATTGAATGCATTCTGCGGATATTCTATCTTGATCTCCTTGCAGGACAGCGATGGCTCAGGATTCAGGGTTAAGATCTGCTTCCTAAGACTTCTGCATTTTACGAGCCACGAGGGTCTCATAAAGAGTTTTCCTCCCGGTCGTGAGGACTTGTAAGTGCTGGATGCGGTTACCCTTGTCCGTGTTTTACGGAGTCAGGGGTTTCTCCAGATATTGTAGTTTAAAGACGTCGCGGTCAAGGTTGAGGACCTCATAGTCCGTGGATTTAAGGACTCCACAGTCCGCTGTTAGTTTTAAAACATCGCGGTCAAGGTTAAGGACCTCATAGTCCATGGATTTAGAGACTCCACAGTCCGATGTTAGTTTTAAGACATCATGGTCAAGGTTAAGGACCTCATAGTCCGTGGATTTAGGGACTCCACAGTCCGATGTTAGTTTTAAGACATCGCGGTCAAGGTTAAGGACCTCATAGTCCGTGGATTTAGGGACTCCACAGTCCGGTGTTTGGTTGCAGGGACCCGTCACCTCTTTGAAGACGTTGAGGAATTACAACGCCAGGTATCAAAGGAGTGAAGAGATGTACCCTTAAACCAAGGCAGAATCCGTAGGGAATCGGGGGGTTGATCGTTAGTTTTAAGACATCGCGGTCGAGGTTAAGGACGTCATAGTCCGTGGATTTTAAGGACTCCACATTCCGGTATTTGCTCTGGATGCTTCACACGGGTTCACTGCCATGCTTGGCGAGGACCAGGCTCTGCTCTGGGCGTTTTCCGCGGGGTCAAAGAGTGACGTTATCCACGTTCCACATAACCAGGAAGTTTGCACTAGATGCTTCACACGGGTTCACTGCCGTGCTCGGCGAGGACTAGGCTCCGCTCTGGATGCTTCACACGGGTTCACTGCCGTGCTCTGCGAGGACCAGGATCCGCTCTGGACGTTTTCCACGGGGTCAAAGAGTGACGTTATCCGCGTTCCACGTAACCAGGAAGTTTGCACTAGATGCTTCACACGGGTTCACTGCCGTGCTCGGCGAGGACTAGGCTCCGCTCTGGATGCTTCACACGGGTTCACTGCCGTGCTCTGTGAGGACCAGGATCCGCTCTGGACGTTTTCCACGGGGTCAAAGAGTGACGTTATCCGCGTTCCACGTAACCAGGAAGTTTGCACTAGATGCTTCACACGGGTTCACTGCCGTGCTCGGCGAGGACTAGGCTCCGCTCTGGATGCTTCACACGGGTTCACTGCCGTGCTCTGCGAGGACCAGGATCCGCTCTGGACGTTTTCCACGGGGTCAAAGAGTGACGTTATCCGCGTTCCACGTAACCAGGAAGTTTGCACTAGATGCTTCACACGGGTTCACTGCCGTGCTCGGCGAGGACTAGGCTCCGCTCTGGATGCTTCACACGGGTTCACTGCCGTGCTCTGCGAGGACCAGGATCCGTTCTGGACGTTTTCCACGGGGTCAAAGAGTGACGTTATCAGCGTTCCACGTAACCAGGAAGTTTGCACTAGATGCTTCACAAGGGTTCACTGCCGTGCTCTGCGAGGACTAGGCTCCGCTCTGGATGCTTCACACGGGTTCACTGCCGTGTTCTGCGAGGACCAGGATCCGCTCTGGACGTTTTCCACAGGGTCAAAGAGTGACGTTATCCGCGTTCCATGTAACCAGGAAGTTTGCACTAGATGCTTCACACGGGTTCACTGCCGTGCTTGGCGAGGACTAGGCTCCACTCTGGATGCTTCACACGGGTTCACTGCCGTGCTCTGCGAGGACCAGGATCCGCTCTGGACGTTTTCCACGGGGTCAAAGAGTGACGTTATCCGCGTTCCACGTAACCAGGAAGTTTGTTGATTGTATCCGCATTTCACGGGATGGAGGTTTGACTCTTGGTGATATGTATCGCCGAGCCATGGAACTTGGGGTTGCCGCTGTTCCGTTTCGCTTGATGTTGTGTCTGCTGCCACGAGACGAACGTCGAAATGATCTCTAGGCTATCTGTGAACCGTCGAGATTTGGCTTCTCCTTATGATGAAACTCGGGGGAGGAGTATGATCCCTTCTTTGATTGCGCCCCTGGATTGTATACAGGGTTAGATGTAACATCACCTGTAGGGCGAGGATTTCACTTTTATTTCATTTCTTTTTCCGCGATGCTCTATCATTTCAGCTTTTATATCGCGAAGGTCGCGATTGCCCCATCATTTTGGCTATTTTTCGCGGTGCCCAATTATTTCGGCTATTTATTTCATTTTCACTCGCTGTTTTTTATTGCGAGTTGCCCCATCATTTCGGCTATTTTGTCATGCATACATTTTTACTTGCTGCTTTTTTATTGCAAGTTGCCCCATCATTTCGGCTATTTCGTATGCATGTGTGGCTCGCTAGCTTTTTCGCTGCAAGCTTGGATTTTAGATACCGATTTCAGCATCAGCACCGCTACAACTGGGATGTTGCCAGGAGCGAATCATCATTTGCCTCTGTCGATGTTTGAACAAAGGTGGCTTAGTAAACAGGGTTAAGGGTCCTGCCGACCAAGGCTTCTGACTTCATGAGCCGTAAGGGTCTCACAAAGATATTTCTCCCTACAAGTCGTGAGGATCTTGCAGATGTATTTTCTCCTTAGGGATCGTGAGGATTCCTAAGTGCGTGTTCCTCTGTAAGTCGTAAGGATCCTACAAGAGGGCTTTCTCCTTATGGGTCGAGAGGACCTGCAAGGGCTGCTCATTATATGGACATATCCCTAGTCACGGGTGGGACTTTGCTGGGGAAGTGTTTATTCGCGCCCGTGGATTGTATACAAGGGTCAGTACGAGCCGCTTGTAGGGCAACATCGAGGGTTGTGGAGGATTTGCTTAAGAACAGGTTTAGGTTTCTGTAACTTAAGACTTTTAAGTCTCATGAGCCGTGAGGGTCTCACAAGAGAGTTCTCCTTACAAGTCGTGAGGATCTCATAAGTGTATTTTCTCCTTAGGAATCGTGAGGATCCCTAAGTGTGCTGCTCCTTTGTGAGTCGTAAGGATCTCACGCAGGCGGTTTCTCCTTACAAGGTCGAGAGGGCCCTATAAGTGTCTTTTAACGAGGTTGCGCCCTTTCGGGTTTTCACAAACACTCGCCGGTAGTCCAGCTGTTTTTACTCACGGAGCCCTTTCGGGTTTTCATCCGTGCCCACTTTGCTTATGGACATACCGTTTTTTATTTTATATACCTTTTTTTTTATCTCGTCAGCCTAATGATGCTGTGGTAGTAGTTTAGGGACGTTTCGGTCCGTCGCTAGTTTAAGGACGTTTCGGTCCGTTGTTAGTTTTAAGGACGTTTCGGTCCGTCGTTAGTTTAAGGACATTTCGGTCCATCGTTAGTTTAAAGATGTTTCGGTCCGTTGTTACGGGAAGGCCGGCTGCTGCTTGTAAGGTTTGAGCCTGGGAAGATAGCGAGCGGACATAGTCGTCGTCATCCATCATTGACCCAGGCTATGGCTTATTAAGCGTAGTATTTCTTTAAGAAACGGACGTTTATTGGTCTGAAAGGTCTTTCACCGTGCATGTCCATGAGTAGATAGGCTCCACCCTGGTAGACCTTGTCTATGATGTAAGGGCCTTCGTAGTTTGGCTCAAATTTTCCCCGTTTGGCACGATTGGGGATCATAGGTCTCTTGACCACTAGCACGAGTTCGCCTTGGCGGAATGTCCTCGGCCTGGTCAATCTTTCGTACGAGCGCGTCATCTTTGCTTTGTAGGCTTCCAGATGTTGTTGCGCTATGAGTCGGGTTTCGTCGAGGGCATCAAGCTCCTCAAGCCGAAGGTGAGCATTTTCTTCGTCCGTCAGCTCGTGGTGGACCGCTACTCGTAGAGAGGGTAACTCTATCTCGAGGGGGAGTACTGCTTCCGTCCCAAATACCAATGCGTACGGCGTTGTGTTCGTGGCTGTCTTGAATGTAGTTCGATAAGCCCAAAGGGCCTCTTGCAGCCTCTCATGCCAGTCTCTCTTATTCCGGGAAACGGTCTTTTTTATGATCTTCGTCAAGGTGATTTGCATTGGGTTCTCGCGTATCCAAGCCCAAGTGTTTCCATTTTCCCGTTGGGCAATTTGCGTTGGGTTCCAGGGACATCCCAAATCCTGTTGTAGAACCGAGCCTGTCGAACAGTTTGTTTTAAGGGTACTCCTTGGCGCTTCAATAGCTTCTTTAATCCATTTGTATAGTATCTGGGCAGACGGATGGGTTGGAGTCTGTCGCATATAGCATCTGCGCCATGCCAGATCTCTTTCTCTATTTTCGACTCTGAGGATCGGTAGAATAGGATCACCTTCTCACCCCTTTGCCTCGGAGGGATGTAGAATGTTTGCAGGTCCTGCACATTATGAGCTTGCAGCGTGTCGAGATCCTTGTAGTGTTCTCGCGGTACCATGGTGATTTGCAAGCTATGGTCATCGCCAGGAGGTGTTTGTATTGACAGCCGATTGTAGAACACAGCATTAACTTCATCCTCTGAATCACTTCCGAAGACCAGTATGGGGGCGGGCGTCCCCAGGTTGTTACGCTGAGATGGCCCTGTATAAACTATCTCTTCCTCTTCTTCGGTATCGCTTCCGAAAACAGGGATGGTGGCGGCGGCTTTGTTCTCCGGGTCGCGACACCTTTCTGTATCTTCGAAGTCTGACAAAAAGTATTTCGCATCTTCGTATTTGCGGACTTCGTTCACGGAGAATGGATTTAACTCTCCTGTTACGGTATACTCGAAACCATCCTTAAAGTACTTCATACACTAATGTTGTGTAGAAGGGACGATGTTGTATTCGTGTAGCCAAGGACGATCGAGCAAGGCGTTGTAGCAGGTTTTGGCGTCAATGACATGAAATTTGATGTCTGTGACGAGAAGTCCAAAGCGTAATGTTAGTATCACAGATCCGAGAGTCCGTGACGATTGTGAATCGAAACCGGAGATAGTAATTTTATCACGAGCGAGGTGTTTCACACTCATGCAGATTTCCTTCAACACCCGAACATTAAGGAGATTGACGGAGGATCCATTATCCACCAGGATCTTGCCTATCTTGATGTCATGGCAGTATCCGGAGACATATAGGGGACGGTTGTGGTCGCACGTCCCGAGAAGGAGGTCTTCATCACCGAAAGTGACGTCGGCCGTATGCACTTCCTCCAGTTCGTCCTTCATCTTTTCAGTGGCGAGGAAGGCTTGGAATTGTTCAGGTTCTTGCAACGCCTTAATTAGTGAGTCTCGCGATTCTTTTGACAATAGGAGGGCATCAAGGATGCTAAGCTGAGAAGGTAGCTTCCTTAAGTGCGCGAGGATGTTATAGTCCACCTTACCCTTCTTAGGAGGGTCTCTGGTAGTTAGTTCTTTCGTGACTTGGTCATCTAAAGTGATATCTTCAATGACCTTTTCCTTTCCCTTATCTTTTCTGCTCACGGGCCCGAGATTCTTTTCTGGGAGTGTGCGATTGCGCAGCTGAATGTTCTCGCAGGCCTCTGATTCCTCCTCTTTCCCTAACACGGATTCTTTAAAGAGAGGGCCCAGAGTCATTTCTTCATCAGAGTCGCTCCCAAAGGTGAGAACTTGTGACCCCCCGACGTTAACCATGTCACAGCTGCCAGTAGTTCTGTTGCGCCTGTCGACAGTGCTTCTTCGTTCCCGACGGCTCTTGCGTTTCATGCGCTTAAAATGTTGCCGACGAGCGACATATCCTTGCCACCATATCTTAAAGGCGTCGCACTCCTCTGTGGGGTGTGAGATTTTCCGATGATATGCGCAATAATCAGGATGCCTCTCTACCCCATCGTGTGTGTTTCTTTCCGAGGGTGGTAGCTTCATCCCCATTGACATGGCTTTGGCAAACCTTTTCCTCGTCTTGAATATCTTCTTATCTACTTCGGATGCCATTCGCTCTGGCGGGGGTAGTTCAACTCTTCCGTTCAGTCGCCTGCATTTGGTTCCTTCTGACGCTGCCATCTCACGCTCCTGATCCGCTTTACTCTTTAGCCGAATCTCGTCTAGAAAGGCATTGATCATTTCATTTGTCAGCCACGCACGCTCTGGTTCAGGTTCTTCCTCTAGCTTCTTAGTGTCAGGAGTTTTCTCATCATCGGTAAACGAGTGGGAGATTACGTTACAACTCGCCACATACTCTTCGGATTCATCCGATGAGCTCTCTTCATCATCTTCCTCTTGAAAGATGTGGTTGAGGAACTCTTGCAGTGTGACAGGGGTTCGCGCCTTTTGATTGTATTCTTCCAGCGCGTCGATCTGCTTTTGCAATTTCATGCGCTCGTCTCCAAGCTTCGCGGGCTTCTTGGATTTCTGGTATGCATAGGCTTGCACAATGTAAGCCCTTGCATAGCCCTTGGATGGGCTTCCCTTTTATGCAAAGGAAGCCCATCCAAAGGCTCTAGAGAGGCTTGCATGATGCGAGCCCTTCTAGAAAAGATTTTTCCAAAAATGTGCCCACTCATCTTTCTCAAGTAGGCATTCAAAGAATAAGTGGTTTTCCCTGTAATCACAAACAGCACACTCTCTTAGCCCTTAACATTTCCTTTTGACTAAGTTATCCCTAATTAGTATAGCCTTTCTTGCCGTTAGCCACCCAAACTCTTTGATTTTAAGCGGCACCTTCGCCTTCCAAATTGGCATTATAGCCCCCCACCACCACCACCATCCCTCCTACATTAATGATCTCATACAGAAATTTCACGGTAAATTTTCTACCATAGTTCCACCTCCATTTAGGCTGATCCATACCAGTTTCATACAGCTTCCATTCCTCTAGATAGGCCTTGCATTCTTTTAGTTCAACTCTTTCTCTTGCCGCCAAATTTTCTTTGTGATGGAGGTCGGAATCTCTCTCAGATGTTGTCCTTCGTCAATCTGGTTGCGAGTGGTTTCGAGCGGTTGAAGTTGGATATGAGAATTTTTGTGTAGACCTCAATAGGTTGTTGGATGTTGTCGACGCCGAGCTACCTGCAAGGGAAGTCCCGGGGTGGGAAACCACCATAGGACCCTCCGACGATCAAGTTAGCACCGTGGAATAAGAGCAGGGTAGCGGCGTATTAGAATGAGTTCGAGTTACCCGAGTCGTCTAAAAGTGGGGTTTATTTAGTGGTCGCATGGAGCGAGCCGGCGTGAGATCCTCGCCGTTCGTTACGCCCCTGCGTTACGCCCGCATCGATGGCGGGATCCATCCATTAATGGAAGGATACGCTCATTAATAGAGGGACGTGCCAGCATGGGACGCAAAATGTGGGGCGGTGGATATCTCGCTTTGGCGAGATACATGGAGCCGTGGCGGGGGCGCTTAGGCTCTGCGCTCTCGGTTGGTCAAGGAAGTCGAGGAAACTCAGCTCGGTGGATGGCTCAGAGATGAGCAAAGGGGTGTAAGCTCGGTTGCTGGATTGTGTCGGGCCGAGGAAAGTCCCCAATGCACCACATTGATTCTACTTCCGCAGCCACCAAGAGCCAAGTGGGTTTACGTGGACGACACGTCATCTGTTAAGTGTCGTAATATGGGGAATTCCCGTTCATGAGCCTTATCATTGGCCCCTGTTCCCCTCCGAAAGACGGCGCACAAGACTGCGATGTCTTGGCACTGAGATTCGGGGCAGATGCTAATTGGTGCTATCCGTTCACCTCTCCGAAGATGCCAAGTTGATTTATGGCACCATGTATCGAAGGTTTAAACGGATGCGTCCGATGTAGCAGACTTCATCAGATTCCCCCTCGTTTGAGGGGTTTTTGATTGTGGGGACGCTCTTCCCTGCAGGCGCAAGCCCCTGCAGTTAATTACGCTACCGCATCGCGGTAACAACTTTCTCCTTCTCCAGCTGGTCACTTCGTGTCGTGGGTGTTTGTTTTGTGTTTTGTTGCCCGTGGATTGTTTACGGAGACTGAGTTATGTCGTCGCCCGTAGGGTGTGGACTAGTCCAAATCCGGGCGTGGACTAGTCCAAATCCGTATTATCTTAGATTTGGGTTTGGGGGTTTGGTTTGAGGATACGTTAGCCATATTTGAGGCTAAGATCAACTCAAACGTTTGTTAAGGATACCTTAGTCTAATTTGAGACTAAGATCAACTTAACGGGATCGTTTAGATCCGACAAAAGAGCATTTGGGCTCTATTGTTCCAGTTTAGGGACATAGTGGTCCATCGTATGTGTGGCCGTCGGGACCCGTCACCTCTTTAACGACGTTGAAGGATTACAACGACGGATGTCAGAGGAGTTCAGAGATGTACCCTCGAGCCAAAGTTAATTTCGGGGATTCATAGTCCAGTCTGTTTGAAGGTTTAAGGATACGTTAGCCATCTTTAAGGCTAAGATCAACTTAAACGGGACCGTTTAGATCCGACAAAAGAGCATATGGGGCTCTATTGTTCTAGTTTAAGGACATTGCGGTCCATGGGTAGTTTAAGGACATTGCGGTCCATGGGTAGTTTAAGGACATTACGGTCCATTGTTAGTTTTAAGACATCTCGGTCGAGGTTAAGGACGTCATAGTCCATGGGTTTAAGGACTCCACAGTCCGGTATGTGCTCTGGATGCTTCACACGGGTTCACTGTCGTGCTTGGCGAGGACCAGGCTCCGCTCTGGGCGTTTTCCGCGGGGTCAAAGAGTGACGTTATCCACGTTCCACGTAACCAGGAATTTTGCACTAGATGCTTCACACGGGTTCACTGCCGTGCTCGGCGAGGACTAGGCTCCGCTCTGGATGCTTCACACGGGTTCACTGCCGTGCTCTGCGAGGACCAGGATCCGCTCTGGACGTTTTCCACGGGGTCAAAGAGTGACGTTATCCGCGTTCCACGTAGCCAGGAAGTTTGCACTAGATGCTTCACACGGGTTCACTGCCGTGCTCTGCGAGGACTAGGCTCCGCTCTGGATGCTTCACACGGGTTCACTGCCGTGCTCTGCGAGGACCAGGATCCGCTCTGGACGTTTTCCACGGGGTCAAAGAGTGTCGTTATCCGCGTTCCACGTAACCAGGAATTTTGCACTAGATGCTTCACACGGGTTCACTGCCGTGCTCGGCGAGGACTAGGCTCCGCTCTGGACGTTTTCCGCGGGGTCAAAGAGTGAAGTTAACCGCGTTCCACGTAACCAGGAATTTTGCATTAGGCATGGGTTTAAGGACCCCACAGTCCATATCATGAGTGGTCGTCGGGACCCGTCACCTCTTTGAAGACATTGAGGGATTACAATGCCAAGTATCAAAGGAGTGAAGAGATGTACCCTAGGACCGGAATGGATTAAATAGTCCCTGGCCCAATTTAGGATCAAGACCCATTAAATATATTATGAGCCCATTGGCCCAGTTAATTACGAATTGAGGACTTATGGCCAGCTTGGGCTAAGTCCTATCATGTCTGGAATATTGATTTCTTGTGGATCCATTGAGGGAGAGGCTTTGCCTCTATCCCTTTAGCCAATTGGGCCAAAGCCTAGTGTTTAAACACTTCAGAGCAATCAGTGTTGAACACTGGGAATGAGGTTGACAAGTTAGTGTTTAACACTAAAAGATAATTGGTGTTAAACACCAGCAACAAGGCTTTCAGATTAGTGTTAAACACTAAAACAGATCGGTATCAAGCATCGGCAACAGAGCTCTCAAATTAGTGTTAAACACTAAGGTAGTCAGTGTTGAACACTACAATGGAGATCTCGGATTAGTGTCAAACACTAAGGTAATCAGTGTTGAACACTGTAAATAAGGTTCTCTGATTAGTGTTGAACACTAAGGCCCAACAGTGTTTCAGTACTGTGTTCAAGAATCCCAACTTAGTGTTGAACACTAAGGCAAAAGGGGTCACGTGGCAACACGTGAGAACGCCCTCTTTCCATTTATTCTGATGAAATCGCTGCATCTTTCAGAACATCACGTGCCATCACGTGACGGGCATTCATATGCCTATGTATTAGAGTTTCTGTCAAGGGTCACGTGGGTCACGTGGGGGACTGCCTCAAAGGGCTTTCTGTAGCTCTTTTGAGGGGGTCACGTGGTGACACGTGACCCTGCCTCTATGTATATCTGTTGATCTTTCTCAGGAATTAAATTCCTCGAGCTTTAAATTTCAGAGGAATTAAATTCCTACTTCCTTTTGAAGACTTATATTCTGGAACAGAGTTGAACTCTGAATTTTCTGTAGGAATTAAATTCCTCATATATGCGAAGAACTGAATAGGGTTAAACCCTAATAAAAGCTTTTAAGGAATTGAACTCCCATTCTCTGTTAAATTATGATTAAGGGAATTAGATTCCCGCTGTTTCAACAGAACCAGGTTCTTAATTAGGGTTAAACCCTGTTTCTCTTTGTTCTGAAAGAATTAAATTCCCATGATATAGGGTCAAGCCCTAATTTTATTTTAAAGGAATTAAATTCCTATAGTTTTGTGAGAATTAAATTCTCGTGCTTGCATTCCCTCTCTAAGTTTTGGATCTGCATGGCAGGATCTCAACCCATCGAGAATTAAATTCTCAACTTCAAGGGGAGATGTGCTCTTTACAGATCCTCTATCAAAGAGAGAAGAAATCTGTTCTTCTGTTTCATATATCAGAGTTAAACTCTGTTGAGAATTGAATTCTCTTTCTTTCAGAAAGCCTTCCCTTTCTTACCTAGGGTTTTCTTTTGCAGAAGATCCAAGTTCCTTCAAAGTATCAAGGCTCTCTCCTTTTTCTTCTCTCTGCGTATATCTCCCCCTTTTTTGTGTGTCTTGGCTCCTATTTATAGGAGAAGCAGCCGAATCAATCAGTTTTCGATGAATCTTCATTGAGAGATTTGATTTGCATCCTTCATTCGTTCTGGACCTTTGGATTATTAGGTGAATTTTATCCACCATTGGATTTTAAATCCAGGGATTCTCCTTTGTTATTTCGGTTAGATTTAAAGGGGAAATCTTTCCAAACCCGAGATTTTTCCATAGATAGATGATATTTAATCATCTCTGAATCTTTAATTTGATCGGTTCCAGATAATTGCTTTCCTTTGGGAAGATTTGAATCTCTTTCAGAACTTAATTCTGTTAGCAAAATGGGCTTTGAAAGCCGGTCACGTGTGACCACGTGACCCATGGTCACGTGTGGACACGTGACTCTCTTGGAACGAGCCTTTCTCCTCTTTTGCACTCTGCCTTCTTCTGCTGCTTAGCCGTCACGTGCTACCACGTGACCCCTGGTCACGTGTGAGCACGTGACCCCTGTCTGGCACCTCTTTCCTTGGTTCAACTGGAGAGCGAGTCTGCTGCTTTGAACGTCACGTGCCAACACGTGACTCTGGTCACGTGGGAGCACGTGACTTCTTCTGAAGCCCTTTTCCTTGACTTGATCAGGGAACCAATGTGCCCTCTTCCGCTGCTTTTATATGTCACGTGTCAACACGTGACTGCTGGTCACGTGTAAGCACGTGGCCCCTTTTTGAAGCTTTTCCCAGAAGCTTTCCTGATTTTAAATCAGGAAACAGCCCCCATTCTCGCCCTGACCTATTTGTAGGTCAGGGTCAAGAGTGGTAAGCCCGGTTCTTAACGGTTCGGCCTAGGATTCCCGGGTCGTCTGACGATGGCGGGACATTTAGCGGGTACTCCTCTCGGATCACTAGGCCCACGTGGCGGCTCATAAAATTCCTTGGTTACCACGCGTATCTTTGGTGACATCAGCGGATTGATGAAATGATTGCTCTTTTAAAGAGGGAGCACCGTTTCGCTTGATCGTCGGTTATGCCACGCGCCACGTGCCCAACATTGGTTAGCGGGACGTGAGAGGCTGTCACTGAATCCTGTCGTGAGGGGATGTTTCCAATGGCTGAGCGCCATGTGGAGCCTCGACGGCCGCTAGGTGCGACGCTTCTTTTTGGCGGGAATCGATTTGGGCCGTAGGATATCCTCTTTAGAGTGTATAAATAGGAAAGGGCCATCCCAAGGCCGACACTTTGCCTTAGTTGTCTCTCGTCGTTTAAAAATCGCCCGGCGCACCTCCGCTTAGGTCAGATCTTTCGCAGAATTTTCCTTTTCAAAACCCTTTCCTTAAATCAGATTAGATGTCTTTCTCCGAGGTATCTGTGGATGTAGTATGGGTAGAGTCGGGCGATGAGGCTCCAGTTTCTAAGACCGAGTCCAGCAGGTCTTCCTCCTCGGCTTCAGATAATCGAGAGAGTTCTTCTTCTTGTTCATCTATGTCTTCTGTATCAGGCTCACCCCCCAGGGCTAGTACTGCCCTTGTCTCTCACCGTCGGGCAGTGACAAGAGCTCCCAAGGTGCGCATCGGGAATACCCGCGATGCACCCTCAATCTTGAATCATCTGGACGAGTTTTCCGACATTCGGGCTCGATTCTATATCCCCTCTGGCTATTCACTCCGTCTGGCCAGAAAGGGTGAACGGGCAGACCAGGTGCGGGGCAAGGAGATTGTTCTGTATCTGGAAGCATTCCGGGCTAGGATGCGTCTGCCCTTCTCGTCCGAAGTTTGTGATGTGCTCCATTGTTTCCGTCTTGCCCCGGGCCAGGTAGCGCCAAATTCATGGAGGATCCTCTTCGGGTTTCTGGTTCGGTTGAAATTTGATCGGATCCCCTTTGATTTGAGCCTCCTCCTATATTTTATTGGCTATAAAAATCATCCTGATACCAGTAAGGAAGAGCCGATCTAGGTGTACCTGTCGTTTAAAAAACGTAAGGGTAGGGCGTCCGGGTCGGGGGTAGTGGTCGTCTCTTATTCCATCCATGAATGGAAGGAGAAGTTCGTCTTCGTCGGGCAACCGGAGGGAGAGAATTGGCCTGTGCCCACCCAGTGGCACAGGGCCGACTGCCCAAGGGTGAGGCAGTCGAACGCTCCCAGGAGAAGGTGGTGTCCCGGTGGGAACCGATCCAGCGAGCTGATGTCCTGCTCTCCGAGCAGGTACTGAGCTAGGCTGGACTTAGCCCCGCGCGTTTTTTGGGTAAGTTAGAGCTTTTAACAATCTATTTAGACTTCGCCAAAGTACTATTGTTGTTTCTACATTGCTGACCCTTTTCTTATGTTTTGTTTTTCTTCGCAGAGCCCATAGATCGATCGAAAATTATGGCCGCCATGGTTACCAAGGCCTAGGGAAGAAAGACCGGTGGCACAAGCTCATCCCGATTAAGTCTGAGCGCGGCTCCTTGGCAAAATCCTCCGGCCAGGGCTTCCGCAGCGCCCCCGTCCCGGAGGAACGCCGTGGGGGAGGACAGAAGCATGTGAAGGACTCGGCGCCTCGGGCTAGAGCGGAGGTGACTCCCCCTGCTGAATCCCCCCTTAAGAGACAAAAGAGGGTGGTTTCTCGGCCACCCCCGGCTGAGATCTAAGTGCAGGAGGGTGACTTCTGCATCGAGGTGCCCTCGGGGCTATCTGTGGCCAATAGCTTGCCATATAAAAGATATTAGCCGGTTGTATGCGATCCAGCCGGGTTATTAAATCAAGTGTCGATTTAATAATTTAATTTATAATTATTTATTTGATATGTTAATATACATTAACTAATATTAGCTCACTTAAGAAAATATTTTCTCTTTATACATTTAAATATATATCTGATATATATTAATGTATTTAATTTTGTGTCATGCTAGATGATACATTGGACTTGGGTGTGTGAGACTCATACCATACTTAAGCTAATGTGGGGTTTTAATTATTAAGGAAAAATCAAAATTTGGTGGAAATTAGTCATGGCTTGAGATGCTTATGGAAGCATGTAGAACCATTGACTCGGTCCACTAATTTTGTTTTACTCTAGATATTTATTAACCTAACCATTATCTTTAGCTTTAGTTAAGTCTCTACATGAGTTATATATAATATTTTCTCACCCATGGTTGACATTCTATTCTTGATTCATTTCTCCATTTCATCTCCTTAAGCTCTCTAGGTTTTCTTGAGGTGAAGAAAAAGTGAAAGAAAAATAATTCTAAAGTGAGCAAAATTCCTACTTCATTAATTTACACTAGACTAGCCATTTAGTATAAATTGTTTGCTTCACTAATTCTCAAGTAGTGAAGAGATAGCTTGAGTTGGAGATTTCTCGACGTAAATCATCTTCGGCCTCGAAATTCTTTAAGCAAGCTTGTTCCTTTCGCCTAGTGGAGCCTAACGAGAGTCCGAGAGACCACTACTTGGAGCAAAGGGACTACTACACGAAGCTTTAGAAATGAAGGACCGGTCTACAAAGGTTGTATTTCTTGTTCACTTAGAGTAAAGTTGTTTACTTACTTATGTAAACCTTAATCCTCTAGTTAGATCCTTGGTCCGGGTTTCTTAGCACTCTAGATTTTTTAAAATTGCATGCTTGATGCCTTAGAAAACATAGTGAGGGTGCTAAGTAACCCAACAGTGGTATCAGAGCCAAGCTAGAGAATTATACGATGTGTTAGAAATACGAAACCGAAACAACCCCGAAACCTGGAATTCGAAACCTTAGTTTCTGTCGAATTTTTTAAGTCTTCTATAAATTTTTTAAACAAGTGCAGAAAGCTAGTTATGATGTATCTAGAACACCAAAAAATTTTGAGGCAAAACCACAAAAATATGGTCGGCCAAATTGCCTAAAAAACCGGTTTCACCTTTTTTCCTGTAGCAAAAAATCTTGAAATTTTTGTGGTGTTCTGATCTCATGGTTTTAGGGTTTCAGGTTATGTTTGTTTTTGCCAAGATTGCATGTGATGTTTTTTTTTTGTAGTGGCAATACGGAGTTATTCGTGGTCGTATTTTAACATCGTTTCGGGTTTGATATTGAATTATGTGATACAATATTTGGAATCCACAATAATTAGTTTTGTGAAAACTAATTAGTACTTTGTGAATCTAGCAAGTTGGTCTCTTTTGATAGATTGCCATGGAGTTTTGATTCGGATCAAAACTCCGTCGCAATCTCGTATAGTACGTGAACACTACTAGATAGCCACGCCCCATAGCCCCGACCAAGTGACTGTAGGAGAAGCCTGTAGCCAAGAGCATCAGTTCGGATGCTCGCGACCGCGATGTTCCGCCTAAGTGCACTCCGTCGACAGCATCGGGGGTGCGGCCGTCTACTAATGTTTTCGACGAGTATTCGATCATATGTTGGGAATCTTATTGAATTGCCCGACTGGATATTGAAAAGTGTTTTTAATTTGAGACTAAAATGCCGGATTTATAATGTTAGGCATGAAATTCAGAATATACGATATTCCTGGTTTATAGTGTCTAAGGGAATTTATAATGTTAGGCATGAAATTCAAAATATGTGATATTCCAAGTTTATAATGTCTAAGGAATTTATATGGTTAGGCATAAAATTCGAAGTATGTGATATTTCGGGTTTATGATATCTAAGGTGGTTGCGGATTCCTATTATTGTAGTTTTCACTTTCTTTTCTGCAACCATAAATGTAATATGTGGTGTATCGCCGGTTTCGTTTCTATACGCCAACGGCAATTGGGATACATATATTTACTTACGTTGATGACATGTGATATTATGTGTTGCTGGGTGTTCCCCTCCGAAAGACGGTGCACGGGACCGCGATGTCCTGACGCTGAGATTCGGGGCAGATGCTATTTGGTGTTATCCGTCTACCTCTCCGAAAATGCCAAGTTGATTTATGGCACCTTGTATCGGAGGTTTAGACGGATGCGGCCGATGTAGCAGACTTCGTCAGATTCCCCCTCGCTTGAGGGGTTTTTGATTGCGGGGACGCTCTTCCCTGCAGGCGCAAGCCCCTGCAGTTAATTACGCTACCGCATTGCGGTAACAACTTTCTCCTTCTCCAGAATTTCACTTCATGTCGTGTGTGTTTGTTTTGTTTGTGGTTGCCCGTGGATTGTATACGGAGACTGAGTAATGCCGTCGCCCGTAGGACGTGGATTAGTCCAAATCCGTATTTACTTAGATTTGGGTTTGGTGTTTTTAGTTTAAGGATACGTTAGTCGTATTGAGACTAAGATCGACTTAAACGTTCGTCAAGGATACGTTAGTCCTGTTTTGGACTAAGATCAACTTGATGTAGTGATCCATTTAATATATGGCCGTCGGGACTCATCACCTCTCTGACGTCGTTGAAGGATTACAACGATGGATGTCAGAGGAGTTCAGAGATGTACCCTTGAACCAAAGTTGATTTGGAGTTTTATCGTTCATTTAAATGTCTAAGGATACGTTAGCCGTATTTGAGGCTAAGATCAACTTAAACGGGACCGTTTAGATCCGGCAAAAGAGCATTTGGAGGCTCTATTGTTCCAGTTTAGGGACGTGGTGGTCCATTTTCCAGTTTAGGGACGTGGTGGTCCAATATTAGTTTAAGGACGTTTCGGTCCATGTTCCAGTTTAGGGACGTGGTGGTCCATCGCCAGTTTAGGGACGTGGTGGTCCGATATTAGTTTAGGACGTTTCGGTCCATGTTCCAGTTTAGGGACGTGGTGGTCCATTATTAGTTTAGGGACGTTTCGGTCCAATATTAGTTTAGGGACGTTTCGGTCCACCATTAGTTTAAGGACGTTTCGGTCCAAAATTAGTTTATGGACGTTTCGGTCCAAAATTAGTTTAGGGACGTTTCGGTCCAACATTAGTTTAAGGACGTTTCGGTCCTCGAGTTTAAGGACCCCCCAGTCCGTATACGTGTGTGGTCGTCGGGACCCGTCACCTCTCTGATGTCGTTGAAGGATTACAACGATGGATGTCAGAGGAGTTCGGAGATGTACCCTCGAACCGGATGTAGATTGATTTAGGAGAGCAATTTTGGTCAGTTAATTTAATTTAAGGACTTATGGCCGCGATTGGGCTAAGTCCAATTGGAAGCACTTTTATTTGTTGTTGGTCTATTAGATCTGTGCCATGGCTGTTTATTTATTTTGGGTTTTGCTCAGACAGAGTATCAATTCAGATGGGGCTCTGCCCTCTTATTGCTTTGCAATTTATTTAGGCCTGTTAGGTCTTTTTGACTTGGGCCTGGCCCTTTAAGTAATGCACTGCATTTGTGCAAAGCACTAAGAATCTTTTTAGATTCAAAACAGAAGTGCAAAGCACTTTTTGATTCCTTGATCTAAACAAGTTTTTCCTTGTTTCAGAGAACCAAAGGTTCATAACAAGTGCAAGGCACTATTTTTTATTTTTATTTATTTATTGAAGATCAATGATCATGTTCTTAGATCACTGATCTGTTCATAAGAGAATTTTCTCTTCTTTCAAAGGTTTTACCTTTTTTATTCTTGAGGAGTTCTTCAGAGTCCTCTTTCTCTTTTTTTTTAGAAAATGTTCATGCTTCTTTTTTTTTATTTTAGAAAGAAGGATCATTGGTCGTTGGGACCCACCACCTCTCCGACGACACTGAGAGATTACAGTGCCATATATCGAAGGTGTGGAGGGATGTACCCTTTGAACCATGTCTCACTCATTATGGGGGAAGAACAGGCTGGAGCTTAAGCTTCTCGCTACTGAAAAAGGCTTCTTTGCGTTCGCGCACGTGCGTCGCACGTGTTGGGCGTTCATATTTGCACGTAGCGCACATGGATCTTGCGCATATGCGCATTATGGGGGGGGAGCAAGCTCCTATGGAGAACGCGTCTCCTTTTAATTGAATATTCTCATGTGATGCGCACGTGCGTTGCACATGGTGCTCGCATGGCGGGCACACGTGCATTGCACGTGGCGCACATGCGCATTATGAGGAGAAGCAGGGCTTCTATATATGGAGAACAGGCTCCTTTTAATATTATTAAATGTTCTCATGTGGTGCGCACGTGCGTTGCACGTGGTACGCGCGTGGCGAGCACACGTGCGTTGCACGTAGCGCACATGCGCATTATGAGGAGAAGCAGGGCTTCTATATACGGAGAACAGGCTCCTTTTAATATTATTAAATGTTCTCATATGGTGCGCACGTGCGTTGCACGTGGTGCACGCGTGGCGAGCACACGTGCGTTGCACGTAGCGCACATGCGCATTATGAGGAGAAGCAGGGCTTCTATATATAGAGAACATGCTCCTTTTAATATTATTAAATGTTCTCATGTTGTGCGCACGTGCGTTGCACGTAGTGCCATATGGCGGGCACACGTGCGTTGCACGTAGCGCACATGGCGCTTGCGCATATGCGCATTATGGAGGAGCATGCTCCTATCTTGGAGAACTAAGCTCCTTTGAGTATTGAATCCTTTGAGGATTTAACTCTACCTTTCTAAGAGGTATCCCCTCTTATTTATATGGGAGTGGTAGAGAAGCCATCTCTTCTTTTCCCGATGTGGGACTAAAAAATGCATTCCCCATGTAGTAGAGTATTACTTTAGATTACACGTGTATAACACATTTACTCATAACTTTTGATCTCGGATGAATTATGAGGCCCATAATATATCAAATCGAAGGTCTTTTCGAGATGCTTTCAATATCATCAGAATTTAGCTGTTTTTCGTTCCGGAGTTTGTCAAAATACAGCTCGGAAAATACCGGTTCGCATTAGATCACATGTGCATAGACATTTGCTCATAACTTTTGATCCCGGATGAATTATGAGGCCCATAATATATCAAATCGAAGGGTTTTTCGAGATGCTTTCAATACCATCATAATTTAACAGTTTCTCATTGGGGAGTTTATCAAAATACAGGCCGGAAGATACTGGTTCGCATTTTCTTAAGCGTATTTCTGCCATTTGATACCTTGGACTCTTTTGCGCAGAAATTTTTGGCGGGAACAAATGCCCCCCACTACTTTGCCCACGTAAGTATATATATGGGTGAAGTAGTGCAGAGTAATGCATAGTGTATGACCAGTTTCGGGTTGGTATATAACTTTCAGAATCTTGATCTGAGAAGATAATGAGCGGACACAAGCGTCGTCATTTATCATTGACTCAAATCTCGACTCTTAAAAGATATAGTTCCAAACTCTCAATTCCATGAGCCACGCCCTTCTATTTCTTTATGTTTTACTCTGGTGTGAAGTAGTTTATACGCTCATGAGTAACTTCTCCATTTCAGTGGCATGTAGCTTCAGCAAGTGTGGCTCGTAGATGGTCCATCTTAACCTCTTTGTAGGGCAGTAATGGCTTAGAAGACAGGGGTATGATCTGCCACCTAAGACTTTTTATCTTTATGAACCGTGAGGGTCTCATAAAGACTTTTCTCCCTACGGATCGAGAGGATCTCGTAGGTGTATTTTCTCCTTAGTAATCGTGAGGATTCCTAAGTGTGTTTTCTCTTATAGGTCGTAAGGATCATGTAAGAGAATTTTTCCCTCTTACGAGTCGAGAAGACTCGTAAGCGGTTGTTTCCCTCCTTGTCGAAACTCGACTTCGAAGAGTGAGACCCGTGAATAGTATGCAAGAGACCGGTTTAGATCGACTTGCAGGGTCCCATTGTTCAGGAAGCAAGTTTTTTAGTCCCAGCTGCCTGAGGCTTCATTTTGCAAGTTGAGACGAATCGGGAATTTCCCGCGGAGGCACTAGTTGCCCTGCGAGCCGACGCGAATCAGGAGGCTTTCATCAAGGATTGTTTGTATTCGTGAGTCGAGGGATTTGCTAGGGATTATTTGTTTCCCTAGCGCCAAGGATTATTTGTTTTCTTGGGGTTGAAACGAATCGAGAATTTCCCACGGAGGCACTGGTTGCTCTGCGAGTCGACGCGGATCAGGAGGCTCTCGTCAAGGAGTGTTTGTCTTCGTGAGTCGAGGAATTTGCTAAGGATTATTTGTTTCCCTAGCGCCAAGGATTATTTGTTTCCTTGGGGTTTGAAACGAGTCGAGAATTTCCCACGGAGGCACTGGTGGCTCTGCGAGTCGACGCGGATCAGGAGGCTCTCGTCAAGGAGTGTTTGTATCCGTGAGTCGAGGAATTTTCTAAGGATTCTTTGTTTCCCTAGCGCCAAGGATTATTTGTTTCCTTGGGGTTTGAAACGAGTCGAGAATTTCCCACGGAGGCACTGGTGGCTCTGCGAGTCGACACGGATCAGGAGGCTCTCGTCAAGGAGTGTTTGTATCCGTGAGTCGAGAAATTTGCTAAGGATTATTTGTTTCCCTGGCGCCAAGGATTATTTGTTTCCTTGGGGTTTGAAACGAGTCGAGGATTTCCCACGGAGGCACTGGTGGCTCTGCGAGTCGACGCGGATCAGGAGGCTCTCATCAAGGAGCGTTTGTATCCGTGAGTCGAGAAGTTTGCTAGGGATAATTTATTTCCCAAGCGCCAAGGATTATTTGTTTCCTTGGGGTTTGAAACGAGTCGAGAATTTCCCACGGAGGCACTGGTGGCTCTGCGAGTCGACGCGGATCAGGAGGCTCTCGTCAAGGAGTGTTTGTATCCGTGAGTCGAGGAGTTTGCGAGGGATTATTTGTTTCCCAAGCGCCAAGGATTATTTGTTTCCTTGAGGTTTGAAACGAGTCGAGAATTTCCCGCGGAGGCACTGGTGGCTCTGCGAGTCGACGCGGATCAGGAGGCTCTCATCAAGGAGTGTTTGTATCCGTGAGTCGAGGAGTTTGCTAGGGATTATTTGTTTCCCAAGCGCCAAGGATTATTTGTTTCTTTGGGGTTTGAAACGAGTCGAGGATTTCCCACGGAGGCACCGGTGGCTCTGCGAGTTGACGCGGATCAGGAGGCTCTCATCAAGGAGTGTTTGTATCCGTGAGTCGAGGAGTTTGCTAGGGATTATTTGTTTCCCAAGCGCCAAGGATTATTTGTTTCCTTGGGGTTTGAAACGAGTCGAGAATTTCCCACGGAGGCACTGGTGGCTCTGCGAGTCGATACGGATCAGGAGACTCTCGTCAAGGAGTGTTTGTATCCGTGAGTCGAGGAGTTTGCTAGGGATTATTTGTTTCCCAAGCGCCAAGGATTATTTGTTTCCTTGGGGTTTGAAACGAGTCGAGGGTTCCCATAGAGGCTCTGATGGCTCTATGAGTCGACGCGAATCAGAAGGCTCTCGTCAAGGAGTGTTTGTATCCGTGAGTCGAGGAGTTTGCTAGGGATTATTTGTTTCCCAAGCGCCAAGGATTATTTGTTTCCTTGGGGTTTGAAACGAGTCGAGGGTTCCCATAGAGGCTCTGATGGCTCTGCGAGTCGACGCGAATCAGAAGGCTCTCGTCAAGGAGTGTTTGTATCCGTGATTCGAGGAGTTTGCTAGGGATTATTTGTTTCCCAAGCGCCAAGGATTATTTGTTTCCTTGGGGTTTGAAACGAGTCGAGGGTTCCGATAGAGGCTCTGATGGCTCTGCGAGTCGACGCGAATCAGAAGGCTCTCGTCAAGGAGTGTTTGTATCCGTGAGTCGAGGAGTTTTGCTGAAGTCACTGGCTTCTTCGGTTGAAATGAACCGTTGAGGTTTGGCTTCGTCGTCTGACGGAGCCTGTTGGGAAAAGTATGTTTCCCTCTTTGTTTACGCCCTTGAACTGTATACAGGGATCGATATGATCTTAACTGTAGGGCCAAAGTTTTATCATCATTTTCATTTTTTTTATATTTCCGCGATGCTCTATCATTTCAGCTTTTATATCGCGAAGGTCGCGATTGCCCAATCATTTCGGCTATTTTTCGCGGTGACCAATCATTTCGGCTATTTTGCATGTATACATTTTACTTGTTGTTTTTTATTGCTAGTCGTCCCATCATTTCGGCTATTTCGTATGCATGTGCGGCCTACTGGCTTTTCACCATAAACCTGGAATCAGACGCCGATTTCGGCATCAGCACCGCTACAACTGGGATATTGCCAGGAGCGAATCATCATTTGCCTCTGTCGTTGTCGAACAAAGGTGGCTTAGCGACCAGGGTTAAGGTCATGTCGACTAAGGCTTTTGACTTCATGAGCCGTAAGGGTTTCACAAAGGTATTTCTCCCTACAAGTCGTGAGGATCTTGTAGGTATATTTTCTCCTTAGGAGTCGTGAGGATTCCTAAGTGTATGTTCCTCGGTAAGTCGTAAGGATCCTACAAGAGGGGTTTCTCCTTGTAAATCGAGAGGACTTACAAGTGTTGTTCATCATGCGAACATATCCTCAGTCTTGGATGAGACTTGATTAAAGAAATGTTTATTTGCGTCCGTGGATTGTATACAGGGGTCAGTATTGGACCACTTGTAGGGCAATCTGAGAAGTTGTAGGGGTTGCTTAAGCACAGGTTTAGGTCTCTGTAACTTAAGACTTTCAAACCTTATAAGCCGTGAGGGTCCCATAAGAGAGTTCTCCTCACGAGTCGTGAGGATCTCGCGAGTGTATTTCATCCCTAGGAATCGTGAGGATCCCTAAGTGTGTTGCTCCCTCGTGAGTCGTAAGGATCTCACGCGGGTGGTTTCTCCTTACAAGGTCGATAGGACCCTATAAGTGTCCTCTAACGAGGTTGCGCCCTTTCAGGTTTTCACAAACACTCGCCGGTAGCCCTGCTGTTTTTACTCACGGAGCCCTTTCGGGTTTTCATCCGTGCTCTTTTTGCTTATGGACATACCGTTTTTTTATTCTTTTTATTTTCTTTTTCTCTTTTTTTTACGAGGTCGCGCCCTTTCGGGTTTTCATGAACACTCGCCGGTAGCCCTGCTGTTTTTACTCACGGAGCCCTTTTAAGTTTTCATCCGTACCCTTTTTGCTTATGGACATACCGTTTTTATTTATTATATATATATTTTTTATTTATTTATTTTTTATTCATCTCGTCAGCCTAAGGATGCTGCGGTATTAATTTAAAGACGTTTCGGTCTGCTATTAGTTTAAGGACATTTCGGTCCGTTGTTAGTTTAAGGATGTTTCGGTCCGGCATTGAGAAGGTCGACTACTTTTTATAAAGCTTGAGCTTAGGAAGATAGCGAGCGGACATAGTCGTCGTCATCTATCATTGACCTAGGCTGTGGCTCATTAAGCATAGTATTTCTTTAGGAAGCGACCGTTTATCGTCCTGAAAGGCCTTTCACCATGCATGTCCATGAGTAGATAGGCCCCACCTTGGTAGACCTTATCTATGATGTATGGGCCTTCATAGTTTGGCTCGAATTTTCCCCGTTTGGCGTGATTGGGGATCATAAGCCTTTTGACCACTAGTACGAGTTCACCTTGGCGGAATGTCCTCGGTCGGGTCAATCTTTCATATGAACACGTCATTTTTGCTTTATAAGCTTCCAAATTTTGCTGTGCTATGAGCCGGGTTTCATCAAGGGCGTCAAGCTCCTCAAGCCGAAGGTGAGCATTTTCTTCGTCCGTTAGCTCGTAATGGACTGCCACTCGCAGAGAGGGTAACTCTATCTCGAGGGGGAGTACTGCTTCTGTACCGAACACCAACGCGTACGGCGTTGTGTTCGTGGCCGTTTTGAACGTAGTTCGATATGCCCAAAGAGTTTCTTGTAGTCTTTCGGGCCAATCTTTCTTATTTCGGGACACCGTTTTCTTTATGATTTTTGTCAATGTCATGTTGAAGGCTTCAGCTAGTCCATTGGCTCTCGGGTTATAAACCGAGGAATATCTCCAATCTATATTATGTTGTTGCGCAAAGCGACTGATCTTGTGGCTTCTGTAAGCTGGTTCGTTATCGGAGATGATCCGTCGCGGAGTTCCAAATCGATATATGGCATTCGTCTAGAAGAAGTGGAGGATATTTTCCGTCTTTACCTCTCTTAACGGTACTGCTTCTACCCATTTAGAGAAGTAGTCAGTCGTCGCCAAGATGAAACGATGTCCCCTAGACGATGCTGGTTCGATAGGGCCAACCATGTCAGTCCCCCACATTTCGAATGGCCAGCTAGCCACCGTTGGATGTAGTGGATTTGGGTGCTGGTGGATGAAGTCCCCATGAATTTGGCATGAGTAGCATTGCTTCGCATATTCGATGCAATCCTGAATCATCATGGGCCAGTAGTAGCCCATCTGTTTTATCTTCAACTTCATCTTAGGGCCTGCTTGATGAGAACCGCAGAGTCCGTCGTGAACTTCCTGGACGACTCTTTTCGCTTCGTCAGGTCCTAAGCATCTCAGCCACAAAGAATCAAATGACCTCTTGTACAGAGTATCGTTGACGAAGGCAAAAGACAGGGCTCGTTTCACGAGCCGATGTCTTGTGGACGCTTCTTCAGGCATTCGGTGGGTCTTGAAGTAATCTATGAAGATTTCTCTCCAATCCTTGATATTTTCCCAATCTTTTACTTGCAAGGTTGTCTGCTCGTTCGCTCATTTTTCTTCGGATGATTCCAGAGATATTTCTGCTGGGGCAAGCACTCGAGGGCTTTGTACCACGATTCTAACATCATCGAGGTTCTCGTCAGCCAATTCTTTGGCAAGTTTGGCCAGTGCGTCCGCTTTGCTGTTTTCCGCGCGCGGTATGCTCTCCAAAGTATAGAAGGGGATTTGGGTTAGCAGTTGTTGCACCTTTTCACCGTATTTTACCAATTCCGGTTTGCATGTTTGGTAATCGCCGTTCACTTGACTGACGACTAGCTGGGAGTCCCCATATATGAGGAGGCTTTCAATTCCCATGTCAATGGCGATATCAAGGACTGCTATCAAAACTTCATATTCAGCTTCATTATTCGTTCTCGGCTCTGTTAAGGAGAAGGCGAAGTGCATTATTCCTCCTTGTGGGGTCACGAAGATAAGGCCTACTCCCGATTTGATCATTGACGTACTTTGTTTGTGCTTTTTCATGGAAGATGCTCCATCGAAATAAAGCTCCCAATGGGTATCACCACCGTCAATTGCGTCAAACGCATGCTTGTCTGGCAAATCACAATTCAGGGGAGAATCGGCAGGTATCGGGTGCTCAGCAAGGAAGTCAGCTATGGCCTGACCCTTCACTGTCTTGAGGGGTCGATACGTTATCGAGAACTCCATTAAGAGCAGGGCCCATTTAGCGAGTCGTCCCGTCAATATGGCCTTTGACATTAGATATTTGAGAGGGTCCACCTTTGAAATGAGATGGACTTCATGCGCTAATGCGTAATGTCTAAGCTTTGTTATTGCGAAGATCAACGCCAGGCAGTGTTTTTCAATGGGGGAGTAATTGCTTTCTGCCCCCAGCAGAACCCGACTTAAGTAGTAGAGTGCTCTTTCTTTCCCCTGGTCATTCTCTTGTGCCCATAATGCGCCTAAAGAACCTTCAAGGGCGGCCGTGTAAAGAATAAGAGGTGTTCCCCTCCGAAAGACGGCGCGCAAGGCTGCGATGTCTTGGCGCTGAGATTCGGGGCAGATGCTAATTGATGCTATCCGTTCACCTCTCCGAAGATGCCAAGTTGGTTTATGGCACCATGTATCGAAGGTTTGAGCGGATGCGACCGATGTAGCAGACTTCGTCAGATTCCCCCTCGTTGAGGGGTTTTTGATTGTGGGGACGCTCTTCCCTGCAGGCGCAAGCCCCTGCAGTTAATTACGCTACCGCATTGCGGTAACAACTTTCTCCTTCTCCAAATGGTCACTTCGTGTCGTGTGTGTTTGTTTTATGTTTTGTTGCCCGTGGATCGTTTACGGAGACTGAGTTATGTCGTCGCCCGTAGGGCGTGGACTAGTCCAAATCCGTATTATCTTAGATTTGGGTTTGGGGGTTTGGTTTGAGGATACGTTAGCCATACTTGAGGCTAAGATCAACTCAAACGTTTGTTAAGGATACGTTAGTCTAGTTTGAGACTAAGATCAACTTAACGGGATCGTTTAGATCCGACAAAAGAGCAATTGGCTCTATTGTTCCAGTTTAGGGACATAGTGGTCCATTACATGTATGGCTGTCGGGACCCGTCACCTCTCTGACGACGTTGAAGGATTACAACGACAGGTGTCAGAGGAGTTCAGAGATGTACCCTTGAACCAATGAGTTGATTGGGGGGATTCATAGTCCAATTTGGGACTAAAGTCTGTTTGAACGTTTAAGGATACGTTAGCCATATTTGAGGCTAAGATCAACTTAAACGGTTGTTAAGGATACGTTAGTCCAGTTTGGGACTAAGATCGACTTAACGGGATCGTTTAGACCCGACAAAAGAGCATTTGGGGGCTCTATTGTTCCAGCTTAGGGACATGGTGGTCCAATACCAGTTTAAGGACATGGTGGTCCAATGCCAGTTTAGGGACATGGTGGTCCAACTCCAGTTTAGGGACATGGTGGTCCAACTCCAGTTTAGGGACATGGTGGTCTATGGGTAGTTTAAGGACGCATAAGTCCATGGGTTTAAGGACCCCACAGTCCATATGGGTGTGTTTAAGGACGCATTAGTCCGTTAGTTTAAGGACGCATAAGTCCGCGGGTTTAAGGACCCCACAGTCCGTTAGTTTAAGGACGCATAAGTCCGCGGGTT
Source organism: Agapanthus africanus (assembly GCA_030015575.1). Taxonomy (NCBI): domain Eukaryota; kingdom Viridiplantae; phylum Streptophyta; class Magnoliopsida; order Asparagales; family Amaryllidaceae; genus Agapanthus; species Agapanthus africanus. Next base: position 66,406,108 of record CM057345.1, read on the forward strand.
TAAGGACCCCACAGTCCGTATCTTGGTTTAAGGAAGCATAAGTCCATGAGTTTAAGGACCCCACAGTCCGTGTTGATGTGTGGTTGTCGGGACCCGTTACCTCTCTGAAGACGTTGAAGGATTACAACGACAAATATCAGAGGAGTTCCGAGATGTACCCTTGAACCAATGATTGTAGTTTAAGGACGCATAAGTCCATGGGTTTAAGGACCCCACAGTCCATATGGGTATGTTTAAGGACGCATTAGTCCGTTAGTTTAAGGACGCATAAGTCCGCGGGTTTAAGGACCCCACAGTCCGTATCTTGGTTTAAGGACGCATAAGTCCATGAGTTTAAGGACCCCACAGTCCATGTTGATGTGTGGTTGTCGGGACCCGTCACCTCTCTGAAGACGTTGAAGGATTACAACGACATATATCAGAGGAGTTCAGAGATGTACCCTTGAACCAATGAGTTGGTTGAAAGAGCAGATGTGCTCAGATCAAGATGATTTGAGGACTTATGGCCAGTTTGGGGTAAGTCCAGTTATGTTTGAAATATTGGCCCTCTGTTGGTCCATTGAAAGAGAGGCTTTGCCTCTGAAACTTAGCCAATTGGGCTGAAGCTAGTGTTAAATACTAGAAACCAACAGTGTTGAACACTGGGAATAAGATAGCAAGTTAGTGTTAAACACTAAAAGATAATCAGTGTTAAACACTGGGAACAGTGTTTTCAAATTAGTGTTAAACACTAAGCAAATCAGTGTTAAACACTGTAAATAGAGTCTTCCAAATTAGTGTTAAACACTAAGAAAATCAGTGTTAATCACTGAGGACGAAGTCTTCGGATTAGTGTTAAACACTAAGGGGAGAGGGGTCACGTGTGGACACGTGAGGGCGCCCTGATTTCCCTTATCTTATTCTGCAGATCAGTGTTTTAACTCTTTTAATTCTGACGGCCATCACGTGTGAGCACGTGATGGAGGCCCCCGCTCCGGTCTGTTGGAATGCTCATTAGGGGTCACGTGGTGACACGTGAGGGCGCCCTAAATGCGGAGCCACATCTCCTTTGTTTTATCCTCAAATCTGTGAATAAGTGTTAAACACTTTTCCTTTTTATTTCGAGCATCACGTGTTGACACGTGATGGGGATTTATGCGCTGACCGTTAGAACGTTTGCTAAGAGGTCACGTGGTAAACACGTGAGAGCGCCCAAAGCCTTCGTTTCCATTGATCTTTCTTTCTGTGTTTTGGGAGTCACGTGGGAGCACGTGATGGCAGCAAAAAGTGGGGCCAGATCCTCTTTATTTTGTTCTGCAAACAAGTGTTAAACACTTTTAATTTTCATAGCCATCACGTGTGGGCACGTGATGTATAATCATGCCCTGATTTATTAGAACACTTATTAGGGGTCACGTGCTAACACGTGAGAGCGCCCAGAATTGTTTCTGCCTTTGCTTTTGTTCCATATATAATGAGGGTCACGTGGGAACACGTGAGGCATTGCCTCAAAGCTTTCCTCTTCTCATTTTTAGGGGATCTGTTCAGGGGTCACGTGGGGCACGTGCGAGCGCCCAAAGCTTTCATTTCCTTCTGCGTTTTGGGAGACACGTGGAAACACGTGAGGTGATGCTTCAAAGTTCTTTGCAGGGGATCTTTTCAAGGGTCACGTGGGGCACGTGACCCTAGTTCTTTTCATGAACAGAGATCTTTTAAGAATTGAATTCTTTATAGGGTTGAACCCTAATTATGATTTTGAAGGAATTGAATTCCGATCGTGAAAGAATTCTTATTTAGGATAAAACCCTGATTTCTTTTCAAAGGAATTAAATTCCCAGATATGTAAAAGAATTAAATTCTTGATTAGGGTTAAACCCTAGTTTTGTTTTAGGAGAATTAAACTCTCAAACCTCAATTCCCCTTCTAAGTTTAGGATCTGCATGGCAGGATCTCAACCCGATGAGAATTAAATTCTCATCCTATGGGGAGATGTGCTCTGTACAGATCTTCAACCAGAAGAAGAACTAAGTTCTTTTCTTTAAATAAGAGTTAAACTCTTTTGAGAATTAAATTCTCCTTTGAATCCTCTCTTTTCTTACCTAGGGTTTTTCTTTTGCAGAGAATTAAATTCTTCTTTCTCTGTTTCTTCTTCTCTTGAGAATTAAATTCTCCTCCCTCTGTTTTTCTCTCCAAAAATGTAGATCCCCCTCCTCTTCTCTTCTTGACTCCTATTTATAGGAGAAGGAAGAGAATCAATTTGTTTAGCAAATCTCTCATTGAGAGATTTGATTTGTATGTTGAGAGATTTGATTTATATTTATCATTAATCTGGGCCTTTAGATCATTCAGTGAATTTTGTTGACCATTGGATTTTAAATCCAAAGATATCCATTTGTTATCTCGGTGAGATTTTCAGGAAAATCTTTCCTTGTCCAAGGTTTTTCCATAAATTGGTGATATTTAATCACCCTTGGATCTTTAATCCAACGGTCCCCATAATCCTTTTCCATTTGGAAAGATTCAGAAACTTTTAGAATTTAATTCTATTAAATTATAATGCTTTTAAAGTCAGTCACGTGCTGGCACGTGACCTTTGGTCACGTGTGAGCACGTGACCCCCAATTGGGTTCCTTTCTCAGCCGCTTATTTATGTTTCAGTTTTAACCATCACGTGTCAACACGTGACCATTGGTCACGTGTAAGCACGTGATACCTCGTTGAGGTATTTTCTGACTTTTAGAATTAAATTCTATTCATTATTTTAGAGGCTTTAAAAGCCCATCACGTGTCTGCACGTGACCCATGGTCACGTGTGAGCACGTGATGCCCCATTGGGGTCTTTTCTGAGTTTTTACTATATTTTTAACTCCTCCAGCGGGTTCTTAAAAGCCCATCACGTGTGGACACGTAATTCCTCATAACTTTTGATCCCGGATGAATTACGAGGCCCATAATATATCAAATCGAAGGGTTTTTCGAGCCGCTTTCGATAACATCAGAATATATCTGTTTCTCATTCGGGAGTTTGTCAAAAAACAGCCCGGAAGATACTGGTTTGCATTTCCTTAAGCATATCGCTGCAATTTGATATCTTGGACTCTTTTGCGCAGAAATTTTTGGCGGGAACAAATGCCCCCCACTACTTTGCCCACGTAAGTATTTACGTGGGTGAAGTAGTGCAAAGTAATGCATAGCGTATAACCAGTTTCCGGTTGGTATATTACTTTCAGAATCTTGATCTGAGAAGATAACGAGCGGACACAAGCGTCGTCATTTATCATTGACTCAAATCTCGACTCTTAAGAGATATAGTTCCAAACCCTTAACTCCATGAGCCGCACCCTTCTATCTCTTTATATCTTACTCTGGAGTGAAGTAGTTTATATGCTCATGAGTAGCTTTTCCATTTCAGTGGCATGTAGCTTTGGCGAGTGTGGCTCATAGATGGTCCCTCTTGACCTCTTTGCAGGGCAGTGATGGCTTAGGAGACAGGGTTAGGATCTGCCACCTAAGACTTTTCAACTTTATGAGCCGTGAGGGTCTCATAAAGAATTTTCTCCCTACGGATCGAGAGGATCTCGTAGGTGTACTTTCTCCTTAGGAGTCGTGAGGATTCCTAAGTGTGTTTTGTCTTATAAGTCGTAAGGATCTTATGAGAGAATTTTTCCCTCTTACGAGTCGAGAGGACCCGTAAGCGGTTGTTCCCCTCCTTGTCGAAATTCGACTTCGGAGAGTGAGACCCGTGGATAGTATGCAAGAGACCATTTTGGGCCGACTTGCAGGATCCCAGTGCTTAGGAAATAGGTTTTTTAATCCCTACTGCCTAAGGCTTTATCTCACGAGTCGAGACGAATCAAGAAGTTCTCGCAAAGACATCAATTTCCTCACGAGTCGAAACGAATCGAGCAGATCTCGCAAGAATATCCTAACGTCACAGTTAACCTCTGCTCTTTACGACAGAAGTCCGTTAGGGTCTGTGGTACTTAGGGTTTTGGCCGTCGTACTATCGCATGAGCTGATATATTCCTCAATAGGCAATCATGCTGTTCGAGTAGCCCTGCGGCTGCCGTGTCTCTGATCCCTTCGGGGGCTGGACAAGACGTCTTCAAGCAATCCTCCTTGGCAGTTTGACCGTCGGAAGAGCAAGCGCTAGGAATTTGCCATGCCGCTTTTTACTTGAGGTTAGGCTCATTTTGGAGAGCCCCGATGAGTCATAACCACTCCGCGCTGGTGTGGGGATGATCTCCGATAGTCTTTCAGGCTTTATATGACTTGCCGTTAAGACCCTGAAGCTAGGAATTTGGCCTTTGCTTCGTTTGCTGGCATTGCGTCCGCTGTATCGAGACGAATGTCGTGGTTGTCTCTAGGTTGCTGATGAACCATCGAGATTTGGAACTAGGGATTCTGCCGTGGCTCCTTTTGGTGATGTTGCGTCCGCTGTATCGAGACGAACGTCGAGGTGGTGACCACTCCATGTGGGATGATCTCCGGTGGTCTTTCAGGCTTTATATGACTTGCCGTTAAGACCCTGAAGCTAGGAATTTGGCCTTCGCTTCATTTGCTGGCATCGCGTCCTCTGTATCGAGACGAATGTCGTGGTTGTCTCTAGGTTGCTGATGAACCGTCGAGATTTGGAACTAGGGATTTTGCCGTGGCTCCTTTTGGTGATGTTGCGTCTGCTGTATCGAGACGAACGTCGAGGTGGTGACCACTCCATGTGGGATGATCTCCGGTGGTCTTTCAGGCTTTATATGACTTGCCGTTAAGACCCTGAAGCTAGGAATTTGGCCTTCGCTTCATTTGCTGGCATCGCGTCCTCTGTATCGAGACGAATGTCGCGGTTGTCTCTAGGTTGCTGGTGAACCGTCGAGGTTTGGAACCAGGGATTTTGCCGTGACTCCTTCTGGTGATGTTGCGTCTGCTGTATTGAGACGAACGTCGAGGTGGTGACCACTCCATTTGGGATGATCTCCGGTGGTCTTTCAGGCTTTATATGACTTGCCGTCAAGTCCCTGAAGCTAGGAATTTGGTCTTCGCTTCGTTTGCTGGCATTGCGTCCTCTGTATTGAGACGAATGTCGTGGTTGTCTCTAGGTTGCTGGTGAACCGTCGAGGTTTGGAATCAGGGATTTTGCCGTGACTCCTTTCGGTGATGTTGTGTCTGCTGTGTCGAGACGAACGTCGAGGTGGTGATCACTCCATGTTGGTATGAGATGATCTCCGAATGTCTTTCCGGTTTTATATGACTTACCGTCAAGACGTTGAAGCTAGGAATTTGGCCTTCGCTTCGTTTGCTTTGTCATGTCCGAATCCTGCAGGGGAAAGAACGCTGGGGTGACATTTCATCTGCTGTATCGGAACGAACGTCAAGGTGGTGACCACTCCGCGCTGGTGTGGGATAATCTCCGATTGTCTTTCAGGCTTTATATGACTTGCCGTCAAGACCCTGAAGCTAGGAATTTAGCCTTCGCTTCGTTTGCTGGTATCGCGTCTGCTGTATCGAGACGAATGTCGCGGTGGTGATCACTCCATGTTGGTGTGAGGACCAGGATCCGCTCTGGATGTTTCCCACGGGATCGAAGAGTGACGTTGTCCGCGTTCCACGTGACCAGGAATTTTGCTCTAGATGCTTCACACGGGTTCACTGCCGTGTTAGGCGAGGACTAGGCTCTGCTCTGGATGCTTCGCACGGGCTCACTGCCGTGCTCTGCGAGGACCAGGATCCGCTCTGGACGTTTTCCACGGGGTCAAAGAGTGACGTTATCCGCGTTCCACGTGACCAGGAATTTTGCACTAGATGCTTCACACGGTTTCACTGCCGCGTTAGGCGAGGACTAGGCTCCGCTCTGGATGCTTCGCACGGGTTCACTGCCGTGTTCTGCGAGGACCAGGATCCGCTCTAGACGTTTTCCACAGGGTCAAAGAGTGACGTTATCCGCGTTCCACGTGACCAGGAATTTTGCACTAGATGCTTCACACGGGTTCACTGCCGCGTTAGGCGAGGACTAGGCTCCGCTCTGGATGCTTCGCACGGGTTCACTGCCGTGTTCTGCGAGGACCAGGATCCGCTCTGGACGTTTTCCACGGGGTCAAAGAGTGACATTATCCGCGTTCCACGTGACCAGGAATTTTGCGCTAGATGCTTCACACGGGTTCACTGCCGCGTTAGGCGAGGACTAGGCTCCGCTCTGGATGCTTCGCATGGGTTCACTGCCATGCTCTGCGAGGACCAGGATCCGCTCTGGACGTTTTCCACGGGGTCAAAGAGTGACGTTATCCGCGTTCCACGTGACCAGGAATTTTGCGCTAGATGCTTCACACGGGTTCACTGCCGCATTAGGCGAGGACTAGGCTCCGCTCTGGATGCTTCGCATGGGTTCACTGCCATGCTCTGCGAGGACCAGGATCCGCTCTGGACGTTTTCCACGGGGTCAAAGAGTGACGTTATCCGCGTTCCACGTGACCAGGAATTTTGCACTAGATGCTTCACACGGGTTCACTGCCGCGTTAGGCGAGGACTAGGCTCCGCTCTGGATGCTTCGCACGGGTTCACTGCCGTGTTCTGCGAGGACCAGGATCCGCTCTGGACGTTTTCCACGGGGTCAAAGAGTGACGTTATCCGCGTTCCACGTGACCAGGAATTTTGCACTAGATGCTTCACACGGGTTCACTGCCGCGCTCGGCGAGGACTAGGCTCCGCTCTGGATGCTTCACACGGGTTCACTGCCGTGCTCTGCGAGGACCATGATCCGCTCTGGACGTTTTCCACGGGGTCAGAGAGTGACGTTATCCGTGTTCCATGTGACCAGGAATTTTGTTGATTATATCCGCATTTCACGGAGTTGGGATTTGATTCTCTGTGGGAGTACATCGTCGAGTCATGGAATTGGGAGTTGCCGCTGTTCCGCTTTGCTTGATGATGTGTCCGCTGTAACGAGACGAGTGCTGAGGTGGAGCTGGGATTTTGCCATCTCTCCACTTTGCTTCGACCATGAGGTCTTTTATTAGCTTTGCATGTACATCCTGCTGGACTGTGAAGGAACGCCGTTGTTAACATTACGTCTGCTGTAATGAGACGAATGCTAAGGCGGAGTTGGGATTTTGCCATCGCTCCGCTTGATGGTGTAACATCTGTGTCCTGCTGGAATGAGGAGGCACGCCGTTGTTGGTCTCCAGGCTGTATATGTGGCCATTGAGATTTAGAACGAAGGACTTTTCCATGGTTCCGTTTCGTTGCGACTCTGAGGTCGATTGTTGACGTCACGTCTGCATCTGGCTGGAGTGAGGAGAAACGCCGTTGGTGATCTCTAAGTTGTCGATGTTGACGTCGAGACCCTGAAGCTCGGGATCTTCTTTTTGCTTCGTTTGTTGACATTATGTCTGCAATATTGCGATAAATGTCGAGATTGTCTCTAGGTTGTCTATTATCCGTCGAGATTTGGCTCCGCTTTCTGATGGAGCCTGTTGGGAAGGTAAGGTTCCCTTTTTATCTGTGCCCCTGGATTGTATACAGGGATCGACGTGATTTCACCTGTAGGGCAAAAAGTTTCATTCTTTCATTTTTTTTTATTCTTTCCGCGATGCTCTATCATTTCAGCTTTTTATATCGCGAAAATCGCGATTGCCCAATCATTTCGGCTATTTTTCGCGGTGCCCAATCATTTCGGCTATTTTTCTTTTTACTCGCTGCTTTTTATTGCGAGTTGCCCAATCATTTCGGCTATTTTTCATGCATACATTTTTACTTGCTGATTTTGTTTGCAAGTTGCCCCATCATTTCGGCTATTTCGTATGCATTTTTTTTTCGGCTCGCTGATTTTTCTCGCGAGTGTGGAACTTGGAATCTGGTGCCAATCTCAGCATCAGCATCGCTGCGACTGGAATATAGCCAGGAGCGAATCATCATTTGCCATGAAAGGACTTGGAATTTGACACCGGTTTAGGCATTAGCATCGCTGCAACTGGGATATTGCCAGGAGCGAATCATCATTTGCCTTGAAAGGGCTTGGAATTTGATACCGGTTTAGGCATCAGTATCGCTGCAACTGGGATATTGCCAGGAGCGAATCATCATTTGCCTCTGTCGATGTTGAACAAAGGTGTCTTAGTAAACAGGGTTAAGGGTCCTGTCGGCTAAGGCTTTTGACTTCATGAGCCGTAAGGGTCTCATAAAGGTATTTCTCCCTACAAGTCGTGAGGATCTCGTAGGTGTGGTTTCTCCTTAGGGATCGTGAGGATTCCTAAGTGCATGTTCTCTTGTAAGTCATAAGGATCTTACAAAAGGGTTTTCTCCTTATAAGTCGAGAGGACTTACAAGTGTTGTTTGTTGTCCAAGCATATCCCCAGTCACGGATGGGACCTTGCGGGGGAAATGTTTATTCGCGCCCGTGGATTGTATACAAGGGTCAGTATTGAGCCTCTTGTAGGGCAATATCGAAGGTTGTGGGGGTTGCTTAAGAACAGGTTCAGGTCTCTGTAACTTAAGACTTTCAAATCTTATGAGCCGTGAGAGTCCCATAAGAGAGTTCTCCTTACGAGTCGTGAGGATCTCGCAAGTGTAATTTCTCCTTAGGAATCGTGAGGATCCCTAAGTGTGTTGCTCCCTTGTGAGTCGTAAGGATCTCACGCAGGTGGTTTCTCCTTACAAGGTCGAGAGGATCATGTAAGTGTCTTTTAACGAAGTTGCGCCCTTTCGGGTTTTCACAAACGCTCGCCGGTAGCCCTGCTGTTTTTACTCACGGAGCCCTTTCGGTTTTTTCATCCGTGCCCATTTTGCTTATGGACATACCGTTTTATTTATTTTTTTTTATTTTTTTTTTTAGACGAGGTCGCGCCCTTTCGGGTTTTCACGAACACTCGCCGGTAGCCCTGCTGTTTTTACTCACGGAGCCCTTTCGGGTTTTCATCCGTGCCCATTTTGCTTATGGACATACCGTTTTTTTTTCTTGCTTCTTTTTTGCTTCTTTTTTTTTTTTTTTAAACCACGCCAGCCTGATGATGCCGCGGGTTGATAGTAGTTTAACGACGTTTCGGTCATTTGCAAGTTTTAGGACATTGCGGTCCGCCGTTAGTTTAAGGACGTTTCGGTCCGACGCCAGTTTTAGGACATAGTGGTCCATCGTTAGTTTAATGACATTTCGGTCTATGTGGCTTTTCCTATGAATGAGCATGATGCCCCCGGCATATCCACCTTTTTCGAAGCATGTTGATGTGGCGGGTTTACTTTCCACTTTTCGGGCAGCGCGAACTTGCCCTGTTGGTATTGGTCTTCAACCCAGTTTTTGAAGACGTAGCAATTGTCGAGTGGGTGACCCATTAATCTGTGGTAGGGACAATAGTTAGGATTGTTAACGTCACCTGGTTGCAATAGACGTTTTGGATCTGGCAGAGTGATAAGCCCGCTGCGCACTGCTAGCTCGAACAATCTCTTTGTTTTATCTTTGGGAAATGAGTAAGGACGTTTCAACTTCTCATTGAGGTATCGCGGCTTGTTGTTTTGACGACAAAACGGTCTCGGGTTACTCGGCTGTTGTTGAGTATTGGCAACAAAGGCCGTTTTTTCCTTTTCCTTTCTCATTTCGTTTGCTCCGTCGTTTGCGGGTCCGAGATTCTTTCCGGGTAGCGTGAGATTGTACGGCTGAACATTCTCGCAACTCTCCAATTTTTTTGTTTTAGAAATGAATTCCTTGAAGAGAGGGTTAAGAGCGGCTTCTTCATCAGAATCGCTTCCAAAGGTGAGAACTCGTGATCCCTCGGGCTCGTCCCTATGACAATTGCCGGCAACTCTTTTATGCTCATCTGTCGTATTTTTTCGCTGTCTACGAGCTTCCCGCTTTATTCTATTGACGTGTTGTCTATGAACGACATATCCTTGCCACCAACACTTAAAGGAGTTGCAGTCTTCAGTAGGATGTGCGATCCTCTGATGATATAGGCAGAAATTAGGGTGTACGTCCGTTTCATCAAAATGTATACCACCAGGAGAATTTTTTCTGAAAGAGGGCGGCCTCATCCCCATTGCTATGGCTTTGGCGAATCGTTTCCTTGTCTTGATCCTGCTTTTATTTGCGGCGGATGTACTTTCATCCGGTGGGAGTGTTTCGACCCTTTCATCTAGTCGCCGGCGTTTGGCTTTCTCGAATATGGCCATCTCGCGCTCTCGATCAGCTTTGCTTTTAAGACGGGCTTCGTTCAGGAAGGCATTGATCATCTCGTCTGACAGCCACAGAAGTTCTGGTTCAGGACCCGCCCCTGGTTTCTCGATGCAAGGAGCCTCTTCATCATCTATCAATGAGTGAGAGATCATGTGACAACTTGCCCCCGGTGTGTCCGTCTTCTTTGGAGTGTGCGGCTGTGGTGGGTTTACCTTCTACTTTTCAGACAGCGCAAACTTGCCTTGTAGGTACTGATCCTCGATCCATCCCTTAAAGACGAAGCAATCTTCGATTGGATGGCTTACCGCTTGGTGGTAAGGGCAATAATTGGGATCGTTGACATCGCCTGGTTGCAACGGACGTTTTGGACTCGGCAGATTGATGAGTCTGTTGCGCACTGCCAGCTTGAACAGTTTTCTCGTTTTATCCTGAGGAAATGAGTAAGGACGTCCCAGTCTTTCCTCGAGGGATGGGCGTGGTCGCACATTGTTCTGGCGAACAACCGGCTTTAAATGGCTCGGCTGTTGTTGAGTATTGGCGACGACGGTTGCTTTCCCTTTGTCCTTTTCATTCTAAGGCTCTGTCTTTGAAGGAGATGGTCTATGACCCATCTGGTCCATTTGGGCCAGCTTGTCAATCAAGACCTGAAAGGTGGTCGGCCTGAAGAACATCATGAATTGCGAGATGGTCGCCTGCGGATCGAGAGTGCCCACAAACATGCCTACCGCAGGTGCCTCTTCTATGCGTTGTTCGCATTTCGACCATAGGTTTCGCCATCGTGTCGCGTATTGGACCCACGTTTCGCCTGGCCTTATTCTGGCATTTATTAGTGTTGTTATCGGGGTGTGTTCACTAGCACTCACGAATCTTTGTGTAAACAGCAGCTCCATCTCTGCAAATGTTTTGACAGAGTCGTCAGGTAGCTCCGAATACCATTCAAAGGCTGTTTCTGCTAAGCTGCCGACGAATTGTCGTAGTAACAATTTGTCATCGCCTCCAGTATTGCCGCATAAGGCCCTGAATTGAGCGACGTGCTGATGCGGATTTCCCGTCCCCTTATATACGTGGAACTTAGGGATCGTATATCCCGGCGGGTAACTAATTTGGTCATACCAGCCCGGGTAGGGTCGTCCGGTTCTAGCAATTTGCCCAGCCGATTCATTTGCCTGGTGAGCTCGTATTTGCTGAGCTATATGGTCATCCAGTGCGGCCTTGGAAATGGTTTCTTCCTTGGCTGCTGAAAGAGCCGGAGGATGATTCGATGTCTCTTCTTTGTCATCTTCAAGGACAACCGGAGGATCTTCAGCAGGAGGATCTTGCTGGATCATCATCCCCACCATATCTTGGAAGAGAAGCGCCATTTGTTTTATGTTAGCCGCTTGATCTGCGGCTTCTTGGTCCTTCTTTTTGAGGACTCTACGTAGGTAGTCAGCGTCAGTTTCTTGTTCATGACGTTGCTCTGATGATGCCTCCGAGCTTTCTTTTGGCTCGATAAGTGCGGCCATTGCAGTCATCATTTCCTGAAGCTTCTGTTGCTGTTCTTGAGCCTTCGTCACGGATCGGGTGAGCGGTCGGTGACCCGTTGAAGCACGGCTTTCCTCCTTTCCGAAAGCCATATAAACAGTGTGCACCACTATGCCCCCGGACTTGGGGTGTTTGTGCTCAGCGTGTTTACGGTTCGCCATGTTCGCAGGGGCTTTTTGCGGCCTTTTTTTATTTTGAGCGATTGACGTTGAGGGTGCCGTTGCAGTGGGCACCCAACCAGCTGTTGCTTTTTCTGGCTTGACAGAGTAGCCCTTCTCCTGCCGAACCTTCATCTTTTTCTGTCGGCGGAGATAGTCTTGATCAATCACCGACTCTTGGACCTGTCGCCAGACCTTGTAAATTTTAGAGGACAGCCGTTGAGGGGGCTGCTCCCGCTCCTTCTCTGGAGTATTCTCCACAGGTGAATGAGTTTTCTTCAGCACCGCAGTAGGAGAGTTTCTGCGCACCTTGTTTATCAATTCAAAGCTGTTCCCGGTTGGAACAGCAGCATCGATCCCCCCCGTTGGAGCTGGCGGAGTTATCCCAGAGGGGGAGTTGCCCCCAGCCTTCCTTACTCGGCGCCAGTGGCGACGTCGAGCGCGTCGTGCGGATGGAGTTGTTTCGGCCGTAGGGGCGACTTCGTCATGCCCACTGCTTTGAGGAGAGACCGTTATTGGTGCTAGCCTGTCGAAGACTGACACCCGTTGAGAAGCAATGTCTAATCTGTCAAAGACAGACCTCTGGGTAGGAGAAGCAGCTTTGAGGACCTCGCCTGGAGCAGCAACCGGAATAGCCAGCCTTGTAAAAATTGACTTCTTGGAAGGAGGAGCCTTTCCAATAATTTTGTCCGCTTGAGCCGGGATGGCTATCCGCTTTGGGATGGCAGCTTCGGGTATCACGGGCTTATAGACGTTCTGGCCCAGTCTGTTGAAAACTGAGGTATTGAAGTTGGGCGACCCGTTGAGAGGGGCCGCGGCAGTGGTGAGCCGATCAAAGACCGACTTCTTTGGGGCTTCTTGCAACGTCATTGTGGCATTGAAGCTCAACGGTGGGAGCATGGTCCCGAAGAATAATCCAGTGGTGGCCTGAGTTACCTGCTCCACTGGCATCTTGAAAAGGGAGGCCGCTTGGGGCCCATAAGTCACTCCTCCAGCAAGGACCGAGCGAGAGTTGCAGTTGCAGGCGGTGCAGTTTGAAGCCATTGATCTTCTGGTTTCTGCATGGAGCAAGACACCAAATCTTAGTACCTCGAATCCACAGGCAACCACAGTAAACCGCGATTCGTTCGCGAACACGACACATGAAGTGTGGAGTGGAAAGTGGAAAAGGTCCCACCGGGCGTGCCAGAATCTGTTCCCCTCCGAAAGACGGCGCGCAAGGCTGCGATGTCTTGGCGCTGAGATTCGGGGCAGATGCTAATTGATGCTATCCGTTCACCTCTCCGAAGATGCCAAGTTGGTTTATGGCACCATGTATCGAAGGTTTGAGCGGATGCGACCGATGTAGCAGACTTCGTCAGATTCCCCCTCGTTGAGGGGTTTTTGATTGTGGGGACGCTCTTCCCTGCAGGCGCAAGCCCCTGCAGTTAATTACGCTACCGCATTGCGGTAACAACTTTCTCCTTCTCCAAATGGTCACTTCGTGTCGTGTGTGTTTGTTTTATGTTTTGTTGCCCGTGGATCGTTTACGGAGACTGAGTTATGTCGTCGCCCGTAGGGCGTGGACTAGTCCAAATCCGTATTATCTTAGATTTGGGTTTGGGGGTTTGGTTTGAGGATACGTTAGCCATACTTGAGGCTAAGATCAACTCAAACGTTTGTTAAGGATACGTTAGTCTAGTTTGAGACTAAGATCAACTTAACGGGATCGTTTAGATCCGACAAAAGAGCAATTGGCTCTATTGTTCCAGTTTAGGGACATAGTGGTCCATTACATGTATGGCTGTCGGGACCCGTCACCTCTCTGACGACGTTGAAGGATTACAACGACAGGTGTCAGAGGAGTTCAGAGATGTACCCTTGAACCAATGAGTTGATTGGGGGGATTCATAGTCCAATTTGGGACTAAAGTCTGTTTGAACGTTTAAGGATACGTTAGCCATATTTGAGGCTAAGATCAACTTAAACGGTTGTTAAGGATACGTTAGTCCAGTTTGGGACTAAGATCGACTTAACGGGATCGTTTAGACCCGACAAAAGAGCATTTGGGGGCTCTATTGTTCCAGCTTAGGGACATGGTGGTCCAATACCAGTTTAAGGACATGGTGGTCCAATGCCAGTTTAGGGACATGGTGGTCCAACTCCAGTTTAGGGACATGGTGGTCCAACTCCAGTTTAGGGACATGGTGGTCTATGGGTAGTTTAAGGACGCATAAGTCCATGGGTTTAAGGACCCCACAGTCCATATGGGTGTGTTTAAGGACGCATTAGTCCGTTAGTTTAAGGACGCATAAGTCCGCGGGTTTAAGGACCCCACAGTCCGTTAGTTTAAGGACGCATAAGTCCGCGGGTTTAAGGACCCCACAGTCCGTATCTTGGTTTAAGGAAGCATAAGTCCATGAGTTTAAGGACCCCACAGTCCGTGTTGATGTGTGGTTGTCGGGACCCGTTACCTCTCTGAAGACGTTGAAGGATTACAACGACAAATATCAGAGGAGTTCCGAGATGTACCCTTGAACCAATGATTGTAGTTTAAGGACGCATAAGTCCATGGGTTTAAGGACCCCACAGTCCATATGGGTATGTTTAAGGACGCATTAGTCCGTTAGTTTAAGGACGCATAAGTCCGCGGGTTTAAGGACCCCACAGTCCGTATCTTGGTTTAAGGACGCATAAGTCCATGAGTTTAAGGACCCCACAGTCCATGTTGATGTGTGGTTGTCGGGACCCGTCACCTCTCTGAAGACGTTGAAGGATTACAACGACATATATCAGAGGAGTTCAGAGATGTACCCTTGAACCAATGAGTTGGTTGAAAGAGCAGATGTGCTCAGATCAAGATGATTTGAGGACTTATGGCCAGTTTGGGGTAAGTCCAGTTATGTTTGAAATATTGGCCCTCTGTTGGTCCATTGAAAGAGAGGCTTTGCCTCTGAAACTTAGCCAATTGGGCTGAAGCTAGTGTTAAACACTAGAAACCAACAGTGTTGAACACTGGGAATAAGATAGCAAGTTAGTGTTAAACACTAAAAGATAATCAGTGTTAAACACTGGGAACAGTGTTTTCAAATTAGTGTTAAACACTAAGCAAATCAGTGTTAAACACTGTAAATAGAGTCTTCCAAATTAGTGTTAAACACTAAGAAAATCAGTGTTAATCACTGAGGACGAAGTCTTCGGATTAGTGTTAAACACTAAGGGGAGAGGGGTCACGTGTGGACACGTGAGGGCGCCCTGATTTCCCTTATCTTATTCTGCAGATCAGTGTTTTAACTCTTTTAATTCTGACGGCCATCACGTGTGAGCACGTGATGGAGGCCCCCGCTCCGGTCTGTTGGAATGCTCATTAGGGGTCACGTGGTGACACGTGAGGGCGCCCTAAATGCGGAGCCACATCTCCTTTGTTTTATCCTCAAATCTGTGAATAAGTGTTAAACACTTTTCCTTTTTATTTCGAGCATCACGTGTTGACACGTGATGGGGATTTATGCGCTGACCGTTAGAACGTTTGCTAAGAGGTCACGTGGTAAACACGTGAGAGCGCCCAAAGCCTTCGTTTCCATTGATCTTTCTTTCTGTGTTTTGGGAGTCACGTGGGAGCACGTGATGGCATCAAAAAGTGGGGCCAGATCCTCTTTATTTTGTTCTGCAAACAAGTGTTAAACACTTTTAATTTTCATAGCCATCACGTGTGGGCACGTGATGTATAATCATGCCCTGATTTATTAGAACACTTATTAGGGGTCACGTGCTAACACGTGAGAGCGCCCAGAATTGTTTCTGCCTTTGCTTTTGTTCCATATATAATGAGGGTCACGTGGGAACACGTGAGGCATTGCCTCAAAGCTTTCCTCTTCTCATTTTTGGGGGATCTGTTCAGGGGTCACGTGGGGCACGTGCGAGCGCCCAAAGCTTTCATTTCCTTCTGCGTTTTGGGAGACACGTGGAAACACGTGAGGTGATGCTTCAAAGTTCTTTGCAGGGGATCTTTTCAAGGGTCACGTGGGGCACGTGACCCTAGTTCTTTTCATGAACAGAGATCTTTTAAGAATTGAATTCTTTATAGGGTTGAACCCTAATTATGATTTTGAAGGAATTGAATTCCGATCGTGAAAGAATTCTTATTTAGGATAAAACCCTGATTTCTTTTCAAAGGAATTAAATTCCCAGATATGTAAAAGAATTAAATTCTTGATTAGGGTTAAACCCTAGTTTTGTTTTAGGAGAATTAAACTCTCAAACCTCAATTCCCCTTCTAAGTTTAGGATCTGCATGGCAGGATCTCAACCCGATGAGAATTAAATTCTCATCCTATGGGGAGATGTGCTCTGTACAGATCTTCAACCAGAAGAAGAACTAAGTTCTTTTCTTTAAATAAGAGTTAAACTCTTTTGAGAATTAAATTCTCCTTTGAATCCTCTCTTTTCTTACCTAGGGTTTTTCTTTTGCAGAGAATTAAATTCTTCTTTCTCTGTTTCTTCTTCTCTTGAGAATTAAATTCTCCTCCCTCTGTTTTTCTCTCCAAAAATGTAGATCCCCCTCCTCTTCTCTTCTTGACTCCTATTTATAGGAGAAGGAAGAGAATCAATTTGTTTAGCAAATCTCTCATTGAGAGATTTGATTTGTATGTTGAGAGATTTGATTTATATTTATCATTAATCTGGGCCTTTAGATCATTCAGTGAATTTTGTTGACCATTGGATTTTAAATCCAAAGATATCCATTTGTTATCTCGGTGAGATTTTCAGGAAAATCTTTCCTTGTCCAAGGTTTTTCCATAAATTGGTGATATTTAATCACCCTTGGATCTTTAATCCAACGGTCCCCATAATCCTTTTCCATTTGGAAAGATTCAGAAACTTTTAGAATTTAATTCTATTAAATTATAATGCTTTTAAAGTCAGTCACGTGCTGGCACGTGACCTTTGGTCACGTGTGAGCACGTGACCCCCAATTGGGTTCCTTTCTCAGCCGCTTATTTATGTTTCAGTTTTAACCATCACGTGTCAACACGTGACCATTGGTCACGTGTAAGCACGTGATACCTCGTTGAGGTATTTTCTGACTTTTAGAATTAAATTCTATTCATTATTTTAGAGGCTTTAAAAGCCCATCACGTGTCTGCACGTGACCCATGGTCACGTGTGAGCACGTGATGCCCCATTGGGGTCTTTTCTGAGTTTTTACTATATTTTTAACTCCTCCAGCGGGTTCTTAAAAGCCCATCACGTGTGGACACGTAATTCCTCATAACTTTTGATCCCGGATGAATTACGAGGCCCATAATATATCAAATCGAAGGGTTTTTCGAGCCGCTTTCGATAACATCAGAATATATCTGTTTCTCATTCGGGAGTTTGTCAAAAAACAGCCCGGAAGATACTGGTTTGCATTTCCTTAAGCATATCGCTGCAATTTGATATCTTGGACTCTTTTGCGCAGAAATTTTTGGCGGGAACAAGAAGCTTTCCCTTAACTGGAGCAGCCAACACTGGAGGGTTTTGCAGATACTGCTTGATCTCGTCTAGTGCGCCTTGGCATTTGTGATCCCAAACGAATGGGGTTCCCTTCCTCATCAGGTGACTGTAAAGACGACACTTTCCTGAAAGATTAGCGATAAACCGCCGAATGTATGCAAGCTTTCCTTGGAGAGATCGCAGCTGTTTAAGGGTTCTCGGCGGAGGTATTTCCATGATCACCTTGATTTTAGACGGATCTATCTCAATACCTCGGTGTCGGACGATGAATCCCATGAATTTGCCCGAGGAAACCCCAAATGCACATTTAAGAGGATTCATCTTCAAATTGTATTGCCGAAGGCGTTGAAATACGGTCTTCAAATGCTCGAGATGTTCTTCGTATGATCTGCTTTTAACCACGAGATCATCGATATAGCATTCGACGATTTCGTGTATAAGGTCGTCGAAGATCTTCGTCATGGCCCTCTGATAAGTAGCACTGGCGTTCTTTAAGCCGAAGGGCATCACTTTATAACAGAATATTCCTAAAGGGGTCCTGAAGGCTGTGTGCTTCTGGTCTTCTGGATGCATTTTTATCTGGTTATACCCCGATGAGCCGTCCATGAAGGAGAAAACCTCATGAGTGGATGTATTGTCTATCATCAATTCGGTGACTGGCACTGGAAAATCATCCTTCGGGCAAGCTTTATTAAGATCCCGGAAGTCTACGCATATGCGCACTGTTCCATTTTTCTTCATCACCGAGACGATGTTAGCGATCCATTCAGGGTATTGAACTTCCTGGATGAAGCCAGAGTCGATAAGCTTCTTGACCTCGGCGTTGATGCTCATTTCGAGCTCGAGCCGCATTCTTCTCGGCGCTTGTTTAACTGGCTTGACACCCGTGGATATCGCTAATCTATGTACAGCAACTTCTGGATCTAGTCCTGGCATCTCGGAATAGTTCCATGCGAAGCAATCTTTATGCTGCACAAGGACGTCCTTTAACGCAGCCACCCTCTCTTCAGACAGCAGTTCGCTGACGAATGTCGGTCGCGGATCGTTTACCGTTCCCAACTCGATTTTCTTGAGGTTATCTGCAGTGGTATGTATTCCATTCTCCAGTTCTTTCGGAGCTGGGGGAAATTCTGAGATTACCTCATCATTGCTGTTTTCGAGGCACCAAGGAAGGCTGTCCATGTTCTCGGGTTCTCCTTTTAGTATTGTTATCATGTGACAGGTACGAATTCGCTTCCAGTCCCAATGTGGAACTGTTTTTTCTTTCGTGGTCTTGGGTTCGTGCTTTTGTGGTGGTGCTACCCTCCAGTTGTCGGACAGAGCGAATTTACCAAGCTGATACTGATCCTCGACCCAATTCTTGAAGGTGAAGCAATCTTCGAGAGAATGACCTATCACTCGATGGTAAGAGCAATAGTCTGGGAGTGAGGCTTCGCCCGCTTGTTCGGGGTGTTTAGACTCCGGCAATGTAAGCATTTGGTGCTTTAGGGCAAGATCGAGTATCTTCTTCGTCTTTTCCCGAGGAAACGAGTATGCTCGACCCATTTTCTTCATGAGGGATAGGTCAATAACGCTCGATTCCTGTTTGTGTGGCTTCTTAGCCCTGCTTTGTTGCTGTTGAGCGCCTCTTTGGCCTTTCGACTTGTTTCTGCCTCCGCGTCGAGCCCTTTTTGTATCAGGTTGACATGGGGCAGCATCTTCGTCTTTTACTGCCTGTTGAAGGAGGCGCTGCGTTTTGGCTTTCTCATAGATTGCCATTTCACGATTGTGATCATCTCGGACTTTTTGACCCGCTTCCCTTATAAGTTTGCCCATCTGGTCTTCAAATGATGGACTGGGCGATTTTTTATCAGGAACTTTTACTGGTTCAGGATTAGCGTCTTTCCCTTGAGCGTCTTCTTCTTCATCAAAATTATGCACGACGTAACAGTCGCGGAGCAGCTCTCATTTTCTGGAGCGAATGTATCCGAGCCCGATCGTCTCCATCCTCCCATTAAGTAGCTTGTGCTGAGTTCCGGGGACATTCCAAACCCTGTCATAGAATTTGGCCTTCCTCACGGTCTGTTCGAAGGGTATCCCCTGGCGTTTCAGCAGCCTCCTCAAGCCTTCCGTATAATGACGGATGGGCTGAAGTCTGTCCAGCGTTGGATCCGCACCGTGCCAAAGTTCTTTTTCCATCTTGTTTTCTTCGGAACGGTAGAATAGGATTGCCCTCTCGCCTTTTCGTCCGGGAGGGATAATAAATGTCTGCAATTCTTCCACGCTGTCGTTGGCGAGCGCATCTAGTTCTTTATAATGTTCAAGCGACACCATGGCTATCTGTAGACTTCGCTCTTCATCAGCAGAAGCTCGTATTGAAAGCCGAGCAGAGAATACATAATGGACTTCGTCCTCCGAATCACTACCAAAGATCAGTGAATGGGCGGATGGTCCCGTCTTGGTGTATTGGGGCGGACCCGAATAAATTACATCCTCTTCTTCCTCGGTATCACTGCCGAAGACAGGGATGGTTGCGTTAGTTTTATTCTCTGGTTTGTGACACTTCTCCGTATCTTCGAAATCTGGCAAGAAGTATTTGGCATCTTCGTATTTGCGGACTTCGTTCACAGAGAACGGGTTCAGTTCTCCCGTCACGGTATACTCGAAACCATCCTTAAAATACTTCATACACTGATGTTGTGTAGAAGGGATGATGTTGTACTCGTGTAACCATGGTCGGCCGAGCAAAGCGTTGTAGCACGTCTTGGCGTCTATGACATGGAACTTAATGTCCGTGACGAGTAGCCCGAAGCGTAGCGTCAGTATCACAGACCCAAGAGTTCTTGATGACTGGGAATCGAACCCGGAGATGGTGATCTTGTCACGAGCAAGGTGCTGGATGCTCATGCAGATTTCTTTTAACACTCGCACGTTGAGAAGATTAACGGAGGATCCATTGTCGATCAGGATTTTGCCTATCTTAATATCGTGGCAGGTGCCTGAGACATAAAGGGGGCGGTTGTGTTCACACGTCCCAAGGAGAAGGTCCTCGTCACCGAAAGTGACATCGGCCGTGTGCACTTCCTCCAATTCATCCTTCATCTTTTCCTCTGCCAGGCAAGCTTGGAATCGTTCCGGATCTTGTAGTGCCTTGATCAACGAATCCCTCGCCTCCTTTGATAGCTAAAGGGCGTCGAGAATGCTGAGCTGTGAGGGTAGTTTCCTCAGGTGCGCTAGGACGTTGTAATCCACCTTATTCTTCTTCGGCGGGTTGTTGGCGCTTAGCTCCTCCAGAACTTGGTCATCTAAGACGATATCTTCAGAGACCTTTTCCTTCCCTTTATCTTTTCTGTTTGAGGGTCCGAGATTCTTTTCAGGTAGCGTCCGATTGCGTAGCTGGATATTTTCGCAAACCATTGGCTCTTCTTCTTTTCCCGAAGTTGACTCGTTAAAGAGAGGGGCAAGTTCTAGCTCCTCATCAGAATCGCTCCCGAATGTAGGCACTTGTGACCCGCCAGTGTTAACCATGTGACAATCGCCGGTAGTTCTTTCAAGCCCTTCGGTCGTATTTCTTTGCTCCCGACGAGTTTTACGCTTTTTCCGTTTAAAGCGTTGTCGATTAGCGACGTATCCTTGCCACCATCTATCGAAAGCTTTGCACCCTTGAGTAGGGTGCGAAACCTTCCGATGATATAAGCAATAGGAGGGGTGCGTTTCCACTTCATCGGTGATGTTTCCTCCAGAGGATGGTAGCTTCATACCCATTGATATGGCCTTAGCAAACTTTTTCCTCATCTTGTGTTGGCTTCTGTCGGTAGCGAAGGTGTTTTGCTCCAGTGGGATCGTCTCAGCTCTTCCATCAAGTCGCTGGCGCTTGGCCCTTTCAAATATAGCCGTCTCGCGTTCTCGATCAGCTTTACTTTTCAATCGAGCTTCGTTAAGGAACGCGTCAATCATTTCGACTGATGGCTCCGGAATTTTTGATTCGGTATCTTCCCCCAGCGTTTTAGTGCCAGAAGTCTCTTCATCGTTCGTGATCGAATGGGAGATCATATGACAGCTTGCCACATATTTCTCGGATTCATCCGATGAACTTTCTCCCTCATCTTCTTCTTGAAAGACGTGATTGAGGAACTCTTGAAGCATAATGGGAGTCCGTGCCTTTTGGTTGTATTCATCCAGAGCGTCAATTTTCTTTTGTAAGTCCGTGCGCTTGTCGCCAGGCTTCACGGGCTTCTTAGATTTCTTCTTCTTCTTTTTCAAAGATTTTGACGGCTGGCTGCAAGTGCTTGAACCGCCACCATCGGTCTTTGGAGTTGGACGGGGTTTTAGCATTCCCTCCATAATTTGCAGCTCCAATGGGTTCTTCCACTTGACCGCTGGACATGTCTGAAGATCGTTTAGCGTCCTCTTTGTTTTGGTTGATAATACAACCTCCCAAGGAGCTTCTTCAATGACGGAGCATGTTGCCCCCGGCGTATTCGTCCCCTTAGAGGTGTGGGACTGCGGGGGATTCACCTTCCATTTGTCAGATAGCGCAAATTTGCCCTGACGGTACTGGTTCTCAAGCCAATTTTTGAAAACGTAGCAATCCTCGATGGGATGGCCTAGCACTCGATGGTAAGGGCAGTAGTTGGGCTCGTTGACGTCATTCGGTTGCAACGGATGTTTTGGATCTGGCAGATTTATGAGTCTGTTGCGCAACGCCAGCTCGAATAGCCTCCTCGTTTTATCGCGGGGGAAGGAATAAGGACGTCCCATCCTATCCTCAAGGGGTACGTACGGGCACGTATTGTTTGGACGAGCAACCGGCTTCGAGTCGCTCGGTTGTTGTTGAGCATTAGCGACAACGATCACTTTTCCCTTTCCTTTGTCATTTCGGGAGTCTGGCTTTGGGAGAGGGGGTTTATGGCCCATCTGGTCCATCTGCGCTAGTTTGTCAATCAAAGCCTGGAAGGTAGTCGGCTTGAAGAACATCATAAACTGTGAGATGGTTGCTTGTGGATCAAGGGTTCCAACAAACATTCCCACCGCAGGAGCTTCTTCTATGCGTTGCTCGCACTTCGACCATAGATTACGCCATCGTATAGCGTACTGAACCCATATCTCGCCGGGTCTTACCCTGGCGTTAATCAGTGCCGTCATCGGGGTACGTTCACTGGCACTTGCAAAACGTTGGGTAAACAGCAGCTCCATCTCCGCGAAGGTTTTAATAGAGTCATTGGGGAGCTCAGAATACCACTCGAACGCCGTATCTGATAAGCTTCCAACAAATTGGCGAAGCAACAGCTTGTCATCACCGCCGGTGTTGCCGCAGAGCGCCCTGAACTGGGCAACATGCTGATGAGGATTGCCCGTCCCCTTGTAGACATGGAACTTAGGAATTGTATAACCTGTCGGGTACTAAATCTGATCGTACTAACCCGGATATGGTCGCCCCGTCTTTACAACCTGACCGGCTGCTTCAGTCGCCTGATGCACCCGTATTTGCTGGGCGATGTATTCATCCAAATCAGCTTTTGATATGGTATCCTCTTTAGCTGCGGATAAAGCCGGTGGAGGATTTGATGTCTCTCCCCTATCGTCTTCAAGAATGATCGGGGGATCTCCAGCAGGTGGATCTTGTTGAATCATCATACCCACCATATCCTGGAACAGGAGGGCCATTTTCTTTATGTTGGCTGCCTGCTCCGCGGCTTCTTTATCTTTCTTCTCTAGTACGCGCCGAAGGAATTCGACGTCCGTTTCTTGTTCTTGACATTCTTCTGAAGAGGTTCCAGGGCTTTCGTTTGGCCCTGTAAGTGCAGCCATGGCGTTCATCATCTCCTGGAGCTTCTGTTGCTGCTCCTGAGCCTTGGTCACTGACCGTGTAAGCGGTCGGTGACCCGTAGCTGTACGACTTTCTTCCTTTCCAGAAGCCATATAAACCGTATGAACAATTATGCCCCCTGACTTGGGGCGTTTAGGTTCATTGCTTTTAAACTTTGCCGGTGACGCGGGAGCTTTCTCTGGCTTCCTTCTTTTGTGGGCCAACAAGGTCAAAGGATCCGTTGGAGTGGGCATCCTAGCAACTGTTGCTCCCTGCTGTTTAATGGGGTGCTTTTTGTTATTTTCCACCTTTGCCCTTTTCTGGTGACGCAAGTGGTCTGGATCAATCACGGAGTCTTGAATCTTCCGCCAGACTTTATAAATTTTTGACGACAGCCGTTGAGGGGGCTGTTCTTGCTTTGCCTCCGGAGCTTTCTCCATAAGCGGAGATCTTTTCAATGTAGCTATTGGAGAGTTCTTTCTTACCTTCCTCAATAATTCAAAGCTGTTCCCGGTTGGAACAGCAGCATTGACCTCCACCATCGGAGCAGGTGGAGTCAGCCCTGAGGGGGAACTGCCCCCCGCTTTCCTCACTCGTCGCCAATGGCGACGTCGCGCACGACGAGCCGTTGGGATTGGCTCGGAAATCGAGATGGTTTCTTGTTGCCCCCTGTTTGAGCGTGGGGTAACTGCCGATGTCAGCCTATCGAAGACTGATGCCTTTCGACTAGCTGGGGGAGGAGTGGGAACCGTCAATCTTGTGAAGACCGACTCTCTGATGGGAGAAGCCGCTTTAACGACTTCCGGAGCAGCGACCGTTGCCCTCTTTGGGGCGGCCACTTCATGGTTCTGACCTAGCCTGCTGAAAACGGAGGCTGTCGGTTTAGTGACGGGCGACCCGTTGACAGGGGCTGTCGAAACAGTGAGCCGGTTGAAGACCGACTTTTTACCCACTTCCGGTGCAGGTATTGGTGCAGAAAAGCTTGTAGGTGGGATCATAGTTCCGAAGAACAAGCCGGTGGTGGCTTGGGTCACCTGGTCTACCGGCAGAGTAAGGAAGGAAGCCGCTTGGGGCCCATATGTCACACCTCCTGGTGAAGTGGAGCGTCTGTTGCAGTGGCACTTCGAGCAGTTGGTGCAGTTGGAGGCCATTGAATCTTGAGTTCTGTGCCAGACAAAAGACCAAATCTTAGTAATTTGAAATCCGAAGGCAACCATTTAACAAACCGCGATTGGTTCGCGAAGACGACACACGAAGTGTGGAGTAGAAAGAGGAAGAGGTCCCACCGGGCGTGCCAGAATCTGTTCCCCTTCGAAAGACGGTGCACGGGAGCGCGATGTCCTAACGCTGAGATTCGGGGCAGATGCTATTTGGTGTTATCCGTCTACCTCTCTGAAAATGCCAAGTTGATTTATGGCACCTTGTATCGGAGGTTTAGACGGATGCGGCCGATGTAGCAGACTTCGTCAGATTCCCCCTCGCTTGAGGGGTTTTTGATTGTGGAGACGCTCTTCCCTGCAGGCGCAAGCCCCTGCAGTTAATTACGCTACCGCATTGCGGTAACAACTTTCTCCTTCTCCAGAATTTCACTTCATGTCGTGTGTGTTTGTTTTGTTTGTGGTTGCCCGTGGATTGTATACGGAGACTGAGTAATGCCGTCGCCCGTAGGACGTGGATTAGTCCAAATCCGTATTTACTTAGATTTGGGTTTGGTGTTTTTAGTTTAAGGATACGTTAGTCGTATTGAGACTAAGATCGACTTAAACGTTCGTCAAGGATACGTTAGCCCTGTTTTGGACTAAGATCAACTTGACGTAGTGATCCATTTAATATATGGCCGTCGGGACTCATCACCTCTCTGACGTCGTTGAAGGATTACAACGATGGATGTCAGAGGAGTTCAGAGATGTACCCTTGAACCAAAGTTGATTTGGAGTTTTATCGTTCATTTAAATGTCTAAGGATACGTTAGCCGTATTTGAGGCTAAGATCAACTTAAACGGGACCGTTTAGATCCGGCAAAAGAGTATTTGGAGGCTCTATTGTTCCAGTTTAGGGACATGGTGGTCCATTTTTCAGTTTAGGGACGTGGTGGTCCAATATTCGTTTAAGGACGTTTCGGTCCATGTTCCAGTTTAGGGACGTGGTGGTCCATCGCCAGTTTAGGGACGTGGTGGTCCGATATTAGTTTAGGGACGTTTCGGTCCATGTTCCAGTTTAGGGACGTGGTGGTCCATTATTAGTTTAGGGACTGTTCCCCTCCGAACGACGGCGACGACGTGGCGTCTCGCCTGAAATTCGGGGCAGATGCTAATTGGTGCTATCCGTCTGCCTCTCCGAAGATGCCGAGTCGATCCATGGCACCATATATCGGAGGCTTAGACGGATGCGTCCGATGTAGCAGACTTCGTCAGATTCCCCCTCGTTCGAGGGGTTTTTGATTGTGGGGACGCTCTTCCCTGCAGGCGCAAGCCCCTGCAGTTAATTACGCTACCGCTTTGCGGTAACAACTTTCTCCTTCTCCAGATGGTCACTTCGTGTCGTGTGTTCCTGTTTTATGTTTCATTGCCCGTGGATCGTTTACGGAGACTGAGTTATGTTGTCGCCCGTAGGGCATGGACTGGTCCAAATCCGCATCATCTTAAATTTGGGTTTGGGGGTTTGGTTTGAGGATACGTCAGCCATACTTGAGGCTAAGATCAACTCAAACGTTTGTTAAGGACACGTTAGTCTAACTTTGTGACTAAGATCAACTTAACGGGATCGTTTAGATCCTACAAAAGAGTGTTTGGACTCTAATGTTCCAGTTTAGGGACGTGGCGGTCCATCGTATGTATGGCCGTCGGGACCCGTCACCTCTCTGACGACGTTGAAGGATTACAACGACGGATGTCAGAGGAGTTCAGAGATGTACCCTCGAGCCAGAATTAATTAGGGGGGGATCCATAGTCCAGTCCGCTTGAAGGTTTAAGGACGCGTTAGCCATTTTTGAGGCTAAGATCAACTTAAACAGGACCGTTTAGATCCGACGAAAGAGCATATGGAGGCTCTATGGTTCTAGTTTAAAGACATTGCGGTCCATGGGTAGTTTAAGGACATTGCGGTCCATGGGTAGTTTTTAAGGACATTGCGGTCCGTTGGTAGTTTAGGGACATTGCGGTCCGTTGGTAGTTTAGGGACATTGCGGTCCGTTGGTAGTTTTAAGACATCTCGGTCAAGGTTAAGGACGTCATAGTCCATGGGTTTAAGGACTCCACAGTCCGATATGTGCTCTGGATGCTTCACACGGGTTCACTGCCGTGCTAGGCGAGGACCAGGCTCCGCTCTGGATGCTTCACACGGGTTCACTGCCGTGCTCTGCGAGGACCAGGATCCGCTCTGGACGTTTTCCGCGGGGTCAAAGAGTGACGTTATCCATGTTCCACGTAACCAGGAATTTTGTATCATGCATGGATTTAAGGACCCCACAGTCCATATCATGAATGGTCTTCGGGACCCGTCACCTCTTTGAAGACATTGAGGGATTACAATGCCAAGTATCAAAGGAGTGAAGAGATGTACCCTAGAACCGGGGTGGATTAAATAGTCCCTGGCCCAATTTGGGTCAAGACTGATCAATTATGTTATGAGCCTATCGGCCCAGTTAATCACAAATTGAGGACTTATGGCCAGCTTGGGCTAAGTCCAGTCAGGTCTGGAATATTGACTCTTTGTTGGTCCATTGAGGGAGAATGTTTGCCTCTATCCCTTTAGCCAATTGGGCCAAAGCCTAGTGTTAAACACTTCAGAGCAATCAGTGTTGAACACTGGGAATAAGGTTGATGAGTTAGTGTTCAACACTAAGAGATAATTGGTGTTAAACACCAGCAATAAGGCTTTTTCAAATTAGTGTTAAACACTAAAACAGATCAGTGTTGAACCCTGCCAATAAGGCTTTTTAATCAGCATTGAATGCTAAGGCCCGACAGTGTTTTAACACTGGGCTTGAGAGTTTTAATTTTAGTGTTAAACACTAAGGCGAGAAGGGTCACGTGGCAGCACGTGAGAGCGCCCTCCCTTCATTTGTTCCGCTGAAATTATCATTTCCTTCAAAGCATCACGTGTCATCACGTGATGGGCATTCAAATGCCTGTGTATTAGAGTTTCTGCCAAGGTCACGTGGATCACGTGGGGTGCTGCCTCAAAGGGACTTCTGTAGCTCTTTTGAGAGGGTCACGTGATGGCACGTGACCCTACCTCCATGTATGTTGTTGTTTAGAGAATCCGTTGATCTTTCTTTTCAGGAATTAAATTCCTCTGGCTTTAATTTTCAAAGGAATTAAATTCCTGCTTCCTTTTTGAAGATTTATATTCTGAAATAGAGTTGAACTCTGAATTTTCTGTAGGAATTAAATTCCTCATATATGTGAAGAACTGAATAGGGTTAAACCCTAATGAAGGCTCTTAAGGAACTAAACTTCCCGTTTTAAAGAAATATGATTAAGGAAATTAAATTCCTGCTGTTTCAACAGAACTATGTTCTTAATTAGGGTTAAACCCTGCTTCTTTTATTTTGAAGGAATTAAATTCCCATGATATAGGGTCGAGCCCTTAATTTTATTTTAAAGGAATTGAATTCCTACAGTTCTGCGAGAATTAAATTCTCATGCTTGCATTCCTTCTCTATGTTTTGGATCTGCATGGCAGGATCTCGACCCATTGAGAATTAAATTCTCAACCTTAAGGGGATATGTGCACTTTGCAGATCCTCTATCAAAGAGAGAAGAGATGTGTTCTTCTGTTTTATATATTAGAGTTAAACTCTGCTGAGAATTAAATTCTCTTTCTTTCCGAAAGCCTTCCCTTTCTTACCTAGGGTTTTTGCAGAAGATCCAAGTCTTTTCCAAGTATCAAAGCTTTTCTCCTTTTTTCTTTCTCTGCGCATCTATATCCCCTCTGTGTCTTTTGGCTCCTATTTATAGGAGAAGCAGCCGAATGAATTAGTTTTTGATGAATCTTCACTGAGAGATTTGATTTGCATCCATCATTCGTTTTGGACCTTTGGATTATTGGGTGAATTTTATTCACCATTGGATTTTAAATCCAGAGATTCTCCTTTGTTATTTTGGTTAGATTTAAGGGGGAAATCTTTCCAAATCCGAGATTTTCCATAGATAGATGATATTTAATCGTCTCTGAATCTTTAATTTGATTGGTCCCAGATACTCACTTTCCTTTGGAAGGATTCAAATTTCCTTCAGAATTTAATTCTGTCGTCAACATGGGCTTTGAAAGCCGGTCACGTGTGACCACGTGACCCATGGTCACGTGTGGGCACGTGACCCCCCCTTGGAACGAGCCTTCTTCTTTTGCATTCTGCCTTCTTCTGCTGCTTAACTGTCACGTGCCACCACGTGACCCCTGGTCACGTGTGAGCACGTGACCCTTGTCTGGACTCTTTTTCTTGATTTAACTGGAGAACAATTCTGATGTTTTGAACGTCACGTGCCAACACGTGACCCCTGGTCACGTGGGAGCACGTGACATCTTTTGAAGCTTTTTCCTTGATTTGATCAGGGATCCGGTGTGCCTTTGACGCTGGTCACGTGGGAGCACGTGACTCTTTCTGAAGCCCCTTTTCTTCAATGTAGTCAGGAAACTGAACTTGCCTTGATGATGCGTTTAGGTGTCACGTGCCAACACGTGACTGCTGGTCACGTGTAAGCACGTGACCCTCTTCTGAAGCTTTTCCCAGAAGCTTTCCTGATTTTAAATCAGGAAACAAATGCCCCCACAGCGTTGTTCTCACGTGTCTGCACGTGAGTGCAACGCTGTCACCTCTTGTGACCGTTGGATCTGCTTTGGGGAGTAGGGTAGACGAAACGTCTTTTCAGAAGCGTCTTCACTTTTTCATGTCCTTCCTTTCAGACCTTTCTTTTAAGAATTTGATTCTCGTTCTCAGAGCTTAGTTCTCTGTTGTGTCTGTGCAGTGCCGCCTCATTCGCCAATCAAAGGCTAGTGCTCATGTGTTGCGTATGCAGGGATCTGTTTGATGGGGACGTTTCATTTCCCTAACCTGATTCCAATGCGTCGTTGGATTTCATTTCCAACGCTCTCCCCTTTTTTCTGGGCTTTGAGAATCGTCCCACCATGCACAACATTTTTTGTGCATAGCATTAAATGCTCCCCTTTATAACCTGAACCCATTCCTTACTTCTTTTCTTCACAGAGAAATCCATTCATACCTTAAGGTGATCATCTTTGAGAACCCGATCAATCGCCATGGCTTGCAATCGTCCCCATGCTCGTCGGCAACCATGGGATGTGCCCCTTGAGGAGATAATTCCTCGCTTCGCTGCGCAGCTGGCGGATCCCCTTCTCACCGACGCTCAATGTGACACGGTGATGTACGAGCTACTGACCCGTCGGGGTTCTCCTCTTCCCATGGGCTCCATTTGGCTCCGGATGATCCTCCTGTCTGTGCTTGCCGATATACCCCCTCATCCGGCGGAGATGACTTCGGCGATCCTTGACGCGGCGGAGGACAAGCTTGAGTGCTTTCATGAGGCTTGTTTAATCACTCAAGCTCTGAAGGATCACTCAGTTTATTTACTGAGTCAGATAAGAGCTCGTCGGGCCGTCATGTCTGCTTTCGCTGATGAGCACGGCTCCAACCGGTGGGGAGCGACTCCTCGCGAAAACCGCCGTTTTGACGTGCTGGAGAAGGCGGAGAGGGAGTTGGAGAATTTTGTGTTTTGCTTTGTTAATCCTTGTATTTCTGATCCCTTATTTGGTGATCTTTTCCCACCAATGTAGTATGTTTGAATCAATGTACTCCTTTAATCATTGGTGGTTTGCATGCTTTCTGTTGAATTTTCATGCTTGTCAGATAGTCGTACGTGTGTCTTGCTTGCATAAATGAGCTGTCTGTTTTTCTTTAATTACGGGCACCATCGTTACGTTGCATGCACATCAGTGCCTCGGGCAACATTTCCTTTTAAACGTTCGTACAGTTGCAAATGCGTGCCTGATAGGATACAGATCAGAAACTTGCCACGTTATCTCCCGTATCGGGTGGTTTGTGCTGGCTTTAGATCGAGTCAAAGGGAGGTTTATAAATGAAGACATATTCTTCTCTTTAATGGTGTGTCCCCTTTCTATTGAATGTGTTCTGCGGACAATTTATCTTGATCTCCTTGCAGGACAGCGATGGCTCAGGATTCAGGGTTAAGATCTGCCTCCTAAGACTTCTGCATTTTACGAGCCACGAGGGTCTCATAAAGAGTTTTTCTCCCTATAGGTCGAGAGGATCCCATAGGTGTAAGTTCTTCTTAAGAATCGTGAGGGTTCTTAAGCGGGCTTTCCCTTGAGAGTCGTAAGGATCTCACAAGAGAAATTTTTCTTCCTTACAGGTCGTGAGGACTTGTAAGTGCTGGATGTGGTCGCCCTTATCCGTGTTTCACGGGGTCAGGGGTTCCTCCAGGTATTGTAGTTTAAAGACGTCGCGGTCAAGGTTAAGGACCTCATAGTCCGTGGATTTAAGGACTCCACAGTCCGCTTGTTAGTTTTAAGACATCACGGTCAAGGTTAAGGACCTCATAGTCCGTGGATTTAGGGACTCCACAGTCCGATGTTAGTTTTAAGACATCACGGTCAAGGTTAAGGACTTCGTAGTCCGTGGATTTAGGGACTCCACAGTCCGATGTTTGGTTGCAGGGACCCGTCACCTCTTTGAAGACGTTGAGGAATTACAACGCCAGGTATCAAAGGAGTGAAGAGATGTACCCTTAAACCAAGGCAGAATCCGTAGGGAATCGGGGGGGTTGATCGTTAGTTTTAAGACATCACGGTCGAGGTTAAGGACATCATAGTCTGTGGATTTTAAGGACTCCACAGTCCGGTGTTTGCTCTGGATGCTTCACACGGGTTCACTGCCGTGCTTGGCGAGGACCAGGCTCCGCTCTGGACGTTTTCCGCGGGGTCAAAGAGTGACGTTATCCACGTTCCACGTAACCAGGAAGTTTGCACTAGATGCTTCACACGGGTTCACTGCCGCGTTAGGCGAGGACTGGGCTCCGCTCTGGATGCTTCACACGGGTTCATTGCCGTGCTCTGCGAGGACCAGGATCCGCTCTGGACGTTTTCCACGGGGTCAAAGAGTGACGTTATCCGCTTTCCACGTAACCAGGAAGTTTGCACTAGATGCTTCACACGGGTTCATTGCCGTGTTAGGCGAGGACTAAGCTCCACTCTGGATGCTTCACACGGGTTCATTGCCGTGCTCTGCGAGGACCAGGATCCGCTCTGGACTTTTTCCACGGGGTCAAAGAGTGACGTTATCCGCTTTCCACGTAACCAGGAAGTTTGCACTAGATGCTTCACACGGGTTCACTGCCGCGTTAGGCGAGGACTAGGCTCCGCTCTGGATGCTTCACACGGGTTCATTGCCGTGCTCTGCGAGGACCAGGATCCGCTCTGGACGTTTTCCACGGGGTCAAAGAGTGACATTATCCGCTTTCCACGTAACCAGGGAGTTTGCACTAGATGCTTCACACGGGTTCACTGCCGCGTTAGGCGAGGACTAGGCTCCGCTCTGGATGCTTCACACGGGTTCATTGCCGTGCTCTGCGAGGACCAGGATCCGCTCTGGACGTTTTCCACGGGGTCGAAGAGTGACGTTATCCGCTTTCCACGTAACCAGGGAGTTTGCACTAGATGCTTCACACGGGTTCACTGCCGCGTTAGGCGAGGACTAGGCTCCGCTCTGGATGCTTCACACGGGTTCATTGCCGTGCTCTGCGAGGACTAGGATCCGCTCTGGACGTTTTCCACGGGGTCAAAGAGTGACGTTATCCGCTTTCCACGTAACCAGGAAGTTTGTTGATTGTATCCGCATTTCACGGGATGGAGGTTTGACTCTTGGTGATATGTATCGCCGAGCCATGGAACTTGGGGTTGCCGCTGTTCCGTTTCGCTTGATGCTGTGTCTGCTGTGTCGAGACGGACGTCGAGGTGGTGGCTCGCTAGCTTTTTCGCGGCAAGCTCGGATTTTTTGGATACCGGTTTCGGCATCAGCACCGCTACAACTGGAATGTTTGCCAGGAGCGAATCATTATTTGCCTCTGTCGACGTTTGAACAAAGGTGGCTTAGTAAACAGGGTTAAGGGTCCTGCCGACCAAGGCTTTTGACTTCATGAGCCGTAAGGGTCTCACAAAGGTGTTTCTCCCTACAAGTCGTGAGGATCTTGCAGGTGTGTTTTCTCCTTAAGGATCGTGGGGATTCTTAAGTGCATGTTCTCTTGTAAGTCGTAAGGATCTTACAAAGAGGATTTTCTCCTTATAAGTCGAGAGGGCTTACAAGGGTTGTTCACCATATGGATATATCCCCAGTCATGGGTGGGACTTTGTTAGGGAAATGTTTATTCGCGTCCGTGGATTGTATACAAGGGTCAGTACGAGCCGCTTGTAGGGCAGTATCGGAGGTTGTGGAGGATTCGCTTAAGAACAGGTTTAGGTTTCTGTAACTTAAGACTTTCAAGTCTTATGAGCCGTGAGGGTCTCATAAGAAAATTCTCCTTACGAGTCGTGAGGATCTCGTAAGTGTATTTTCTCCTTAGAAATCTTGAGGATCCCTAAGTGTGTTTCTCCTTTGTGAGTCGTAAGGATCTCACGCAGGTGATTTCTCCTTACAAGGTCGAGAGGACCCTATAAGTGTCTTTTAACGAGGTTGCGCCTTTTCGGGTTTTCACAAACACTCGCCGGTAGTCCTGCTGTTTTTACTCACGGAGCCCTTTCGGGTTTTCATCCGTGCCCATTTTGCTTTATGGACATACCGTTTTTTTTTTTTTTTACCTCGTCAGCCTAAGGATGCTGTGGTAGTATTTTTAGGGACGTTTCGGTCCGTCGTTAGTTTAAGGACGTTTCGGTCCGTTGTTAGTTTAAGGACGTTTCGGTCCGTTGTTAGTTTAAGGACATTTCGGTCCGTTGATAGTTTTAGGGACGTTTCGGTCCGTTGTTAGTTTAAGGACGTTTCGGTCCGTTGATAGTTTAAGGACGTTTCGGTCCGTTGATAGTTTAAGGACGTTTCGGTCCGTTCATAGTTTAGGGACGTTTCTGTCCGTTGATAGTTTAAGGACGTTTCGGTCCGTTGATAGTTTAAGGACGTTTCGGTCCGTTGTTAGTTTAAGGACGTTTCGGTCCGTTGGTAGTTTAAGGACGTTTCGGTCCGTTGATATGGGAAGGCCGGCTACTGCTTGTAAAGCTTGAGCCTAGGAAGATAGCGAGCGGACATAGTCGTCGTCATCTACCGTTGACCCAGGCTGTGGCTCACTAAGCATAGTATTTCTTCAAGAAGCGGCCGTTTATTGGCCTGAAAGGCCTTTCACCGTGCATGTCCACGAGTAGATAGGCTCCACCCTGGTAGACCTGGTCTATGATATACGGGCCTTCGTAGTTTGGCTCGAATTTCCCTCGCTTGGCACGATTGGGGATCATAGGTCTTTTGACCACCAGCACGAGTTCGCCTTGGCGGAATGCCCTTGGCCTGGTCAATCTTTCGTACGAGCGCGTCATCTTTGCTTTGTAGGCTTCTAGATGTTGTTGCGCTATGAGTCGGGTTTCGTCGAGGGCATCAAGCTCCTCAAGTCGAAGGTGAGCATTTTCTTCGTCCGTCAGCTCGTGGTGGACCGCTACTCGTAGAGAGGGTAACTCTATCTCGAGGGGGAGCACTGCTTCCGTCCCAAATACCAACGCGTACGGCGTTGTGTTCGTGGCCGTCTTGAATGTAGTTCGATAAGCCCAAAGGGCTTCTTGCAGCCTCTCGTGCCAGTCTCTCTTATTCCGGGAAACGGTCTTTTTTATGATCTTCGTCAAGGTCTTATTGAAGGCCTCGGCCAGACCGTTGGCTCGTGGGTTGTAAACTGAAGAATACCTCCAGTCTATATTGTGCTGCTGCGCGAAGCGGCTAATCTTATGGCTTCTGTAGGCTGGCCCGTTATCGGAGATAATCCGCCGTGGGGTTCCAAACCGATAGATGACGTGCGTTTTGAAGAAATGGAGGATATTCTCCGTCTTCACTTCCCTCAGTGGTACTGCTTCTGCTCATTTGGAGAAGTAATCAGTTGTCGCCAGGATGAAACGATGTCCCCGAGATGATGCCGGCTCGATGGGTCCGACTATGTCAGTTCCCCACATTTCGAATGGCCAGCTGGCCACCGTGGGGTGTAGTGGATTTGGGTGTTGGTGGATGAAGTCTCCATGAATCTGGCATGAGTGGCATTGTCTCGCGTATTCGAGGCAGTCCTGGATCATCGTGGGCCAGTAATAACCCATCCGTTTAATTTTTAACTTCATCTTTGGGCCTGCTTGATGAGAACCGCAAAGCCCGTCGTGAACTTCCTGAACGACTTTTTCTGCTTCGTCAGGTCCCAAGCATCTCAGCCATAGAGAATCAAGTGATCTCTTGTATAGAGTATTGTTGACGAAAGCGAAAGATAGAGCTCGTTTCATGAGCTGATGTCTTGAGGACGCTTCTTTGGGCATGCGGCGGGACTTAAAGTAGTCTGTGAAGACTTCCCTCCAGTCCTCGGCCTTCTCTTGGTCTTTTATTTGTAGGGTTGTCTGCTCAGTTGCTCCCTCTTTATATAATTCCGGAGGTATTTCTGCGGGGGTGAGCACTCGACGGCTTTGTACCACGATTCTGACATCATCGAGGTTCTCGTCGGCCAGTTCTTTAGCAAGCTTAGCCAATGCGTCTGCTTTACTGTTTTCTGCGCGTGGTATGTTTTCCAAAGTATAGGAGGGGATCTGGGTCAACAGTTGTTGCACCTTTTCGCCGTACTTCACCAGCTCCGGTTTGCACGTTTGGTAGTCACCATTAACTTGGCTAACGACCAGCTGAGAATCCCCATATATGAGGAGGTCTTCAATTCCCATGTCGATGGCAAGTTCGAGGCCTGCTATCAGAGCTTCATATTCAGCCTCATTGTTTGTCCTGGGCTCTGTCAAGGAGAAGGCGAAACGCATTATCCCTCCTTGTGGGGTTGCAAAAATGAGGCCTATCCCCGATTTGATCATTGGGATACCTTGTTTCTGTTTCTTTACGGAGGACGCCCCATCGAAATAGAGTTCCCATTGGGTGCTTCCGCCGCTAATCGCATCAAATGCATGCTCGTCCGGCAAATCACAGTTCAGAGGAGAATCGGCCGGTATAGGGTGCTCAGCGAGGAAGTCGGCAATGGCCTGGCCTTTCACTGCCTTGAGAGGTTGATATGTTATCGAGAACTCCATCAAGAGCAGGGCCCATTTAGCGAGTCGTCCCGTCAATATGGCTTTTGACATCAAGTATTTAAGAGGGTCCACTTTCGAGATGAGGCAGACTTCGTGTGCCAACGCATAGTGCCTGAGCTTTGTTATCGCGAAGATTAACGCCAAGCAATGTTTTTCAATGGGAGAGTAATTGCTTTCTGCCCCCAGTAGAACTCGACTTAAGTAATAGAGTGCTCTCTCTTTCCCCTGATCGTTCTCTTGCGCCCATAGTGCGCCCAAGGAACCTTCGAGGGCGGTTGTATAAAGAATGAGGGGTTTTCCCTTGACCGGCGCAGCTAATACCGGCGGGTTCTGCAGGTACCGCTTGATCTCGTCTAGTGCACCTTGGCATTTGTGATCCCAGACGAATGGGGTTCCCTTCTTCATCAGGTGGCTGTAAGGACGGCACTTGCCCAAAAGATTGGCGATAAACCGCCGGATGTATGCGAGCTTCCCTTGGAGAGACCGCAACTGTTTGAGGGTTCTCGGCGGAGGCATCTCCATGATTGCTTTAATCTTTGACGGATCTATCTCAATACCTCGGTGTCGGATGACGAATCCCAGGAATTTTCCCGAGGAGACTCCAAACGCGCATTTGAGGGGATTCATCTTCAAATTATATTGCCGGAGGCGTTGAAACACAGTCTCCAAGTGGTTTAAATGCTCTTCGTATGACATGCTCTTTACTACGAGGTCATCGATATAGCACTCGACGATGTCATGTATGAGGTCGTCGAAGATCTTTGTCATGGCCCTTTGATAGGTAGCGCCAGCGTTCTTTAAACCAAAGGGCATAACCCTGTAGTAGAATATACCCAAAGGGGTCCGAAAAGCGGTGTGCTTCTGGTCTGCGGGATGCATCTTTATCTGATTGTATCCTGACGGGCCATCCATATAGGAGAAAACCTCGTGATTGGACGTGTTATCTATCATTAGCTCGGTTACCGGTACTGGGAAATCATCCTTTGGACAGGCTTTATTGAGATCCCTGAAATCCACGCATATGCGTACCGTCCCATTCTTTTTCATTACCGGGACGATATTGGCGATCCAATCGGGATATTGGACTTCTTGGATAAATCCAGAATCGATCAGCTTCTTGACTTCGGCGTTGATGCTCATCTCAAGCTCGAGTCGCATCCTCCTTGGCGCCTGCTTGACCGGCTTAATATCTGGGGATATTGCTAATTTATGCACAGCAATCTCCGGATCTAATCCTGGCATCTCAGAGTAGTTCCACGTGAAGCAGTCTTTATGTCGCAGAAGCACGTTTTTTAACGCGGCCACTTTTTCTTCAGAGAGTAGCTCGTTGACGAATGTCGGTCGCGGGTCCTCTGCCGATCCCAACTCAATCTTCCTGAGGTTATCTGCAGTAGTATGTATACCGTCTTCCAGTTCTTTCGGAGCGGGCGGAAATTCCGAGATCACCTCATCATCGCTGTTTTCAAAGCACCGGGGAAGGTCATCTATGTTCTCGGGCTCTTCTTTTAATATCGTAATCGTATAACAGGTACGAATCCGCTCCCAGGACTGAGGTGGATCCGGTTTTGTTCTTGCGGCCTTGGGCTCGTGCTTTCGTGGCGGCGTTACCCTCCACCTGTTGGATAAAACGAATCTGCCCCGTCGGTACTGGTCTTCGACCCAGTTCTTGAAGGTGAAGCAGTCTTCGGTAGGGTGTCCTATGGCTCGGTGATAAGAGCAATAGCCCGAGCGAGAGGCCTTATTAGCTTGCTCAGGGTGTCTAGACTCTGGAAGCGTGATCATCTGATGTTTTAGGGCGAGCTTGAGTAACCTTTCCGTCTTGTCTCGGGGGAAGGAGTACGCTCGACTCATCTTTTCTATGAAGGACGAATCCGAGCTGTGCAGTACCCAATCACGTAACCCTCTAATCCTGCGTCGTTGTTGTCGGCTCTTTTTTCCGCTTCTCGACTTATTTCCGTCTCCGCATCGGGCCTTTCGCATGATGGGTTGACAAGGATGAACATCTTTGTCTTTCGCAGTCTGTTGAAATAGACGTTGCGTCCTGGCCTTCTCGTAGATGGCCATTTCGCGGCTGTGGTCTTCCCGAGCTTTCTGACCCACTTTCCTGATAGGCTTGCCCATTCGTTCTTCAAACGACGGACTTGGCGCTTCAATCGCAGGGTCTGGTTTTGATGAGGGATCGGCATCTCCTGACGGGGCGTCCTCTTCTTCATCAAAGGTATATATAGCGTAGCTGCTGTGGGCCCGCTCTCGTTTTCCGGTTCTCGCGTATCCAAGCCCGAGTGTCTCCATTTTCCCGTTGGGCAATTTGCGTTGGGTTCCAGGGACATCCCAAATCTTGTTGTAGAACCGAGCCTGTCGAACAGTTTGTTTTAAGGGTACTCCTTGCCGCTTCAATAGCTTCTTTAATCCATCTGTATAGTATCTGGGCAGACGGATAGGTTGGAGTCTGTCGCATGCAGCATCTGCGCCATGCCAGATCTCTTTCTCTATTTTCGACTCTGAGGATCGGTAGAATAGGATCACTTTCTCACCCCTACGCCTGGGAGGGACGCAAAACGTTTGCAGCTCTTGCACACTGTGAGCTTGAAGTGTGTCGAGGTCCTTGTAGTGTTCTCGCGGTACCATGGTGATTTGCAAGTTATGGTCATCGCCAGGAGGTGCTTGCATTGAAAGCCGATTGGAGAATACGGCATTAACCTCATCTTCTGAATCACTTCCGAAGACCAGTATGGGGGTGGGCGTCCTCCGGTTGTTGCGTTGAGATGGCCCCGTATAAACTATCTCTTCCTCTTCTTCGGTATCGCTTCCGAAAACAGGGATGGTGGCGGCGGCCTTGTTCTCCGAGTCGCGACACCTTTCTGTATCTTCAAAGTCTGGCAAAAAGTATTTCGCATCCTCGTATTTGCGGACTTCGTTCACGGAAAATGGGTTCAACTCACCCGTTACGGTATACTCGAAACCATCTTTAAAGTACTTCATACACTGATGTTGTGTAGAAGGGACGATGTTGTACTCGTGTAACCAAGGACGGCCGAGCAAGGCATTGTAGCAGGTCTTGGCGTCAATGACATGGAATTTGATGTCTGTGACGAGAAGCCCGAAGCGTAACGTTAGTATCACAGATCCGAGAGTCCGTGACGATTGTGAATCGAAACCGGAGATAGTAATTTTGTCCCGAGCGAGATGTTGCACACTCATGCAGATTTCCTTCAACACCCGAACATTAAGGAGATTGACGGAGGATCAGTTATCCATCAGGATTTTGCCTATCTTGATGTCATGGCAGTACCCAGAGACATATAGGGGACGGTTATGGTCGCACGTCCCGAGAAGGAGGTCTTCATCACCGAAAGTGACGTCGGCCGTATGCACTTCTTCCAGTTCGTCCTTCATCTTTTCAGTGGCGAGAAAGGCTTGGAATTGCTCAGGTTCTTGTAATGCCTTAATTAGTGAGTCCCGTGCTTCTTTTGATAATAGGAGGGCGTCGAGAATGCTAAGCTGAGAAGGTAGCTTCCTTAGATGCGCGAGGATGTTATAGTCCACTTTACTCCTCCTAGGTGGGTCTTTAGCAGCCAGTTCTTTCGCGACCTGGTCATCCAAAGTGATATCTTCCGTGACCTTTTCCTTTCCCTTATCTTTTCTGTTCGTAGGCCCGAGATTCTTTTCCGGGAGTGTGCGATTGCGCAGTTGAGTGTTTCCGCAGGCTTCTGATTCCTCATCTTTCCTTAGCGCGGATTCTTCAAAGAGAGGGCCCAGCGTCACTTCTTCGTCAGAGTCGCTCCCAAAGGTGATGACTTGCGACCCCTCGGCATGAGCCATATAACAGTTGCCAGTAATTCTGTTGGGCCCGTCGACAGTGCTTCTTTGCTCCCGACGGCTCTTACGTTTCATGCGTTTGAAATGTTGCCGACGAGCAACATATCCTTGCCACCATATCTTAAAGGCGTCGCACTCCTCTGTGGGGTGTGAGATTTTCCGATGATATGCACAGTAATCGGGGTGCTTCTCCGCCCCATTGTGTGTGTTTCCTTCCGAGGGTGGTAGCCTCATTCCCATTGACATGGCTTTGGCGAACCTTTTCCTCGTCTTGAATATCTTCCTGTCCATCTCGGATGCCTTTCGCTCTGGCAGGGGTAGTTCAACTCCTTCGTTCAGTCGCCCGCATTTGGTTCCTCCTGATGCTGCCATCTCACGCTCCTGATCTGCTTTACTTTTTAGACGAATCTCGTCTAGGAAGGCATTGATCATATCAGTTGTCAGCCTCGCACGCTCTGGTTCGGGCTCCGCCTTCGGCTTCTTAGTGCTAGGAGTTTTCTCATCATCGATAAACGAGTGGGAGATCACGTTGCAACTTGCCGCACATCCCTCGGATTCCTCCGACGAGTTCTCTCCATCATCGTCCTCTTGAAAGATGTGGCTGAGGAACTCTTGCAGTGTGACAGGAGTTCGCGCCTTCTGATTATATTCTTCCAGCGCGTCGATTTGCTTCTGCAAGTTTGTTCGCTCGTCTCCAAGCTTCGCGGGCTTCTTGGATTTCTTCTTCTTTTTCTTCGAAGCTTTTGACGGCTGGGCGTGAGTATTTGGGCCCTTATCACGAGTCTTCGTAGTCGGGCAGGGCTTCAACATCCCTTCGATAATTTGAGGTTCAAGAGGGTCCTTCCATTCGATCGCAGGGCACGCATGAAGGTCTCTCAGCATTCTTTTGGTCTTCGTTGATAGCACGACCTCCCATGGAGCTTCTTCGATAAAGGAGCAGGTTGCCCCCGGTGTGTTTGCCTTTTTAGGAGTATGTGGTTGTGGCGGGTTCACCTTCCACTTTTCAGACAGTACAAACTTTCCCTGGAGGTATTGATCTTCGATCCATCCTTTGAAGACGAAGCAATCTTCAATCGGATGACTTACCGTCTGATGGTAAGGGCAGTAGTTGGGGTTATTCACCTCACTAGGTTGTGGCGGTCGCCTTGGATTTGGGAGGTTAATAAGTCTGTTGCGTATTGCCAGCTCAAATAACCGTTTCGTCTTGTCTCGTGGGAACGAGTAGGGACGCTTCATCTTTTCGTTATAATATCGGCGTCTTTCTTCCAATTGATCTGCCGATTTCGGGGCGTCGGGTTGCTGTTGGGCATTCGCGACAAAAGTTGCCCTTCCTTTACCCTTGTCATTCCGAGGTTCTGGCTTCGGGGTAGGTGGTCTATGACCCATCTGGTCCATCTGAGCCAACTTGTCGATTAAAGCCTGGAATGTGGTTGGCTTAAAGAACATCATAAACTGGGAAATAGTTGCATGGGGGTCTAGGGTTCCCACGAACATGCCCACTGCGGGTGCCTCCTCAATGCGTTGCTCGCATCTCGACCACAAATTCCGCCAGCGTATAGCATACTGGACCGAGGTTTCGCCTGGTTTTACCCTGGCGTTAATAAGTGCAGTTATTGGAGTGCGTTCGCTGGCACTTGCAAATCGCTGAGTGAACAACAACTCCATTTCAGCGAACGTTTTGATGGAATCGTTCGGGAGTTCCGAATACCATTCGAACGCTGTTTCTGATAAGCTGCCCACGAACTGGCGGAGCAACAGTTTATCGTCACCGCCGGTGTTACCGCAGAGGGCCCGGAACTGGGCGACATGTTGATGGGGATTGCCGGTCCCCTTATACACGTGGAATTTTGGTATCGTATAGCCTTGCGGGTATTTGATTTGGTCGTACCAGCTCGGATACGGCCGCCCGGTTTTCACGATTTGACCAGCTGCCTCAGTCGCGTGATGAACTCGGATTTGCTGGGCTATGTAGTCAGCCAAGTCAGCCTTAGAGATCGTCTCTTCCTTGGCCGTTGAGAGGGCTGGTGGTGGATTTGACGTCTCTCCTCGGTCGTCTTCAAGAACAATCGGAGGATCTTCGGCGGGTAACTCCTGCTGGATCATCATTCCTATCACATCTTGAAAGAGAAGGCCCATCCGTTGTATGTTGGCCGCTTGTTCAACAGCCTCTTTGTCCCTTTTCTCCAGTGTCCGACGAAGGAATTCAGCGTCGGTTTCTTCCTCCCGGCGTGCGTCTGAGGACGCTTCCGGGCTTTCCTTCGGCCCGGTGAGCGCGGCCATAGCATTCATCATTTCTTGGAGCTTTTGTTGCTGCTCCTGGGATTTCGTTACGGATCGGGTTAGTGGTCGGTGGCCTGTAGAAGTGCGGCTCTCCTCCTTTCCAGAGGCCATGTATATGGTGTGGACCATCATGCCCCCAGACTTAGGGCGTCTAGGCTTAGTGCTTTTAGCCGTCGTTGCATGTTGCGGGGTCTTCTCCGGCTTCCTCTTTTTATGAGCCACGGAGGTTGAGGGGGCCGCTAAGGCGGGCGTCCAGACAACCTTTTGGGGTTTAGCCTGGTGACCAGCTTCCGGTTGGATTTTCGGCTTCTTGTGCTGGCGGGAGAAGTTTGGATCGATGATCGAGTCTCGGGCTTGCCGCCAAACCTTATAGATTTTGGAAGACAGCCGTTGAGGAGATCGGGGCTGTTCTGATTCTATTTCCACAACCTTTTCTGATGGGGGAGGAGACCTCTTCAGTACTGCTGTAGGGGAATTCCTTCGCACCTTATTTAGCATTTCAAAGCTGTTCCCAGTCGGAACAGCAGCATTAACTTCGGCCACCGGGGCTGGTGGGGTCAATCCGGAGGGGGAGTTGCCCCCAGTCTTCCTTATTCGGCGCCAATGACGACGTCGAGCGCGTCGAGCGGACGGTGCTGGTTCAGCGGTGAGAATGGCTTCCTCTTGCCCCCTGTGTAGGTGGGGGGTCGCTGCTGGTGTTAGCCTGTCAAAGACCGATGTCCTTTGTGCGGCAGGAGCGGGAGCTGAAGCCGTTAATCTTATGAAGATCGACTTCTTGGCTGGAGAAGCCGCCTTGGCGATTTCGGAGGCAGGAGCGGCCGCTTTCTTAGAAGCAGCCTTCTCTGATATCATAGGTCCCGTGATGAGTTCGCAGGATTTCTGGCCCAATCTAGAGAAGACCGAGGCGTTGACATTGGGAGACTCGTTGAGAGGAGCCGCGGCTGGGGTAAGACGGTCAAAGACCGACTTCTTGAGAGCTTCCTTTGTCATCACCGGCGCCGCGAAGCTTGATGGTGGGAGTATAGTCCCAAAGAACAATCCGGTAGTGGCTTGAGTCACCTGGTCTACCGGCATTGTGAACAACGAAGCAGCTTGGGGTCCGTAGGCTATACCTCCCGGCGAGGCAAAGCG
Source organism: Agapanthus africanus (assembly GCA_030015575.1). Lineage (NCBI taxonomy): Eukaryota > Viridiplantae > Streptophyta > Magnoliopsida > Asparagales > Amaryllidaceae > Agapanthus > Agapanthus africanus. The sequence goes on from CM057345.1 coordinate 66,448,684, forward strand.
TTGGTCGCAATTGCAGCTTGAGCAGTTGGAGGATTTCGCGGAAGTAGCAGCCATCGACCCTTTGTTTTCTGCAATAGGCAAGGCGCCAATTCTTAGTATCTTGAAACCCAAGGGCAACTATTAGCGAAACGCGATTGGTTCGAGAATCACGACACACGAAGTGTGGAGTGGAAAGAGGAAAAGGTCCCACCGGGCGTTCCAGAATCTGTTCCCCTCCGAACGACGGCGACGACGTGGCGTCTCGCCTGAAATTCGGGGCAGATGCTAATTGGTGCTATCCGTCTGCCTCTCCGAAGATGCCGAGTCGATCCATGGCACCATGTATCGGAGGCTTAGACGGATGCGTCCGATGTAGCAGACTTCGTCAGATTCCCCCTCGTTCGAGGGGTTTTTGATTGTGGGGACGCTCTTCCCTGCAGGCGCAAGCCCCTGCAGTTAATTACGCTACCGCTTTGCGGTAACAACTTTCTCCTTCTCCAGATGGTCACTTCGTATCGTGTGTTCCTGTTTTATGTTTCATTGCCCGTGGATCGTTTACGGAGACTGAGTTATGTTGTCGCCCGTAGGGCATAGACTGGTCCAAATCCGCATCATCTTAAATTTGGGTTTGGGGGTTTGGTTTGAGGATACGTCAGCCATACTTGAGGCTAAGATCAACTCAAACGTTTGTTAAGGACACGTTAGTCTAACTTTGTGACTAAGATCAACTTAACGGGATCGTTTAGATCCTACAAAAGAGTGTTTGGACTCTAATGTTCCAGTTTAGGGACGTGGCGGTCCATCGTATGTATGGCCGTCGGGACCCGTCACCTCTCTGACGACGTTGAAGGATTACAACGACGGATGTCAGAGGAGTTCAGAGATGTACCCTCGAGCCAGAATTAATTAGGGGGGGATTTATAGTCCAGTCCGCTTGAAGGTTTAAGGACGCGTTAGCCATTTTTGAGGCTAAGATCAACTTAAACAGGACCGTTTAGATCCGACGAAAGAGCATATGGAGGCTCTATGGTTCTAGTTTAAAGACATTGCGGTCCATGGGTAGTTTAAGGACATTGCGGTCCATGGGTAGTTTTTAAGGACATTGCGGTCCGTTGGTAGTTTAGGGACATTGCGGTCCGTTGGTAGTTTAGGGACATTGCGGTCCGTTGGTAGTTTTAAGACATCTCGGTCAAGGTTAAGGACGTCATAGTCCATGGGTTTAAGGACTCCACGGTCCGATATGTGCTCTGGATGCTTCACACGGGTTCACTGCCGTGCTAGGCGAGGACCAGGCTCCGCTCTGGATGCTTCACACGGGTTCACTGCCGTGCTCTGCGAGGACCAGGATCCGCTCTGGACGTTTTCCGCGGGGTCAAAGAGTGACGTTATCCACGTTCCACGTAACCAGGAATTTTGTATCATGCATGGGTTTAAGGACCCCACAGTCCATATCATGAATGGTCTTCGGGACCCGTCACCTCTTTGAAGACATTGAGGGATTACAATGCCAAGTATCAAAGGAGTGAAGAGATGTACCCTAGAACCGGGGTGGATTAAATAGTCCCTGGCCCAATTTGGGTCAAGACTGATCAATTATGTTATGAGCCTATCGGCCCAGTTAATCACAAATTGAGGACTTATGGCCAGCTTGGGCTAAGTCCAGTCAGGTCTGGAATATTGACTCTTTGTTGGTCCATTGAGGGAGAACGTTTGCCTCTATCCCTTTAGCCAATTGGGCCAAAGCCTAGTGTTAAACACTTCAGAGCAATCAGTGTTGAACACTGGGAATAAGGTTGATGAGTTAGTGTTCAACACTAAGAGATAATTGGTGTTAAACACCAGCAATAAGGCTTTTTCAAATTAGTGTTAAACACTAAAACAGATCAGTGTTGAACCCTGCCAATAAGGCTTTTTAATCAGCATTGAATGCTAAGGCCCGACAGTGTTTTAACACTGGGCTTGAGAGTTTTAATTTTAGTGTTAAACACTAAGGCGAGAAGGGTCACGTGGCAGCACGTGAGAGCGCCCTCCCTTCATTTGTTCCGCTGAAATTATCATTTCCTTCAAAGCATCACATGCCATCACGTGATGGGCATTCAAATGCCTGTGTATTAGAATTTCTGCCAAGGTCACGTGGATCACGTGGGGTGCTGCCTCAAAGGGACTTCTGTAGCTCTTTTGAGAGGGTCACGTGATGGCACGTGACCCTACCTCCATGTATGTTGTTGTTTAGAGAATCCGTTGATCTTTCTTTTCAGGAATTAAATTCCTCTGGCTTTAATTTTCAAAGGAATTAAATTCCTGCTTCCTTTTTGAAGATTTATATTCTGAAATAGAGTTGAACTCTGAATTTTCTGTAGGAATTAAATTCCTCATATATGTGAAGAACTGAATAGGGATAAACCCTAATGAAGGCTCTTAAGGAACTAAACTTCCCGTTTTAAAGAAATATGATTAAGGAAATTAAATTCCTGCTGTTTCAACAGAACTATGTTCTTAATTAGGGTTAAACCCTGCTTCTTTTATTTTGAAGGAATTAAATTCCCATGATATAGGGTCGAGCCCTTAATTTTATTTTAAAGGAATTGAATTCCTACAGTTCTGCGAGAATTAAATTCTCATGCTTGCATTCCTTCTCTATGTTTTGGATCTGCATGGCAGGATCTCGACCCATTGAGAATTTAATTCTCAACCTTAAGGGGAGATGTGCACTTTGCAGATCCTCTATCAAAGAGAGAAGAGATGTGTTCTTCTGTTTTATATATTAGAGTTAAACTCTGCTGAGAATTAAATTCTCTTTCTTTCCGAAAGCCTTCCCTTTCTTACCTAGGGTTTTTGCAGAAGATCCAAGTCTTTTCCAAGTATCAAAGCTTTTCTCCTTTTTTCTTTCTCTGCGCATCTATATCCCCTCTGTGTCTTTTGGCTCCTATTTATAGGAGAAGCAGCCGAATGAATTAGTTTTTGATGAATCTTCACTGAGAGATTTGATTTGCATCCATCATTCGTTTTGGACCTTTGGATTAGTGGGTGAATTTTATTCACCATTGGATTTTAAATCCAGAGATTCTCCTTTGTTATTTTGGTTAGATTTAAGGGGGAAATCTTTCCAAACCCGAGATTTTCCATAGATAGATGATATTTAATCGTCTCTGAATCTTTAATTTGATTGGTCCCAGATACTCACTTTCCTTTGGAAGGATTCAAATTTCCTTCAGAATTTAATTCTGCCGTCAACATGGGCTTTGAAAGCCGGTCACGTGTGACCACGTGACCCATGGTCACGTGTGGGCACGTGACCCCCCTTGGAACGAGCCTTCTTCTTTTGCATTCTGCCTTCTTCTGCTGCTTAACTGTCACGTGCCACCACGTGACCCCTGGTCACGTGTGAGCACGTGACCCTTGTCTGGACTCTTTTTCTTGATTTAACTGGAGAACAATTCTGATGTTTTGAACGTCACGTGCCAACACGTGACCCCTGGTCACGTGGGAGCACGTGACATCTTTTGAAGCTTTTTCCTTGATTTGATCAGGGATCCGGTGTGCCTTTGACGCTGGTCACGTGGGAGCACGTGACTCTTTCTGAAGCCCCTTTTCTTCAATGTAGTCAGGAAACTGAACTTGCCTTGATGATGCGTTTAGGAGTCACGTGCCAACAAGTGACTGCTGGTCACGTGTAAGCACGTGACCCTCTTCTGAAGCTTTTCCCAGAAGCTTTCCTGATTTTAAATCAGGAAACAGGGACGTTTCGGTCCAATATTAGTTTAGGGACGTTTCGGTCCAAAATTAGTTTATGGACGTTTCGGTCCAAAATTAGTTTAACGACGTTTCAGTTCAAAATTAGTTTAGGGACGTTTCGGTCCAACATTAGTTTAAGGACGTTTCGGTCCACGAGTTTAAGGACCCCCCAGTCCGTATACGTGTGTGGTCGTCGGGACCCGTCACCTCTCTGATGTCGTTGAAGGATTACAACGATGGATGTCAGAGGAGTTCGGAGATGTACCCTCGAACCGGATGTAGATTGATTTAGGAGAGCAATTTTGGTCAATTAATTTAATTTAAGGACTTATGGCCGCGATTGGGCTAAGTCCAATTGGAAGCACTTTTATTTGTTGTTGGTCTATTAGATCTGTGCCATGGCTGTTTATTTATTTTGGGTTTTGCTCAGACAGAGTATCAATTCAGATGGGGCTCTGCCCTCTTATTGCTTTGCAATTTATTTAGGCCTGTTAGGTCTTTTTGACTTGGGCCTGGCCCTTTAAGTAATGCACTGCATTTGTGCAAAGCACTAAGAATCTTTTTAGATTCAAAACAGAAGTGCAAAGCACTTTTTGATTCCTTGATCTAAACAAGTTTTTCCTTGTTTCAGAGAACCAAAGGTTCATAACAAGTGCAAGGCACTATTTTTTATTTTTATTTTATTTATTTATTTATTTATTGAAGATCAATGATCTTGTTCTTAGATCACTGATCTGTTCATAAGAGAATTTTCTCTTCTTTCAAAGGTTTTTACCTTTTTTATTCTTGAGGAGTTCTTCAGAGTCCTCTTTCTCTTTTTTTTTAGAAAATGTTCATGCTTCTTCTTTTTTTTTATTTTAGAAAGAAGGATCATTGGTCGTTGGGACCCACCACCTCTCCGACGACACAGAGAGATTACAGTGCCATATATCGAAGGTGTGGAGGGATGTACCCTTTGAACCATGTCTCACTCATTATGGGGGAAGAACAGGCTGGAGCTTAAGCTTCTCGCTACTGAAAAAGGCTTCTTTGCGTTCGCGCACGTGCGTCGCACGTGTTGGGCGTTCATATTTGCACGTAGCGCACATGGATCTTGCGCATATGCGCATTATGGGGGGGAGCAAGCTCCTATGGAGAACGCGTCTCCTTTTAATTGAATATTCTCATGTGATGCGCACGTGCGTTGCACATGGTGCGCGCATGGCGGGCACACATGCATTGCACGTGGCGCACATGCGCATTATGAGGAGAAGCAGGGCTTCTATATATGGAGAACAGGCTCCTTTTAATATTATTAAATGTTCTCATGTGGTGCGCACGTGCGTTGCACATGGTACGCGCGTGGCGAGCACACGTGCGTTGCACGTAGCGCACATGCGCATTATGAGGAGAAGCAGGGTTTCTATATACGGAGAACAGGCTCCTTTTAATATTATTAAATGTTCTCATATGGTGCGCACGTGCGTTGCACGTGGTGCGCGCGTGGCGAGCACACGTGCGTTGCATGTAGCACACATGCGCATTATGAGGAGAAGCAGGGCTTCTATATATAGAGAACATGCTCCTTTTAATATTATTAAATGTTCTCATGTTGTGCGCACGTGCGTTGCACGTAGTGCCGTATGGCGGGCACACGTGCGTTGCACGTAGCGCACATGGCGCTTGCGCATATGCGCATTATGGAGGAGCATGCTCCTATCTTGGAGAACTAAGCTCCTTTGGAGAACTAAGCTCCTTTGAGTATTGAATCCTTTGAGGATTTAACTCTACCTTTCTAAGAGGTATCCCCTCTTATTTATATGGGAGTGGTAGAGAAGCCATCTCTCCTTTTCCCGATGTGGGACTAAAAAATCCATTCCCCATGCAGTAGAGTATTACTTTAGATTACACGTGTATAACACATTTACTCATAACTTTTGATCTCGGATGAATTATGAGGCCCATAATATATCAAATCGAAGGTCTTTTCGAGCTGCTTTCAATATCATCAGAATTTAGCTGTTTTTCATTCCGGAGTTTGTCAAAATACAGCTCGGAAAATACTGGTTCGCATATTCTTCCTTAGATCACATGTGCATAGACATTTGCTCATAACTTTTGATCCCGGATGAATTATGAGGCCCATAATATATCAAATCGAAGGGTTTTTCGAGATGCTTTCAATACCATCATAATTTAACAGTTTCTCATTGGGGAGTTTATCAAAATACAGGCCGGAAGATACTGGTTCGCATTTTCTTAAGCGTATTTCTGCCATTTGATACCTTGGACTCTTTTGCGCAGAAATTTTTGGCGGGAACACTGGGATATGTTATATTGGATCGCCGTGTTTGAATAGCCGGGGGTTTTTGCGTGAGATGAGAGTTTTTCATTCTCATTCATGTAAAAAACTTGTATGTAATATTCTTTTATTGGGACACTTCCGAGTTGAGGATAATGTCACCATTGATGTATATTATTTACTTTTCTGCATTAGGATAGACCCAAGGCGGGGAGCACAAGTAACCAGGTTCTAGAGTCTAGTGGGAGACCATCTCTAGGAGTCGAGTCCGGGTCTCCTAACTCTAGAATTTGTAGGGTTGTTTGCCGCTCTCGTATGGGTCTAGGGATGTGGGTTTAGCTATTCATCACGACCGTGGAATCCGTATTTTTTACTAGCTTAATTTAAAACACGGACCTCCTAGTATATCCAATATTTCATATGTTGTCTTCTGCTGCAATGTTCTGTGATGAGATCATATAACTATCTGAGATGAATGCTTAATATTAAATATGTGATATATAATAAACGTTGCTTATGTTTTGCATCTGCGCTAGTCCTGCCCCCGCTCTGCCATTAGTTATCTAACCTCACGGTGCATGACGGGACCCCGTGATGAATCCAGATGGCATAAGCATACGTTATATAAGTATTTTCGTTTCTTTATCTGTGATGCTTAGGAAGCATAAATGATGGGACTTCATTAATGAGATTAATGAAAAAGAAAGAAACCTAAAAATGTTGTAGAATCAAATTTTCAAAAAGGGTAGCTCTAGTTTTTTCTTTGCATAATGGTATTCCTTGATGAATATCCAGCACCTCATTCGATGAAGAAAGAGCCAAGATCCCTTCACCGGGAGTGACCTCTTTAGCAAAATCTAGCAGATGTTACAACCCACTCAGTTTTGACTTTTGATTGCTTCTCTAGTTCTTGCTTTGCATAGTGGTATTCCTTGATGAATATCCAACACCTCATTTGATGGGGAAAGAGCAGATATCCCTTCACCGGGAGTGACCTCTTTAGCGAAACTAGCAAAAGCCTCAAAAACGCTCCTTTTCAAAATCAATTGATTCTACAACGATATCAAGTTCATTACGCAAAAGGTTTTCTTAAAAACCTGTCGTAGCCCTCCGTCATTTCAGGTAAGGACTATTTAATATCCATGCTGCGTTTGTTGACCTTGTCAAGGCGTAGTGTGCGGTAGCTGATTAGTGCTTATCTACAACGCATATGATGCGATTGGATTATGGTAGTCGTACGGCCTTGTTGACCTTATCAAGGGTCGTGCGGGTGGGTTTAATTCAATCACAAAATGAACGGGTTGAACTTAACTTGCGGTTTATGGTTTGTTAACCTTATCAAGGTTATAAATCGCTTGGGGAAAAACATTATCGGGAATTTCAAGTGTTGAAATTTGCAATGAGATTGCATACCTTCTATGAGATAGTTGGATCTCGATACCCACTGCGAGTAAGAGTTGCTCCTAGGAGAGTTTTTCACTTTACAATTAACCGATCAAATAAGTGACTAAAAAGGTGTTAGCAGGGTTACGCTCCTGGGAAAACGAGGTTTATTTTAATTAGGTCCATGCGAAAACACAGGGAACCTCCCTTAAAGTATCGACACTGGCCTGACCGAAAGATTTGCGAACTTGTAGGGTGTAATTAATCCCAGCTAGTCTTACCTTTTAAGGTTTGAAGGAAGATTTGATAAAAACAGTGGGAGCCATCCTGATTAGATAAAATAATAACCAATCTAATCTTGCAAGAGCATACGCAAAGTGTTTTCTTCTCTCTCTTTCTTCCGGTAGCGACCATGTCACGCCTTAATCAAGAAAATAATATGGATGTATTGACCGGACCCGCTTGTTATACTGAGCTGGGGAACGTTGGTTCCGCTCTTCCTTATAATTGTTATAAGTCTGAGCAGGAAATAGAGGAATATCCGGATTCCTACGCGACCCAAACGAAGAATGAGCATGTTGATGCATCTTCTTCGGGTGTGTTCGTTATCAACAATTGTTTCTCAGTACACTCTACGTCCTGAGTATGAGATACCGGATCAGGATCCCACATATGTAATATGTTACATGGACTAAAGAAAGATAGACAACTGAGAAAATGTGATCATTCTCTAAGAGTACGGAATGGTGCAAGTGTTGCAGCCAAAGCAGTTGGTGAATATCACCTTGTATTACCAAATGGGAATACATTGATTCTGAACGGATGTTATTGCATACCGAACCTGATATGCAATATTATATCAGTTTCTTTATTAAGTAAAGAAGGATATAATTTTGTATTACAGGATAATGTTGTAAACATTTTCCTGAATCAAAAGTTGATTGGATTAGGCACGTTATATAATGACATATACGTTCTAAATCAAACTACAGTTCTCAACGTACAGAACACACACAAGAAGAAATGTTCAGAAATGAACGAGTCCTTCTTGTGGCATTGTAGACTAGGTCATATCAATGCGACATGACTAGCTAAGTTACATAAGGATGGATATTTGAATCTGTTCGAACTTACATCTTATGAAACTTACCAGTCATGTCTCAAAGATAAAATGACTAAAACTCCGTTTACTGGACACAGACAAAGAGTTACTGAACTCTTGGGAATGATACACAGTGATGTATGCGGCCCAATGTCTACACATGCCAGGGTTGGTTCTTTATACTTCATTACATTCATCGATGATCTCTCAAGATTCGGATATGTGTTTCTGTTGAAATATAAGTCTGAACCTTTTGAGATATTCAAGGAATATAAGTGCGAAGTAGAGAACCAGAAGGGTAGAAGTATTAAACTCCTTCGATGTGACCGGGGAGGAAAATACTTGAGCACGGAGTTCCTGGATTATTTAAAAGAGAATGGGATTCTCTCTTAGCTTACTCATCCGTATACACCACCGCACAACGGTGTATCGGGACGGAGGAATCGCACCCTATGATATATAGTGCACTCTATGATGAGTACTACTGAGTTACCTATTTCCTTTTGGGGTTATGCGCTTGAGAAGCCGCATACCTATTGAATAGAATTCCATCCAAATCGGTGCCTACTACTCCATATGAGATATAGAATGGGAAGAGACCATCTCTTAAATGAGTTAAGATATGAGGTTGTCCGGCCTATGTTGAAAAGAAAAATCTGGACAAGTTCGAGGCAAAGTCAGTACCGTATAAGTTTGTTGGATATCCCGAACATTCTTGAGGGTATATCTTCTACCATACTGAGGAGCAAAAAGTATTTTGTTTCTCAGCATGCCACTTTTTTAGAAAAGAAATTTCTTATGGAAGAAATTAGTGGTCATGGGGTAGAACTGGAAGGAGTTCCAGCTAGACAAACTAACAGCTGATGATTTGGTAGAACCGGAGGATTCAATAGTTCCTAACGAACCTCAGCCACTCCGCAGATCTAGTAGGGTTTATCATCCGCCTAAGAGATACTACGGTTTTCTCAATGACAGTAGAAGCGAGGATTGCATCATGGAAGATGATGACCCAACCAGTTTCGAGCAGGCCATCACAAGTGAGGACTCTGTGAAATGGCTGGATACTATGCGATCTGAGATGGAATCCATATACACCAACAAAGTAGTGACTTTGGTAGTTGTACCTGAAGGGGTAAAACCCATCGGGAGAAAGTGGATCTAAAGAAGATTCTTGGTGTAGATGGAAAAGTTGAGACATTCAAAGCTAGACTTGTTGCAAAAGGTTGTCGTCAATAACCAGGTGTGGATTTTAATGAAATATTTTCTCCAGTGGCTATGCTTAAGACCATCCGGATCCTACTTGCCATTACTGCATACCATAACTACGAAATCTGGCAGATCCACGTCAAGGTCGCTTTTCTAAATGGTGATTTAGAAGAGAGCGTGTACATGACACTGTCAGAGGGCTTTGTAGACAAGTGGGAGCAGCGGAAAGGTGTGCAAGTTGTTTAAATCAATTTACGGATTAAAGCAGGCATCGCGGAGTTGGAACATCTGTTTTGATGTGGCAGTCAAAGAGTTTGACTTCATCAAAATGGTAGATGAACATTATATATACAAGAAAGTTGTAAAGAGTAAGGTTGTCTTCCTCATATTGTACGTGGATGATATACTCTTGATAGGAAATGGTGTTCCTATGCTACACTCGGTCAAGCTCCTCTTATCATGATGTTTCTCCATGAAGGATCGGGACGATGCCTCCTACATCGTGGGGATTAAGATCTATAGAGATAGATCTAAGTGGATGTTAGGATTGTCCCAATCCAGATACATTGACACCATACTAAAAAGGTTTAGTATGGAAGATTCCAAGTGTGGGAATTTACCCACGATCTCAGGAACCACTCTTTCCAAAGAGATGTCCCCCAAGACTGATTTGGAGAGGGCTTTCATGCAAGGGATACCCTATGCTTCGGCAATCGGGTCTATCATGTATGCGATGTTATGTACCCGATCGAATGTAGCATACGCACTTAGTGTTGTAAGAAGGTATCAATCGGATCCTGGGGAGAATCACTGGACATCAGTGAAGAACATTCTTAAGTACTTTAGAAGGACTAAAGATATGTTCTTGGTGTATGGTAACGGTGAACTCCAAATGGAGTCCTTTACCGATTCAAGCTTCCAGAATGATAAGGTCGACTGTAAGACAGTCGCGGGTTTTTTCTTTACCCTCAGTGGAGGGACGGTATGTTGGAAGAGTTCCAAGCTAGATACCGTGGCAGACCCAACGATAAAGGGTGATTACATCGCTACCAACGATGCTACCAAAGAGGCCGTCTGGATAAAGATGTTCATGAGATGAACTTGGTTCCTACCATTTAGTGACAATGGAGCTGTGGTTTTGGCCTAGGAACCTCGGTCCCATCAGTGATCCAGACATATTCTTAGGCAGTATTACCTGATCAGGGAGATGGTTGATCTCCGGACGATCAAAGTCAGGAGAGTTGACAGGAAGAATGACACGGGGGATCCACTCACCTAGGCCAAAACCCCAGATACAGTTTGAGAGTTTTTGGTACGTTGGGTATGAGATACTACAACAACTGGCCTTAGTGCAAGTGGGAGATTGTAAGTTATATGTATGCCCTAGAGGCCATTGTTGTACATGATTGTATATTACAATGGATGCTTGGACATATATAGGGAGGACTTTCTTGCTCGATATGATAATATGCTATCTGGTTACTCTTTATTTTAACATGTAGACTAGTATTGTGATACTGTCTTGCTCTCACATGTTGATAAAGCCCTTAGAATGTATACTTGACTACCAGGACTATGATGCAGATCATACTGGTGGGGCCAGGGTAGTCCACAAGTTCATCCTTTAATTGTTCCTAGTCGAGGGTGTATCGAGACGGGGCATCGATATTCCATAGTAGACTAGCGTATACGCTTCTTGACCCATTTGATGGGCGATGGATGATCTCATATCCATTGGTGTTTAACATCAAAGATGGTATACGGGTGCTCAGAGGAGGCTGGATACTAAACAGGACTCGCCGAGAACTCCTAAATGGTATTATACCTAACATCAGATAGTAGTTCTCTAGTGACACTGGTACAGGTTAGTCTGTAGACCCGAGGTCGTCATAGAGTCTTGTGTGATTCCCACTGTACTTTGATTTCCACCTTACCACATTCAAGAGAGTGTGAAAAACAGTGGTTTTTGGATACAGTCCCGAGTCATATGGAGGCAATGAGCGATAGAAGGGGTTTCGTCTCTCCCGGTATTGAGGGTTGATGTTGCGCTGTGCTCGATTGGTTATAACTGAAGGTCCCTGGCCAGGGCTGATGCGGAGATTTACTGGTAAGTGTTATCAGTAGTTTCTCGACCCGTTATGAGCTTCATATCAGCATGACTTATCAAGTTACCGGGGGTCTGACGTTTACCACCCCTAGACTCGATATGCGACATATCAGACGAAAAGACTGGACTGTACGGTAGTGTTGCTGTTGGATTCACAGGAGTATGGACAAGCTTGCTTGTTGATTTTCTGATCGCTCAATACCCGGGTAGCCATTACGTCCAGCTAGTACTGCTGACGGCTTGTGGGTGACTAATATGATCATCACTACTGCCAGCATATTGACGAGTCATTAGAGTCCTACACAGAAGTTTCCTAGCTCATGCGAAACGAAGTAGGGCACATATGTGATATGTGCGGGGCCGAGATTAATACGTGTATGTTATACTGTATTACAATTTCGTGATACAGGTTATATGTGATATAACCGGATTGTTGAATCAAGTGTTGATTCAATGATATGTTATATATATATGTGTGTGATATACTTATAAAAGATATTAGTTGGTTTTATGTGATACAACCGGGTTATTAAATCAAGTGTTGATTTAATAATTTAATGTGTCATTATATATTTGATATATTAATATACATTAACTAATATTAGCTCACTTAAGAAAATATTTTCTCTTTATACATTTAAATATATATGTGATATATATTAATGTATTTAATTTTGTATCATGCTAGATGATACATTGGACTTGGGTGTATGAGACTCATACCATACTTAAGATAATATGGGGTTTTAATTATTAAGGGAAAATCAAAATTAGGTGGAAATTAGTCATGGCTTGAGATGCTTATGGAAGCATGTAGAACCATTAACTTAGTCCACTAATTTTATTTTACTCTAGATATTTATTAACCTAACCATTATCTTTAGCCTTAGTTAAGCCTCTACATGAGTTATATATGATATTTTCTCACCCATGGTTGCCCTTCTATTCTTGATTCATTTCACCACTTCATCTTCTTCTTCATCACCTTAAGCTCTCTAGGTTTTCTTGAGATGAAGAAAAAGTGAGAGAAAAATAATTCTAAAGTGAGCAAAATTCCTACTTCATCAATCTACACTAGACTAGACATTTAGTATAGGTTGTTTGCTTCACTAATTCTCAATTAGTGAAGAGGTAGCTTGAGTTGGAGATTTCTCGACGTAGATCATCTTCGGCCTCGAAGTTCTTCAAGCAAGCTTGTTCATTTCGCTTAGTGGAGCCTAACGAGAGTCCGGGAGACCACTACTTGGAGCAAAGGGACTACTGCACGGAGCTTTAGAAGTGAAGGACCGGTCTACAAAGGTTGTATTCGTTGTTCACTTAGAGTAAAGTTGTTTACTTGCTTATGTAAACCATAATCCTCTAGTTAGATCCTTGGTCCGGGTTTCTTAGCACTCTAGATTTTTTTAAATTGCATACTTGATGTCTTAGAAAACATAGTGAGGGTGCTAAGGAACCCAGCAGGACCGAGCAGGAATCTGCTCGGTGGCCTCACGATGAGGGCTTTCTGAATTCCCTGGTTTCTCCTTAGGACGTCGTTCAACCTTTCGTGACCCATATAGGTGGGAATGGTGACCGTCACGAACGACACGTGGCAGTACTATATCAGAAAAGTACGATATTCCGAGATTTACGTTGTTGCACAAGTAGATCTCGACCGTTGGAAGATATTTGCTGAGGCTATAAATACCAAAAGTATGGTCTCACCTTCGAATTCTTATATCAGTTTCTTCCTAGTCTTGTGTTTCCCGAAGATGACCGAATGCGTATATACCATCAGGGAGATCGTTTCTCGGGATGATGTGTATTTTTATAATCTCGATCGTTCCGAGAAGACGTATGAGGCGATGATAGGCCGCTTGGAGGGCCACTGTGGGCGCTTACTTTCCCGGCGATCTCCTCTTCTCCAAGTGCTAATCTACGCGATATGGAGGACTTTCCCGGATCTATACAACATCCTATCTCTGCAGTTGATGGACGAAGCGTTTGATAAAATGCATACGGTCCACGAGCTTGGTCTGATCTCGAAGAGCAGGCGGGACCGCTCGGTGGACCTTCTTCTTGAGAGTTTCCAGCAAAGGTTGGTCGTTGCATCTTGCACGGCGGATAGGGACCCCGGTGAGTCCGTAGTTTCTAGGGTCTACGGGTACCGTCAGAGGGAGCGGGCGGAGGCTGCTTGGGCTCGACTAGAGGAGCTTTCTTCTGAGTATGACCGACAATGTTTTCTTAATCCTCACCCTCCTCTGTTGTAATCGTTGTAAGGCTGGAGAGCCCATAATACATCCGAATAAATAAATTTTTCTTTGGTTATGGTGTATTGTCTCTTCCTTTCCGTATTTTTCTTTTTTTAACCCCGGAGTCTTGGAGCTGAGGAAAGTAGCAAAGGGATGGAGCCCCGGGGTGGTGCAGAAGTCTCTTTTGTAAGAAGACTTAGTTCGAAAAACTTAGTTAATGCCGAAAAGAACTACATTATTTAAAAGATGGTACATGTTTATTTATACAACTTAAGCTTTTCGGCGTTATATGGCCGAGGAAAATTACGCCCCTTGGAGTCCTGTAGGCGGTATGCTCCACCGGGCAACGCTTCAGTTACGAGAAATGGTTCGTCCCACTTCGGGGAGAACTTATGTAGTCTCCCTTGGTCTATGAACTCGTTTCTTTGTAAGACCAGATCTCCCATCTTGAAAGCCCGATGTTTAACTCGGGCATTGTAGTAGCGAACGGTTTGCTGCTGATAGGCGGCTGCTCTGATTACGCTCGATCTCGTTTTTCTAATAAGATGTCCAAGTTGCTTCGAAGTGTCAAGGTGTTATCTTCATCGTCAAAGTGTTCGACCCTATAACTGGGTAGTCCAATTTCCGCGGGGACTATTGCCTCGGTACAATAGCAGAGGCTAAATGGGGTTTCTCCTGTGGGTGTCTTTTTCGATGTCCGCAACGCTCATAGTACCCATGGCAGTTCCTCGACCCAGCTGCCTTGCCTTCCCTCCAAGTGAGCTCTGAAACCGCGGATGACACCTCAGTTCGCTACTTCGGCCTACCCGTTGCATTGTGGATGTGCGACAGCGGCAAACTTCATCAATATGTGGTAGTCACTGCAAAACTCTTTGACTTTATCGTTTTCGAAGTTGGTCCCATGGTCGGTAACTATGCACCTCAGGATTCCAAATCGAGAGATTATATTGTTCTGTAGGAATTTTATCGTAGAGACGGCGTCCGGTTTCCTGATGGGCACGGCCTCTATCCACTTCGTGAAGTAGTCCACAGTGACAAGGATGTATCTATGTCCGCCCGTGCCGGTGGGGAGTTGGCCCACCATATCCATCCCCCATTGTGCAAACGGCCAAAAGGAACTGAGTAGCATTAGTTCGGTAGTGGGGAGACGATGTATGCTGCCGAAGAGTTGGAAGTTCTTGCATCTTCTGACCAGCTTCTCGGCATCCTGGTGTATTCTCGGCCAATAGTAGCCCTGGAGCAATGTCTTCTGGACCAGGGTACAAGCCCCTTGATGCACTCCCCCGACCCCTTCATGTATCTCTCGTAGAACGTAGTCTGCCTCGTAGGGGTCGACGCACCGAAGCAGAGGCTGAGTGTATGACTTCTTGTTCAGGTTTTCATTGCTCCAGACGAAATGGCGTGCTTTTTCCCGAAGCCAGCGAGCTTTTACCCGGTCTTCGAGAAGTACACCGCCCTTCAGGAATTCCACAAGAGGCTTTCTCCAATCTTAGCCTTCTTCCTGGGTTGTGTAGATTTGGAGCGTTACCTCTACATCTTCCACACTGGGTCGTGGTAATACTTCGAAGAGGATATTTCTTCTAAGATTGACCGAATAAGAAGAAGCGAGCTTGCTCAAGGCGTCGGCATGGGTGTTCAAGTTTCTAAGAATCTGCTCCACTTGGACTTCGTCGAAATTTTTCCGAAGCCTTTTTACCTCGGCAAGGTATTTTATCATAAGTGTCTCTCGGGCCTCGAAACGCCTGGTTACTTGGCCAACGACTAGTGCCGAGTCACTGCGTACCCTGAAGGTCTTCAGCCCTATCCCGGAGGCGATTCGTAGCCCTGCCAACAAGGCCTCGTATTCCACGGCATTGTTTGACGCCCTAAAACCGAGCTTTAGAGAATACTCCATTTCTGCCTCATCCGGGCCGTGGATGATCAGGCCGGCCCCGCTCCCTTCCTCTGTAGAGGACCGTCCATGTAGAGTACCCAGTCCGGGATAAGGTCGGGCACCTCCTCGACCGAGGGTCATGGTTCAGGGCCCCACGCTGTCGTTCCTCTTTTAGTGGAGATGGTGCATTCGACAACAAAATCGGTTAAGACTTGTGCTTTGAAGGCTTGTCTGGGGTGGTATTTGATGTCGAATTGAGATAACTCCTATCTCTATTTCTCCAGACGACCTGATGATTCGGGGGAGGCGAGGATAGACCCTGAAGGTCGCTCGGTGAGGATGAGGATCGTGTGCACCTAGAAATAGTGTCGAAGTTTCATGGAGGCGATGACAAGCGCTAGGACTATTTTTTCTATAGCCAGGTATCTGGTTTCCGCGTTCTTGAAAACATGGCTCACGTGGTAGACCGGTCTCTGTATGCCTTCGAATTCTCTAACGAGCACTGAGCCTGCAGCTTGGTCGGAAACGGCTAGATATAGTAATAGCTCATCGCCCTCGACCGGTCGGGTGAGAAGCGGCGGGGTCATTAAGTGTGCCTTGAGTTGTTCGAAAGCGTTCTGGCACTCCTCAGACCATTCGAACTTAGGAATTTTCCTTAGGGCCCTAAAGAAAGGGAGGCACTTCTCTCCGGATCTGGACATAAAGCGACTCAGGGAAGCCACCCTCCCCGTGAATCGCATAATATCGACATTGCTCTTGGGCGTTGCCATGTTGAGGATGGTGCTGATTTTTTGGGTTTGCTTCGAGTCCTCGGTGGGTAACCATGAACCAGAGGAACTTCCCACTGGTGACTCTGAATGTGTATTTAGCTGGATTCAGCTTCATCTTGTACTTGTGCAGGACGTCGAATGTCTCGCCGAGGTCTTTAGTGTGCCCGGTTGACGAGGCGGATTTTACAAGCATGTCGTCGACGCAGACTTCCATGTTTCTCCCAATCTGCGGTTTGAACAGCTTGTTGACCAGCTACTGATACGTGGCCCCGGCGTTCTTGAGTCCGAAGGGCATCACTTTGTAGCAGTAGACTCCCCGGTCAGTGGTGAAGGAGGTAAGTTCTTCGTCGGCCGGGTTCATCCGGATCTAATTATAACTGGAGAAAGCATCCATGAAGCTCAGTAATTCGCAGCCGGCCGAGCTGTCCGCTAGCTGGTCTATCCGAGAAAGTGGATAGTTGTCTTTGGGGCAAGCCTTATTCAAGTCCGTGAAATCGACGCACATGCGCTATTTCCCATTTGCCTTCTTGACCATGACTACGTTCGCCAGTCAATCCAAGTAGTCCAGCTTTCTGATGAAGTTGGCGGCAAGCAATCGATCCACCCCGTCTTCTATCGACTTTTATTTAACTAGCACAAAACTTCTCTTCTTTAGTCGGATAGGTCGGGCCTTCGGGTCGACCTAGAGCTTGTGGGAGATCACTTCAAGGTTGATCCTGGGCATGTCCGCTGGAATCCAAACAAATACGTTCGAGTTATCTCAGAGGAACCGGATCAAGCCTTCGCGGGTGTCCCCTGTCAAGAAAGAGCCGATTTGGACTGTCCAGCTGTCGACTCCCTCTATGAGGGGGACTTCGGTCAACGCTTCCACCGAGGCACCTCGAACCTCCTTTTGGTCGTCGCGTGTATCTAAAGACCCCTGAAAATCATGCGTGTCTTCAAAATCGTCGCCCTGCTCTCTGGTGAGGAACGCCGAGGTGAGGCAAATCCTGACGGTTTGCTAGTCCCCATAGGCCCGGCCTATCCCCCCATTATCCAAAAGGAATTTGAGCGCAAGGTGATAAGTCGAGATTTGAGCCCGGAGGGCATTTAAGGTAGGGCGTACCAGGAGAATATTATAGGACAACGGGACCTTAGCAATAAGGAAGTTTATCGGTATGGTTCGCGTCTTGCCCGCTTCCCCAATGTTGAGGAAGAGGGTGACCGATCTCTCGGCCGGGACGGAATGGTTGGTGAACCCAAAGAGGACATGGGAGGTCGGCTGAAGATCGGATGAACCTAACCCCATATGCTGGAAACAGTCGTAGAACAGAATATCTGCCGACCTTCCTGAGTCGACCAATATTCTTTGGACCCCATAATGGTGAACTCGGGCCGTTATCATAAGAGGGTCATTGTGAGGAAGTGATATGCCGTGAAGGTCATCATCGGTGAAGATGATCGGGTCATCCTTCATGCCCTTCTTTTGGAGTGGATTGCTTACGCCATCGACTGGCAGGAGGTAGTTGTTTCCCCTACTTCCCAGAGCTAGATCCACCAAAATGACCATGACTTTCCCGATTGTTAACTCCCTAGGAGGGGTTTCGTATTTTTGCTCCCGTTCCGTCTGTCGCTTGTCCCATAGGTATTTCTCCAGGTGACCGGAGCAGATCAGTTCCTCGATTTAGTCGCGAAGCTGTTTGTAGCTTTCAGTCGGGTGACCCTGCGACCTGTGATAGGCGCAGTACGGGCTGCGGAAACACTTGCCCGCCTTTTGGGTAGCTGGCGGGAGCTTAAAGAACCTATCTCCCTTAGCTTCCTCCAACATCTCGGTCTGGGAAATGTTTAGGGGGGTGTACTCCTGAAATCTCGAGGAATAAGGTTTCGGACGATCGACTTTCTTTTTCTCTTCCCTGTCCCTCTTCTTCTAGTCTGCTTGGTCGCCTCTGGGCAGGTTGGAGTTCACCTCTGACTCGAGTTGGATTTCTCGCTCGGTCCATGCTTTCACTTTGGCCATAGGCTTAGGTTGTGCCAATGCAAAAGAGCGGAGCCACCTTTTGTGCCTAAGACCCAACCTCAGCGCGGTGATAACAGTTTCGTCACGGTGCTCGGGAACCTCCAAGAGGGGATTGTAGAAGCGAGTGACATACCTTTTGAAGGATTCCTTGTCTTCGCTTTTGACGGTGAACAGGTAGTCGACTGTCTTCTTCTGTCGTCGGTTACCAACGAAATGACCGAGAAATTGGGTAGCCAGCTTATCAAAGGTCGAGATGGAGCATGGCGCAAGCCCTCGAAACCAGTCCCGGCCAGCTCGGATTAGGGTGGTAGGAAAAGCTTTGCATTGAGCCATGTCCGAGTAGTCTTAGAAGCTCATGCCCGCCATAAACGCGTCCAAGTGGTTCTTCGAGTCGAACTTCCCATCGAAGAGGGCCACTTTAGATGACTTGTTCCTGGACGAGACACACTCGGCCAGTAGTTGTTCTGTAAAGGGCCTTGTGAGCGAATCGGCGGAGTACTTTGCCTCTTCGCCGGATATATGGTCATCTCGTCATATGCCTTCAATTTTCTTTTTGAGGGGTTCGATCCGTTGGTGGTACCCCGAGATTCAGTACAGTCGGAGCGGCGGCTATCCCCGCTCCGAGCCTGCATGATGGTGCGGCTTCGATTCTGCTCTATCACATTTCTTAAATCCTCAGGCGAGGCCCTTCTTGAGTAGTCCCAACGTTCGCCGTTTGTGCGGCCTCGATGGGAGTGGGGGCACCGGTCGTTCCTAGAAGCAGGCGAACTGACCGACACCTCCTCAGGGGGTGAGAGCGTACGGTGGGCGTCGGAGCAACGAACTGGTCTCCCCAAAGATCAGGGTGTGGAGCTGTCCAGCACCCAGCGGGTCATGGAATCATTCGTCGCATGCGGGTCATGGTTACCGGAGTCGGCATGCCGGTGTTCGGTGGCGCTGAGATGAGCGTGAGTGAGATCGAGGGCCTAAGCGTGCCATCTGTCCTCCTGCGGGCGTCGTCATCCTGGAGAGGGGAACTGTGGTTTGGTGGGTAGGGCCCACCGCTTAAATGCGAAAGAGCACATCCACCATCGCTGTGAGTCTATCGATCCGAGCGGATAAGGCGTTGATGACATTAGGAAGGGGAGTTGAACCGCTCCCGCCTCCGTTATGGAGGGTGGGATGACTCGCATTGGGATTATCACGGTTGTCACTCACCATCGGATCGAAGGCGGAAGATCAACTTTATGGATGGAGAAACTTCTAGCTTCCCACAGACGGCGCCAACTGATGGAGGTCGGAATCTCCCTCAGATGTTATCCTCCGTCGATCTAGTTGTGAGCTGTCACGCCCCGATTCCTAAAATACGGGATACGAGGGGTGACTAGGCTAGCCATGCTCCTACAGTCAGGTAATAATCACATCGTAGTCACACTTCGGCTTCTAGCATTACATGGTAGTCAGTAAACAGTACTTGAGTAAACGAAAATCACAGTTCACAACTTTATTACATTGCAAATTTAAAAGAGTACGATATATTTATTTCACAGAATAAACAACTAACCAATAAGACAAATGCTGAAATCAAAGAAAGTAGCGCTGTTGATACAGTCTAGATCTCCGCGATCTCGAAGGATAAGTCCTGCTCCTGGGCTGGATCCACTTCGTCCTCTGAGCATGCACACTTAGGTCGTCAGGGCGACACATATAGCAATAAATATATATAATGGGCGTGCAGTATTATTAAACATGAGGAGTACAATGAATTGCAGAACATGTATAATTACAACAACTGAATATGAATAGTGCAATATGAGTATCATGTCGGTGAACTAAGCAATGCATATGTCACTACTTAACGGTCACTAAGTCCATGAAATCAAATGGTGGAGAGGATTCCCATGTTTAACAAGGGTCTCGTGCATGCCCGAGACTACGGTCCACTGTGCCCGGGACATAACCCTGTCAGCCATGCCGCTAAGCCCACGACTATATATATATATATATATATATATATATATATATATATAGCGAATGATCATCCTCTAAATCACTGTACCTCGCTAAATACGAGTTCAATTCCACCTTGATTTCCCCATTCCCCGGGTTATAGTATGCATTCATGTATTAAATAGGTTGTGGACAAATACGTATCGTTGTCACTTTCAATCACTTTTCCACTTATCAATATCACTGTCGTATTTGCCACAACCCAATCTCTAACATCAATATATCGACAATGCAAATCAGCCGCTAGGTTTCAACGTGAATGATCACTATGCAGCAGGTATAAATCAAGCATGAAAATATAGAGAAATGCACTGAACGTGTATTCACTGTTCTATAACGACCAATGCCATACAACTTGCAAAATTTACGGTAAATCATACGCCTAGAATAGACCAAAATAATATAAAGGGAGTATGAAGCACACTTGGTTATCTAAACAGTAAAATTAATTTCAGGTCAATCGGGGTTGAGGTTAGGGAATTATCATCAATTTAAGGCAGCGATCGATTTCTGGAATTCCAGTTTCAGAACTGAAAGCCCAACTTCGCGCGCATTTTACCAGTGATTATGTTCAGATTCAGGTACTGCCCTAGTTTAATAGAATCAAGTTCTGTCAGTTAAATTTCCAACGCATCAAACGGATTATCCATCGCACCTCTATATCAGAAGGTATATTCAGTTTAAGGTGACGGTGTAAGGAATATTACTGCAGAAACTGCAGAACATAACGACACTCTAAAATACAATTTAAATATCAAACTACGGCGAAAAGGCACAAGACCAGATTCATGTGTTAGTTAATTAAGTTATCTACGCGACCATATAGGGCTCTGTGCATTTTCAGTTTTATGCAGGTATGTACAAATGCTTAAATCCAGGTTTCCTCTGTAAAATGCCACCCCGGACTGCAGTCCAGAGTTGCGTTCTTCTTCATTTTTTCATGTCATTAAATTGCAATATTCAATAAATAATTACATAGGGTTATAGCTTATCTAGTTAGGTTCGATACGAGCCCTGGACCACCATGATTAGATTTATATTTAATTAACTACTAATTTTACAACGTGATGGGTACAGTGATTTTCAGATTTGACGTAACCAATTAGGATGTCATTTTACATTCGATGCCTTAACTATTTGATACCAATTTCTTATACGTCACTTGTTAACATCAGTCAAAACTTCTAATAATAAAACTTGGGGATTTTTAATAGGATAATCGCATCGAGCACTCGGTATGTGTATGTGGATGCTATCTATTTGTACATACACATATCATACATTTTACCAATTAAACCGTTAGACTATATTTACTAACTATATAAGTATGTAGCATGAATTGAACAAGTGAAGGAGGTTCACTTGCCTATGACGAATTCGATGGTACGGCAGCGACGTCAACGGAAATGGCACGAGCAGCAACAACTCAAGCAGTCGTAATAGCACGAAGGCTAAGGTCTGGGCTCGGCTGCTCGCTGGATGAGGATCGAAAGAGGGAGGTGATGGCGTAGGGATGGTTTGCTGGGAAAAGTGGCGATGGTCGCCGGCGATGGGTTGCTGATCGACGACGGTGATGGCTGTGACCTCGACAGCGGCTTGTTGCAGGCGACGGTGGCAGTGGTCGGGTGTGCAAGAGGAGCTCAGGTTGCTGTTGGCTGGAGGAGACGAGGAGGAGGATGGTGAAGGTGATGGGTGTAGGTTGCAATGGAGGTTCGAGTCGTTGGAGGGTTCGCCGGCGGTGAGGCAGGGGTCGGTGCAGTGGGATGTGGGCTTAGGTGTATGGGTGTGGTAGCTGTTCGTTTTAGATGAGGAGTGGGGGCGTTCGGTTGCTTGATGGTGGAGGAAGGTTGATTGGGTGTCGGCGGCGGTGGTCGGCGCTTGGGAGAAGTTCGGTGACGCAGGGGAGTTGTCAGTGGTTGTCGTGGGGACTTGGTGCAGGGGCTCGGGGTTGAAGATGGGTGTGCAGGAGAGGCATTGGGTTCGGGTGCTCAGGTGAGACAACGATGATGGCTGGAGAGGTTGCAGTGGTCTCGGCAACGGGTGGAGCTTGGAGTTGGGTTTGTGAAGAAAGAGGAGGTGGTGTTGGTTTGGGAGGGGAGAAAACTCATGGAGGTTGCGGTGCTGGAGAGGTGCAAAGAGAAGGAGAGTGAGAAAGAGGCGTTGGAGAGAAGAGGGGAGGTAGGTGCGGGGATCCCGAAGTCGTTGGTGACGAGGCCACTCGTCATGGAGCCGTTCTCGCGGAGGTGGGCACGAGAAGGGGCGAAGTCGAGGGGAGGAGCCGTTGGAGGGAGTGTCCGTTGTGGGAGCGGGTCGTGGGGATGATGGGCGCGAGGAGCGGGCGTGGGCGTGAGAAGAAGGCGTGGGACGTTGGGAAAAGGGCCGGAAAGAGATGAGCAAGGGAGGAAGATGAGGGAGAGCGGGTCGGCATGGGTCGGGTCGGGTACAAGTAGAATTAGGATTTAGTTTAGGTTTTTAAAAGATTCGGTAAAAATTAAAATATAAAGTTATAAATTGTATAAAAATGAAAAAAAACGGAATAAAAATCTGGAAAAATACAGAAAAATTATATTCGGAACGGGGGATTTACACGAGCGGTTTCGAACGGTTGAGATTGGATATGAGAATTATTGTGTGGACCTCAATGGGTTGTTGGATGTTGTCGACGCCAAGCTACCTGCAAGGGAAGTTCCGGGGTGGAAAACCACCGTAGGACCCTCCGGCGGTCAAGTTAGCACCGTGGAATAAGAGCAGGGTAGCGGCGTATTAGAATGAGTTTGAGTGACCTGAGTCGTCTGAAAGAGGGGTTTATATAGTGGTAGCATAGAGCGAGCTGGCACGAGATCCTCGCCATTCGTTACGCCCCTGTGTTACACCCGCGTCAATGGCAGGATCCGTCCATTAACGGCGGGATACGCTCATTAATAGAAGGGCGTGCCAGAGTAGGACGCGGAACGTGGGGCGGCGGATATCTCGCTTTGGCGAGATACACGGAGCCGTGGTGGGGGCGCTTGGGCTCTGCGCTATCGGTTGGTCGGGGATGCCGAAGAAACTCAGCTCTGTGGATGGCTCGGAGACAAGCCAGGAGGCCGAGGAAGTTCAGCCCTGCAACAGCTCGGAGATGAGCTAAGGGGGTGTAAACTATTAGGTCCACGTTACCCACCCCGGTTCTTTCGGGGAGGCGGAATAAGTAAAAATCAAATTTTTCTCACAAGGTAACATGGACCAACCATGAAGGATCTTTGCTAAACAAAAACTAACATACTAACAACAAGTTCTAGCTACTCGGTTAGAAGGTTATACCTAGATCTTGAACTCCTTCTCTTCTTATTGTGGTTCTCCTTCTTGCTTGCTCCTTGTAGTGGCGTAGACGGCTCCTCCTCGTCGTCTTCTCTTTGCCGAAGATAGTTCCACCCGAGGGCCTCTACCTTGAGCTCCTACCTCAACCAAGAGGTAACTAAAGTGCTTGGTTTGCTAGACAAAGAACTCTAGAAAGAGTAGAGAGATGCTTTGATGGTTTAGTCTCAAAAGCTTATGATTTTCAACAAATGAAACACTTAAGTTTTGAAAGAGGAAGAGGGAGAGCTTTTTCAAGAGAGAGAAAAAGCATGATAGAATGATAATAGAATTCTACAACCATGCTCGCATATGAGATAATATGAAATAATAATAATAATAATAATAATAATAATAAAGATAATTGTGATGGTTAGTTTGGAATGACCATTATCATTTCACAATAAATGCATTTTGCAAGAAACAAGAAGCATCTTGCAAGTGAAATGATGATGGTCAAAAGGTCAACAAAAGTCAACCGGTCAACCAAAATCAAAAGGTCAACAAAAGTCAAATGGTCAACCTAACCATGGCACAATTATCCTTAATTAATATCATTAACCATATTTCTCATTCTCATTAAGAAAAAGTCAACTGTCAAAAACCCTAATGAGATTCATCTGCCTCTGTCAACTGTGCATACACACCCGCATCCGTGTTCCGAGGAACACGAATACAATGAGACAAAACCAATCCCAAAACAAATACTAGGATCTGGCTTAAACCAAAGCCCGCTAGTAATAACTGCCCGGACACCAAACGTGCACAAGTGCGCGGATGTGAACGAACCCCGTCGCAAAACTATGCGACCTCTACTCTATTTTGCCCAAAGACGAATAACCCTCTCTGTGGGACTCTAAAGACTCGACACTACGCTGGCAGTGGGTTTAACCACAGGCCGTAAGCGGTACTAGCTGTACGTAACGGTCCCCAGGTAGATGCCGATAAGAAGACTGATGAGGTGAACCCATCTGAACTCCAACTGAGCCTGAATGTGACAATCTCCATACAGTCTGGTTTGTTCGTCTGAGAGTATCGCATGGCGGGCCTAGGGGCGGTGAACGTCAGTCCCCTAATAGCGGTACAAGTCATGTCGGAGTGTAGCCCAGAACACCCTGAGAAACTACTGGAAACACTACCAGTAATTCTCGCTTGCCCTGGCCAGGGACGACTATGTGTAATGGCTCTCCTAGACACAGCACGATATCAACTCCCATACCGGGAGAGATGAATCCAGTCTAACCGTCACTGCCTCCAAGTGCTTCGAGACTGCAGCCAACTACTACCTGTTTGCACGACTCAATAGAGCCGTGGTAGGGTAGTAATCTAAGAACAGTGGGAACACACTTGAGGTGAGGTGACGGTGTTAAGTCAACGGACTAAGCTATACTCATGTCACCTGGGAACCGTTAACTGACGATAGGTATAATACCAACCAACAGTTCCCGACGAGTCCTGTCCAGTGTACTCGTAACCTTACGAGCACCTGCATACTATCTCCAATACGACGTACTGATGGCTGTGGGACAGACCATCTCCCCTGCTAGGACGAAAAGCGTATGCACCAGTCTACTCTGGAGTATCGATGCCCTATCTCGATAATCCTACGACTAGGGACCAAAATAAGGATGTGCTTATAGACTACCCAGCCCCCACTAGTGTGATCACCATCACAACGCCGGTAGTCAAGCAAAGATCCTAAGGGCTCCATTAATATGTTTTTAGCGATATGTTAAAAGAAACAATACACATATTAAGATAGATACAAACCAAGTAGCATACTACTATATCGAGCAAGACTGTCGTAAACCCGTGTATATATCCCAAGCTTCCAAAATGTATTATACAAACTAGTACTATACAATAATGGCCTCTAGGGCATACATATCCAACAATTTCCCACTTGCACTAAAGGCCAGTAATTGGTGTACCGCATACCCAACGTCTGCACTAAGGCCAGCTGATGGCGTGCCGCATACCTAATAGCTTAAAAAGTCGCTCGAACTGTGTTTGAGGGAGGGCCTTTGTGAATGGATCCGCCGTGTTTTCTTTTGTGTCCACTCTCCGTACCTCGATCTCCTAGCGATCAATGATCTTCCTGATCAGGTGATACTGCCTTAAAATGTGTCTGGATTTCTGATGGGATCTTGGTTCCTTCGCTAAAACTATAGCCCCATTGTTATCGCAATACAAAGGTATTGGGTCAACAATGGATGGAACCACCTGAAGTTCACTAATGAACTTCTTCATCCAGACCGCCTCTTTTGCGGCATCGCTTGCAGCAATGTATTCAGCCTCCATCGTCGAGTCTGTAACGGTATCCTGTTTGGAACTCCTCCAACATACCGCCCCTCCGTTGAGGGTAACCACAAAACCCAAGACAGACTTGTTGTCATCCTTGTCACTCTGAAAGCTTGAATTGGTAAAGGACTCGACCTTGAGGTCTCCATTACCGTAAACCAGGAACATCTCCTTAGTCCTTCTCAGGTACTTGAGAATGTTCTTCACTGCCGTCTAGTGGTTTTCACCTGGGTCTGACTGATACCGACTCGCCACGCTCAGCGCGTAAGCTACATCTGGTCTTGTACATAGTATCGCATACATTATAGATCCTACCGCCAAAGCGTAGGGTATAGTGCTCATGTGAAGCCTCTCCTCGTCAGTCTTAGGAGACATCTTCTTGGAGAGGGTGATTCCGTGCAATGCGGGTATATTACCGCGCTTGGAATCCTCCATACTAAATCTCTTTAGTATGGTCTCTATGTACCTGGACTGTGAAAGTCCCAGCAGTCTCTTGGATCTATCTCTGTAGATCTTGATCCCCGGAATGTATGAGGCATCACCCAGGTCTTTCATGGAGAACCTTTGTGATAAGAATAGCTTGACCGATTGTAGCATAGGAATGTCATTTCCTATCAAAAGAATGTCGTCCACGTACAAGACTAGGAACACAACAGTTTGTCCTACAATCTTCTTATAGATACAAGGTTCATCTTCATTCTTGATGAAATCAAATTTCTTGATTGCCTCATCAAAACAGATGTTCCAGCTCCGCAAAGCCTGCTTTAATCCATAAATGGATTTAAGCAACTTGCACACCTTTCCGCTGCTCCCACTGTCTACAAAACCCTCTGGCTGATCCATGTAAACGCACTCGTCCAAACAGCCGTTTAGAAATGCCGTTTTTACGTCCATCTGCCAGATTTCATAGTCATGGAAGGCAGCAATGGCAAGTAGGATCCGAATGGATTTGAGTATAGCTACTGGAGAAAAAGTTTCGTCATAGTCCACACCAGGTCTTTAACGAAAACCTTTTGCAACGAGTCTAGCCTTATAGGTTTCCACCTGCCCATCTACACCAAGTTTCCTTTTGTAGATCCATTTGCATCCAACGGGTTTTACCCCAGGTGGAGCAATATCCAAGGTCCATACTTTATTGGTGTACATGGACTCCATTTCGGATCGTATAGCATCCAGCCACTTATCAGAGTCCCTACTGATAATGGCCTGCCTGAAACTGGTAGGGTCATCTTCTTCCAAGATGCAATCCTCTCGATCCCCGTCTATGAGAAAACCGTAGTATCTCTAGGACGGATGAGAAATCCTACCAGATCTGCGAAGTGGATGAGGTTCGTCTGGGGTTATTGAATCCTGAGGTTCTGTCAAATCATCAGTTTCAGTTTTTGGTCGCTGAATTTCTTCCAATTCTACCGTGCTCCCACTAATTTATTTTGCAAGAAACTCCGTTTCTAAGAAAACGGCATGCTGAGCAACGAACACCTTCTGTTCCTCGGTGTGGTAGAAAAGATATCCATAACCATTCTTTGGATATCCCACAAACTTACATAAAACTGACCGTGCCTCTAGTTTATCTGGTTTATGCGTTTTAACATAAGCCGGACAACCCCATATCTTAAATCTTTTAAGATATGGCCTTTTTCCATTCCATATCTCGAATGGAGTCTTAGGCACTAATTTAGACGGAACATCATTTAATAGATATGCCGCTGTCAAAAGCGCATGTCCCCAAAATGAAAGAGGCAATTCGGCACTACTCATCATGGAGCGAACCATATCCAATAGGGTACGATTCCTCCGCTCCGATACACCGTTGTGCTGTGGTGTATAATGGGGAGTAAGCTGAGAGAGAATACCATTCTCTTTTAAGTAATCTAGGAATCCGTGCTTAAGTACTCCCCTCCCCTATTCGATCAGAGGATCTTGATACTTTTGCCAGTCTGGTTCTGATGGAGCTCCTTTTTGGGCCTCCGTCAGATGTTGTCTTCCGTTGATCTCACGGTGAACTTAGCTGTTTGTCCTTCGTTGCGTGTGGGTCTCAATGGGTTTTTAGAGGAAGAGGTGAGGTGAGGAAGCTGTTGCCGAGTACCTGCAAAGAAGTCTCGGGGTGGTTTGGTACCACCGAGGACCCTCCGACGCTCAAGTTAGTGATAAGATCCGAGCAGAGTAACGGCATAAAAGTGTAAAAAAGGGCTTACTTGACCCCGCTGTGATGGGGGTTTATATAGCGGTGGTGGAATGCAGCAGCAGGCATGAGAATCTCGCCGGCAGTTACGCTCCCGACGTCATGCCCGCGTAAAGAGCGGATCGCCCGTTAATGGGGATCGTGATGGCGTGGAACGTGGGATGTTGCCGGCGGAGAATCTGCGCATGGCGAGATTTGCGGAGCGGCGGTTACGCCTGTGAGTGGTGGTCGGAGGGACCGAGGAAGATGGTCTCGGCGGGAGAGCTCGGGAACGAGCGAGAGGGCCGAGGTATCTTGGTCCTGCGGTAGCTCGGAGGCGAGCTGAGAGACCGAGGAGGCCAATTTGCCAGGGCCCTGAGGTGAGCCAGCTTTGTGCTTGTAGGTCGGGCCTGATCGGTCACTGTGGGCCCTCTCTCCTGAGTTCTTGGACACGTCATCTGCCACGTGTCCTAATCTTGGAGATTGCCAATATTGAGCATCATCATCAGCCCCCCACTCTTGTCCCGACCAGCTAGTGGGTCGGGTCAAGAGTGGACTGCCGGGCCGTCTGGAGTAAGCTCCCTCCTAAGGTTTCGCCGGGACGCGTCCCCGGGCTGTCAGCTGTCTTTTCTGCCAGCTTATCGGGGCGAGATCTCTGCGTTTAGGGAAAGTGCGCTGGTTCGAGCATCCTGCCACTGAAGTGACGGTCCACGTGTCGAGCGTCGGTCGGCCGACGCGACGTGTGCAGACCTGTGGACTGATGAGGCGCAACCCAGTATGGGTGTGACATGTGGAGCGATCGGTCGTCGAGTTAATTTCGATCACTTGCCGAGTGTGCCAAGCGCTGCTGAGAAGGAGGCATCTCCATGGCTTACTCAGACTTGGATAGACCTGATGTCTCTTGTTGGGGCTTCGGATCCGCTGCATGTGATAGGCTCAGTGGCCTCGTTATGAGGGCTACAAACCCACAGCGTCTGTTGGGCAGGAGGATGCCTGCTGGGGATGACCGAGTAGGGAAGCTGCTCGGTTGATCTTGGCGAGGGTCTTGACCCCTGGCGTTGCGAGTAGGGAAGCTACCAGCCAGGGATAGTCGAGTCTGGAAGGAATTTAATCATTGTCTTTGTTAGGTAGGAACTCAGCGGCCTCGCGATGAGGGCTTCAGACCATCAGCGTCTGATGGGCAGGAGGACGCCCGCTGGGGATGCGCCGAGCAGGGAGGAACTGGACGGCTTCGCGATGAGGGCTTCAGACCATCAGCATCTGATGGGCAGGAGGATGCCCGCTGGGATGCGCCGAGCAGGAAAGAACTAAGCGGCCTCACGATGAGGGCTTGAGATCTTCAGCATCTGTTGAGCAGGAGGATGCCCGCTGGGGATGCGCCGAGCAGGAAGGAACTCGACGGCCTCGCGGTGAGGGCTTGAGATCCACAGCGTCTGATGGGCAGGAGGATGCCCGCTGGGGATGCGCCGAGCAGAAGAAACTCGACGGCCTCACGGTGAGGGCTTGAGATCCTCAGCGTCTGGTGGGCAGGAGGATGTCCGCTGAGGATGCGCCGAGTAGAAGGAACTCGACGGCCTCACGATGAGAGCTTTGATCCTTGACGCTGGAGTGGCCGTGAAAGGCCTGCGAAGGATAGCCGAGCAGGGTAGCTACTCGGTGCCTCTTGGCGAGGGCATTGGTCCTTGACGCTGGAGGGGCCCTGAGAGGCCTGCGAAGGATGGCCGAGCAGGGTATCTTCTCGGTGCCTCTTGGCGAAGGCTTTAATCCTTGACGCTGGAGGGGCCCTAAGGGGCCTGCGAAGGATGGCCGAGCAGGGTAGCTGCTCGGTGCCTCTTGGCGAGGGCATTCTGATCCCCAGCGTTGTGGTAGGGAATGTCACGCCCCGCTTCCCAGAGTACGCTAAGATGGGCACGTGACATAGCCAACCATGCTACCTGTGGATAGGAAAAATCCTTCCACAGTCAAATTACAGCTGTAGAGATATCAAGAACAGGAAAGTAAACTAATCTATCTAGTACATGTCCATGAGCCAGAATGAATGAGTCAAGAAAAAATGATATGCGGAAGCAACAGATACAATCAATGAAACACCTGGAAAGTAAAACTACATACCGACAGGAACTTCACCGCTCGGTCTAACAACGGCAATACTCCTTATCGGTCTGCAACAAAGGTAGAAGGATCTGGGCCATGCAAAACCCAGACGTCAACGCGTCATAACATCAAGCAACAATATGTAAACAGGGTAGCAAGACATCCAAATATAATCATAAATAGTAAAGCAGGTGTAAAGCAATATAAATCAGGGCAGTGAAAGGTAGCGTGCGGTGAGTAAACTAAACTGGTCAGTTGGTTATCTGCTCTCAAGTCTTTGAAATCAATTTGATGAATCATCGATGTAACTCAATAGTATCTCGTGCGTGCCCGGAACTACGGTCTAAGACTCTCGGGCTGAAACCGAGACGTGCCGCAAGGCACAAAAAGGAAAAGGGTACAGACCAACGATGTCAGCAGCATCGTCACGAGGCGGGCCTGGCCTAAAAAAAACTGATAAGTATAAGCAAGCGATTGTCGAGTTACAAGTCAGGATTTCATCATTGATTTCCCCATACCCCCAAGTTATGTATGTCAAGTCAGGTATTCAGTAATCAAGAACTAATGCCAACACAGGATCAGGTAGGAGCAGGTTTGTCTGGATAGACAACAGGAACGGTCCGTGAGGACTACATGTCAGGTTTGTTGGCATTAGACACAAGATCAGGTAACAGGTAAAGCCATGGTACATCAGGTCAAGTCGAGTAGTGTATTTAGATGTCATGTCATTTAAATAGTGTACAGTACCATGTCAGGTCAAGTAATATGTGTAGCAAGTCGCGTCAGGGTGTACAAGATAACATATGGATACTCATAATTGACTAGCATAATCATGGTTATGAATAAACAAGCATGGTACTATCAGAACAATAAACATGCATAGTAACATGATAGCAATAGGTGCAGATTAAACTACTTAGTTGTACTGTCATTAGTTTGGATTAAGGAATGGTTCTAACATTTCAGGAATGCAGTATTACACATGTGGATGATAAAATCATATCAATATGTATTAAAACAATCTAGAGATGCAGTTGAATGTGAACAAGGCTAAATGTATGCAATCGGTCGTCCGATAGGGTAAAACTAAAAAAAAGGGCAATATGGCTATAAAACAATTGTGATTATGAGATCTACATATAAATGTGATTACTAGGCATAGTCAACTAAATGCAACAATCAGCTTTCAAGGTTTAGATCTGAAATATATAAACGGAACATTGTACTGTTAATATGGAATTCAAAGCTTTAGATTTTATTTATAGATTAATAGGAAAATAGATAGATTGATATATGAATAGTATGACTAGCATGTAGCAAGATTAACTTGCCTGAACAGATACCAAAGCGGTATGTGCCACGTCGGATATCGGGGAAAACGTCGCGATATGTCAACGCGAGTACAGAACGAAACCAGGTATGGCAAGAACATGATCACGCTATCTGGGAACGTCCTCAGGGTCACCCGGATCGACAGCGACCGGCACGGCTCTGGTGATGGCCAGGGAAAACCGGATCAAGAAGGAGAGTGAAGCAAAGAAGAAGAAGAAGAAAGAGAAGGAAGAAGAAGAAGTTTGTGTTCCAAGTTTGGTGTTCTGTTCGAGGGTTGAAAGCCGAGGGTGGAACAGAGATGGTGGCGTCATCGATATTGGGGTTTCCGGCGAGACTAGGGTTGGTTTAAAGAAGTTAAAGGTTAGGGTTTGGTGCTGGCTGGTGCAAAGACCTTGGTATAGGAGGGAGAAGGGAAGAGGAGAGGAGGAGGTGGTGGTGACGACGAGGTGGAGGGATCGCCGGCGATGAGGTAAGGGTGGTCTCGGGAAGGAGGTGATCGCGAGAAGGCAAGGTGGTGTCTTGGATGAGCTTCTTGATCTTGAGAAGTGGTGGTCGGTTTTGATGGATGATGGCGATGAGGGTAGGCCGACTAGACGATCGGCGATAAGGGGCGACGGCGACCGAGGAGATGGCCGCAGTGGGTTCTCGGATGTGTAGGTTTTTGGTGCAGGCGGAGTTGGGTTAGATGTCGGGGTCGAGGGTTTTGTAGAGGAGGAGAGCAGGGAATAAGGAAGATAGAGATGAGTGGAGGAAGGGAAGGTGGTCGATGAAGGATGTCACTGGTGAGGGTCTCGGTGGGTTCCTGGTTGAAGGGTGAAGGAGGAGTAGGCGACGGTGAAGACGAGGCACCTGCGGTGGAAACGAGGTCGAGGGAAGATCGAGATGGTGGCGGCGAGGGGCGAGCGACGGCGACGAGGCTGGGGTTACGCTCGTGGGCACTGGGTTAACAAGGAAGAAGAAGACGAGGACGAAGGAGAGAGGTGACCATAGGGGAAGAGCGGTGAGCGGATCTCGTGAACAGGAGCCACGATAAGAGAGAGAAACGCAGGAGAAGAAAGAAAATTGGCTCGTTGTGGGGTGAGAGAAAGAGAAGGGAGAGAGAGAGAGGGAGGGAGAGAGAAAGAAAAGAGAAGAGAAAGAAAGAGAAAGGGAAAGGGAGAGAAAAAGAGATATGGCAGAGAAGGGGGAGAGAGAGAGATGTGGGGTCGGATGTGAATGGAAGCTTGCGATTGGCTCAGGAAAAAGATTTATGGGGTTTTTAAAGAATATGAGGAAACAAAGAAAAGATTTTGTGAGGAAAGGAACTTGTGGGGGGGCCAGTGCAACAGAGGGCGGTTATGATTGGCTGGGGAAACAGTTGAGAGAATTATAAAAGATTTGTGGAGTTGTAAAGAAGATAGTATCATTGTCTGTAAAATTTATAATAGGCTGAAAATAATTTTAAACAGATTTTAAGAAATATTCGAAATGAATAGGATTTGGCGGAAAACAAAATATTTCAAAATTGCGCCCGGGTCGGGTCCAAAAATTTGGATTTGAAATAAGTAAAAATATTGGCAGGTTCCAAAAATTGAAATGAAGGATTCTGTAATGAAAAAGCATACCTCCAAGAACGGACACACGTACGTGCGCATAGCCGTCCAAACACGTCCGTTTCACTGAACGGAACGAGAACACGATGCAAGGACACTACCACAGGGTTAGGGATATCATGCAGGCCATGAAATGCAATTTTAATTTATTTTATATGATTTAAACTGTTATATGCAAAAGATGCGATACAGGATAAAATACCAGTATATACTAAATTATGAGGTGCACCAGTCCATGCAACAAGTCAAGGCAATCTATAAATAAGAGTTAAACAGGTTCAAGCAAGCGGGTCTGGTCGAATGCCCAGTAATATGTAAAATACCATTCGCACCCCCAAACATGCTAAATCAAGAATAGACCATGGTTAATTAAATACGGAAACTGGAATTGGTATAAATGAACTCGGGTGTTACATTATACCAAACTACAAAAGAATTTCGTCCTCGAAATTCCAAGAACAAAATAGGATAAACAAACAAGAGATTTCAAGAATAGATGTGGAAGGTTTTGCCGGATTTCATCTTCTCATTCCCAAGTTGGCTCTCCATGCGAGCGATTTCCCAAGAAGCAAGCACAAGAGGGATAACCTTGTTCTCAAGAACCTTTTCTCTTCGATCCACGATCGCCACCGGTCGCTCCTCAAAAGTTGAATCTTCTCGTACGGTTAACTCCGAATGATCCAACGCATGTGTTTCACCTCGAGCACAATTACGGAGTTGAGATTCGAGAAACACGTCATGAACATTCGCCAGGGATTGCGGTAAAGCCAAACGATACGCCACTTCTCCAACATGCTCCAAATCTCGAAAGGTCCAACAAATCGAGAACTAAACTTTCCTCGACTTCCGAAACGAATCATCCCTCTAGTCGGTAATACCTTCAAGAATACCAAATCACCAACGACGAACTCTAAAGGTCTTCTCAACTTATCTGGCCAACTCTTTGTCGGTCTCGTGCTGCTTTCATATGATTCCGGATAGCATTAATTTTCTCAACTGTCTGCACAACCAAAACCGGTCCCAGCAATCTTCGTTCACCGACATCATCCCAACAAACCGGTGAACGGCACTTGCGACCATACAAAGCTTCGAATGGAGCCATCTGAATAGTTGCATGGAAACTGTTGTTGTATAAGAAAACTCCACCAAATGTAAATGATCCTCTCATGAACCCTAGAAGTCTAACATACGAGCTCTCAGCATATCTTCAAGAGTTTGGATCGTTCTCTCCGACTGGCCATCTATTTGAGGATGATAAGCTGTGCTAAATTTCAATCGAGTCCCCAAACTTTCCTATAAGCTCCTCCAAAAGTGTGAAAAAAAAACGAGTTTCCCAGTCGGACACGATGCTCACCGGTACTCCATGTAATCTTACTATCTCCTGCATGTACCGCTCTGCCAAAACTTCTGTTGATTGATCATCTCGACAAGAGATGGAACGGGCTACCTTGGTCAATCCGCCAACAACCATCCAAATGACATTGTTGCCCTTTGGACTCCACGGTAAAGCCATCACGAAATCCATGGTTATATGTTCCCACTTCCACTGAGGAGTCGGAAGTGGTTGCAATAACCAGCAATCCGCTGATGATCAGCCTTAACTTGCTGACACACCAAGTACTTTGCTACAAGCGGGCAAACTCCCGTTTCATGCCTTCCCACCAGAAATGCTGTCGTATATCTTGGTACATCATCGTGCCTGTTCATAACATAATATTGCATTTTGTATTCCCCATTCTTATGCATTTAAGAATAAAAACAGGTGCTTTTGACCCATGTCTGCTACATGTTACAGGTTACAGGTTCTTGGCGCGAAAACAGTGAAAAACACGAAAGACGACACAAAAGAAGGATTTTTTACCAACAATTAGGAAGATCTTAGTAAAGCCCAGCAGAAGAACGGTTCACCATCAACAAGGCAACGCAAGATCCAAATTTGCGAGAAAAACGGTTAAAAGTTCCCTTGCAAAGTGTTCACTGAAGTTCTGGAATCACTGCAGAAGCCCAAATGGAAAAATAAATGAATAAATGAGAATCCCAATGAAACCTGAAGCAGCACAGAAAAGCCCATCAGATGACCTCACTAAAGGGCCGCGGAACCGCGGCCCAAGCTAACCCATGCCGCGGTTCCGCGGCCGTTTGAAGCCCTAGTGCGCAGGAAATTTTACCATAATTTTTGGCGACTTTGGAAAGATTTTCCTGAGGGTATATTTGTAATTGTAGACATGCAGATCAGCTGTAGCCCTAGGGTTTCTATGTCCTATAAATAGAACACAAGTCCTTGTATTTTTTTTATGCCTCTACTCATGAATAAAATTCTGTTTTCTTGAAGTTAGAGCGCATCAACAGTAAGTAGATTATTTTCCTTGCAGTAGTTGTAGTTTTTCATATCTGCTCTTATTTTCTCGCCTTAGTTTAAGTTAGTTAGTTTTTATTAAACTTGCAGTAAATGTTTTCTCTCTTTAATAAAATCATGTCTTTTTTCATCCCCTCAATGAGCGAGTAGTTTTCTCGCTTGTTAGGGTTAGGAATAGGGAAGGATTTGAGAGATGAAGATCTCTCATCTCTTTTCGTTGCCAAACTTTTATGAACATTAGAACTCCATGCATACCTTTTTATTCCGTTCCCTACGGCACTTTTACCCTCAAGGTAACGGTGATTCTGTAGTTTAAAGGCCCGGATTTTAAGGTTTTCCATGGAGGTTAGGGTAAAGATCAACAAAGGAAGGATACGAATCTAGAGGAAGAATCAATCATCCCAATCATCCTAATCCCCATTATAAATATTTACCATAACACTAATATGATAGATTTAATTAATGGCAATGGAAAGAGATGTAGATCTTTGTTTACCAAATTTTCCCTAAACCTAATCCTAGCAAGTTTCTAATCCTAGTCTCATACAACTTCAATTTTTAGGTTTAATTATAAATCCAAACACCATTTGGAATTAACTCGTAAGAACTTAAAGGAGATTTACACATCCCTGTGGACCGACCCGTATTCACCGGCTAGCTTCATGCGATGCCGTTCATGATTGCGGTAAATATTTTTGATCGACAAATCCTCTCTCAATCAAATGTCGTTTTGGTTGGTTTATAAAAATCTATAAAAACTGGATCTAATTAATCTAATTAAGAGTCTTGCTAGGGTTAGGCTTAGGGGGAAGTTTTGGAGATTAACATTTTCCTCACCGCTTTCAATGCCTTCTTTTTTTAGATCTATTAGATGTTACGGTAGTTATCAATAAAGTGGATACGAATCTTTTGGGAAGATGTTCTTCCTCTAGATTCGTATCCTTCCTTTGTTGATAATTACCCTAACCCCCCCCATGGAAAACGCACGCAACCGGCCCTTTATACTACAGTTCATCGTTACCTCGAGGGGTAGGATGCCTCAGGGAGCGGTTGTGCGCGTATGCATGGAGTTCTAATTCATTAGGTGAAGGTGGCATTGAAAGGGGTGAGAGATCTCATCTCTCAACCCTTTCCCTAAGGCTAACCCTAACAAGCGAGGAGATTACACGCTCATTAGGGGGTGAGAAAACATTTTAATTAAAGGAACAGAAATAAAATTACTTACTAATTCGATGGCTCCCTCCAAACAAGAAGAACAGATCTGAATAAACTCCCAGAAAGTCTGAATTTTATTGCTTGAAAAGAGGCATAGGTTTTTACAGATCTGGGAATACAATTTATAGGAAAACATGAAAACTAGGGTTACAGGCTCTCGAACATGTGAAATTACAGATTTGACCCCTGAAAATCCCAACACCTGCACCGTCGCACCGACACGCCGAAAATCCACCGACGTGCGCTCTATATGGCCACGGAACCGCGGCATTGGTTGGCTTGGGCCGCGGTTCCGCGGCCCTTTGGTGGTCTTGGGCCGCCATCTTTTCTGGGCTGCATCATGGTTGTTAGGGCTTCTTAGTTCTTCATAACTTTTCTCTGTTTGGCTTCTGGGTCTTCTCCAGATCTTCAGTGAAAACTTGTTTGTATCTTTTGACCGTTCACTTTGACATTTTGGACCTTGCACTGTTCTTCGTGTAGGCTTGACTAGGATCCGTCTAATTGTTGGTCAAAAGTCCCTTTTTCTGTTGTTTTGTGTCTTTTTCACTGTATTTGCTCCAGAAACCTGTATCCTGTAATATGCAACAAACGTGCGTCAAGAGTACCTGTTTATTTATAAAACGGATAAGAATAGGGGAATGAAAAATGCAATATTATGGTCTGAACAGTGCCTCCTGGATGTACGGAACACGCGGAACTGTGTGCCTCCTTCATACGTTCTTCGTAAAAATCACCCCTTGGCACACACAAACGGCTACCATCGCGTAACGAACCATCTTCATGAACCAATAAGTCTGTTCGAAGTCCAGCTTCAACCTATTCTCGAAACTTCCGCAATCTTGGTCCTGCAATTGCACAGCTTTAATATCCTCGATCAACGACGAATGTACTTGCAGCTGCATCAACTGTCCTGAAGAATGCGGTAGCCCAACTTCCAAGTCAAAGCTTCGGAAGTCTTCAATGAGTTCCTTCCGTACAGTCAACATTTGAATTGCTGGTAACCGACTGAGCATCCGGTACAACACTAACTTTTCCCGGATGGTACTTAAGATCGAAATCGTAGCCAGCCGTCAGCATCAACCATCTTCGCTGTCTCACAATTAGCTCCTTCTGAGCGAACACGTACTTTATGCTTTTCTGATCGGTGAATATTTCGACCCCTTTCGCCCAATAAGTAGTGTCTCCAAATCTTCAAAGCGAAAATCCCAGCCGCAAGCTCCAAGTTATGAGTTGAGTAATTCTTCTCATGGGTCTTCAACTGTCTCAACGCGTAAGCTACAACCTTCTCATGCTGTATCAATACACATCTCAATCCTTTCCTAGATGCGTTGCTGCGAAACATCAATCCTCCGGAACTGTCTGGCACGGTTCAAACAAGAGCAGTTATCAATCTTTGCTCCAACGCCTCAAGAGCTAACGCAAACTTATTTGTCCACACAAATGGTACTTTCTTGTGCGTAAGCTTGGTCAAAGGCTCAGCCAAGCGAGCAAAATTTCTCCACGAACCTTCTATAGTATCCAGCAAGTCCAAGAAACTTTTGATCTTTACAACGTTCTTCGGAATCAGCCAGTCCTGAACTGCTGCAATCTTCCTTGGGTAAACGGTGATTCCATCTCCAGCTACGATATGCCCCAAAACTTTACTTCTTCAAGCCAAACTCACACTTGCTCATCTCTTCATACAATCTGTCTTGCATCAATGTCTGCAGTGCGATCTTCAAGTATGCCGCAATCCCTACAATACCCTTCGAGTAGACCAGAATATCTTCAATGACCACTAAAAAAAACTGGTCCAAGAATGGTGAAAAGATTCAGTTCATCAAGTCCACAAATATTGCCGGTGTATTCGTTACTCCGAAGGGCATCACTAATACTCGTAATGTCCATACTGAGTTCGGAACGCAGTCTTGCAAATATCTTCTGATTTAACTCGGACCTGATGATATCCGAACCGCAAATCCAGCTTCGAGAATACCCTCGCGCCACTAAGCTGCTCAAACACTTCGCCAATGCGAGGGATCGGGTACTTGTTCATAATAGTCACCTAGTTTAATTCTCGATAATCAACACACGTCTTCCATGTGCCATCTTTTTCTTTACTAGAAGAACTAGAGCTTCCCAAGTTAAGTTGCTGCGACGAAACCAACCCTTCTCAAGTAATTCAGCAACCTACTTCCTGACTTCTTCCAACTCCACTGGTGCCATCGGGTAATACGCCTTTAAGATTGGCGCTACACCAGGAACAAGTTCAATTGCGAACTCCGCGTCTCGCTTCGACGGTAAATGTGGTATGTCTTCAAACACATCTATGAAATCTCGAACTATAGCCGACGCTTCCTCCTTATCCACTTCCATCTACAAAAGAACCTTGTTTGTCGGCTTAGCCCTAAACTCGACTGGCCGACAGAACTGCTCCCTCCAGTAAAACAAACTCCGGATGTTCGGGAATCTGGAGATTCACTTTCCTTTCCTTACCATCAATATAAGTGTGGAAAGTGCCACGAAAATCCATTCCCAAGACGACGACGACCAAGGGATGCACCAGGATTGAATAATCCCAATGCGGGGAAAAACAAGAACAAGTAAGATACCGAGATGACTTCATCCGAAGTCAAGATACTGAAGAAGATTAAGCACGATAAACATGATTCAAGCTGGCGATGAAACAATAACTGGTAAGCAATGAAACCGAAAAAACAAGGTAGTACAACGATCATGAAACAAGGAAGTGATCAAGACCAGGACTCCAAGTTACTTAAATAGAGTACCGCATTATAACCATGCTACAGTTCATGGGTACAATTACATAATTCCACTCAAGTCGCCCAAATCCTAGTATTAGAATCAAAGAACAGGGAGAACAATAGAAAACCAAAAAGGTTTCAAGTCAAATTGCAAAGTGGTTTGCATAACTTCAAGACGAAGGGTAAAGAAGGATAGGATTCAAGAATCACGATAACAAGGTGGCAGGACATGTTCCTAATCATGAGTATTCTGATTCGTGTATTGGGTCCAATACCCAACTACAAAAGAATCAAACCCGATTAACCTATATCCTATGGCTTTGATACCAAAAGAACCATGTCACGCCCCGCTTCCCAGAGTATACTAAGATGGGCACGTGACATAGCCAACCATGCTACCTGTGGATAGGAAAAATCCCTCCACAGTCACATTACGGCTGTAGAGATATCAAGAACAGGAAAGTAAACTAATCTATCTAGTACATGTCCATGAGCCAGAATGAATGAGTCAAGAAATAATGATATGCGGAAGCAACAGATACAATCAATGAAACACCTGGAAAGTAAAACTACATACCGACATGAACTTCACCGCTCGGTCTAACAACGGCAATACTCTTGATCAGTCTGCAACAAAGGTAGAAGGATCTGGGCCATGCAAAACCCAGACATCAGCGCGTCATAACATCAAGCAACAATATGTAAACAGGGTAGCAAAACATGCAAATATAATCATAAATAGTAAAGCAGGTGTAAAGCAATCTAAATCAGAGCAGTGAAAGGTAGCGTGCAGTGAGTAAACTAAACTGGTCAATTGGTTATCTGCTCTCAAGTCTTTGAAATCAATTTGATGAATCATCGATGTAACTCAATAGTATCCCGTGCGTGCCCGGGACTACGGTCTAAGACTCTCGGGCTGAAACCGAGACGTGCCGCAAGGCACAAAAAGGAAAAGGGTACAGACCAACGATGTCAGCAGCATCGTCACGAGGCGGGCCTGGCCTAAAAAAAACTGATAAGTATAAGCAAGCGACTATCGAGTTACAAGTCAGGATTTCATCATTGATTTCCCCATACCCCCAAGTTATGTATGTCAAGTCAGGTATTCAGTAATCAAGAACTAATGCCAACACAGGATCAGGTAGGAGCAGGTTTGTCGGGATAGATAACAGGAACGGTCCGTGAGGACTACATGTCAGGTTTGTTGGCATTAGACACAAGATCAGGTAACAGGTAAAGCCATGGTACATCAGGTCAAGTCGAGTAGTGTATTTAGATGTCATGTCATGTAAATAATGTACAGTACCATGTCAGGTCAAGTAATATGTGTAGCAAGTCGCGTCAGGGTATACAAGATAACATATGGATACTCATAATCGACTAGCATAATCATGGTTATGAATAAACAAGCATTGTACTATCAGAACAATAAACAGGCACAGTAACATGATAGCAATAGGTGCAGATTAAACTACTTAGTTCTACTGTCATCAGTTTGGTTTAAGGAATGGTTCTAACATTTCAAGAATGCAGTATTACACATGTGGATGATAAAATCATATTAATATGTATTAAAACAATCTAGAGATGCAGTCGAATGTGAATAAGGCTAAATGTAAGCAACCGGTCGTCCGATAGGGTAAAACTACAAAAAAAAAGGGCAATATGGCTATAAAACAATTGTGATTATGAGATCTACAAATAAATGTGATTACTAGGTATAGTCAACTAAATGCAACAATCAGCTTTCAAGTTTTAGATCTGAAATATATAAACGGAACATTGTACTGTTAATCTGGAATTCAAAACTTTAGATTTTATTTATAGATTAATAGGAAAATAGATAGATTGATATATGAATAGTATGACAAGCATGTAGCAAGATTAACTTGCCTGAACGGATACCAAAGCGGTACGTGCCACGTCGGATATCGGGGAAAACGTAGCGATATGTCCACACGAGTACACAACAGAACCAGGTATGGCAAGAACATGATCACGCTATCTGGGAACATCCTCAAGGTCACCCGGATCGACAGCGACCAGCACGGCTCCGTTGATGGCCGGGGAAAACCGGATCAAGAAGGAGAGTGAAGCAAAGAAGAAGAAGAAGAAAGAGAAGGAAGAAGAAGAAGTTTGTGTTCCAAGTTTGGTGTTCTGTTCGAGGGTTGAAAGCCGAGGGTGGAACAGAAATGGTGGCGTCGTCGATATTAGGGTTTCTGGCGAGACTAGGGTTGGTTTAAAGAAGTTAAGGTTAGGTTAGGGCTTGGTGCTGGCTGGTGCAAGGACCTTGGTGTAGGAGGGAAAAGGGAAGAGGAGAGGAGGAGGTGGTAGTGACGACGAGGTGGAGGGATCGCCGGCGGTGAGGTGAGGGTGGTCTCGGGAAGGAAGTGATCGCGAGAAGGCAAGGTGGTGTCTTGGATGAGCTTCTTGATCTTGAGAAGTGGTGGTCGGTTTTGATGGATGGCGACGAGGGTAGGCCGACGAGACGATCGGCGATGAGGGGCGACGGCGACCGAGGAGGTGGCCGCAGTGGGTTCTCGGATGTGTAGGTTTTTGGTGCAGGCGGAGTTGGGTTGGATGTTGGGGTCGAAGGTTTTGTAGAGGAGGAGAGCAGGGAATAGGGAAGATAGAGATGAGTGTAGGAAGGGAAGGTGGTCGATGAAGGTTGTCACTGGTAAGGGTCTCGGTGGGTTCCTGGTTGAAGGGTGAAGGAAGAGTAGGCGACGGTGAAGACGAGGCACCTGCGGTGGAAACGATGTCGAGGGAAGATCGAGATGGTGGCGGCGAGGGGCGAGCAACGGCGACGAGGCTGGGGTTACGCTCGTGGGCGCTGGGTTAACAAGGAAGAAGAAGACGAGGACGAAGGAGATAGGTGACCATAGGGGAAGAGCGGTGAGCGGATCTCGTGAACAGGAGCCGCGATAAGAGAGATAAACGCAGGAGGAGAAAGAAAATTGGCTCGTTGTGGGGAGAGAGAAAGAGAAGGGAGAGAGAGAGAAAGAAAAGAGAAGAGAGAGAAAGAGAAAGGGAAAGGGAGAGAGAAAGAGATATGGCAGTGAAGGGGGAGAGAGAGAGAGATGTGGGGTCGGATGTGAATGGAAGCTCGCGATTGGCTCAGGAAAAAGATTTATGGGGTTTTTAAAGAATATGAGGAAACAAAGAAAAGATTTTGTGAGGAAAGGAACTTGTGGGGGGGGCCAGTGCAACAGCGGGCGGTTATGATTGGCTGGGGAAACAGTTGGGAGAATTATAAAAGATTTGTGGAGTTGTAAAGAAGATAGTATCGTTGTCTATAAAATTTATAATAGGCTGAAAATATTTTTAAACGGATTTTAAAAAATATTCGAAATGAATAGGATTTAGCAGAAAACAAAATATTTCAAAATTGCGCCCGGGTCGGATTCAAAAATTTGGATTGGAAATAAGAAAAAATATTGGCAGGTTCCAAAAATTGAAATGAAGGATTCTGTAATGAAAAAGCATACCCCCAAGAACGGACGCACGTACGTGCGCGTAGCTGTCCAAACACGTCCGTTTCACTGAACGGAACGAGTACACGATACAAGGACGCTACCACAGGGTTAAGGGTATCATACAGGCCATGAAATGCAATTTTAACTTATTTTACATGATTTAAACTGTTATATGCAAAAGATGCGATACAGGATAAAATACCAGTATATACTAAATTATGAGGTACACCAGTCCATGCAACAAATCAAGGCAATCTATAAATAAGAGTTAAACAGGTTCAAGCAAGCAGGTCGGGTTGAATGCCCAGTAATATGTAAAATACCAATCGCACCCCAAACACGCTAAATCAAGAATAGACCATGGTTAATTATATACGGAAACTGGAATTGGTATAAATGAACTCGGGTGTTACAGGGAAGCTACCCGCCGGGGATAGCCGAGCGAGGGATCCTCGGGCTCGACTGCCTCTGGGAGGAATTTCTGATCCCTGGCGTTGCGGTAGGGATGCTACCCGCCAGGGATAGCCGAGCGAGGGATCCTCGGGCTCGACTGCCTCTGGGAGGACTTTTGATCCTTCAGGACGGGGACCGAGCAGGGTTACTGCCCAGTGCCTCTTGGCGAGGACTTTGATCCCTGTCGATTGTGGTAGGAAGCTACCAGCCGGGGATAACCGGGCAAGGACCCGACTGGCTCTGGGAGGTCTTTGGTCCTTGGCGCGAGAAAAAGCTATAGGGCTGTAAGAAGCCTACCAAGGGCCCTTGGCCGAGTAGGGTTACTGCCCGTGCCTCTTGGCGAGGGCTTTTGTCCTGAAGGATAGCCAAGTGAGGGAACCTCGGGCCTCGACTGCCTATGGGAGGGCTTTTTTGATCCCCCGGCGTTGTGGCAGGAAAGCTGCCCGCTGGGGATAGCCGAGCAAGGGAACCTCGGGCTCGACTGCCTCTGAGAGGGCTTTTTTGATCCCTGGCGTTGCGGTAGGGAACATACCCGCCAAGGATAGCCGAGCGAGGGATCCTCGGGCTCGACTGCCTCTGGGAGGACTTTCTGATCCCTGGCGTTGCGGTAGGGAAGCTACCCGCCAGGAATAGCCGAGCAAGGGATCCTCGGGCTCGACTGCCTCTGGGTGGG
This sequence comes from Agapanthus africanus, assembly GCA_030015575.1. Taxonomy (NCBI): domain Eukaryota; kingdom Viridiplantae; phylum Streptophyta; class Magnoliopsida; order Asparagales; family Amaryllidaceae; genus Agapanthus; species Agapanthus africanus. The sequence continues at coordinate 66,493,066 of CM057345.1, forward strand.
CTTTCTGATCCCTGGCATTGTGGTAGGGAAGCTACCCGCCAGGGATAGCCGAGCGAGGGATCCTCGGGCTCGATTGCCTCTGGGAGGACTTTCTGATCCCTGGCGTTGTGGTAGGGAAGCTGCCCGCCAGGGATAGCCGAGCAGGGTAGCTACTAGGCCACCTCTTAGTGAGGGCTTAGATCCTTGGGCGAGGTGGCCCTCGAGTCGCCGTAGCGAGCCCCTTCTGTGCGACCCCGTCAAGGGAGGAGGTGTCGGTCTATTCGGCCGGCGAGGGCGTTGATGGCGTTCACCGGAGGAGGTTCACCCGCGCCTCCGGTGAGATGGAGGCGGCGGCTGGTATCTGGATCTTCAGGGTGATCGCTTGCCATGTGGATGGAGATTGGAAAGCCAACTTTGTTCTTTGTGGAGTTTTCTTCCCACAGACGGCGCCAACTGATGGAGCTCCTTTTCGGGCCTCCGTCAGATGTTGTCTTCCGTTGATCTCACGGTGAACTTAGCTGTTTGTCCTTCGTTGCATATGGGTCTCAATGGGTTTTTGGAGGAAGAGGTGAGATGAGGAAGCTGTTGCCGAGTACCTGCAAAGAAGTCCCGGGGTGGTTTAGTACCACCGAGGACCCTCCGACACTCAAGTTAGTGATGAGATCCGAGTAGAGTAACGGCATAAAAGTGTAAAAAAGGGCTTACTTGACCCCTCTGTGATGGGGGGTTTATATAGTGGTGGTGGCATGCAGCAGCAGGCGCGAGAATCTCGCTGGCAGTTACGCTCCCAACGTCACGCCCGCGTAAAGAGCGGATCGTCCGTTAATGGGGATCGTGATGGCGTGGAACGTGGGATGTTGCCAGCGGAGAATCTGCGCATGGCAAGATTTGCGGAGCGGCGGTTACGCCTGTGAGTGGTGGAGTTGATCGGTCGGAGGGACCAAGGAAGATGGTCTCGGCGGGAGAGCTCGGGAACGAGCGAGAGGGCCGAGGTATCTTGGTCCTGCGGTAGCTCGAAGGCGAGCTAAGAGACCGAGGAGGCCAATTTTCCAGGGCCCTGAGGTGAGCCGGCTTTGTGCTTGTAGGTCGGGCCTGATCAGCCCCTGTGGGCCCTCTCTCCTGAGTTCTGGGACACGTCATCTGCCACGTGTCCTAATCTTGGAGATCGCCAATATTGAGCATCATCAGGTTCTCTACTTCGTTTCTGAATTCCTTGAATTTCTCAAAAGCTTCAGATTTGTGTTTCATAAGATACACATATCCGAATCTAGAGAGATCGTCAGTGAATGTGATGAAGTACGAGAACCCATCCCTTGCATGTATAGATATCGGACCACATACATCACTGTGTATGAGTACCAAGAGCTCTGTTGCTCTTTCTCCATGTCCGGTGAATGGAGATTTGGTCATCTTTCCTTTGAGACAAGACCGACAAGTTTCATAAGATAAAAATTTGAACGTATTCAAGAGTCCATCTTTATGCAACTTACTTAGTCTTTTTTCTCCGATATGACCAAGTCTACAATGCCACAAGTAGGATCGTTCGTATCTGAACTTTTCCTCTTGCGTGTGTTTTGTACATTGAGAACTGTATTCTGATTTAGAACATAGATACAATTACACAGTATACCTTCTGCAACCAGTACCTTATAAAGGTAAATGTTCATGATATTTCTATCAAGAACAAAGTTATATCCATCTTTATCAAGTAAAGATACTGATATTATGTTGCAAACCATGGAAGGTACATAGTAGCAATCGTTCAAAATCATAGTATTGCCATTTGGCAACACAAGGTGATATTCACCGACGGCTGCAGCATTAACTTGTGCTCCGTTCGCTACCCTGAGCGACATATCACCAGGTACAACTTTCCTACTTTTTCTCAGTCCCTGCAATAAATTACAGATATGAGATCCTGATCCGGTATCAAGTACCCAGGAGGTAGTGCTGACCGTAAAGCAGTTCTCAATTACAAGAACACCTGAAGTAGATGCAAAACTATACTTCTTCTTCAACTGGGTATCCTTGGAATCCATACAATCCTCTTTCCCTTGCTCATACTTATGACTGTTGTCATAAGTTAGAGCCGAACCGACGTTCTCTAGCCCCGAATAAGAATTCGGATCGGTCGAGCGATACATTTTATTATCTTGATTAGGGCGTGAAATGGTTGCTACCTGGAGAGAGAGAGAAAAGAAACACTCAGTGTGCGCTCTTGCAAGATTAGATTGGTTTATTAATTTATCTAACCAGGATGGCTCCCACTGTTTCCTCAAATTCTTCTTCAAACCCTAAAAGAAGAACTAATCAGGATTAATCGCACGTCACAATACTTGCTTAACCTTTCAGCCAGGCTAGTGTTGGTACTTCGAGGGAGGTTTTCCAACGCTTTCGCGAAGTTCCTTAATTATATAACCTCTTTTCCCTGGAGGCGTAGCCCCGCTAACACCGTTCTAGACACCTACTTGGTTTATAGCATTGATTGTTAAGTGAAATAATCTCCCGAGAGTAATCCAACTCATCAGTGGGATCGGGATCCAATTATCATTGTGCGATGAGCTAGATGGAATCCACTCTAGTCACCACACTCCAGAAGGTATGCTGAATCTGCAAGTTTCCTGTATGTTTGAAACTCCCGATATGGTTTTTGCCCCCAACGGTTTATCACCTTGACTAGGTCAACAAACCATAAACCGTTAGTCAAGTTCTACCCATCATTATCTTGATTGCATTAAACCCACCCGTACGTGCCCATGACTAGGTCAACAAGGCCGCACGACTGTCCTAACCAATCACATTGGCAATGCACAGAAAAATATCACTTAGCTACTGTTCACTACGCCTTGACTAGGTCAACAAACGCAGTACGAATACTAAATAATACCAATCTGAAATGACGGAGGGCTACGGCTGGGTTTTTGGCGAGAAACTCGTTAACGTAATGAACTCGATATCGTTGAAGGAACTTGATTACCCTTTTTTTTAAAATATAGTGGTGAAAACTTTTGCTAAAGAGGTCACTCCCTGTGAAGGGATCTCGGCTCTTTCCTCGTCGAATGAAGTGCAGGATATTCCAAACTGAATACCTCGATGCAAAGCAAGAATTATCGACTATAGTGAAGTTATTACCCTGACGCAAACTTCTGTCCAAGGGGTCACTCCCGATGAAGGGATCTCGGCCCTTACCTCGTCGAATGAGGTGCTGGGTATTCATAACCGAATACCTCTGTGCAAAACAAAAGAGAACGTCCTTGCAATAACAGCTTTTTGAAAATTGTTCCAACAACATCTTTTAGGTTTGTTTTTATTTGCATTAATATAATGCGTCCCATCAATTAATCCTACCATTGCAGAAAACAACGAAAATATGACGTACGCTTATGCCATCCGCATTCGCCACGGGGCCCCGTCATCACCCGTTAGGTTACTTAACTAACGACAGAGCGGGGGCTGGACTAGCGCGGATGCAAAACATAAGCAACGCCTACTAGATATCATATATAGATATATACATTCGTCAGATGCAATAATGGTCATTCCAGATCACAGATGAACACATTGGATATGCTAGGAATCCGCGTTTCGTTTGAGCCTGCAACGAAAGACGGATTACACGGTCGCGATGAATAGCCAAACCCCACCCTAGACCCCTACGGGTGCGGCAAACTACCCGCCAAGTACCCGAAATGAAGCAACCTCTCTCAACAACGTGAGTAGGCCACTCGGCACTTCAAAGTACCTGGTAGTTTGTGCACCCCTCCTTTGGTCTATCTTAGGAGCAAAAACAGTAAAAGAAATAATATACAATGGCGTCTATAACCTCATCCCGGATGTGCGGCCATAAAAATAATATTATATCAATTTACAATATACATCAAATGAAAGAAAAAGAAACTCTCATCTCACAAACCCCGACTATTCATCCACGACAATCCAACAAGTTCATATACACAATCCAACATCACAGATCATAGATATGTACAACCCCCACTAATCGGCGTATAGCGATTAGTCGACGTTCAGTACATATATCACATTACAGATATAACCATTTAGCTAAATTTTATAGAATTTCGATCAATATACCAATTTGTAACTACCCCAAACACAACACTGTTCTCTGAAGAATCTGAGCAAAAACAAAATATCTTAAAAATCAAAAAACCAACACAGAGTACCCCAGAAGAAATTTGGTGCGCTGCCGAGTGGACTCGGCAGCGAATCCGCGGCGGATCGCCTGGACCGGCCGCGGATCCGCGGTCTTCTGAGGGACTCAAGCGCCCAAATTTCTGCAGTTTTCTCAAAAAAACTGCTTGTATTTTTCATGTCACTTAAAATATTTTTAGGCCTGTTTTAAAAATCGACAGAAAACACAAGATTTTAGATGGATTTTGCGATTTTTTCCGGATCGAAGTTCTAAACACTTTGCTAACATATCAGTTGATGTTTAGCTAGGCTCTGATACCACTGTTAGGTCCACGTTACCCGCCCTGGTTCTTTCGGAGAGGCGGAATAGGTAAAAATCAAATTTTTCTCACAAGATAACATGGACCAACCATGAAGGATCTTTGCTAAACAAAAACTAACATACTAACAACAAGTTCTAGCTACTCGGTTAGAAGGTTATACCTAGATCTTGAACTCCTTCTCTTCTTGTTGTAGTTCTCCTTCTAGCTTGCTCCTTGTAGTGGCGTAGACGGCTCCTCCTCATCGTCTTCTCTTTGCCGAAGATAGATCCACCCGAGGGCCTCTATCTTGAGCTCCTACCTTAACCAAGAGATAACTAGAGTGCTTGGTTTGCTAGACAAAGAACCCTAGAAAGAGTAGAGAGATGCTTTGATGGTTTAGTCTCAAAAGCTTATAATTTTCAACACATAAAACACTTAAGCTTTGAGAGAGGAAGAGGGAGAGCTTTTTCAAGAAAGAGAAAGAGCATGATAGAATGATAATAGAATTCTACAACCATGCTCACATATGAGATAATATGAAATAATAATAATAATAATAATAATAATAAAGATAATTGTGATGGTTAGTTTGGAATGACCATTATCATTTCACAATAAATGCATTTTGCAAGAAACAAGAAGCATCTTGCAAGTGAAATGATGATGGTCAAAAGGTTAACAAAAGTCAACCGGTTAACCAAAGTCAAAAGGTCAACAAAAGTCAAATGGTCAACCTAACCATGGCACAATTATCCTTAATTAATATCATTAATCATATTTCTCATTCTCATTAGGATTAAGAAAAAGTCAACTATCAAAAATCCTAATGAGATTCCTCTGCCTCTGTCAACTGTGCATACACACCCGCATCCGTGTTCCGAGGAACACGAATACAATGAGACAAAACCAATCCCAAAACAAATACTAGGATCTGGTTTAAACCAAAGCCCGCTAGTAATAACTGCCCGGACACCAAACGTGCACAAGTGCGCGGATGTGAACGAACCGCGTCGCAAAACCATGTGACATCTACTCTGTTTTGCCCAAAGGCGAATAACCCTCTGTGTGGGACTCTAAAGACTCGACACTACGCTGGCAGTGGGTTTAACCACAGGCCGCAAGCGGTACTAGCTGTACGTAACGGTCCCCAGGTAGATGCCGATACGAAAACCGATGAGGTGAACCCATCTGAACTCCTACTGAGCCTGAATGTGACAATCTTCGTACAGTCCGGTCTGTTCATCTGAAAGTATCGCATGGCGGGCCTAGGGGGCGATAAACGTCAGTCCCCTAATAGCGGTACAAATCGTGTCGGAGTGTAGCCCAGAACACCCTGAGAAACTACTGGAAACACTATCAGTAATTCTCGCTTGTTGTAACACCCGAGCCCAATAATACTATTTATATTACTAGTTGAGGGTTGTGGTTTGCTCATTTCCAATTTTCCTGATTTTCTAGTGTTTATTGCTAAATTTTACCCGGTTAAGTCATTTTGGCACATAACAAATTTTAACTCCTAAAATGGAATTTAAGATATCCATGTTAGCCTACTCGTCGCCACTAGTCGCGTGGTAGTGTCCGCGTGTCGAGATTCCGTTCCGTTTGGCTAAACGGGCAAGTTTGGGCGACTACGCGCGCGTACAAGTGTCCGACTTGGGGGCATGCATTTTAATCATTAAACACCCATTTTCAAAATTTGGAACCCGCTTAAAATCTTATAATTTGAATTTGGAACATTTGGACGCAACCCGGGCGCGATTTGGAAATGTTTCATTTCGCGCCAAAAAGGGCCCGTTTAAATTTAATATAAAACTTTATATATATATATATATACGTATATTACTTTAACAGTGCAAATCCTCAGAATCTTCAATTTTAACAATTCTCTACCTCCTGCAGCCAATCACGAGCCATCATTAGAACTCGTGGGCCCCGCCTCAATATTTCTCAATCTCTCTCTCTCTCCTATCCCTCTCTCTCTCTCCAATCTCTTTCTCTCTCTTCCTCTTTAAAATCCCATGCAGCAGCCGCCTCCCCGACCCATCTTCGTCACGAGAGAACCCCACAAACCCTAACCCTAGCGTCCTGCGACCTCACCGCCGGTTCCCCCGCGACCTCGCCGTCGCCGCCTTCGCCACCGCGAGCCAGCCACACCTCTTCCCTCCTTCCTCCTCTCTCTCCTGCGCCTGCACCCATCACCCCGACGCCTCCATCCCCTCGCAGACCTCACCGTCGACGCCACCCATCGTCGTCGACGACTCCCGTGACTCCCTCTCACCCTCCTCGTCCCGACCTCGTCGTCGCTGCCCTCCTCCCCTCGCCGGAACACCAGCACGAGCCCTAACCCCTCGCCTACCCCGCTGTTCGCCGGAGAAACGCGCCGGCGACCTCTTCGACGCCACCTCCGACCACATCCCTTCCCCCTCGACCACCAGAGTCGACTACCTCCCTCACACTCGCTGCAGCACCCTCGTTCCAGCAAACTCCGGATTCTTCCAGCCACCGTTCTTCGCCGTCGCTGCCTCGCCGGCGTCCCAGTGCCGTCGAGCCATCGTGTTTGCACCCTGTTTCTTCTCGGTGAGTTTTCCTTGTGCTTCCTTTTAGTACAATCCCTTCGCTGGTCGTATTTTGCGTGTATCGTATCTTGTTGCTAACTTGTCACCGATGACTTTTGCCGGAATCCGACCGTGCTGTCTTGGCAAACCCGACGCTCCAGCGAAGTCCCCTGATCCGTGTGATCCCGTTGATCTCTGTTGGGACTCGATCCGTGGCCCGTGCTATCTTATCGTGGTTTCTACCGACATCGCATCCGTGTTCCCGTTTGCAGACCGTCGAGGCAAGTATCTGAATACTTGCTTGAACATGCTAGCGTGCGAGATCTAGTCTTGCCACGCAATTTAATTCACACTATTTAATACCGTAACTTAATGATGGTAATGGATATCATATTATTGCAGTTATCTTAACCTGGAATCGTTACAACAGTTCCTCGTAATTAATCAACCCACATCAAACCGTATTTCAACTAAATAAAACGACTGAGTCATATCTGCTTAAACTGTTAAACCATTCATGAGATAATTATTATATTTAGTATAATTTCATGTAGTCCTTAATTTGTAATTATGGATATTGCTTTACCTTGTGGCTTTTGCACCCTAAAGATGATTGAACCTGTTAATAAGAGAATACAAACATTACTGTAGTTATATGGAATATTGTGGTTAATTACTGTTTCCTGCTGCTATTCATTATTGATTGTATACCTGTTGTGAGCCCTTACCCGATTGCACGACATATTGGCCTGACCCTGCCACACCTGACATATACATACATACCGACTCACCCTGTCGTACCATGACATTACTTGTCTCACGATTTCATGCCTAATGCCAACAAACCTAACCATTCCTGCTGTCGATCCAGACAGACCTATCTTTACTTGACTTTGTGTTGGCATTAGTCCTTGACTACTGAATACCTGACTGACATACATAGTTTGGGGGTATGGGGAAATCAAAGGTGAAACCGACTTGTAACTCAACAGTTCGATACATTGTTCTGATCAGTCTTACGGGCTTGGCCAGCTCCGGAGTGTTGTTGCTGACATCACTCGTCCATCCTACTACCTTTTACTGCTTAGCGGCACGTCTCGGATTCAGCCCCGAGGATCATGACCGTGGTTCCGGGCACGCACGGGATACTATTGAGTTACATCGACGATTCATCAATTGGTTTCAAAGACTATAGAGTAGAAAACATGATAGGACAGTTTAGTCATCATTGCACATCACCCTGCTTGTTACTTCTTATTACTGCTTTATTCATGTTCATGCTTGCATTGTTTATTACCATGTTTATATTGTATACTTGATATCATGACGCGCTGACGTCTGGGTTTTGCATGGCCCAGATTCCGTACCTTTGTCGTCGACCGAGCAGGAGTACTTCAGCCAGCAGGCTGAACAGTGAGTCCTTAGGATTTAGTTTATTTATTGCTTTTCATTCCAGATGTGAGCCCGCATTATGGGACGTACTGTTTATTCATTGTATTGGATCATTAGCTTCCGCACTTATTGTTTATTGATTCTTGTTATTATGGATTTGGACATGTATTTAGGTTATTTTATCTTGTTCTTGATATCCTTACAACCGTAATGTGACTGTGGATGGATACTTCCTACCCACAGGTAGCATGGTTGGCTATGTCACGTGCCCAAATCTTGCGTACTCTGGGAAGCGGGGCGTGACATGGTTTTATGGTATCAGAGCCATAAGTTAATTGGGTTAATTCTTTGTAGTTGGGTATTGCGCCCGATACGCGAATCATAATACCCGTGATTAGAAGACATGTCCTGCCACCTTGACCGTTTTACCGTCCTTGAATCATTCTTCCAGATCATGACGACATGCAAACTTACTTTCCATTGTCAACTCGAAACCTAACTTCTTGTTATCTCTAGGACTTAGGCGACTTGGGTGGAGTTAAGTAATTGCGGCTATGATACCGCGGCATAGCTACAATGCAGCACTCTATTTAAGTATCTTGGAGTTCTAGCCTTGATTTATATATATTGAATCTATCATCATGCTAATGTTGTTTGTTTTGGTTTCAGGACCATGGCAGATAAGAATTTCAAGACGTATCAGAGGCGTGTGGATGAAGCCGCCATGTTAGGAGTGATACGAGGGATGTTGGAAAATCAGAAGAGGCAAACGGAGCTGATCCAGCAGCAAGCAGATTCATTTCAGGAGGGTTTGCAGGCTATGCAGCAGTCTGTAAACACCGTTGTAGCGAAGCCAGTCGACCGAGTAGGGACCGTGGCAGATTTCAGACGGTTGGGTCCTACTACTTTTACTGGCTTGGAGGAGCCGTTGCCAGCCGAGCAGTGGCTTGTGGACACGGAGAATTTACTGATTGCAGCACAGATCCCAGAAGACAAGAAAGTTGATGTGGTGCGCATTCAGCTGGTGGATTACGCCCGAGAGTGGTGGCTCGTGGAGGAGACCCGCTTGTCCAAGCCAATCAGTTGGGCGGATTTCTCCAAAAGTTTCTTGGAAAAGTTCTTCCCGCGGACTGCACGGGAGGAAATGGAGGAGAGATTTATTGGGCTGAAACAAAATGGAGCAGCTGTGGATGTACACGCAGCGGAATGGACGAGACTCAGCCGTTTCGCTGGACCCTTGGTCGCCAAGGATGCAGACAGGGCGCGAAGGTTCTTGCGCAGTTTGGATGTGGACATCCAGAGGCAGATTGTCTCCCTGGGTTTGACCACTTTCTCGCAGGTTCTTACGGCAGCCAGAGAGCAACAGAGTTTATCAGGATCGAAAGGGAACCTTCACCAGACAGCAGCTGCGGCCAGGAAGCCTGCATTTGTACCTAACCGAGATCATGGGCGCAGAGGTATTCCAGTGGACCGTCGAGGTGTAGCGCCAATGAAGAAGCCTGCGATCGTTGATCGAAGGAAGAGCGTGATTTGTGATTACTGTCGTTTACCCGGGCACGTGCAGAAGGATTGTCGAAGGAGACTGGGACTTTGTCTGGTTTGTGGAGCAGCCGATCACGCAGTTGGTGCTTGTCCGTCGAAGCTTCGCACGAGAGATGAGATAGAGAAGCCTCCGCAGAGACCGTTCCAAGGACAGAAGCAGCTGACACAAGGACCCAACCAGGGTCGAGCTTTCACATTGACAGCTGAGGAAGCCAAAGTATCAGGAGAAGTGGTTTCAGGTACTTTGCTCATCCATGGTTTTCCCGCATTGGTATTATTTGATTCCGGAGCATCCCACTGTTTTATGTCATCCAAATTTATAACTACACACTCGATCACCTGCACGACCCTGTCTAGTTTCTGGGACATACACACTGGGAATGGGAAAATCATAGCTAGTAAGGAATGTAAAGATTGTACGGTTGTTGTTTGTGGACGGGAGCTTTTCGCAGATTTCTTGGTGATTGATACGGGCAGTTATGAAGTAGTCTTGGGAATGGATTTTCTTGGCACTTTCCACGCACACATTGATTGTAGGGCAAGGAAAGTAATTTTCCAGATTCCCGGACACCCTGAGTTTATTTTCATTGGGGGAAGCAGTTCTGTCAGGCCAGTCGAGTTTAGGGCTAGGCCGACGAACAATGTTCTTGCGGCTATGGTAGTGGATAGTAATGAAGAGCCGGCAGTTGTTCGCGACTTTATGGATGTGTTTGAAGATATTTCGGGCTTACCGCCGAAGCGAGATGTGGAGTTTGCGATTGACCTCATTCCTGGGGCAGCGCCAGTATCAAAATCTTATTATCCGATGGCACCGGTGGAATTGGAAGAAGTTAAGAAACAGGTGGGTGAATTACTCGAGAAGGGATGGATTCGAAGCAGCAACTCGCCGTGGGGAGCTCCAGTTCTTTTAGTAAAGAAGAAGGATGGCACGAGAAGGATGTGCATCGATTATCGAGAATTGAACCGGGTGACTATTAAGAACAAGTACCCGATCCCTCGCATTGGAGAACTGTTTGAACAGCTTAGTGGCGCGAGGGTATTCTCGAAACTGGACTTGCGATCAGGATATCATCAGGTCCGAGTGAAGGCAGAAGACATTTGCAAGACGGCGTTTCGGACTCGGTATGGGCATTTCGAGTATTTAGTGATGCCCTTCGGGGTGACTAATGCGCCGGCAATATTTATGGACTTGATGAACAGGATCTTTTCACCGTTCTTGGACCAGTTTATTATGGTATTCATTGACGATATTCTGGTGTACTCGAAGAGTCCGGAGGAGCATGCTGAGCACTTAAGGATCGCACTGCAAACGCTGAGACAGGAGAAATTATTCGCAAAGATGAGTAAGTGCGAATTCTGGCTGGAAGAAGTGAAGTTTCTGGGGCATGTCGTGTAGGGCGATGGAATCGCCGTTGATCCCGAGAAGATTGCAGCAGTTCGAGATTGGCCTGTTCCAAAGAATGTTGCGGAGATAAGAAGTTTTCTTGGACTCGCCGGTTACTACAGAAGATTTGTGGAGAACTTCGCTCGTTTAGCTGAGCCGTTAACCAAGCTTACGCGTAAGGAGGTACCGTTTGTTTGGACAGATGGATGTGCATTGGCCTTCGAGACGTTGAAGCAGAAGTTGATAACCGCCCCTATCCTAACCGTACCGGATGATTCAGGAGGACTGGTGATTCATAGCGACGCATCTGGAAAGGGATTGGGATGTGTTTTAATGCAGAATGGGAAAGTCGTCGCTTACGCATCGAGACAGCTGAAGACTCATGAGAAGAACTATCCGACTCATGACTTAGAGCTTGCAGCCGTGATCTTCGCCCTGAAGATTTGGAAACACTACCTTTTGGGCGAGAGAGTTGAAGTCTTTACGGATCATAAGAGTTTGAAATATGTGTTCACTCAGAAGGAGTTGAACATGAGGCAACGCAGATGGTTGGAGCTGATGGCCGACTACGACCTTGACCTTAAGTACCATCCGGGAAAGGTTAACGTCGTGCCGGATGCGCTAAGTCGGTTACCAGCAATTCAGTTATTGACTGCACAGAGAGAGATCATTAAGGAGTTTCGGAGATTTGACTTGGAGGTTGTGCTACCGCGTGCTACAGGACAGTTGATGCAGTTGCAAGTACAATCGTCCTTAGTTGAGAAGATTAAAGCGGCGCAATCGCAGGATCCTAGACTGCAAAAGTTTCGAGAGCAGGTTGGAGCTGGACTACGAACCGATTTACTGATCCATGAAGATGGTTCGTTCAGATATGGTAGCCGTGTGTGTGTGCCAAAAGGAGATGTGCGTGAAGAGCTTATGAAGGAGGCACACAGTTCAGCTTACTCTGTACATCCAGGAGGGACTAAAATGTACCGAGATATTCGACAGCACTTCTGGTGGGAAGGTATGAAAAGGGAAATTGCTCGCTTCGTGGCTAGGTGCTTGGTATGTCAGCAAGTCAAGGCTGAACACCAAAGGGTTGCTGGTTTGTTGCAACCACTTCCGATTCCTCAATGGAAGTGGGAACATATAACCATGGATTTCGTGACGGCTTTACCGCGGATTCCAAAGGGCAACAATGCTGTATGGGTGATTGTCGATCGGTTGACCAAGGCAGCTCACTTTATTCTTTTTCGGGTTGGTCAATCGACGGAGACTTTGGCAGAGCGGTACATGCAGGAGATTGTCAGATTGCATGGAGTACCGGTAAGCATCGTGTCTGATCGGGACACTCGGTTCTTGTCGCACTTTTGGAGGAGTTTACAAGAAAGTTTGGGGACTCGATTGAAGTTTAGCACAGCTTATCATCCTCAGACTGATGGACAATCAGAGAGAACGATCCAGACCCTTGAAGATATGTTGAGGGCTTGCATGTTGGACTTCAAAGGTTCTTGGGAAGATCATCTACACCTGGTGGAGTTTTCGTACAACAACAGCTTCCAAGCGACAATTCAGATGGCCCCGTTTGAAGCACTGTATGGTCGTAAGTGTCGTTCACCTGTTTGTTGGGATGATGTTGGTGAACGAAGGTTACTAGGACCAGATTTGGTGGTGCAGACAGTCAAGAAGGTGAATACAATCAGGAAGCATATGAAGGCAGCTCAAGACAGACAAAAAAGTTGGGCCGACACGTCAAGAAGACCT